>JAIVEN010000009.1:1265000-2515000 GCA_026686845.1 Adenanthera pavonina
AGAGCTCCGTGAGCTAATTGAAGCAAAATATACTGGTTCACAGTTCCTTCAAAAAGAACAAGAGTTAAAGTATGTGAAAGATGAGCTACACAGAATAGAAAGAGATCTTGCTAAAACACCAGTTTACCCACCAGACCTTTTTACATATACTCCCATTTACACTCCATCCTTTCCAACTACTACCAGAGAACCTTTTCAAATGAACTATTCTAGTGTTAATTGAAACATGAAATGGCTCCTTCTTATCATTCTAGCATTTATTTTAAGTTAAGATAGATGAAGTTTATAAAAATGAAATTATGATAAAAGTATGTTTGTAAAAAATGAAGTATGTTTGGATATTCTTTTTGAAAAAGTAAGTTTGCTAAAATGATACATGTTTGGATAATAAAAGTTAAAAGTACTTTTAGATGTATAATTACAAAAAAGGACATAAGTTTTATAATACAATATTATATAACTAACTGAATGATGTATATTTCATAATAATAATATAGTTAATTTTAATTACTAGAAAAAATATAAGTGAAAAAATATAATTTCCCGAATAACTAAAGGGTGTAATATAATAAATATGCTATATTAATTATAAATTGTTAACACTAATATTCATAATTTAATTAACGATATTTAGATGTATAATTACCAAAAAAGATAAAAGTTATATAACACAATATTATATAACTAATTGAATGATATATGCTCCATAGTAATTAAGATATTAAAAATCGGACCGGCCATTGAACCGGTTGAGGTACCAATTTAAGGTTTACTGGTCGGACTGGGGTCAAATCGTGGTCAGACCGAGTATGAATAAATTAATATATTTTAAATAATATAAATGAAAAATATAAAAGATATTTATCATAATTTAATTTATATTATCATGTAATGAAAATATTAATATAAAAAAAAAGAAGACATATGAATCACATCACCTTGTGAAATTAGTTTTGAGTTTATTTTGATTCAGATTAACATATTTTAGTATAATTTTTATGATGACCTGTTATAGTTAATTACAAAAATTTAATATAATATATATATATACACACACAATATTGAATATATATAACACCAACAACTTCTAGCTCATATGATATTTAAAATAATATATTGTAAATAATATATTTTACAAAATTATGCCTACTTATATTACTCACATTTAAAATTTCTTTAATTTAATTATACATTAATAAAATATTGTAATATAAATCATATAGGAAGCTAATTTCAGAGCTTATAAATATTATATTGTCATAGCTTATAAATATTGGCAAAATATAATCATCCGCCTTCTTCTTTTTCTTCTTAGTTGATTTTACTTTATTTTCTTCTTCTCCTCTGGTCATATTCTCCTGGCTCTGGACGTGAGTTATTCCTCCCTACCACTGTCTTATGATAATAATAATATAGTTAATTTTAATTACCGAAAATAAATAAGTGAAAAAATCTAATCTCTCGTTTAACTAAAGGGTGTAATATAATAAATATACTATATTAATTATAAATTATTAACATTAATATTCATAATTTAATAGAACATATTTAAATACTTGGCGTGACTAGTTCTGTTGCAAATATTATATTATTTGACCTCGGAGTGAGTCACGAATGTTATCCATCATTGTGGAAGAGGCTACAACTGACAGTGTGCTTAGACCCTCACCATCATGATTGTGATCATCATTACCAACACTTATGTTGCTATCTTCATAAAGCAAGAAATTAGAATCAGTAATAGATTTCTTTTTAATGAAGTTATGAATAGCCATTGTTGCACAGACAATTTGAACTTGTGTGTCAAAATGATAGTTTGACATTTTGCCTAAAATCGCAAATCTATTCTTCCAAACCCCAAAGGTCCTTTCTATTGTGCATCGTAAACTTGAATGATGATAATTGAAGACTTCATTAGGGTTTACAAAACGAGATGAATGTCGAAAATCTGGAAGGTGATAGTGTTCACGTCTATATGGACCAAGATATCCAGTTAGCGTTGGATAGCCAGAATCTACCAAATAATATTTACCTAATAAAGAATGAAAATATTGTCATGTATTTGTGATGTCAATGAAGACGAAGAAATAATACTAAATATATAGGGGTACAGAAAACCAACTTGGAGGTGGATGTGGGAAATTTAGGCTGGGAGTTGTTAAAGTGTGACTAAATATACGAGCATCATGTGCAGTGCCCTCCCATTCGGCCAACACAAAAATAAAACACATGTTCCAATCACATACTGCCATCACATTTTGTGTTGCAATTCATTTTCTTCCAATAAATTTGATTTGGTCACGGGAAGGCACAACACACGGGATATGAGTACCATTAATAGCTTCTATAGCATCAATAAAAAATGGTAACGATTTTGAATTTTTCTATGAACCTCACGAAACCTGGGATCTCACGGCTTGATATATTCTAGTGACAAGCAAATGCATGCTTTCAACACTTTATGAAAATTCCTACTCACTATTTCCTCCGAATGTTGAAACCTTTCTTAGATGACCTTATTTCCCACTCCATGTCCAACAGTATATAAGAACATGGCAACCATTTCTTCAATGCTCATACATGCAGTCTCTCTCAACCCATAATTTCCCAATTCTAAGCAAAATTGATTAAATACTTGATTTTTCATTCTGAACATCTCATAACATCGAGTTGGATGACCATTAAAACATCTTGGACCCACGAATGCCCTGTTTGTTCATTAGTTCTACACGGCTCCTTACACAAATACATTACCGTATACTGACCAATTAATGCAACAACTTGTTCATCCTCTGTTAAATCATCATCTAAAATAGCTCGCCGGCGTGCATCATCCATGCTATAAACCTACAAGTTTAAATATAATCATCATATTAATGATATACTTCCATGGAAAAGAGTCATATGTAATTATAGTAGTCACTATATAGCAGTCATAACACAAAGTTCAATATATCAACTTTGTGGTGGTTACATAACTACAACAACTAGTACATGATAGTATATTACAATAGTCACAACACTGCACAAAAGTTATCCATAGAAACCTCCAAGGTACATTACTACAACAACCTTTTCATGATAGTCATCTACATCAGTTACAACACAAAAGTTATCCTTAGAAACCTCCTAGGTACACAACAACAACAACAACCTGTTCTTGATAGTCATCTACAACAGTCACAACACAAAAGCAACCATAGAAACATCCAAGCTACATAACTACAACAACCACTAGATGATAGTCATCTACAACAGTCATAAGAAAAAAACAACCATAGAAACATCAGAGCAACATAACTACAATAAGCAATATCTGACAGTCATCCACATCAATGACTACAAAATATCCTATGTCTCGTAAACTTTATATCTTAGCCAACAAAGCAGTGTTTCTTCATCATCTTTCATTGCAATATATGTTTCTCTGGCTCTATCAGACGATGACATCAGCTCAACACATTGAGGAAGCCAATTTTTATCATTTCTAATAGCTGGGATTCTTTTAATTTCAGCAACTACTTCTGCAATTGATGTGCCGGGTGGTGCAAGAATATTTGTACGCTTTTCAGAGGCACTTGCAATCCTACTAAGTGCAGAAGCTATCTCCTGTGTCGGTGCATCTTTCTTCTTCTGCTTACCACGATAACATGCATCCCTCTTCCTCTTACCTAAGCTTTGATCAGTGCTGCGAGAACTAGTTAAATTGATGTTATGCATGTCTGAACTAAGTCCCCCACTTTCTCCAACACCCCCTCCACCAAGGATTTCATCACTATCACCTAATCCTTTCTCAACATTGACACCATCAACGATTGGGCAGTAGACATCATCCTCTTCTTCCATGGCAGTTGGTATCATACCTGAATTAGGTGACCATGCATGTACGCCAGATCCCGCGAAATCCTTGAACAATGATGTTAACTCCTTGGAAAAATGAAGCCCACTATACATGTATCTCTTATATAGTGGATTTTCCTGCATGAATGCAAACAATAAGTTAAATTAATATACATTAGGAATATATATATATATATATAGAAAATGTCATTACACTATTAGTTCATACCAGTTCTTTCTTCGCCCACCAATCATCTGGAGTAATAAAAGTATTATACTTTGGACTCCATCCTAAACCTGTTTCATTAGTAAATAACTTGTACCAAGCAGACCATTCTTTTTTAAAGTTATCCCATTTGTTTCTAAATTGTATCTTGGTCAAATTTCTTCCTATTTTTTCATTGAACACGACCATAATTGCTTTCCACCCATTCTTTGATAGGTTACCTCCAATGCGTTCATCCTTACCAAATTATTCTAAGCATAATTTGATGAACATCTCAGATGCATAGTGATCCCATGTAATCTTTTTCTTTTCTCCGTTGCTCATAGTTATAAATTTGACCTTATCATCAAAATAATACATTCACTAAGTCCACATATAGGGTTATTGTCTCTAACAGTAACTTACTTCAATATAGTCAAAGTTAAAAACCATACTTTGATGATATAAATTAAAGTCAATACAGAGTAAAATAATACCTAATTAAAAATCATGCTTAGATGATACTAACTATGCAGGTTTTCTTAAAAGTTTTAAAATCAATACAGGTTAAAATAAGTAGATTAAGAAACTCCAAAATTCAAGAGAAAAGAAATAGATACAAGTCTAACGGTGAATTAGCTTAATGACGTATATCCAAAGGACATAGCATATGCATATAAACAAAGCAGTCAACCCCCATTTTCCAAATTTAACTACTTTTATACATAGAGAAATCCATAGAAATTAATATTTGTGGAACTGAACTTATGCATATACTACGTCACATGCTTATTATAACAATGCATACAAATAACTCAAAATATATGTAGACTCAGCACATGCTTGCAGACATGCTGAAAATAATACCAAAGAAATTATACTTGAACAAGTCAATAAGAACCATTTATTACCTCTCAGGCGTCTCACTAAAGGAATATACAAAAGTCAGTAGCAGTAGCATAAATCAATTTATTTCCTTGCTAATGGGTTCTGCCAAAACCTAATTTTCATTCTCCATATAATAAATGATTTTCATTCATTCAAGAGGGAAAGAAGCTTCACCAAGCAGCAAGTGGAAATTCTAGTATTACTCCATCCTAATGTACTTGCTCTTGCTCATACAAAAGGCTTGCAAGTACCAGCATGTTCAACACTCTAATCTAATCATGTCATAGAAATTTAGGACACATTAGGAATGAAGCCTCAACTCATCCATCACAATTGTAGCGCATAATATATGACAAAATCTACATGCATCCTCACATGAAAGTACCCACATTTTTTTTCTTTAAATCAAAAGGAGTTTAGACCCAAAATTTATATTCATGGGCTCAATATTATGTGTATCCTTTACTAAAAGTGTCCCACATCCCACAAAAATAGAGTCATCCATCAACAGAAATTTTTTAACAAACAATTACTAAAAATGGAGTAGACAGAATGGGCAGAGTGTATACCTATTTCAAGCTAAAGAACACCCTGTCAAAGTAACCAATCATAAAATCGTTAATGCTACTATAGTCTTTTTATGTTATATATAAATATGGCAGACGAGGCAGGGGGAATAAAACCTCTTTTTATGTTATATATAAATATGGCAGACGAGGTAGGGGAAATAAAACCTTATGCATCATGACATATTGAATAAACACAGAAGTAATCATGGCTTATATGTTCAGAATCAGTACTAGGCTAGAGAGACTCACAGAGACTTCACCGGCGGCAAAGTATGTTAGTTGGTCCGTGGGTTTTTGGTGTCACACTTGGTGGCTTTAGGTAATCGACGACCGCGACTGAAAAAGCTCCTTCAATCACAGATCTACAAAAACACAGAACAGAGTTGTCGTGAAGCTGGACTCAAGGATCAACCAACCCACTCACAGATATGAAAAGAATGACAACTCACCAAAATTATCATCTCACGAGTCGTTGATGGAAGTTTCGGAAGCTGCCAAAGAAATCGTCCAAGCAACAGAGGAAATGCTGCCGTCGCCAGTCACATGGAGCACAATAGACACACCGATGAAGGAAGGGAGGAAGTCCACGGTCTGATTAAGGGAGGAATCAGTGGATTGTGGATGGGTTTTCAGAGGTTCTGGGAAACTCTGTACATGGGCGAGAAAAGAAAAAGAAAAACGCGAGGAACTATACTTGGTCTCAGTGTTTTACGCTAGAGAAAGAAGATACAGGTCAAACTGTCATCTTTGCTATATTTTAATTAAAAAATTCATGATCTTAATGCAGGTTTTCAAAAAGGAAAAGCTTATGTCAAGATGTGTTAAACAAACTTCAGTTTTGGGTCCGTTTCATTTTTTCTAAAGACATGTTTATGAAAGCCAAATACAAACCTCTCAAAAAGTCCAGTTTAAAAGTATGGTTCAGTTTGTAAAAAGGTGAACCAAACACCCACTTTGTGAATTTTCAATTTTTATGTAACTTTGTGATGCATCATACGTATTTTAAGACTTTTTTTTTCTCTTGGTTTACAAGAAATTCTGAGGTTTCTTCCTATTTCCCTCAAGAGGTCAAATTAATGGGAGGAAAGGGCATGAAATAATCTATAATCTATCCTTATATGAAATGCATTATAATTATCGGGAAAAAAAAAGTGTAAGCCGAATAAACTTTTTTAAATCATTACTATAAAAGTGCTTGTTTATTGGAAAAATATAATCAAAAAAAATTTAAGAAAAAAATAAAAAAAAATTTAGATATCATATTATGTAGGTTCATTTTTATTATTTTTTCTAATATTTTTTTTTTACTATTTTTCCTTTTTTTCAAATAAAGCATTAAAAGTAAGGGAAATACCGATCGAATTGTACTGATTTGTAATAGATTTTAATGAATGTCTAATATGATGACTAACCAGATTAAAAAAAAAAAGACAATCAAAATAGTGAACTTTTGTAAAAATATCTTCTCCTGTTCTAATTTTTTTTATTAGATTCATTTTGTTCTTCGACACCTTGATATTATCAAATATATTTTCCTTTTCTTTATGACTAGTTGTCCAAACAAAAGGATAAGTTCCTCAGTAAGGCTTCTAATTTATTCCATTCCTTAATGATTGTAATTTTTTCCATCCCCTTTTTATGTTCTTCCATATTTGTTTCCTTCCAAGAGAATGGCCATTTCATCAAGATTTGCTAAAAAAAAAGGAAAATAAGAAGGTTAATATTGATTTAGGACCAAACTAATATTCTACTTAACTAACAAAACGTTGATATTTATTATGTAGTGAATTTTCTCGATGTTGAGGTTTCATATCTCCGTCATTGTTTTGGCTGGCACCGGGAGAGCGAGAGAAGCTGAAAGTACTCGAAAGCGATTTGTATTTGAGAAAGAATGGTACGAGATTGATCAGAAATAAAGACACACTCATACACCAAATAAGGTAAAATCTTCAGTAATTATCATTTTATATGTAAGGAGCAATCGTTTAAGGGGAAAAAATATGGTTCCTTTGACTTTGCATGATTTCTGGGATTGTACTAGGGTAAAATCTTTGTTCAAGATCAAATTGTTTGCTGAACAACAAAATACATCGTTCCTACGCCATATTTGCAAAATTAGATTCTTTGCATTTAACTTCTGATTTTAGTAATAATATTTGAATTTTGTGGGCTATCTTATTGATCCCTTTGTTCCGGGTGCAGGCTCAAGAGATTCTGAATAATACTCTCAGACCCAGCTTTTGTTCATTTTATTTTTCTATTTCAGGATGAATATTTGTGCATTTGGAGTGGATAATCATCATTATTTGTCTAACGTGATCTTTTTATTATATAAGCATGTGTGTATGTGCGTTTTATTTATTTATTTCTAGCATTTTGAATAGTTAGTGTTTGCACCTAACTGGTATGTTTTAACTTAGATGATATCAATTATTTATTTATTGGTAGTAGATAATATCAATTATTTAAAGCCTATATGTCTTACTACTTTTGAGTTTAGAGAGTATTTCAGATATTTCCTTGTTTATCTGTTTAGTCTCCATCAGAGCAGATGAAAACCTTAAATATTGGGAGCATCATCATCCCTATTCCTCTCAAGTGTGTGTATATATATATATATATATCAATAATGGCTTTGGTACTGAATATGCAAGATGGGGCTTTTAAACAGCAGAAGTTAAAGCGAGTTTTAGTATAAGATGATGCATATTCAAGTACTGGATTACTAACTCATTAGCAACAAGGTTTTATGGGTAAATGTAATGATGAACAAAAATAGTCTCCCAGAGCATTACACATTTCTTAAACAAATTAGCCTTTCATCCTCCATTATCATATTTATCTTCTGTTACATCTGCTGGATCTGATGCTTCAAAAGTATCCTTCATACCAATACAGGAGCTGCTTAGTAGGTGTATCCCTTGACGAACATTCCCTTCTTGGCCTCATCAGATTCACCTTCACCAGTGTACTTGCCAAGCTGAGCAAGTGAGTTGGCCCTGGCTCGGACAAGAAGAGTCTCTTGTGCCGCCTTCACATTCTCCGGGCGGCCTCCCCATGTCTTCAAGCATGTGTTTTGAAGGGCTCTTGCATATGAGAATGACACGTGCCATGGGTTTGGAGATTGGTTCATTGCATTCAAGTTCAAGGTCGCTTCAACCTCAGATTGCCCTCCTGACAAAAACTGCATGTGCATTAAACAGCTTTGTTAAGTACATGACCATGATGAAACAATTCAGAGAACACCATTTGGATCCATGTAAGATGTATGTTCCATCAGTTTTGTCTTTAGAAGATAATTATCGCCATTTAAAATATTAGATTCCAAGATTTTTGGAGCCAAATGATGAATTTAGTCAAATTTATTTGGTGCTTACCATAATTCCAGGGACAGCTGGGGGGATTCTCCTGTGAAGGAGCTTGAGAGTGTATGCAGCAACTTGCTCAGGAGTGGCCTGCTCCTTGCACTCAGCTCCAGGGGTAACCATGCTAGGCTTGAGCAGAATACCCTCAAACGTCACATTGTTCTCAGCGAGGTAGAAGAAAACCTCAGCCCACACCTTCTGAGCCACTTCGAAAGTCCTATCGATACCATGGTCACCATCAAGCAAGATCTCTGGCTCCACGATTGGGACCAAACCATTGTCCTAAATAATTAAATGAATTCTCATTAGGAACAGAGTGCAAGTACCTAACAAGTTTTTTTTTTTTGGTAGCTGAAAATCGTCATCAAGAAAGAAGAGTTATTGAATAGCAGGATAGAAATCCTCCAATTTGAAAGTCCAAAAATAGAGAAGAGCAGTAAATCAGGACTTCTTCAAGACAGATCTGCAACAAAGCAGACCAATCTCTTTGCAAATCCAAGATAGCTACCCCCTTGAAAAAACCATTTGCAGAACACCAAACTGAAGAGACGAAGAATAATTTTCCCTTATAGAACAGAACTATCAAATTATTGGTAGTCTCTCATATAATTTCAATGGTCTCTCACCTGAGAAATGGCAGCATAGCGAGCCAGACCCCAGGCGGCTTCCTTCACTGCCAGAGCGGAGGGACCATTGGGGATGCTCACAACAGTACGCCTGAAATGTTGATTGAACAGCAGTTATAATGGCTTGAAATGATGTAAAATGAACTTGACATTCAACTTTTCCTGCTAAACATGAGGATTCAAGCTTGCACTCTCACCATTTGGCGAAACGGGCACCTTGCTGGTAGTATGCAGCTGAGCGAGAGGCAAGACCATCCAGACCTTGACACCATGACTCATCGTTGGAACCAGCCAAGGGAACCAAACCCTATTGCTCTCATCGAATAAACAAGTTATTAATATATTCACATGGACTTCTTCAATATATATATATTCACATGGAACATCCCTGGGATTCTGCATTGAGAGAAGCTACAGAATTGTACATCTATATGTTGGTATCTTGAGGGGTGAACAATAGACCTAGTATAATCATTTCAGTGCGCAAGCTTTCATGTGGCACAAGATTCCAAATAATTAATTTTGCTAGCAAATTTCACTCATCAGCTAGTATGCTAAAGTTAAAAAGTATATAATTTTTTTCTGTCCTCAGTAACTGGCATATAACTACTGTTTATGTGAGGCATGTAATTTCTTCAGATCAATTATATAAAATACTCTTATCTTAGGGGAAGCCTAACGAGTTTCTAACTATCCATGGTCCTGCAGTAACTCTATCACTAACAAGTATCAAATGATACTACATTTAAACTTAAACATCTATATCTAAGCACAGATCATATGGGTAAGAAGTGAGAATATTCCTGCAAAATGTTTACTGCACAGTACAATGTAAAATAGCATGAAGTCACTTGAAGTAATAAAGGGAAGATATATTCATCCATTTCAAAGGCTTAAAACAGTGAATCAAAGGGTGAATTATGCCACTAGGTGCTGCATAGTGGTTAAGGATATGAATAACTAACAGAGTCTGAGGTTGAAACATCTGCTCTGTCATGTACATAAAACCGGCTGCATCCTTAAACGGAAGAGTGGTTCATTTGTCTGAATGGCTTACCTTGTCGACCTTGATACCAGGAACAATGTTTTGCTCAGCAAGAACATCAATTATCTTCTTGCCATCAACAGTGGATTGGTAGAGAGTTTCCTCAAAGAGAATAGCACCAGAGATATACTGACCTAGCCCTGGAGCTGACACAAGCAAGGTACGGTATGCCTGGCGGTTAGCCTCAGTGTTCTCAAGTCCAATGGAGGCCAAACGCTTCCCACAGGTAGCATTTGACTCATCCATGGCCAAAATACCTCGGCCTGGAGAGGCAATTGTTTTCTGTCCACACAAGGAAACGCGAGGAAAAGGAGGGGAAAAAATCAGTGAAACATTTCATCGACAATGTGAAGTCCATTACTTGGTGGGTAAAAAAGGATGATTGGAACTGAACTTCAAGCAGAAAATGCAGAGAAAGGAAAGAAATTTCAGTGAAACATAACAATAACCATTTAAAATCAATTGTTTGGTGGGTGAATGAGGATACTTGAAACTGAACATTATCAAGAAAAACTGAGAAAGGGAATAAATGTTTTAGTCAATCGCATAATCAGCAACATAGAATTCATTGCTTCGTGGGTGAATAAGGATAATTGGAACTAAATTTCATCAAGGAAACGCAGAGAAAGGACAAAAGTAATCAACCATGTCAAATCCATTGCTATTGCGTAAACAAAGATAATTGGAACTGAACTTTATCAGAAGACAGATAGAAAGAATTAACAAAAAAAAAGTTCAGTGAAGAATTCCATCAACTATTTGAAATCCATTGCCTGGTGGGTAAATAAGGACAACTGGAACTGAAATTCATCAAGAAAACACAGAGAAAGAGGGAAAAGACTCAGTGAAACATAACAGCAACCATGAAGTCAACTGCTTAGTGGATATATAAGAATAATTGAACTGAACTTCATCAAGTGAAAAATAATATAAAAAATGTCGAATTCCTTGCTTAGTGGGCTTAAAGTACAATTGGAACTAAGCTTCATCGAGAAAGCACGGAGAAAGGTAAAAATATTCAGTGAAACATTGCAGCAACTATGTGAAGCCCATCGCATAGTTGGTATATAAGGGTAGCTAGAACAGAATTTCATCAATGAACACACAGAAAGGACAAAAGTTCTAGTGAAAATTGCATAGTGGGTAAATATCGAACATAACATAACATCAACAATATGAAACCCATTTCTCAATGTTTAATGGAGCATAATTTGAAACTAAACTTCATCAACATAGTATGTCTCAAACTAATAAGCCGAGTCTAAAGAAGAAAACAGACTTGTTGTATAACATAACATACCGCGGTTTTTACAAGCTCATCAGCATAGGAACCAGCTCTGACAACGAGGGTTGAAGGGGTGGTGGGGTTGCATCTTACAAGAGATACAGAAGATTGGCGAAGGGATTGTCCCTTCACCCACTCAGACTTGTCAAGAACAGGTGATGACTTTAACAGAGAAGCAGAAGCAGAGGCCATCGTTCTTCTCTTCTCTTCTCTTCTCTTCACTTCACTATTATCTTATCTACCCCTTCACAGCTATGCGGTTCCTTACCACATGCACTCACTCCTCTCTTGTATTTATACTTCCCAAGTGATGTCTCATTTGAGGCTGCTGTGAGCTAACCTATCCTCCCTTGACATGTGGACGATAATTTCCTGCTGATTTGGCAGTTGCACCTTGCATACGTGGTTGAAATGGATGGTTTTATTCTCACCTCGTAAAACTGGCCCAAGGAAATATTTTTGAAATTTGAGAAAAAAAAGAGGATATTTTGCTTCCTCCATCCTTGTGTTACTGGCGCAGACAAATGTAGAACATGCATAAGGAAGAGTCCAAATTAGTGTCTTTTATTTGTAAAGTAAGTATGAGGTTATGAAATGCCTAACCCTTTTCTTGTCCACTTCTCAGTGATTAATGGTTGTGGTTTAATTGCAGGATTTGGTGGGATTGAGGTCTCCTTCTCTACGGTGAATAGCATGCCATCTCACAGCCTCCCATGTGATTTTTCTTGCCTCCCCTACCAGGTACGCCTGAGTGCTTTCAAAAATTTTTTATTGAAATTCCACCATAGTGATATAGTCGATTGTGCTTAAATGCTCCTTTGATGTAGGAGAACTCAATGATATGAGCTGAGTTATAAAGAGAAAGACATACATAAAATATATCATATTGTATTCGTACTTTGATCGAATTATTCCAATTATGTTGAATAAATTGAATGTAACTAAAAATCTTTAATGAATATTATATTACAGGCCTACAGACACAGCCTCTCTCCGACTTAGTAGTTGATATAATAGAAATTGAATTCCAAGTCACCCTAAAATGTCAAATGCAGGACAAGAAGGTGCCAATCTGAAATTATTGACACCGGGTTTCTGCAAGCAAGACTAGTTTCATTTTTTTTTGGTGGGAACAAGCCAAGCTAAATAGTTCATGAACAGGTTTTTACCTAAGTTACCAGAAAAGTTGGGTAAGTGATACTCCAACTCTACCCTTCCAAACACTTGCCAACCTAACCTCTTAGAACTCTCTTACTTCCCTCTGCCTGTATAGAATGGACACTTGACATGGATATAAACGTCAATGGCATGCTAAGATATCTAATATTTATATAAATACAAATTTTAAAATTTTGTATCATATTATTGAATATGAGTGTTTATAATTTTGTATTGTATCATTAAGTAGTTAATTGGAGTCCATAATTAGATACTCCCTCCAGTTTTAAATACTTCAAAAATATTATTTGATCTCAAATATAAGGCACATTGTAGAGTTGTTTAGTGCATTAATTAGTTTTTTCATTCATAACCTTAATTTATAATTAATTTGTAAGAAATAAATGTTATGAGAAGTATGAGAAATAATGTAATTAATAAGGATAAATACTGAAAAATATTAAAAGTTCTTAACAAATCTAATAATCTAACTTCTTTTTTTAAAATATATGAAATAGTTAAAAGTGTTTTATATCTAAAATCTAAGGGAGTATGTGGGTGTCTTATAAGTTTATATCATGATTTGGCAACTAAATTTGATCCATAGAAAGCAGGTTCAAGATCATTCAAAATCATATAAGAGAAGGAAATAAGCCCATGGATCTGGATGGTTTGGTACCTTTGAGTTCTGGGATTGGACTTGTTGTTTGATTAAAGTACATTTATCGATTTCTTATTATTATTATTATTTTATTAGGATTTGAGTCACTTCTAAATTAGCTTAGGCCTTGAATGATTCTCTTCCACTGGCCCTCATATTCAGAGCCAACCAATCATATGGACTCTTAGAGCTTTTATGTACTTTTCCAACTCCATAAAAGGAAGCCCAACTTCACTACCTTCTCATCCTCCTGGTGTTGATTCAGAACATTGGGCCTTCATTCTTTTAGGTTCCATGTTTTCTCTTAGATGCAACGTCATTTGAAGAAAATCTGAAATATTAAACACCAATCAATCAATATTCAATACCATACAAAATGTTATGCACTAACAAATCTTGAATTTTAATTTTAAAAAAATATGAATCATAATTTTTGTTATTATGTTATAATAGTATAATTTTTGTTTGGTCTGAACTTATAACAATAAAATTACTCACATCACGTCTTACCCCAAAAAAAAAAAATTTACTCACATCACAAGCTATTCAGTAGCTCAAGATTGCCTAGTTTTGTTTGCCAGCTTGGAATGTGAACTTACCCAATGTGCTCTTGGGCCCTGTTTGTTATCAGAAAATGAAATGAATTTCATTACACAGATGAAAATATGTAATACTATACTAGTTATATCGGAAAATGAAGTGTCTTACTGGTAAAAAGAAAAGAAAAGTGTCTTTATTTAACAATAAGTGTTTTTTTAATTATTTTTATTTGATGATATAAAAAAAATCTCTTATTTATAAATTTTTTATTTTATTCTCTTTCTTTAAGAGCATTGCATTTGGCCACTGTATGTAATGGACAAGGGGCTTCACCCATATTTATAGTTTGTCTAATTTGTTACAGACATATTGGAGCTCAGCTCCTTCACCGTCATGAACGGCTCACCGTGATGCATAAATGATTGCTTATCTGATGGGGTCAGCCAGAGTGGAGCAATTAAGACTCTCTTCAAAGCAATATATATACTCTATTATAATTTTCTAATTTCTTTTTTTTATTTGGTAGAATATAAGTTCCTAATTTCCGTCTGAAAGTGTCCCAAATTTGTGGAGGGGACCCCAAAGAATCTCATAAAAAAAGAACAAGAGGGTACAGGCCACACAGGAGAGGTGTAAGAGCAGTTAAGACAACCTCAAGAAAGAAACTCCCATATTCACATATGTAAACGGTGCCGCTGCCCATGAAACCAATTATTATTTAATATGGTTGATGCACAACAGACACACACAGCTGCTGCTTCTTAATTTTGTGGTGGTTGTACACTTATATTCCATCAACCACCGCCAAACTTTTTGGTGAAGTCAATTTATGCTCTTCAGTTTCATATGTGATTTAGGATTTTTTTCTGTCGTTAGTCACAATATATATTTGCGTATATTTCGTAATACAAAAATTATTTATACAGATATTAATCTCCTCCTCAGGGAAATGTACTGAACCGTTGCTTCGTAATACAATTATGACTTCCGGAAATGTAATCAGTGGATGTCTTTCTATTGTTTGGGTAAACAGGGCTCTCTTTCTTCCCTTTTCTTGATTTTCAATCTTGTTATGTATATTTCTTGGATAAGTTGCATATTCACAATAAAAAAATAAATTGTGATTTGAATTGAATCTCCTATGTATTTTGAAAGAGAGAGTAATAAGTACTAAAGGGGTTGATTAAAACAGAAAAAAATAACTGCAGCGAGAAAGAAGCATAAATTGTTTGTGTACTTTTGTTTAATTAGTTCACTAATGTCATATGCATGCACTGATTAAGCACTGTTCACTAATGCCATGTGCATGCACTGATTAACCATTAAACAGGTTTATTAATGCTTGATCGCATATAAAATATAAGCTGGAAATTAACATGAATTACTCTAATCATTTGGACAAAATAAATGCTCTTTTGTTAGGTTATGTTAGTTTCTTTGTAAGTTGTGGTTGTGCTTCTGCATGTGGAAGACACAACCAAAGACAATTCTCTGGATTTGAAAACCTCTTGTTAATTTTTTTTAAAAAAAAAGTTACACTTATCCATGCCTGAAGAAAGCAAATGGAGAGAAGAGAAGATCACCGACTGCACAAACTTTATTTTTGTATTGCTCCAATTTGCTAAATTCTTCACTTTTCACATGTAAAACCTCAAAGATTCACGTGCCATTGAGAGCATAACTTCATTCCATATTTTGATAAGTGTCCTTACTCATCATATTTAAATACGTAAGTTTCATCACTTGTTTTGATTTTACCTTTCATCTACTAAGTTATAATAGAGTAAATCATATAGTGCTCATTTAGATTATCTTTTTGTAAAAGGCCTGTCAGAATAATCATAATTTACAAATATAAAATTTGGATAAAAGTAGAGAAGTTTACCACAAACTTATTTAAATAAAAAAAATAACGGTTAAAAACCATAGTTTATTTTATAAAAATGTAAACCAATCAGATCCATAAAATTCACCCCATATTCACTTCTTTATAGTGGACTTAATTTATTTATATATTGTTGACAAATTAAGCATGCTTAAAAAATTTTCATCTGAACTTTGAAAGTATTGTCTTAAATGGGAAGGTCTACAATGGTCTGGCTAGTCATGAAATAGAGTGAATAAACATAGGTTTTGGAATTTATTTATATTAAACTAATGTACATTTATGAGATACTGTTTGCTGGGAGAGGAATCTGTCAATATACATTTATGAGTGAGTATACCTTTTTTTTAACCATTGGGAATCAATATAACAATTAGCTTAAAACAAAACAAGAACTTTATTGATTATCGATGAACTTTTCAACGAAGCTACACAATGTTTTCCTACATATATATATATATATATTGCCGAAACAGTGAATTAAACGCCCCTGAAGTAACCTTTTTTTAAACCTTTTTTATTAAGGTTAAAATCATCTATCCAGCTGAAAGAGTTACAAGCAAGCTTAATGCGTGACTTCAAATTCAAACAGTACAATAATTCAAGAAATCAAACCCAATATATCAATCAAGCCTCTTCCCTCTTGCATCTTGTCAAGACGAGAGACATCTTAATTTTGCCCCTCTCTCTCTATATATATATATATAATTATATATATCTTCTTACTTACAAAAGACATTGACCTGTGTAGTTTTATTAACCAAGGGTTAATATTTTAATTAACTAGGGTTAGCAACAAAGTAAGCCAAGACCCCGACAAAGGGTGCATTAATGTAGGTGGTAGGTTCAGATTTCCTAAAATCAACCCGATCATCGACGTAAACATCATCTTCCCCAGGTCCTCCAACAATGGCTCCCACGAGAACATTAGGGTTAGGGTTGGAGGAATTGAAGTAAAAGGAACCTTCTTTGCAGGCAATGAACTGAGGATGGTCCTTAATGGAGGGTAAAGAAGAGCCACGATGGTGAATACGTTGAGGGTAGTAGTTGCTATATCCAACCATGTAGGATAATCCCATGGGGTTATTTCCTAGGATGTAATCGACTTGTTTCTTGGCTAGTTGGCGAAGGGTTTGAGGGGAGACATTGAGATTTCCACAAGTGACGGATTGGGAGATGCGAGAGAGGTAATTGGAGTAGACAAGTTGGAGGAAGGAGATGGAAGTAGCATGCTGTAAATTGCTGCCACCTGGACGGTATATGAGGCCACCGGGAGTGTACTCGATGTGAGTGCTTGATGTTTCTGGGATTAATGTGCACATGAAGCTCTCTGCTGACGCCTTGTACGATTCTAAAGAGTACATGTTTCCTTCTATCACTTCCTAAAAATAAAAAAAAGACCAATTTTGTTGGTACATGTTTCCTTCGATAACGTGTATTCAGTTTGGTCACAGAATCAAAGTTTTGTGGGATTCAAAGTCAGAGGGTGTGTGGTTTGAAATTATTATATGAGAGAAGGAAGAAGAAATTTGGGTTACGAACCTTGGAGACAAGAACATTAAGGCCAGCATGCTTGTTGTCCCAACCAAACTCATTGATGTTGTCATCGGCACCAAGGGTTTTCCCATTGCTTTGTAAGTAATTCAGAAAACTATCCTCCCGTGTGGCCCTCCTTAGCCATGCCGCTCCCCACAACAGCTCGTCCTTAATTTCATGTTTTAAATCAATTAACATGATGGGCATACATTTGATGAATTGACTTATTTTCTAAGCTATTTCCAACTATAGAAGTTGCCATATTCAAATTGTTTACAAACATTAGGAAGCTGTTTCTTTTCTCTTTGATCAATTTGATGGTGATTGTACAATATCACATGCATAATGTCTGTTAATTTGGTAGTCCCAAGGATTCTTGAGATCTACTATGTTTCAAATTCATTGTTAGTCACATATATATGACGGATCAATAAATTAATTCGTTAAGGGTGTCATGCGTGAATCATCATACAACACATACTATATCATAATTACCAATGACAACTAACAAAAAAAGCATCTTGCAGGTTCATAAATCACATTCCATATACGGTTAAAAAAAGAGCATAATATATATTTTATTTACATTGTACTTAATAAACATTGGCACATTGGCAATAGTGAATTCAAATAATAGTTATTTTCATTAAGTCTAAAGATAAAGAGTAGTGTCATATAGATTTTGTCTGAAATTAAGTGTTTTTTTTCTTGTACGTAGTCTTAAGTATACATTCATTCTCTTTACTTATTGATCTACTAAATTTAAATTTTTAATTTTGAAATATGTGCGTGCACTTGTGTATAATGCCATCCTTTTCTTTGTCCCTTGATGCAAAACATTATCCTCAAAGACTACCAGTTTTCTTTGTATAAAAGGGGAAAGCAATCAATAATTGAGAGAGTGACTTTCAGATACCTGATAGCCATCAAAGTCACAATAATAAGGGCAGGCACCATCCTTAATATTAGCATTGTCACTATAGGCACCTCTGTAGTTATCTGCAAATTGGAAGGCCTTCACTGCATTTCTCAGCAATGTGTCTGAATATCCAGGGTCCGATGACTGGAATGCGATCGAAGATGCTGCCAGTGCTGCTGCAGTTTCTCCAGCAACATCGGAGGCCGGGCTTGGTGCATCAATGGCATAAACAGTTCTGGCAGTGTCCATGTCTTCAGGTCTCTCCCAACAATTATGGTCACTGCTTGGATCACCCACCTATTTCAATGATTCAGGGAGAATGAGTACACCACCATCCTTAGCGCGTAAATGAGGAATCATCTTCAATTCAATTGTTCGACTATTTATTTACTCTACTACGACTCAAAAGAAATTTTTACTTGATAATCAATAACAAAACTAATAGATGAATAAGTTGATTTTTTAATTTCTGAGTAATTATCAAAAGAAAATAGTAAAAAGGAAAAAAGTTGTATCCTTTGGGCTTTGGCAAGGACGATACCTAAAAGTGCGAAGTCCACAACCTTTAAGGTCAGAGTGGGTATGCTAATGCAGAATTGGGAACTAAAGCATGAATTTGTGATGGTCCATCTTCTCATACTTGAGTTGCTTTCATTCGATTAATTGATTGGGGAGCAAAAGAGTTTGCTTAGTTGATAAGAAATGAATAACAATTTTTACCAATGTAAACTTTTCTTCCTACAAAAATATTTTGAGTGAGAATAGAGTTTGGGTTCCTTGCAATGCCTAAATTCATATAAAGTATTCGAATCCAGTTATAAAGTTGAAAAATTTTATATTACTTTTATATTTTATGTTATTTATAGCAAATTTATTCCTTCCTAATATATTTGGAGCATTTTATAAATTTAGCCATACACACACACATTGGATTTGCTTTGGAATTTGAAGTGTTGGAATGGGGAAATCAGAAAAGCGTGAACTATGGGGCCAAGGAGTCAATACACGACAAAAGACGTAAAGCGTCAACAGCCCCCACAAGGGCCAGAGCCACATTTTCCCGCTACGTATTTTAGTAAGGATTAGTTGTGCTAAGCCAAAATGAGTCCAATCCCGAAATCCTCCATTCCTCCTCGGTTCTCCAAACAGTCCTCATCCATGTTCTCAATATATATCTAAATTGAAAAGTAATCTGAACAATTTATATTTATTTATTGTTTTATTATTTCTTAAAAATAAAACACGATACTATGAATTTCAGGAAGAAAAAAAAATATAAGAACCTAAAAAATAAAATTTAAATTTAAACAATTGAAAATCACGTTGAGAAGATAAATCCTTCACCCACAGTTCATATTCACTAAATAACCCTTCATTCCAGTTCCTACTTATCTATTTGGTATATGAAAAATAAACAAAAATAATTTTATGAACAAGTGATTCTCATGTTTTCTTTTAAAAGTATTCATTCCAGTCCATATTATAAGATATTTTATATCAATTATATAAGTATTAAGAAAATTATTTTTTCACATGAAATCAATGCAAAAAGTATCAACTTTCCTATTTTATCCTTATTAAATACCTCATTCTATTATCATTGTAGGGTTAAAAATGAGAAGAGAGGAAGCATTAAAAATAAGGATAAAATGGGAAGAAAAATATCTAATATCCTATATTGTAGACTAAAAACTTATTATACAAAATCTTTTATAATATGGAATGAAGAGAGTAGTAAATTAGATAATAAAAGTATAACTTAATAATAATAACAAAAAATAATAAAAATTACAAAATAATATAAGGTTAATAAAATTTACGTTGAAAGTTGAAAAGACATACTTAAAAGAAGGCAAAAGTACACTTTAGGTCTATCAACTTTATATTAAGTTTCATTTTGATCCCTTAGTTTTATTTTTTTTAATTCTTTAATTTTCAAAATATAATTAAAAATTTATATATTACTAACAATATTAACTATGTTAACAGAAAATACTAACAAAATATTATTCAATATAGATATATCAATATTTACTGCTAAATTATCAATATTTCGTATTAATATTGGGTTTAAAATATTATTTAATTAAATTAAAAGATTAAAAATAAATAATTACAAATACTAAATTTTTTAATAAAAACTTAATTCTAATTTTTTTATCATAAAAAATGAGTTGAATAAATATGCAATCATTAGAAAATACTTTGTCACTATTTAAAAATAATTTGTCAGTATTTTATATTAATATAGTTAACGGTGTTAGTAATGAAAAAATTTTTAGTTGTGTTTTGAAAATTAAAGAATAAAGAAGAAATAAAATAAAATTAAAGGATTAAAATAAAACCTGATATAACGTTAAAGGATAAAAAATATACTTTTACTCTTTAAAGAATTTTAAATGAACAAATTTTAATAATGATAATTTCTTTGCTTTAAAAAAAATCTCAATTTTCGTTTCTTTCTAATGATAAAATAACTTTTTTAAAACAAGTTATTCCTTTTAGCAAAAACTATAGTGAAACACTGAAAGTCATACTTTGCGCCATAAACTCTACTATTGCAGGGCTCTGTTAATGACTTATTAATAGTACATATTATATATATATTTGGTTAAATATTTTGTTAGTCAAAACACATCTTAAAAAAAAGAAAAACCCTATATCCTTCCAAGAATTAAATCAAGGAGGCCATATACACGGTTTTGTATTTTTTTTTATTTAGCTAATTAGCCTTTAAACTCTTTTATCCGTACTCCGCTGTCTTTCCTATCTAACTTGAAGAAAATTCTTTTCTATTATTACATCCAAAACTCTTCGCCAAGCTATCAAAGCTACAGTTATATTCTATGCAATTATAAAAAAATAATTACATATAATTCTTTTGAATTTTTCACTATATCTCTAAATCGATAACTATAATTATAAAAGATTTAATTAAAGTCACACAAAAAGGATAACATTATTTTAAAATGTATTATGCTCTGCAACCGTAAAAAATATTCCAAGTTCTATGTAAACTTAAAAAGCCCCTGTCAAAACAACCACTCTCTGACCCTTATCCCTGTGTTCTAGAAAATTATAGTCCAAGTGAAGCGACTGTGAAAATGAAAGTAAAATAAGAGATCAAAGCAAAAGAACAACTTAATCAAAGCACATAGTACGTGTCAGCAGTATCACCAAGTCTAGAATGGATTTAATTACCTGAACAAAAATGCGATTTGGCTGTGAAACAGTCTTGAGCAAATAATCGGTGGCCCAACGAATGGCGACCAAGGCGTTTCTGATCTCGGCGGGAGGCATGTTATCCCCAAATTCGATCACGCTCCACGCAAGCATTGTGGTGGTGAAGGCCATCGGAAAGCCAAACTTGATGTTGTCGCCGGCGTCGTAGTAGCCGCCGGTGAGGTCCGTATTGTAGGTCCAGCCGTCACTCAGACCCGAATTGGCTCGCCAGCTTATCGTCTGGTCCTGAGGCAGCACTCCCGAACGCTGGCCCTCGAAGAACAGGATCGCCTTGGATAATGCGTCTTGGTAATCGTGTGCGGTGCTGAAATCGCAGAAACCGACGGCGAACAGAAGAAACAGAGGAAGAAGACGAGGATCGTTATGGAGAATTGAGAGGCTCATTCTAGATTTGGTGAGTTATACTGGTGATTCTATACCTCTTGTGGTTTGCTTAACTGCTATTTATAATTATAGGGTAGTTAGAGGGTATTCACGGGTTTAGAATTGAAAGCGAACGAGAGAGAGGAGGGAGATGTCAATGTGATTTTGGAGGGAAGGTTAAGCCAAATAGATCCTTCGGACTAGTACTGCGTTTTTTTTTAAGTACCGTGCAGTTTTTTTCCATTTTAAATTGTAATTTTAGATTATTTAGATTAAATTTAACGTACTCATTTTTTACAGTTTAATATTTTTATAACATATTAAATTTAAATCATTCCAAATCTACCATGTTGTGTCCACTGCTGTAGAGATAATCCACCCTCCTGTGCAGTTTTTTTAGTTTTCCGCTACAGCCGTCCTATTGTCCACGGGCCACGGCCTCATACTTTTTTTTTTTTTAAATTTAGATAATTTGAACTATAATATTACTTTTGCAATAAAAAGTGTACAATAAATAAAAATGATAGATGATTCCTTTTTCAACTTTCATCTATAAATTTATTTTTGTCCCATCAAAAGTATTCAGTATCTGTCAATTTTCTCATGAGATAAAATTATTTCTTTCTGCATTATCAATAATATAAAACATAAAATTTATAGCTAACTCTATTATTTATGAATATTGAAGAATATAACTTATTTTTATACTGTAAAGCGTGTATCTAAGCCTAACTATACAGAATATACCATGAACAGAAAGGGATGCATAAATGTGGGTGGGAACAAGATCTAATATCACGCAGGAAAAAAAAAGTTGAAAGGAAAATGTCACCCTTTTAAGTAGTAAATAATATGATAATCCCGGCATGAGAGTGAGCAACTTGAACCTTTAACAATTGCTATAAAAAATAGATGAAAGAGGAAATTTTGAATTAAAAAAAAAAAGAATGTTTCATACCGAATTTTTTATGTTATTATTATTTTTTTAAATACATGCGAAAATGACCCAATTTGATGAGAGAGAGAGAGGGGGGGGTAGAGGTGAAAGCGCCGACAGGTTAAGTGGGAGAGTGTCAGGGAGGTCACATGCGGAACACTACAAGGCATGAGCGTAAGGGCTGAGGAAGATGAAGCGGAGGAGGTGGAAGGAAGGGGACAGGAGTTGTGGGGCCCTTCCTAATGTCTTTAATAATTTGTATTTTTATAAATTAAATTATACTTTCTAATCATCATTTTCTCCTTTTTCATCCAAACAGTTTTTTAGTAGATTTTTCTACTTTTATCCAAATTTTATTTTTATAAACTGTGGTTATTCTAAAAATATTTTTATAAAAAGACAGACCAAACGAGCACTTAGTATTACGAATATTAGTGTTAAGATATTCTTAAGACGGGAATCTTATGTTGCTTACTAAACCATTAACACCCCCTCCCCCCTCTCTCTCTCTCGTTCTCGAGGTGTAATGCGTGATTTCTAAGCTCCTATTCTACAAAGAGAGGCATTCGGGAAAAATGTAATTTATCATATTTATAATATCAATATACATACATGTATATATGAGATACATTTTATAACCTGTCGAAACTTGAAAATATATTTCTAATAGTCAAATTTATCTCAACTGATTAGTCAGTTTTGATTCAATATTTAATTTAGTCTAGGGCGTGTTTGCAACTTTATGGAAAAAGAAAAATGTGTGGAAGCAGTTAAATCAGATGGAGGACGACGGGATATAATTATTAAATGATGTTGAAACACAGACGAGGACCCTGTGTGTGCGGTGTTCATTTCTCGGTTTTTTCATTCTTGTTTAATTGAACGAATGGTATGGTGGCCAAGTTGGTTTCCATAAAAATATGAAAATGTGAGAGTTGATTAAAAGGACAGTGGCCTTTTGAACTGAACATTCGCTGAATGAATCATACGAACCCCAATTTGCAGAGTTTAAAGTTTGGGGTTAGCAGAGTGAGGATAGGTCGCTGAATCTTGATAATGATGATGGCCCTATGTCGTTTCACTTCACTTTCAACCATCCAATTCAATTCAAGCTCAAGTTAACAGAGCAGCAGTATTATTCTTTCTTCAAGATTGGAGCTCTCTCTTGCCTGCCAATGATTTCACTAGCTTCAAGCTTTTCAACCCAGTTACTAGTACTACCATTATAATTTTTTTTTTAAGTTTTTTCAATGTGAGTCATTGATTTATTTATTTTCTTCCATATTATTGTTTATTTTATTATGTTGACATGAATTTAACCAAGTCACAGACTTATCTGACGAAATAGTAGTAGCTGTTCAATTGACGGGATAGTCATGCTTTAGTAATTTATAATAATAATAACCACAAATAAAAAATTGATTAAAAATAAACAGAAAATAACATTAAAAAATTTATATTTTGAATCATTAGTTTTTTTAATAATATGAAAATAAAAAAGAGAGAGTGTATTTTAATCATATTTGTATTTTGTCATATTTGCATTAAATTTCTATATCTCTCTAATGAAGTGTAGCTTCCCAGTGGTTGAGAGTTAGGTCACATTCATTGAGGAGCAAGCAAGCACTTTATGGCTGGAATTCAGAGAGTGGCAGCCGCACCACACTCAACTCAACTCACACAAATTAATTGCTTTGGGTGGGGATGTAGGCTTTGTCCCAACCACAAATTTATCCAAACATTGCAAGATGAGTCGCCAAATGGGATTCAGAGACTAAAACATTCACAATTCGTTAAAAGAAAATTACAGATCCAAGAACACGTTTGTTCACAGTTTATTAAATGAATTTAAAGATCTTGTTCAACGAGCAATATTGCTATTCAATTCTTCTTTTAAAAAAAAATATATATTATTCAATTCAATAATTAAAGAAAATAACGCATGTTCTCTCCCACGGAATAATCGAATCTAATCTTCTTCCTTTATAACCGCAACAGGGACAGCTTAAGAAGCATTAATGTCGACTTGCATAAGAGACATGAGGAGACTTCGATATTGATATAAGATAATGTATATGTTTGGATACATTTGAAATATAATGCCTATCTGTGTGAATATTGCGTATGTTTAAGTTCATCCAAAAAAAAATATTGAATATGTTTTATTTTATATATGACAATTACTCCTCCAAACAAAGATAACATCATTTTTTTACTTCCATTCCAACAATCAAATTATACACAGACATAATAGAACCTAAACCAAAATCGCTTTGATTTAAAAAAAAAAACATTACAATTTCTCAGTAACTAATTAAACACTCTTGAGTCCAATGCAAACAAGTTCTAAAATTTAATAAATATAATATGGCATTTGACGGCAAATCTTAACCAACCTGGTTATAACCCAATGCTTTTTTTTTTTTTCTAGTGATAATCTTGAAATCAACCTGTGCAGTGACATTAGGTCCAAGTGATAACAAAACATCCATGAAAAATTCTCAAGTGCCCAGCTTATTTACGAAAGTAAACCAAATCATCAAAATAATACTTAAGCATGAATGAGTCATGACAAACCTAAAAGATGTTAACTCATACATATGTATATGTACACATATAATTAACATAGAGCCTACGACCAACTATCTACCAAAGAAACTTGTCTGATCCTAGAGCCTTGCATGCTCTATGCAACAAACAACCAATGCATCATCCATTTATTAAGAATTAAAATAAAAGTCGTCTAATAGGAAGAATATCCATCATTAAATTTTAGTTAAGGCAGCAATTTTATTGCACAAGATTATTTGGTATAGAAATAAGATTATGCTGTTCAATTGCACATAGTATTTTCTACCCGATGATACATTAATGACATGACAGTATCACTTGTACCATGGCAAACAAAGAAAGTCCATTGCTAATATAGACAGAGGAACATACTTAACAAGCAACCATTGTTGACAATTTTAAAAATAGAATTCATACATTCACAAGTGAACTCTCCAATTAAGCTAAATTCTTCAATGGTGATAAGGCCGAAAACAAAAAGTTCCCAAGAAAGAGGTTCTTCATTTTTACAATATAATTTAGATAAATATCAAGGAATTTCTTGCTATCTTGATGACACATACATTAAGCAGTCTAATACCAAGAACAACAAGCAGCACTATGAAGAATGTTTGAAAGGCATGCAAGAGAAGAGATGATCCTATTGCTTTTGTGTCTGTACTTGTGTGTGTGTGTGTGAAAATTTTCTAACTTCAATAGCTCACTTTTAGGGATAGTATTCAAAATCAGCAACCTGAAAAAAATTACCCAACATTTATCGAGGTTTTTAATTCTAATAATACTCCTTAGAGGAGGGAGTTTTTAAAAAGAAGGAAGCAACTTAGAAGCTGTACATATAAACAAAAATACCAACAAATTCAATACCTTCGTTTTTCTGAGCAGAAGCTGGAGCATGTCCAGCTGCCGGGGCTGAAGGTACTTCCACTTTGTCTTGCAACACCTGAAATAAGTGCTAACAATATTAGAAACTCAAAATACATTTGCTTGGACAGCAATTGTAATTATTACTTGTTCCAATCCACAACTCTCTCCTCTTCTATTCTTTCTTAGCCACTCTCACAAAGAAGTACCATTGTGCTTTTGGTTTCATAATATCTCCCATCACCAGAATTACTGATTCGTCCTTACGTTCACATAATTAAAGTGAATATAGGAATAGGATGATATTAAGGTCAGCCAATTTTGTTTGTTGACATCACATAAGGATTGACAGGGAAAAAACATTTTAACTTAAAGTGAAAATACATGCAAAGCCCCATTTCTCTTAGGCCAAATTCATCAACACCAAGTATTTTTCTTTACTTTCTGAATAATTAGAACATACTATTAGCCCCCTTAATATATATATATATATTTCTTCATATAAAGGATCTAAAAAATTTACTGGCTGGCTCCTCTAGTAAATTGATGCTAGTTCCACTGCATTATAAAACACGCCTCAAAATCATAAATTATGTCGCAGCAAACCCTTGGAACAAAATAAACCTTGTTCTGCATCTACATAAAATAATATGGGGAAGGAAGGTTCAGATATAAAACCTCCAGACCAAGGCAAAAGGGCAATTTTGCTGTTTTGTCCTGTGGATCAGCCGAAGAATCCTTGTTGTCTAAGTAGATAGAGTATCCAAAACAAGCATATTTGAAATCAGTAATGTTATGGCCCAATTTTACTTCAAAGGAAGTTGGTCCCAGAATGGAGGAGGGTACTGGTTATGTCCACAAGAACATCAGAGAAAAACAATAAAATATTAAAAACAAATCATGGTTAAAACTAATAAAAAGTTATAACGTAATACAAGAAACATAACGCCAAGGAAAAGCCTTAACCATGGATAATAAAAGCAAGGCAAATTTTTCACACATGTAAGCTTTCTATGGAAGTTTCTTGCGAGGCAACAGTACACTGTTATCTTATTTTATCCAAAAGACAGTCATCTTCAAAAGGCCAAGGTGCAAAGTATGTCTTTATGTTGTAGATATCTCATACCATCCAAAACTAATCAAAATCTGATATCCCTGAATTTTAAGCAGTTAACTTTCAATCGTCGTACTAAACATGACAATTTTGACTCCCATCCCATGGTATCCAAGACACAATAAATCCTCAGAGAAGATGCTGAAAAAAGATTTTCTTTTTTTTTTTTTCAATGAAAGACCGAAAGCGTATATATCACCGGTAACTTAGTAAACTTCTCAAACCAGTAATTAATAAATCATTACATAAGCACTCCTACCTATCAAGAACAGAAGGATTAAAATGTCAGCTTCAGGTTGAAATAAGGTCCCGATATTCCCGAAGAAAAAAGGAAATGGAATGGTCACTCAAAAATTGCATAATTAACGTAACTTGAAAACTGTAAAAATACATTCCAGTACCAAAAGGACCTTTCCAAAACTATATGCTATTTTGTACCATAATCTCACAAGGAAGGGCTCAAAAGGATGTCGACATCTCAAAAGAACCAAAGAAAGAAACTCTGTTGAATATCAGCAGTGGAAATGATTAAAGAAATATGAATGCAATTTCACTTTCCTTCATTTTCTGAGCACACCTTGCGTTGCGCTTTCCAGAAAACACAGAAAAGAACACATGAAGATTAAAAGTAGCGAGCACAGACGTAGATAGACCTTGCTGAAGCGCCCTGGATAAGCCAACGCATCTAGGGTCCTTCGATTGAGATTTCTGAATTAATGAATAGTACAGACATCCCTCACGCACTTTCCCTTTAATCCTCTGGCTTGAGGAGAGCTAGGGTTACGATTACGGATAGGATCTCGAGTTTCATCTCCCCCTCCTTCGTCTCTATTGTTCACTTCCATCAATTAGCCACGAACTTGCTTTCCAACTTCCATATATTTGCAGTAAATTTTTTGGGTCAATATATATTTGCAGAATCGTACGATCGGAAAACGCATCATTGATGAAATGACACAAGTCGATGGAACCCAAAAAAAAAAATCCGATTGAAATGGAGGTTTATGTGTTTTAATCTGATCTGAAAAGAACTGAGACTAAACAAAAAAACACTAATTGCAGTTGTACCAGCAATTTAATAAAAACCCTAAGAAATTCAGCAAATAGTCAGGGGCTCTACTTTATTACCATCAATATCAATGTCGGCTTCTTTAACCCAAAACTCGGAAGTTGGCAGAATATTGCATAATTTATCAATTTATGAATGCCATAAAATTTGCTCAATTGGATCTGGGTATAAAAATTCTGAATATTGTGTTTTTTTTTTGGTAATAAATATTGCGTGTTTTGACACTCCATCTCTAATATATGTTCACCAATTTATCCATGTCGCATAAATATAAGGGAACAAGACAAATGAGCATCCAGAAAAAAGATATTTTCCACAAAGGAACCCAATTACAGGCGGTTTGGATTTGGTATTTAAATATTTATGAAGGTGAGAAAAGTGATTATACTATCAATTTTTAAACGTAACTCAGATCAAAATAATCACTTATAACTATTTAAGTGATTATTTTTATAAATTATTTTTTTCTACTTATGATAATCACTTATTTTATTTTTTCTTATCATTATTTATCAAATAATCACTTAAACTCTCAAAATCTAAACATATTTTTCTCTCAAAATCACTTACCAAAAGAAAAATATCCAAACACAAATCACTTTTGACATAATATATTATTTTCATAATCAATTATAAATAATCAGTTATCCTCATAATCAATTATAAATAAGTTAATACAAATACACACTTAACATACCTAAGTGAGCTTCATATTATACCCAAGTGGAGGTTCTTTATGAAAAATATTTTTTATGGGGTTAATTTTTCATTTCCTTAAATAATAAATGTATATGCACATTAAAGCAATATGATACATTATAAAAAAGTTTAAAACATGATTTTATAAAAATAAAATCAAACATATTTTTCCATACATTTTAATCACTTGATAATGAAATAATTTATTGTAAATTTTATATTATATATTAATATGTGCAAACAAATCTTAATAAAAACTTAGTTAATGTAAATTCTTTAAAAAGTAAATGGGCCTTGATGTGAATTCAATGATTAAATGATAATGGATATTATTTTTACCAATTATGCTAAAATTAACAAGGTTCAAAAAATCAAATTAAATATTGAATCGATGAAGACACTAATTTAAAATTTAATAGTTCAACTGAAATTAAAGTGGTGATAACAAATTTAATAAATTTTTAATTTTATATATTATATAAAAAATTAAAAATATTATTAAGAAGTGTCACAATTTAATATTAAAATTTAAATAAATTAATATTTATTTATAATCATGTTTTAAATTTAAAATAACTAATTAATACTCTATTTTCATATTATTTATTAAGTAAATTTATCATTATTAATAATTATATATCATAATAATACTTACACAATATTATAATATAGAAAAAAATTTATATAAAAAATATTATTTTGCACTAAATAATATTATTTTATCTTAAAAATTTAAAAAATTAAAGAAAAAAAAAATGACATGTGAGGACCAAAAGTTTGAATTAAATACAGTAAAAAATCTTATAATATCACAAATTTACTACTATTTTATTCTGTATTTACTATTGAAAAAACTGTAAGATCCTTTACTGTATTTAATTCAAACTTACTTTTAGTCTCCAACTGTCATTTTCTCAAAAAATAAGCCAATTCAATCAATTTTGTACCGATTTATGATCAATTTTTCACCAATTATAAAAATAACAGCTCACCATCTACAACCAAACTGAATCTAACACGGATTTTCGATCAAATCGACCAGTCCAGTCTTTTGAACACTAAAAATTAACTATAATATCAAGCGAAATTTTGTACTTAGGCCCGAGATTTGACTGTCATCTGAAATATTCTCTTATTACAGCTTATAATTACAAGGATCACTTGTATCGTTTTAAGCCTAACAGACCAACAATGTAGTTTTCTCATAGCTTGTTGATTTTGATGATGAAAGAAATAGCCAATATCCAAAATTGAAATTCATTTGATAACAAAATCACAACAATTAGCATCACTTTGGTGGCCTCCGATATGGATATAGAATGTCATCTACGGTATCCTTTACGTAGTTCCCCACCCTGTACAAGTTTCTCACCACGCCTGATGCCACTAACTCTGCATTTCTTACAAACCTGTCCAATAACAAATCTTCCTTAGTATTCTCCTAATAATCCCCTAAACCAACACTAATGTAAAAATTCTTCCCGGCACTGTTCAGTTTATGTAAAATAATGATTCTCCTAATAATCCCCTAAACCAACACTAATGTAAAAATTCTTCCCGGCACTGTTCAGTTTAAGTAAAATAATGACATTCTCTTCAATGTTTTTTAATGAATACTATATCTTTATAATCATTTACTTGCTTCTATCTATCCTTATGATATTTTTAAACAATAGAAGTTTAGATGACTCTGGATGAACTCACTGAGACCATAATAGCCTCCTTACAAAAATATTTACAGATTATCTATCAACAAAATCCTCACATTAATAGAAAAATTTGACCCACACCCATATAAAGTATGAATTACATCTTTATTAACTAGACCAACAATTATTAGCTAATTTAATGATTTTTCAGATTAAAGGTACAACAATTAATTTTAAAAAAAAATAAAGTAAGGGTACAATGAAGATAATTTTTTAATTTTAAAAATCAATTATTTTATTTTATTTTCTCATTTCATGTTATGTACCAAATTAAAAGTAGACATCAAATTTTCCAGTAATATTATAATATGCATGAAAAACATTTTTGAAAAAACTCAACCGATTATGTAATGCTGACCCGTAAAAGATATCTCTATTTGTAGTCATAAGAAACCTGACAGCAAATATGGTTTTACCAGAGCCAATTTATATACGCTAATATTTTCTGCTTGCCTGTTAAAATATTCTTCCTTCGTGGTGCTTGGAGCTTTATATCTTCTTGGTAGAGGTTGAGGTTGAGGTTGAGGAAGAGCATGTTCACGTTCTGCAGAGACAGGACCGGCAACCATGAAATGAAAAAGCGTACTTCAACATAACAGTGAGAAAATAAGAACAAATGGAGAGAAGAAACAGAAAGTATAAAATGCAATCACTTGAATCGCCAATAGAACAAGAGCTGCAACTGCCTAGCATTAGCTGTAAGTTCTTTACACCAGAGAATGGCAGAATATTCTACAAGAGTAAATACAAATTATACAAGAAATAATGATGCTGTTCAACTGCACATAGTATTGTTTACCCAATAATCCATTCATGATGGTACCATTAGTTCCACTCAAAATATAGGCAGAAGTGGAACATTTTTTAATTTCCCAATTAAGCTACAACCTTCAAGTGCGATGGAAAAAATTTGTCCCCACCAGAGATGTTATTTATTTTTATAATATAATTTAGATAAATAGCTAGGGGTTTCTTGCTAGCTCGATAATGCATATATTAAGCACCATGAACAACAAGCAGCATCATGAAAATGTTTAAAAAGCATGCACCAGGAGAGATGACATGACCCTATTACTTTGGTGTCTCTGTGCGTAAAATTTGTCTAACTTCAGAGTTTGCTTTTAGAGATAGTATTCAAAGAACATGGCCTTATTATCTGCAAGACCCAAAAAAAATTATCCAACATTTACCTAGGTTTTTAATTCTAATAATACTAGGAAGAGTAGGAGGTTTGAAAGAGAAGGAAACAACTTAGAAGCTGTGCATAAAAAGTAATACCAATAAATTTATTACCTTCATTTTTCCGAGCAGGGGCTGGAACATGTCCAGCATTCGCAGATGAAGGTACTTTATCTAGCAACACCTGAAATGAGAGGTAATAATATCAGCAAATTCCAACTACATTTGCTTGGACGACAATTGTAATGATTATTTGTTCCAACCCACAACTCTCTCCCCTTCTCTTCTTTCCGAGCAACTCCCACAAAGAAGCAACCATTGTGTTTTTTGGTTCCATAATATCTTTTCCCATCACAAGAATTATTGATTAGTCCTCAAAATCACATAATTAAAGTGAATATAGGATGCTATTAAGGTCAGTCAATCTGTTTGTTGACATTAGAAAATGTTGTCCCATAAGGAGTGACTGAGAAAACATATTTGAAGTCAACAAAAGGTATACATACATGCAAAACCATTTTCCTCTGTCGCCAAATTTATCAATACCAACCATTTTTCTTTACTTTCTGAATAATTAGAATATAATAATATTAGCCCTCTTAATCTCTTCATTTCTTCATGTAAATGACCTAACAAATTTACTGCCTGGATCCTCCAATAAATTTATGCTAGTTCCACTGCATCATAATACAAGTCTCTATTTCATATAATGTCACAGGAAACCCTCAGAACAAAATGAACCTTGTTTGCATCTACACAAAATAAAATGGAGAAGGAAGGTTCAGATAGAAAACCTCCAGACCAAGGCAAAAGGGCAATATTGCTGTTTTGTCTTGTGGATCAGCTGAAGAATTTTTGTTGTCTAAGTAGACAGAGTATCCAACACATGCATACTTGAAATCAGTCAGACTGCGGCCCTTTTTTGTTGCTTCCAACTCAGTTTCTCCCACAATGGTGGAGGGCACTGGTTATGCCCATAAGAACATCAGAACAAAACTTCAACATTTTTAAAATAAGTCATGATTAAAACTACCAGAGTATATAGCATAATACGATAAACAGAATGCCAAGGAAAACCCCTATCCATTGTTAATAAAAGCAAGGCAAATTTTTAACACATGTAATCTTTCTATCGAAGTTACTTGTGAGGCAGTTAGTAAACTGTTATCTTGTTCTATCCAACAAAACACTCTTCAACAACGCATCCAAACAACCCGGGGGAAGAGGATGGCTTCAGTTTGCAGATATCTTACACATATAAAAATCATGAAAATCTCATATCCCAGAGTTTTAAGCTGTTAACTTTCAACTGTCATACTAAACAAGATAATTTTGACTCCCACGCTATCCAAGACACAAAATGACTCCCCAAAGAAGATGCAGAAAAATGACTAAAAAAAATTTAAGATTGAAAGACTATATATCAATGGTAACTTTGTAATCTTTCTCAAACCAGAAATTAATGAATCATTCTAGATGCAGTCCTATCAAGAACAGAAGAATTAAAATGTCAGCTTCAGTTAAAAAAAAGTCCCAATATCCACAATAAATTCACAGTAAATAAATAATAAAAACAACAAATGAAATGTTCAATGATAATTGCAAAATGAACTTAACTACAACACTGTAGAATTACATTGTGGTGCCTAATGACCTCTTCAAAACTTTGATATACTATTATGCATAATCTTACAAGAAAAGGCTTATGTAGTTATGCTTTTATAAATGTATTAACAACCAAGTGAGCAAAGGTCAAAGGATCTCAACACCTCAAATGGATCAAGGACAAACTCCATTAAATTTTCGCAGTGAAAATGATTAAGCAGAATATAGTTTCAACTTAAAACGACCAATATTAACAAAAATTGATAATCCACCCCCTAATATGAGACAAAATAAAAGAGATAGGGATAATTGTACTCGAGGAGGATAAATAGACACACAAGTGAAGATTGATGCTAATTTCCTTTGTTAGTTCAGAAAAAGCAACATGAAATGGGGATAATATAGTTCAAAACTTGCTCCCATCAACAAAGAAATATATATACAATTTCACTTCCCTCCATTTAGAGTTCAACTCAAGCTGTCAGGAAAATGGGGATCAAGAAATGTTAAAGACAAAAGGGAGTAACAAAGATGAAAAAAAGACCTGCTAAAGTTCCGGAGAAGCCAAGCCATACGAATATTTGTTTTTCGCCAAAATTTCTAGGGCAATGTCAAAATGAGATGAAAATAATTTTTCTAACCTTCTTTGAAACACTTCAAACTGCCAGAAAAGAATTTCAAAGTGCAATAAAATGTCAAAGAATAACCTTGACATGCGTTGAAAATCAACGAAATAGACAAATGCATTAACACGGCACTAAAACTCGTTAAAACATTTACATTCATGAATTTTTCAGGATAAATATACATGTTACATCTCAAAAACCGAGGCCCTTGCGTTAATTCCTAATCATCCTGAAATATTAAAGGAAACCCTATCGTGCATCAGAGAAAGAAAATAATTGTTAAGATCGTGAATTGATACGAATTCCTCTTTCTTTGTTCAGAAAGAGCAACATAACATAACCGATAAGAAAGCTTGAAACTTCCACCCATTATCAAAGAAACATGTCTACAATTTCACTTTCCTTCATTTTATAAGCACACCTTGCATTGAGCTTCCAACAAAATGGATAAAGAAGAATACACGACGATTAAAAGTAGCGAACACAGGCGGAAACAGACCTTGCTGAAGCGTTCTGGAAAAGCCAACGCATGTAGGATTCTTCGATTTAGATTTATGAACTGATGAGTAGTACAGGCATCCCTTACACGATTTTCCCTTGAATCCTCTGGTTTGAGGAGAGCTAGGGTTAGGATTAGGAAAAGGATCTTGAGTCTTGTCTCCTCCACCGCGGTCTCTATTGTTCACCTCCATTAATTAGTCCCGAACTTGCCTTCCAACAACTTCCATATCTTTGCCGTAAATTTTTGTTTTCGGGGATCAATATATAGATATATATATATATATATATATATATTTTTTTTTTGGGTACATGGGTCAATATATATTTGCAGTACTGCACGATCAAAACAACGCAACCGTGAAGAGATGACACAGGCCGAAAGGAAACACGAAGAATTGGTCCAAGAAAAAAAATACGATCCAAAAAACTGTCTTTTTAGTTTTTAGTTTTACCATGTTGGTCGCTGGACTAAACACAACAAATTTCATTACCAAAAAAAAAACTAACACAACGCTTGCGGTTAAAAAATTTAATAAAAGTATTTTTTCCTCTGGTTATAAAAAATAATAATAATAAAAATAAGAATCTTTTTTATAATTATCTAAGTAAATTACATTCAAACGTTGTTGGGCTTGCATTAGGGTAGCTCTTCCTTATTTAGGAAGTGTTAAACTCTTTGTCACTCAGCCTTTTAGTAATTCTTAGGCTTAATCATACTGTTGCTTCCTCTAATTGAAAAATAGAAATTAACAAAATATCCATCTATAGATATCGTAAAATTCACTCACTTAGATCTGGATATAAAAATTTTTATGAATATTTTAAGTGTAATTTGGCACTCGGCGCAACCCGAATAGTGTGTGTTCCTACTTATTTATATATGTGTGTGTGTGGATATTAATCAATATACATTATACAACAGTAAAACATAGGGTACAATCATTTATTAAAAAAAAAAGAGTACTATCCACATTTATTTTAATTTGTTATGATTTTTTGGCCGTATGATTTTATATAAATTTGCGGAAATAAATCTCAACTTCATAAAAACTTAGTTATTAACTTAAAATATGAATTCTTTTCACGTAAACGAAGGTCGAAATGAATACGAAGATTCAATGGGAATAGAAAATTTTTCTCTAGATTATATCAGTTAAAATTAATTATAACATTAGATGTTATTTTTTATTTGACTACTAACTTCCTTTTGGCCTAATATCTGACTCTTGTCTAAAATATACTCTTATCAATATATTATCAATATATCAGTGTATGTAATAAAACTTCCTTCGTCATGAATAGTGTGGATAACACATAAGTCCACTTTCCTTTACAACTTATAACTACAATTGCCACTGGTCTGGTATTGTTTTAACCAAACACACAGGTCCCTACGTGTCATGTAATAGATTCAAGACATTATTAAAACAAAATTGATGATGAACTTTAATTAAAAAACAAAAAACAAAACATCTGGTGCCTTTCTCATATACCTGCCAATAAATCCTCGCAATATTCGTAAATGAAAATGTCCGAGCAAATTTAATCCATAAAGAACTTCACACTACACATGTATTGTTTCTGTTGAAATGAAGGCAATATACCCTTAAACTTCACATGTAAGAAACTTCAGCACCAGGTTTTAATTGTTTCTTCCAAATTAATGACTAAAACCTTTTCATGGTTCATATTTCCAATAATTGAAAAAAGAATAACAAATTGCCTCAACTGTCATTATCGGTACATGTAAAGCCGCCGCCGCCACTATTATGCCTGATATTCAGTTCTCACCGGCAACCAACTTCATACATCTCGGAAAAATAGAAGATCAAAAGAAAGGCAATTAATTAAATAAAACAAAAATTACATGAGATGCTACAATGCACAAGTTCGACATATATGAAGAATCCTTGTACAATGTTAAGCCATGTAATGGGAAAATACTGTACAGTAAGAAATGACATTCTAATGCTATAGCAGTCCTTTCTCAGGTGTGCAGATAATCACAAAAAGCTCCTTTCTTGCAGTGTCCACTCTCGTGGAACTTGCACACTCCTCTCTGCCCCCCAAAAGGAGGCCCTGAAGAACCTCCTCCTCTGCCTCCACCACCAAACGAAGACTGCCTGTTCCAAGGCTTATCTCCTCCATAACCTGATTCACTGCCATGATGACCACGATCCCTATGGTTTGTGAACCTGTCTCCATTATGATTTTGTTCATTCCCCCACATGCCTTGGCCCCCAGCCGGTGCAACCCAACCAGGATTAGCACTAACAGGTGCCGGACCTTGACCAGGCACAACCCAACCTCCATTAGCATTAGGATGGCCTTGACCAGGTGCAACCCAATTAGCAGGGACTACTGAAGATGGCCCCTGACTGGGAGCAGCCCATCCTGGATTTGCATTTCCTGGTGCTGGACCCTGGCCAGGCATCCAATTCATGTTCATATTGGCAGGTCGAGGTCCACCCCAATTTAGATTTGGATTTCCAGGCATTAGCCCCCAATTAGTGTTTTGATTTTCTGCTACAGTCATGCCCCAAGGCATATTGGGCGGCAGAGAAGCAGTAATGTTAGGTTGATTACTTGAAGTTGGTGGTCTCAAGTCTTGAATGCCCGCCATGGGGAAATTTCCCATTGGATTTCCAGTGTTAAATGAGGCAGAATTCTGGACAGATGAAGCATCAACCCAGTGGCCATGGGCTGGCGGTGGTTGGGCAGGCATAGCAGCAGGATTATTTGATTCTACCCTTGAATGGACACCTCCCCAGGCCTGTGGTTCACCCCCTCGTAACTGAATTGAGCCAGCCATTTCAGGTTTCTGAACCAAACCAGATCCCCATCCTTGAGCATCAGCATGAGAATTATGGTCACTCATAGCCAGGTTTTGCATGCTTGCAGTTTTACCGTCAGTGCCTGTATTTCTTGAGGCATCTGCTGTAATCGGTGCCACCGTTGTTGCTTGAGGATGACCAAGAGGAATACCAGGATTTGGGGCTGGAATTTTAGCAGGTTGTGAACTTGAACCACTTTCAGCACTATGCACCACTTTCTCTGCAGCCACAGGGGCCTGCAAGCCTCCATGGCCTCCCGGAAAAGGACTCCCCACAAGAGAACCAGCCGTTTGGACAGGAGTTGGTGACCATTTATTTTCAAAAACCTGACCCTTAGTCCCATAAGGGGTAGTCTGAGGAGTAGGTGAAGGAAGATTCATTGATTCAATTCTAACACCAACATCAGGACCCCGCACATTTGCAGGGATCTTCTGAATCTCAACTGTCATTGGAGAAGGCCTATTTGCTACAGAATTATTATCTTCGAACCTCCAACTTCCTCCAGTACTTTGGCCTATAGAACCCATAGCATTATGTGAATTATAGGACCCACTACTTTGATCAAATGTAGATCTTCCTCCAACTTGAGCTTCTATACCTTGTTGCGCAGGCAAATGAAGCTTTCCAGTGTGTGAGGGTGCATAATTCAAATTATGCACCATCTGAGCCTTTGGAAAAGTTTTATCCATCGTTGATGGCTCCTTAGAAAAGTTCCCAGCTAAGGCATTAGTTAACAGTATAGAATCATCTTCTTTCTCAGTGGTTCTCCAAATTCTCAAATCGGCAGGAAAATATCCAGTGCTACTCCATTTACGTAACTGTGCCATTGAAAATGGTCCCTGAACTTTTCCAGATGGATCCTTATAATGCCACATCTTTTCTGTTTCATTAATTTTCACAGCTGGCAGTGCTATGCCAGTAGATGATACAGCAGAAGCATTGGATACAGTAGTAGAAAAAGATTCAGATGCTATCACAGGCTGGGTACTTTTACCACTACTTTCTAAGCTCGAATAAAGTTTTTGCCCCTCCCAGCTGTTAGATAGCTGTGTTTCCCTATCTCTCCCCTGGAGGATTTGAACATCATTCAATACCTTAGTAGCATTAGAAGGATCATCAACTTTAACTGAGAATTCCTTATTAGACAAATTCCTACTTAGTTCACGATTAACACCAGAATAGTTCCTTGCTCCACTCCATGAATCATTTGAATTAGAACCGGCTGTTCTAGGAGAAACTATTTCTCTCCCCCTTCGATCAAATGCAGTTCCTCTAGGTCTCATGTAGTTATCTGCAGGCACATAAACCAAATAAATAACCATACAAATTCTGGAGAAGAGGAGACATTACAATTGTCAATTACCAATTCAGATCAAATGCTTAAGTTGTTTAGTGAAGGTCAATTAGTCTCTAATGTGCCACCTTACACGAAAATTCTCTGAACATGAAGTGTAGACAAAGCAAAGGTTTGCCATACTTTGTGATAAAACTAAACTACAATTATGATAATAGAAGGCAGCAAGAATCAAACTCCTTACCACTTGAGCACAGAGGCTTTGATAATAAATCAAATATCATTTCCACTCAAAAGCTTAAGTTTATGATCATCTCCAACAACATATAATTTATTGAATTTGCAAATACCTAGTCGTTTATGATCAGTTTCTTCTTCATCTTCTTCAGACTCATAACTTGGATCCATGTTTGGGTCTGCATGTATTTCTGGAATTTCCTCCAATCTACGCTGACGTTCTTCTGGCGTTTTTAAAAGCTGCAATTTCTCCACACATTCTCTGAGCGTGAGATTAAGTCAAGGATGATCTCAAAGTAACACTCACAGTTCTTGGTCAATTATAGAAAATTATTTGAAGAATATACACTTCAATAACCGTATTATAAAATAACTTGGACAAATGAAAATGATCAATGAAATAATCAATATATAACATAAAATCTACAAATCACATTATTCATCAGTATACCAACATAAAATATATAGCAAGTCGCATTATTCATCAGTCATAAACAATATGATTCACCTTAAACTCTATGTGATGCATGTGAAAATGTGTTTAGTATCAAAATGAAAATTATCCATCTCTATTCAAAATTCATGTCAAATAACATGACAAGGAGGAACAATTAAAAAATTATATTTGTACAGAAGTTACTAGGTATCACAACACAGGACTCAATTATTGGAGAGATTATTACACATTTCCAGGCCACAAAAGAATTTAGCCCAGCCCAACCATTGCTTCAGTTTAACTCTATTGATTACATGAGCTCAAGGAATATTTTAAACGCCAGTTGACTATCAACTTCAATATAGTTTTGTCAACATTCATCAAAAAATAAGGTATATGAACAACCACAGTGCATTTAACATGTTATCATTCCTGGATGCACCATGATGTTTCATAAATCTAAAAACTTTAAGCCTTAAAAGGAGTCAAGTTTACAAAATTGACTCCACTGATGACAAATGAAACAAACTATAAAGATATTCTTCCTTCAGATAGCAACTTCCCAAATTAAAAGTTGACACTAAATTGAAACAAACAACTCAAAGAATCCACATATTTCTGCCTCCACAAACAGGTAATGTCATACCTGAACAATGCAAAATGAGACCAAATATTAAATAGGAGGAAAAAAATCGGATTTCTTTACTAAAAATTTTCATGCATCAAACAGACAGGAAGCTGATAAGTAGCAGTACAACAATAGATACAGTAGATACGTTATACTTAAAAATAAATATGTTGAGAACAGAAGGATATTCTTTTCTCCGTCCTTTCTCACTAGCTCTATCACGGAGGTGACTTAGCCTCACAATCTCTGTTTCAAGCCACTGCAATAAAAAAAAAAAAACATATGCATCATATAACAAGGACCACAAAATATAGTTAAACTAAGCAAAGATGAAGAATAATATGGATAAAAAAATAGGAATGAGGAATAAACACAGCACAGAAGACATTCAATATAACAATTTAAACTAAACGGGACAATTAGTTACATTCCAACATGAACTTATTCTTCTTTGGCTGGCTAAGAAGCCCCACAAGAAATGTCAAGTTCTGTAGAAATAGCTCATATTATGGAGTTACCCGAAGGAGACTGCTAGACCTTGATAGATTTAGAACTAAGATGACCACTAAGCAGGTATAAGATGCCTAAATTCCACATTAAGTAGTATGGGATGCTTTATAAAATACTTAAGTAAGGCGGTTCCCTCGCCTCAATAACCAGCTTTTAGAGGAGGTTCCCCACCTCACTTGAGTAAGCCAAGTGAATTGCCACCAAGTAAAGTATTGCAAAGTGTATCTAGTGAGGCATCAACTCTCAAAGGGGGCCAATAAGTGGAGACTAAGCTAGTATGGGATACTTAAATACCACATTAACAAAAGCTTGTCAATCACTCTAATTGACATTGTGGTTATGCTAATAAGAGATTTATCAAAGTTATTTAAGGGAAGATTATTCCATAAGGGAAAGTCAAAAAATTATTCTGCAATATTTCTTTCCTCTCCTGGAGATATGCTCTCTTCATTCACACATTATTCATTAGTCAGACAAAGGACATAGTCCTTCCTCTCTACACCCACAAATTGCACTAATGAATACAATCCAAGTAACCAAGAAATTCTGTGGCAAGCATAAGCACATATCAGATTCAAAAGAAACGAAGGTACACAAGGCCACAACTTACATCTTTTACTCTGACCGCTTGCAGCATCATTGCTTTGTCCTGAATGTCACCCTATAAGAACACATTCATCCTTAGCGCAGATTAAAATATCATAAACCTAAAAGGCAAGCTTAACTGAACCAAAAAATACCACTGTCAGCCGATTTATCAGCCCACACTTTATACTTTGGCGGAGACGCTTACATTCATCCTAACAATTTAAAAGGAACAGTCATTAACTTAATAAGAAAAGAATCAGCCTAAAGCACATGATATATCAATTTTCAACTGATAATACCCCCAATACAGACATAATTTTTATTCTTTTGGATGTCAGTTGGTTAAATACATGACTGCCAAAGATGCCTTAACATTCTATTTTGAGAATAAGGACCAACCAACAATAGGCATAGCTGACTTCTAAATGATAAATGTGCATATTGGGACAAAACGGAAGGTGAGAAAAGAATACTAGTGAACATTATAGTGTTCATTTAATCACCTCTGTGAACTCTTGATTTGAGATAATATCAATTGACACAATCTCTGTCTTGTTTAAATTCAAGATTTCTAGTAAGGTATCAGTCATCCTTTTACCAACTTTATATGTCTCAGCTGCTTTGCATGTACCTGAACATAAGTAAATGCACAATAAAAATCTTATTTCATATTGAAAGTAATAACAGAATAAAAGGTATTATGGCCGCAATATTTACCTACAACCTGAACCAGCCTATATAAGTCTTGCTTCTGACCACTACCAGAGATCCTTATTCTCACAAAAGACCCAACAACTTTATCATGAAAATTATCTGTATCTTCAAGTAATTCTTCCACCAAATTGCGTCTTAGATAAATTAAATTAATATTATGATTATCAATAGCTGCATAATCATCAGTATTGGATTGAAGTCCCCTTTCATCACACTTTTTACGTGTTTTACGTCTCTTGTCTTTTCCAGCCTTCGGATAGGAATCAGTATTGCCATCACCTTCCAAATGATTAACTTCAGTATCAACAACACTTCCCTGTTGATCTTCAGCCTGGGAATCTTCTTTTAGGAGGAAATGGGATTCAAGAAGCTTTAACATTTCAAAATGACCCACTCTTGGTTTACCAAACAAATTTTGAAGCCTTGCATCACAAATTATTTGGCTTTTTCGGCGAGGATCACGGAGCTTATTTCTTTTAATATACTCTAGCAGAAGAGCCTGCACATCAAACTGAGACAGAATAGATTTGTCACCATTTCGCATGTGCATAACAAACTCCAAAAGCTCTTTTGAAGCCCACTCAGACGTGTTGTCAGCAAATGGCCCTTTGGCACCAATCAATGTCATTGTGCTATGTGAATTCACTTCCTTAGAACGGGACTTCAATCGTTTATGGGCCTTTCTTCTTTTAACACTACTGCTTTCCACATTTTCAGAAGAGCTATCTGAATGTGATTCCCTATCATTATTAGCATCATAGAGCTCATCAGGTGATTCCTGCTTGGTAGGAAGGATATCAGATCCCTTCCAAGGGTTTTTAGCTTGAGCAATCTCATCATATGTTAAAGATAGCTTTCCTTTTAGATCTATGTAGTAGTCCTTGAAGAGATACTCCCAGCTGCTTTTGTCATCAAAATCCACTTGTCCCTACACCAAGCATGCAAAATAAAAAGGATGACCACAAAAACCAAAGAATGACCTCACAACCCAAAATTCATATGACATAAGAATTACTATATGTTTACTAATAGCCACCACCATCATAGTTGACAATGGGCACTCATAGTCATAGAGCCATTGTGTAAAGCAAATTGCAGTGTGTGGCTACACTAAAATGTGACACAATTATATAATTCAAATTCAAAATTCAAAATAATAAAAAATGGGGGAAAATAACACATATATGCGAGGGCACAAACACTTAAAAGGATCCATTATCAATGCATCACCCAAAAAAGTAAGGGGAACAGATGGCAGTTAAGTAGATTAAAGAATCAGTAACTCAGAAAAGAAGAGGGGAACAACTAATCAGAAAATTAGAAGAGAAACTCAGAAAAGAAGTAGAGATAAAATAATCAGAATAGCATGCAACTTAGGGCTGTTTAGGTGAATGGGTCAAAAAAATTTAAACCCTCAGTTTTTTTAAATGGGCCAATATCAGAAATTCCCTACTTCAAATTGCCCCAATAGCGCAAGCCAAGGGCAATAGCAAATTGCGCAAAAGGCATGCACCACAGCTGCACCACGCAGAATTGCCCAACTGTCTATAGCATAGAGGAAAAATTAATGGCATATTAACAACTATGACTGACACTGAAGAGTTTTGCTTTTTCTTCAAATACAAAAGTGTTATTAACAAGAAAAAGCAGCAAGACTGAGGAGGATGAGACATCCTGCTAAGGAAAGACAACAGGACAGCAAAAGACACAGACATATGGCATTCATTAATATTTGTATTATTCTAAAGCAACAGTTCCACAAGATACAAGGTCACAAGAGTAGGAAGGGAAATATACCATGTCCTTGTTCCCCAGTTCATTCTGTTCAATCAACATTACAGTCCTCATGCATGTCTCACAAAAGCCTTTCTTTCCCCTAACACACAAGATGACAGCATCTTTGATGCATCCCTTGCACAAAGAGAATGTACAGGTATAGCACATGTAGTAAGAATTCTTCTCACAGTTGCTACATAGATGCCAACCTGGAATCATGATGATCAGAAGATATGCCAAATCGGATAAGCATTCTAAAAAGTGATGAACTTTTGCTAAGAGATGGTACCTCAATACTTAACATGAACTCAATTACATTTTGAAAACAAGAAATTAATAGTATGGAAGAGAACTGTTTCTGCCGCATAAGGCACATGCTACTGAGACCAAAAGATGCTAAAAAAAGAAAAGGAGAAATAAAAAGAAAAACAAAAAAAAGGGACACCAAAGAAATGCTTCCTATGTCAAATGAAACGGTCAACTTAAAATATATAAAGTCTACTAATTAGCAAAATTCCCAATAGACACAATCATACATTTAGGGCCTCTCTAACTTGCATCTGAAAAATATAAAAAACAGTGATGGCACGGAAGAAGAAAGAAACATACCACAATTCCATTTACCCTTCGCTCGAAAGAATGCATCGTCACGATTAACACATGTAGGGTGGTAAGCCTTTGGGCATCCCCTGATTATAACCAAAAAAGCAATGAATTGGCAAACTAAACTTCAATGAATAAGATAGAGATGTCCTGATAAATAAATATCTCACCTGCGGTCACAAAGCACAAGCTCACCGCCATCAAAGCATATGAAACAAACATCCTCTTCCATCTTTTTTCTAACTGGAACTCTCCCTGCAGATTTGGAGTTCTTCCCACGCTTCCTCTTGCCACCGCTGACACTTCTACTTTGCTCCTCAGCCACCTCCATCTCCTCAGTGAGCTCAGCACCCCCTGTATATTCTGCCATTTCAGCAACATCAACTTCCTCTTCCATCAAATCTGCTTCATTAGCTACCTCCATCTCTTCCACCTCTAGGGCCTCTTCCCCTCCGCCAGCCCCATCTGCATCCTCTTCTGTGTCAGTCGTGCCTTCCACTGTGCCAATCACATTCAACACCTCTGCTGCCTCTTCCTTATCTTCAGCCTCCCCAATTTCATCCTCCATTCCAACTCTGTCTACTTCAGTTGCCTCACCAAGGGTGGAAACCACAGATGCATCTGCCATCTCCATCCCCACTGCTACTTTCTCAGATTCCTTGTTCTCATCTGGCATGCCAGCCTCACCTGCCTCCTCATCCACCTCCCTGACCTCCACTACTTCAGTTGTTTCACCTAGGGAACCAGCCACATATGCTCCTGCCAGCTCCGTCCTAACTACAACTTTTTCTGCTTCCTCTTTCTCATATGACATGGCAGCCTCATTTACATCCTCTTCAACAATGCCAGTTACATCTGCTTCCACTTCTACCTTCGTAATGTCGTCAGCTATGTTAGTTAAATCAGTTTTCTCTTCCACCTTCATATTGTCCTCAGCAGTGTTAGCTACATTGGTTTCCCCTTCCAACTTCATAATGTCCTCAGCAGTGTTAGCTACATTGGTTTCCTCTTCCACCTTCCAAGCCTCCACAGCTTCAGTTGTCTCACCTAAGCTGCAAGCTGCATATGCATCTACCGTCTCCATTCGCATTACAATTTTCTCTGCTTCCTCATTCTCATCTGACGTGGCAGCCTCGGCTGCCTCCTCCTCCAACTTCCTGGTCTCCACAGCAACGTCAGCTACATTGATTTCCTCTGGCACTTCCCTAGAGACGTCAAAATGGGCCAGCCAGAATGGGAAAAATTTTACTTAACAAATGTGTCCATGCGGCAGTAAAGAATGATACAAGCCAACAAGGCATGCACTATATACAAAAGCCAGTATGCAGCTCTACCTTACCATAACAAAAACAGTACCCCAACTTCCAACGCCCACCCCCCCCCCCCCCAAAAAAAAAATTTAGCTGATGGTATTACACTTTCTGGTTATTGGGTTTACCCGTTCATATAATTTAGTCTAACAAAACCATAAAAACAACGCTACATCCAAGTAAATAGGCAACTACTATCTACCAAAAACCAACCTGGAAGTAGGTGGAACAGAAATTGTGGAGGATGGCTTCTCTTCCGCTTCGCCACAGTGGAGGGTCTTCGCCTCATCGGCATCATCTCTCCGGTCGAGTGGCATGTCTTCGACGGTGGCAGGCGACGGCAGCGCCGCGATGCACCGTGAGGGCGAGGCAGGATTCTCTGGAGGGTTTGGCATTCCCGTGGTGAAATCGAGCTTCTGATTGCAAATCAGGGGTACGTCAGAATCTGATGTGATTTTTTTTACCTTTTTTTTTTTTACATTTGGCATTTAAATAAATGAATCAATGAACGGCCATTTAAAATTGGACCAGGCCTAATTATTTTGGCTCAGCCCATTTGCATTCCTTTCAACAAGCTAATATGCGGGCTACTGGTAGACCTGGAAAACCTAAATGTAGCAAAATGGGGCAACCCAGCTCATTTCTGATGGATTGACCGAATATGTGTGTGTGTGTGTGTGTGTGTTTAGGAATTAGGAAATAAGAACCTTATTACCTAGGTGGTTCACTTAATATATTTAAAAAAACATCTAAAAATTGCCATCAAATAAGTTTTTAAGAACACCATGATACATCCTGGTAAAAAAGAAGAAAGAAAAGAACACCATGATACACGAATTTTCTCAAATTTAGAGACTAGTACAGTTTATACAATTTATCTCTTTTACTAACAAAACTATAAATTTTTTGGCAAAAAAAAAAACAAAACTATAAAATTTGTTACGGAAGGATGAGTTGGAAGTGGACAGAAACAAGGGGACGGGAGTATACAGTAAAGTCAGGGTATTTTATTTAAGGGATTGATAAAGCCAAAAAGGATCATAGGCCCCAGTTGTTCTATGTGCCGCCAAAAGACCTATTGAGTAGTATTAGGGGTTTGAAGTGTTTCCGAAGGTAAAAGTAAAACAACTTTCACAGAGGACATTTTAAAGGACACTAGCAACAAATGAGGTTGGGGGTAAATCTACTGCTTCTCCCTTCCCATTTATGTGTGTAGTTTAAAATTTTAGCATATTTATTAAAAAATATAATTAATATATTAGAGTTTATTTTGAATTCCTTAATATGTTTTTAAATAAATAGATAGATAAAAAAATAATTAATTTATTTTTTACTTTTAAACAAATAAATAAAGGTATAAGTGAAAAAACCATGATTAATGTTATCTTTGAATTTAAAAGTTATAAATAAACAAAAATAAAAATTTTCTTCAAAAGTTACAATTAAAAAAAAAGGTAGTATGGGTTTAGTTTGTTGTGAGGAACTTGAAACAATTACGCATATGTTGTTGTTAAGCTTGTGGGGTGGGGTAGAGCTGTTCATTGTGACTCATAGCTCGATATGTCAAAGTCATTTCAAATTGGGTCGGATCAAAAAAAGAAAAAAAAACTAAAAGGATAATTAGGTTAGTAAAAGACCGAGCTGGACAAGTAAGGCATTAGTTCTTGCTGGCCCAACATATGCATTTTTTTTCTTCTATTTTATTTTTTTTAAATATTGAATAATTTTATATTATTGTTTTTCTTCATATACCTCAAGTAAAAACTTAATTTTATAATTATGATAAAATCATTTTATTATTCCAATTTTTAATATTATTTCAAATTTTGAATTTATTTCTAACCTAATATTATATGAAAATAAATAATGTATAATTGTTGAATATTTATAATTTTAATAAATGTTACTTTTAATCCCAATATTATTTCCTCTAAAAATATATTTCAGATGAAAGTAATTACATTTTTTGTTAACAAATTAAATTAATTTATTATTTTTTTACTCATTTTTTTATTTTTTTTAATTTTATTTTATACCAAGACGAGGGTTAATTTTCTTAGCTCGAGGGTATTATGGGTTGAACACCAAGCCAAAGTGATACCTAAACCAACCCTGTCCATGAACACTCTTACGTGTGGGGCAAAATTGGTGTGGCTTGATAGGTAATAACAAATGGTGTAATAGAGTGTTGGGGAGCATTGGAGGGTTGTGGGGATTTCAAGGAAGCAATGGTGGCATGGATATGCTGGTATATTTGGAAGGAAAGGTGTGTGGTTGTTTTTTAGTGGGGGAAAGGTACATGTTGGGAGGGTTATAAAGTGTTATTCTCTCGTGGTTGAGAAGTTTTGTAGGTAAAAGGGAAGAAAAAAAAGGGGGAAAAGGTGTACGGAAGGGAGAGGGTGGTAGAGTGGAGGCCCTCTGTAAATGGATGAGTTGTATTTGGAGATGATATGGAGCGGTTCTTAAAAATTGAGATGGTAGATTTTAATTTAGCATTTATGGTGGAGTTAGTAGAAAGAGAACACTTTGTTACTCCTCCATCTCATTTTATCTGTCATTTTAAGTTTTTTTTATATATATCAATAAAATTATTAAATAATCTATATTATGATAAAATTTAATAATATTTTATTAAAATATTATTAAATTAAATGTTATAAAAATGATTTGCATTCAACCTACTATTTTTTTTAATGAAGATTAAAATAATAGAAAAAATAATTAATATTTGATTGATAATAGTAGATAAATAATATATTTAAATTTTTCTAAAATCACAAATAAAATATAATCGAAGGAGTAATGATTGGTAGCTTTGAGAGGAAAGAAGTGTGTATTGAAAGTCAAAAGTGGATGAGTATATGGATATTTAAAGATATTTTGAGTTTGAGGGTAAGTTTCTCCTTTGCAACATGCTAAGGTAGTTGTGTTATTGATTGGTTAGCAATAAGTGCTGCAAAGGGAATGAACTTTAGCAAATATTTTTTTTTTTAACCAAAAGTGATATGTTGAAAAATCACCATTCCAGCCAACTAATATTACTCATTTCATTTTCGAATATAAGAAACAAATATTTATCATAATCAAACCAAAGAAAAATAGTCAAAAACTGTTAGAATAATTAAATTTGTCACAAATAATTTTTTTTCAAGAAATAGCATGAAACTCACACTCTCTCTATTCCATATCTTTTGTAATTTTAGGGTTTTAGTTTTATTTCAAATCTTTTGTTGATTTAGATTTTCAATACATCATTAATTTTTTTTCAAATATAGCCTTCTCTCTTCTAATTCAATGTATATCATTTAATTTAATAAGAGTCAAGGGTTTAGTTAAATCTCTATAAAACATTTAACATAATTACTTATTGTATGAAACAGTTTTGAACAACAACAAAAATGAAATAGAGGAAGTATCACGTAATCAATGATTCACTATTATTTTCTTTCTCATGTGTAAATTAATTAATATTAAGGGTTAATATAGAAAAATTAAATACAGTAAATATTTCATATTTGTACTTTATATTTTGGATCAAGTATCTCCTTTTAAAGTCTCTTATATTCAAATCAAGAGGGAGTATATTGGAAGATGTTGAACATTAAGTGTTGCCATGATGGCAGTTGCGTATTATTTTTGTTATTGCATTCTTTCTTTGGGAGCGTGGAATGAATGTATCCATCATTCCAAGAAATTGCAACAATTGCATATTTTGGTTCATGCGAAACAAGTCTTGTTTTTTGTTTCTTTGAATCAAAGCAGAGAAGCTCTTTCATGCCTCCGACTAGTTCCCCGTCACTTCTATCAACGATATAGATCCTAGAGGGTCTGGCTGAAAAATTCTTTTGCACTATTCCTCTACAAAAGTCTAGGGGTGGAAAACTCAGTTGCTCAATTTGGTCTTGTGACATAATAATATGTTTTTCTTTCATTTTAGGGCTCTTAATAATGGATGTTTGGATAAGGGTAGGTTCTTACTGTGATATTTTCGGTACATTCTTAGGTGGGTAGCTCAAATTGCTTTCAAGACTTACAGAGATGAGGTTACGATGCCCGTGTCATCCATGGGCTAAGCCAAATCCCTCCGTCATATCTCTGGTCCTAATTGTGTGATTGAATCTGATACTAATATTTTACGGTCTTATTTTATTAATATTGAAGGTTTTGTGAGTGGTTAGTCTTTATTTGATTCCTTGAGGTCAGTAAATCGTACTGTTCCTTTTAGTTGAATGAATTTGTCCTTTACATGCACACAGAGAGAGAGAGAGAGAGAGAGAGAGAGATGTGATGCTGGACATTGAACAATACTATAATCTAAGGTAGACTTTGTGGTACACCCATACTATCCTGGAGGAGGGGGGACTACATAATTTGCGTGTCATAATTAAGAAGAAACAGAGCTTATTGAGAATAGTTGGATATCCAGTATCTGAAAAATCGTTGGTTGTGTCATTCAATGGAAACACCGAACATATTCCAAGCATCCTATTCAGGGTTGGGCTGGAACTGTATTTCTCCGAATGTTAAACATATAAGCAATTTAAATTTTAAACTTATTAATAACTTATTTATAAAATAGCACATTGCCAAAAAAATGTCATATTTAATTCATAAAAGTTAAAATTGAAAGAGATTTAATAAATGTAATTTTGAAAAGTCATTGTGATTTTTAAAAAAATCAAAATAATTAACTAATTTTTACTTTCATCCTTAATTCGTAATTTAATTAAAAAAATCTTATATTTAAAATCGAATAGAATATTAAGACTACATTTTCACAATGCCACAATCTCATACTCATTTTTCCTTCTTTGTTGGTGTAAAACTTGGAAATCAATTTCTTGGGCAACCACGTAACATAAGTCTTGGTGCAGATGATGAACTTCTCGAGGCAACAGCTTTGGAGGAGCAAATATTCCCTTCATTTTAAAATAATTGTCATTTTAAAATTGTGCATGCAAATTAATAAAATTAATAAATAGTCTAAAAATTAATAAAATATAATTATATTTTATTATAATACCGTTATTAATTATAAAATATTATTCTTTTTATTAATTATAAAATGTTATTCTCTTCATTCATGATTACGTAATTAATATTATCTTAAAAATTATAAAATAACAATTATTTTAAAATAAGAAAAAAAGCGACATTGTTTTGAAAGGCAGGAGTAGGAATAGAAAGCATCTGGGTCCGTTGAGGAAAGCGATGATGACTGAAGGAGTTGCAACGAGGCTGCACCGAAGTTGCAGATAAGTGTGTCCTTCAAACAAAGAAGCTGCAGATGGGTGACAATATGAAGGTGAAGGGCTAAGGGAAATGGTGGAGGGCAAGGAGACATCAGCATTATTTAAGGACAGAATAGACATATAAGATAAATAACGAGGATAAATAAAAAGTCTTCAAAATTTTATTCCCAATGGGATGAATTCTCTCATTCATGAGAGGAACCCTCTCCTATATGATGGTAAGTTCATTCTGATAGCTTCCGGACCAACACCCAGCAATAACCAATGAAATGTAGCACAACTGGCTCATTGGGCTGGCAAATTTCCTAAATTAAACATGAACTTGAGCAACATCATTATAAAGACCAAAGTCCAAAAATACCACAAAAACTTAATGGTGCAATCACAACAAAACCTCATCAGGTTACACCCAACATGTGATAACACAATATCTGATCAGTAGCTAATATCTTATTCCAAGAACAAGCATAATCAAATCCTAGAATACCAATAGATCCACATAAATATGTATCTTCCAAGCAAAAAATCAAAACCAACACATACACTATCAAGTTCAATCTTAAGATTTTCTAAAACATTGAGAAATCGAAGCTCAGCAAAAATCAGATAAAAATAATCCTAAAAACCTCAACCCCACTATCTGTCATCCATCAGTACCTCCTTGGGTAGCGATCCATAAATCGACCTGAAGGGCACTCATATGCTAGGTGACCCCGACCCCCACAATTGTGACAAATCATTAAGGGCCCCATGCAATCCCTACTCATGTGACCCAATTGCTGGCAGTTTCTGCATACCACATCACGATAACCACCACCACCACCACCACCACGAACACCCCCACTGCGGTCTCCAAGAACACTGGATTTCGGACACTGTCTAGCTACATGCCCAGAAACATTGCATAAGTTACAAATGGGATCATTTGGACAATCACGTGCCAGGTGGTCAGTCTTCCTACAGTTGTTGCATGCCTTCTCATTTGTACAGTCTGCTGCAATGTGACCCTGCTTATAACAGTTGTTACACAATCTCAAGTCCCCCGGAGGCAGTGGAGGAGCTGTGCATTCTCTGGCACGATGTCCAGCTTTACCACAGGTATGGCAGATGCCCTCATTTGGACAGTTACTGGCCATGTGGCCTGGTTCTCGGCAATTCCAGCACAGCGATTTCGTGGTGCATTCAGAAGCAATGTGCCTAGCAAAGCATTTAAAAGCAAATCAATAAAGATAATGTATACAATCATATCATGTAAGGGACATTCCTGAACTCTGACAAATAAATAATCATGTTCTTTCTGCTACAAGAGTCAAAATACTTCCCCCGGTCCTAAATATAGAATATTTTTAACTATCTCACGCGTCACGCGTCTTAAGAAAAAGAGTTGTATCATTAAATTTGTCAAGAAATTGTAATATTTTTCATCATTTACTCTTATTAATTACATTATCTCTTATACTTCCCATAAAATTTATCCCTCACCTATTAATTACAGATTAGGGGCATAAATGGGGAAAAAATTAATGCACCAGACAACCCCAAAAGATGCCCAATATTTTGGACCAAATATTACTTCTAAAAGATGTCCTATATTTAAGACAAGAGGGAATAGTAGATTAGGAAAATGTAATACTATGTTTGGTAAATGGTAAGAAAAGCAAAGGGAAATTAAGGGGGTTCAGGTTCATGGACAAGCTCCTTAGCTTCCTTTTCCTTAACTCTTTTACAGGTGGAACTAACATACTATCAGATGCAAAAAGGAAGTCATAGTATAGAAACATGAAACGTTTAGAACATAGCATTAAGATTGTCCCAGCAGTGGTAGCTTAAATGGGAGATGATTGTATGGTTGTACATTATGAGAATTAAAATTAACAAAAGATAAGAGAGTAGTATGTACTACGTACAGCCTAATTTAACAGACGTGGTAACAGCACCTTTATTTTAATACCATCCAATTTCCAAAGGCCAGCCCCAAGTCCCCAACTAATCCCATTCAAACCAGATCAAATCACAAATGTAAAACTCCCCCAGCAATGATTTTCTCCATACATGGGTGTGACACCAATTATTTATTTAACGGCTGTAACTACTGCAGAGGTGTTTGGGATTAAGAATTTACGGGCTTGTTTGGTTCACTCCCATACCCCCTTATGTGAGGTGATGAGCTTTACATCACCTCAGTGAGTAGTGTTTGGTTTCACATATCACACGTGAATAGTATAGTGTTTGGTTTCACATATCACACGTGAATAGCATCACATCATGTGAAGATCCTCACCCCAATTAAGGTGATGGTCCTCCCCTCCATTTTGCTGAGTGAAGATAATCAACTCACTATATTGATTTGCAAAAGACCATAATGCCCTCCACTCGAACTCATCCTTGTTAGTGAACCCCATCTTCATTCTCTCATAGATCTCCATCAACCTTTACCCTCCAGCAACCTCCTCTCCACCAACTGGAGAAATTAGTAAAAGACACCAATCAAATTAAATAACATTGTCCAATCTGACCCTCTCCGATGAACCAAAGCGACAGCAAGGGGGAGAGGAACATGTGCAATGGTCAATGCTGAAGGTAAAAGAAATCGTTGTAGTCGGAGGCAAGAGAAATCGCCACCCAAATTGTCGTGCACAAACGTTCCTTCGTCACTTGCGTTTGCAAAGTCGATGTCTGAGATCTCTTCGCAGGTTCACAAATCTCGAACCTCAACTCCAGAGATTACCGTCCTCGTCCTCTATCTCCAACGCCTTCCTCTCCTTTTTCATGGCATCTCTTTCTTCTCCTTCATGGCATCTCTTCAACACCGGGGCAGATCTCTCTTCTTGTTCCCTTTCTTCTTTGATTTTGAGCATTTCAATATTGTTGAGATGTAAAACTTTTGTGCTGAGATCTATATGTTTGTAAGGGTAGAAGAAGTTTTTCGGCAATGGCTGTGGTGGGAGGTGAGATGCCGCCGGTGGTGTGAGAAGGTCAAAGCTAGCGAGGATGGAAGAAGGAGGGGGAAAATTCTTTTTTCTTTTAATCCAGGGGCATTTTTGTCATTTTCTGTCCATTTGTGTTCAGTTAAATATAAAAAATACATTCATTTCCCCCTTCCCAATGACATATCAAACAAACTCATTTAAAACTCATATGTAATCATTACCCATCACATCCCCTCACACCTTTCCCATTACATCACCTAACCCATCTAATAATTAAACCAAACGGGCTGTAAGGGAATTATTTTATCTACTTATAGTGAATGCAATAACAACACTGGACAGGTTGATCAAATTGAATAATCAACAACTTCTACGTCAAATATATCAGTATATTTTCTTTCAATTTTTTCCTTCTTAGGAATTAAACAGATGCTTTGCAAATATCTTTCAGATTCAATTATCAACTGTACATGAGTTCAGGAATCCTACTGTTCTCCCATCCAAGAAAAGAAGACGAAATGCAGTATAGAATAAAAAAAATAATAAACCAAATAACTAAAATTAGAGAGAGATAGTTGAACAGAAGTAACAGATGAACTCCCAAAAGTCAAGAGCCATACCACATTCCAATGTAAACTAAAAAACAGAACATAATGGTAACATCATAAGAATTTCGTCAATGTATAAAATTTCTTTAGTAATATCTTTATCAAAACTGAAGTTGTTTCAAACTAATAGGTATATCACATTCCATAGCAGTAGAAATCCTACGATTAGTGATTCAGAGCATGCTTTGATCCAATTAGAGGCCAAAACATAGAGATCGGTAGAGTAATCATTTTGTGGCCATAACTAATAGGGGAATAACCAGAAATCATGAATTGCAAGGTTCCAGCAGTTCAGATTTTGCTAGTCACAAGAGCAGCAAATGACCTAAGTCAACCCAAATAAGAAAATCAATGTTCTGAAGTTTCAAAACAAAAGAATAAAGGATAAATGCTACCCTCTGTTGACTATTTGGCATCAAATATAAAAGTTTTAAAGCATTACATGTATTGTACTTCCAAGTCTGCAGTGAGAATTTTCAACAAGAAATAGTTTCAAAACTTTGACACCAAGAACAGAAAAGTCTCACCTCCTTCACTAGCTCTTAATTTCCAGTTCTATTCTCATTGCTACAACTGTGACCCCAAGAAACTCTGAAGATCCTACTCTCTAGACTCAACCTTGATTAATAGGAGCATGATCAGTTTTGGACTCGGTTAACCAAGTTCTTAAATTTATTGGCATATACATTACTTGTCAGTTATGATTTTGTCACACTTATGATCAAGTTTTTTTGTTGATTCTTGGTTTAATTTTTTTAGCTGAACATTTAGTCCATACACTAGACATAACATACACATTTTTAATGTTTAATATTTCAAGCTATTTTTATTCTATCCCTGATTCATATGATTCAATGTGATTTGTGATCCATCGTCAAAAAATGAAAAAGCCTCCCAATCCACCGTTTGAATTGCTATTTGATAGCTATACTGAATTATAACTCCAGTAAATCATAGATCAAGAAATGAAGAGTAGAATTAGATGGAAATGGAAGACATAAGTTCCTACCTTAAGTAAATTAGGCCATTTCTAGATTATAACCCTAGACAACAAGGAATAATTTTTTTGGAATCACAATTCACCGCCTGAATGCAGCATACTTTATACAAGAAGAATATCATTAAATCGAGTGATCAATTTTATAAGATACAGAGAAAATGTTATATACCCTGGTAGGCCACAGTTGTGACAGATTGCAACATTAGGGCATTCTCTAGCATAATGACCAGGCCTTTTGCAGTTCTTGCACAAATTGTCTCGGCTGAAAGTGAAATCACATAAAAGTTACAGTTGTGCCAAAAGAGCTAATATATTCTCAATCAAAAGGCTCATCATAGGTCTCGTGGACTTTATGCAGTAAAACAAATTACATCATATGTTAGAAAGAACCACTAAAACAGTCTTGAAATCTAAAAATAGTCAAATCAATAGACACAGGGAGTAAGAAGGCAGAATACTCAAAAAAAAAAAAAACCAACAACAACACATCAAAATTCTGATATCTCATCTAAGTTGCAAGAATAAAATTTTCAATTCAGAGCATCAACTCCCACTACGATGAATAAGAAATAAATCCAGAAATGTTGCATGTAGATTCTACCCAGCTCCTTATATACGAATACATAAATGCATATATTTCATGCAAGACCACAAATTACAAAGAAAATGAAACATAGTTATGAAGAGCTCAACATATCTATAAAATTTTCACCTGCTGCATAAATCAGAATATAGAAACGGAATCAGCTATAACATTCTTTTCACATAAGGAAGCTACAACAACTATAAATTCACTCTAATCCTCACTGGGACAAACTTCAGCTATTAGAGAAGATAAATATGATATAGGTCCAAGGCCTCTTTTAGAAATCATCATTTCAGTCATCTTTGGCTTCCCTAACCAGTACATTAAGTAGACAGAGAAACAGTAAATGAATAGTTAAAATCCAAAAAAACCTGAAGCCCCGACGTGAATCTCTCCTGTAAGGTGCATCGCGATAGGAAAATCGATCAGATCTTATCTTTCGATCCATTGGGCTCCTGCTTCTGCTCCGGCTCCGGCTCCTGCTGTCTGAACTCATTTTCAAAATTTACCTTTCCTAACTTCTACCACAAATGATCAGCAAAACTACCACCACAACCAACACCACCAGCCGCCGCCTCCCCCCTGTCCACATCACAACCACACATCCAAGATCATCCACAAGCCAAACCAAATCCCTTACTTCCCCTTCCAAACATTAAAACCCCAAATTCCAACAGTAAAGAGTATGCAATTTTCAACAAGCAATCCATCTCACATCAATCAAATATCACTGTACACAGCACCAAAAAAAGGATTAGTCCTTGGCCCACATCCTTACTTTCCCAATACAAGATAAGTCTTGGTAAAAGAAGTGGAAAGGATATCGCTCCACCATTTCAGAAATTGGGCTCACTGGTTACCTATTAATGAAGATCATAGACTAGGAGATTGGCACACAAAGGACACTAAATGAAGGTAAGCTTCACGAGCAATAATTTTTCTTCTTGCAAGGGGACGCAGAAAAAAAATCATAGGAAGTGATAACTCAGAAAAGGAGAAATTCATATGGTGAAACTCAAAAGCCAGCTGAATCTTGCCAAGCGAAGTGACAATTGTATTGAGGAACGCACATATTTTCTTGGAAAGCCAACTGTCCATAACTGGGGGCCTTTTGGTTCTTGCATGATAATCCAAGCATCCAAAATATAATAATTTCAGAGTATTCACTCACCAAACAGAACTTCTTTTTCCACAATAGTTTATTTATCTACAACTATCACATAAAGCTGTATATCTTCCTTTTACTGAAATATAAGGCCGTTTATCTACCATTCTAACAACATAAAATGATAGCTCAATACAGAACATACAAAACCATGATCCTAAACCGCAAATTATCATAAAGGACAGCATCTCAAAGCAACATTTACTTATAATAATGTTTCCTACGCTCAACTCCTTCCATCTCTTGAACAGCCTTTACAAATAACATATTCCTCCTTCTCATCGCGCCCCTTCCCCACGATCATGTTACTGAGTACTGACATCATCCAATACAATGAGTTCCCCCTTCTCTATTTGAAAGGAACTTTCACCATTCAAGGTGAGAATGCAAAAATTATTCTGAAAAGTGTCCGCATTACAAAGGATGATAATGTAATGAAAGGTGGCACATAATTTTGATGATGACAGAGGAACAGGTTCTATCACAGCTTAAGATTTGTAACAAGTCTCCTGATTTTATCCCATCATAGTTTTGACAGAATCACATAATTTTATAGTTGCTGAATAATGCATTACGAGTTACAGTAATATTCACAGAATTTTATACTTTCGTCAGAACTACTTGCTAGCTGAATAGAATATGTATCTTTACTGTATGAATTTAAAATATCCATAACTAGTATCTGCATATGTTTACTGTCCCAAAACATTATCTCCTTTTTTAGCAATAGTGCACCAAAATTAGAAGAAAAGACAGATAAGAAAAAAGAATACTTACTTTGTATACAGTAAAGATACATATTAAATTCAGGTTAATTCTCAAGCCAAGCAATTACGACAAAAGTGAGATTTGATGTATGACCTTATCAACTGATCTGGCTTTTTTCTGAAACAATATTTCACACCCAACTTCTCAGTTTGTTTCAGAATAAAAATAGTACCCTGGAATTTTACTTTCACAAAACCCAATAAATCTAGTATTAACACACTTTCATGGCTATAAACAAAACCTGTACCTACAATTTCACCTTCTTCCCCTGCTCCCCATTCTTAGATATCATTAAAGCCAAGCAGACAGTAAGTGAATGCAAATCACCATTAAGACTTCACATCTTAAGACAATGATTAAAAATCATGCAATGGGCATACCAACAAAAAGTCACATTAGATAATAAACACAACTCACTTGCACAACTTCTCTTTCTTTAAATTTAAAAAAAAAAAAAAAGCAGTCATACTTCCATACATTACCAACAATCAGGGCCAAAACAAGAATAGAACATATAAACTCGTCAAATCTCATCCATAGACCTATTTAGATCACAAATGTCTACCAAAAGTCAAGACCTTGGGGAAACCATTCAATTCAACAACATATGCATCAAACCACGTTCAACCAAAAGGATGTGAAAAACCCAAACATCAATATTCAGAAATGAGAGAAATGATAAGCAATCATGTCTAAATCATAAAATCCCATGCGGAAGAGGCAAAAGCTAAGCTCTACTTTGGACAGTAATGGTAATTATGAACAATATAAGAGGAATGATATAGGAAGCAAAGGGAAGTGAGCATGATGCATTATTCAAGCCCCTCATATTTTCCAAAAGAATTGCACATAATTTGGATTTTGATTAGAACTATGAATGATGAGTATCAAATGCTATTTTTCTCAACAAATAAAACATTTCACAGATGAAGAGATTATATCTAATAACAGATTTATATACAGATGCATAAACAGCAAAGGATAAGAAATCCTCAAAACACACACTTCATACCATCACATGGATTTCTGAATTTTAAGAGATTATCTCTTTTGCATCTTAAATGCTCTCCTCTCCACAATACAGAAGTAACGAATAAGAAATCCTCTAACTATCAGGCTAATGCGTTTTTATTTTATCCTTCTTCAGTGGCATATTAACAGGGAAATTGGTTGTTAAGAGGTTTCTTTCATACAGAGGATGAAAAAAGGAACTGAAAAACGGAAGAACAACACTGTACTATTGTGTCTCCATTTGGGATATTTAATATATATAGCAGGTTTATATACAGCTTATCAAACATGATGTACTAACCAGTGATGAGTCTCCAGGGTACACAATTCGGACGAAGAATATAAAGGTTATGATATGGTTATCATATTCCAAATCGTTTGAGCAATGGTTCTCCATGGAATCGTGTACTACGATAAGTTTTTTTTTTTTTTTGCCAAATAAAAACAATTTGACCTTATCAAATTCACTGATTCCACCTGATATACAGATCGATGTCTAGAGAACGGTACACAGTTCCGACGAAGAAGGGAAGACAGTTGCGGGTCTAATATGAGAATAAGAAGAAAAGAAAAAAGAAACAAACCTTCCTCCTGCAGCTACCGCGACCGCTCAGCCTCTGGAATCGTCGACCACGCCTCTGTCGTCCTACAGGATAGGAACCCTAGCCTCTTCTCTGGTCTCGACAACGGTGGAGAGTCGAGAAAATGTGGTGATGAATAAAAATAGACGGTGAATTTTATTTTTCCAGAAGGGTAGATGTGTCAGTTGACATTTTTTTTTCCCTTTGTTTGATAGAAATTTTATTTTTCCTCATATTTCCTAATGGTCTATTTGATTGAAGGGAGGGAAGGGATTTTAATAGAGAGAAAGAAAGGGAAGAAAAAAGAAGGGATTTTAATTTTACCTCATTTAAAAGAAAAATGGGAAATTTTAGTGGAAGAATTTTAATTTTACCTCATTTGGGTTATGAGGAAAAATGAGGGAAAATAATTATAATTTGACTATTATACCCTTAATTTATTTAAGTTAATATAAGAACAAGACTAACCAGTATATTGTGTGACTGAGTAATGAAAAAATAAAGGGTATTTTAGTTATTTTGAACACAATAACACATTTTCCCTCCAAATTACCCCAATTTGGGGGGAAAATATATAAGGGGAGTGGAGAGAAAATTTTAATAACATTTTTCCTCCCCTCCTTATTACCAAACAAGGAGAGAGAAAATGTTATTAACATTTTCCCTCCCCTTCCTTTCCATTTCCCCCATTTACCTCCAAACAAACAAACCATAAAAGCACAAAGGAATACTAAGGGAGCCTCCCATTACATTCTTATCAAACGAGTTGGGCCACGAAAATAGGCTTTTATATGAAAGACTCTTTCATTTTTTTTTAATTTTTTTATTTTCAATCAAAAGTAGGCCAAGATTAAAGAATCCCAGATGCCCCCAAAAAAATCAAGAATGGCATGCCTCGGCCCACATTGCAATTTTTTCATGTAACCAAAATATCATTTTTACTTTCATTTCTTATTTGAGGTGGCCTATTATTTCGTGGTCCAACAGGACCGACTGGGCCTAGGAATGGGTTTGTCAATCAAACAACAAATAATTAAATAATACCAATAATAATAAAGTTATAACAAATTATTCGATTCACATGTTATGAGGAAAAAAAACAAGGTAAGAAGACAATTTTGGACCTTGTAATAAAAATATTTATAAAAAAAAACTCCTAATTTTTAAAATTACCTAAAAAGTCCTAGATTCTTTTATGAAAAAAAATATTTTTTCAAATGAATAAGATTAGTCATATGAAAATTAATTCACTCTAATTAGAATTGAGTTATTTGTACTAAGAGATTTGGTTATATTTACTTAAAAATTTAGTTATATTTATTTAAAAATTGAATTATATCAACTTGAAAAATTAATTATTAGTACTTAGAAATTTAGTTATCTCTATTAAGAAATTAGTTATTTTTATTTGAAAATTTAATTATATTCACTTAGAAAATTAGTTATATTTACTTGAAAAATTTGATTATTACAATTGGAAAATTAATTATCTTCACTTTAAAATCTAGTTATATCCAATTGAAAAATTAGTTATATCCACTTGAAAATTTAGTTCACTTGAAAATTTAGTTATATCCATTTGGAAATTAGCTCACTGCAATTGGGAATTTAGCTATCCTGACATAAAAAATTAGTTATCTCCCCTAAGAAAATTAATTATCTTTATTTAGAAATTTAGTTATATTCACTTAAAAAATTATTTATATCCACTTGGAAAATTGTCTTTTTCCAACCTAGGATCTAGATCCTTTTAAATAATTTCAAAAATTAGGGCTTCTTATTATTAATATTTTTATTACAAGACCCCAAATTATCTTTTCTCCAAAAAAACAAATTAGGACTCATAAAAAAAATATTCCTCACACAATGAAGGACCTGAGTCCAAGGCAAAAAAAAAAAAAGAATGATGAGACAAGATTACTTTTTTAATTTTTTGCAAATAAAATTAATTGATTTTTCAAATGAACCGAACTAATTTTTAATTAGACTAAAATTTTTAAGTGGATTGAACTAATTTTTAAGTAAATTAAATTAAATTTCTAAGTAGAATAAAATAATTTTTCAGGTAAATTGAACTAATTTTTTAAGTAAAGCTAATTAAATTTTCAAGTTTGGACTTCTAAGTCTTTTTTATTGAATTAGGAATTTTTTTTCTAAAATAATCTTTTCTTTTTTTTTTTTTGATTGAAGGGAAAACAAAACAGAAACCAAACTAATCAAAACCAGCAAGCTAACAATCAGGGGATACCTTCCCTTCTCAGAAAGTCATTCACCTCCAGAGTTGGAACAAGATGAAAACCAAACGGCATCTTAAGAGCCTTCTTCGCAAGAATATCTGCATCACTAACCACTTCTCTGGAGACTACAGTAGGATGAACATTCCAGCTCCTATTCAGCACAGAATGAATCTCAGACAAAAGCTGGAACTCATGATGAAGCTCAGAGGGATCATTGACAAGAAGAGATACAGCTACAGATGAATCACACTTCAAAATAATCTCCTTCAACCCCAGTTCCCAAGCACGCTTAAGCCCCATAAGGCAGCCCCATAATTCTGCATTCAACGCATCAACTGGTTCTACACGTAGCATAAAAGCTTCCAAAAGTAAATTATCATTTGAAAAAATCATACCACCACATCTAGCTAAATGGCTTATCAAAGAAAAGGCACCATCAACCACCACAGTAGCCTTACAGTTTCCAGGATCAAGTATGCCTGCGGAATTCATCCTAGACGTAAACATCAACTTATTACTCATAAGCTTGGAGGCTAAGTTAAGCATGCAGAAAAGAATAGCTTTAGCTTCGGCAACCGCCTCATTCGGCCTTCTCGCAATCTTATCAAAAATTCTTTGGTTTCGACACTTCCAAAGCACCCAAATAACAATAGCAAAAAACTCACTCCAAAGTTCCACTTCTTCACTAAATTTCCTGGTCAGATTCAAGTGTATCCAATGTAACAAATTAGCATTGAAAAACCCCATCATCTTACTTGGTGAGATAACTTGCCTCCATACTTCTTTAGCAAAGTGGCAATCTCTGAAAACATGAAGAAAATCCTCCATCTTATCAGTACAAAATTCACATTTACCAGACTCATGAAGATGACGACGCCATTTCTCTTCGTTCGTAAGTAATCGCTGGTGATATAATTGCCATAGAGTAAATTTACAACGTTGAGGAATCTGTAGTTTCCAAATTCTACTCCAAGCTCTGTCGTTATGATGGTTTTCCCCCATATACATTCTATAAGCAGATTTGAGTGAGAAACAACCATTACGTTCATGTTTCCATCGAGCTCTCACTTCACCCGAGGAATCTTTGATCATTTCAATCCCAGATACGACTTTCTCCCAAACTCCCTTAATCTTTTCTTTACCAGTTAGAGGAATCTACAAATTTTGAGTATATCACTTGTAAATTTTAGGTCATTTTACTTGGGAAATTTTTTTTTATTTCAACCTGAATTTAGTTTATTCCACTTAAAAGTTTATACTACTAAAAATAGATTAAGTGACTTAGAAATTTTCAACATGTCACTTAAAAGTTTATATTATTTTAATTAAAAATTTTGTTAATTCAACTTTAAAAATTTTTATCAAGTAAATATTAAATAAAATTTAGTTAATTATACTTGAAAATTTAGTTCAATTTACTTGAAAAAATTTATTCATTACACTTTAAAATTTAGTTTAGTTCGCTTGTAATTTTAGTTCAATTCAATTGAAAAAATAGTTCATTTTATTGGAAAAATTAATTTGATCTACTTGAAAAATTAGTTTAATCTATTTAAAAATTTAATTCATTTCACTTAAAAATTTAATATAGTTAATTTGAAAAATTAATTTGGTTCATTTAAAAAATTAGTTTATTTCATTTAAAAATTTAATTCAATCCACTTGAAATAATAATTTATTTTACTTAAAAATTTAATTTAATCAATTTGAAAAATCAGTTCAACCTACTTAAAATTTTAGTTTTGTTCATTTCAAAATTTAATCCATTTTCCTTGGAAAAAGAACTATACAGATCATGTGTGGGAAATATTATTTTATGGTCGTACTAGGTATTTTTGCCCTATTAGTGTGTGACTATTTTTCAAGCTCAATGTAAAGAGGTGAAAAATGGTTGTCAGACGTCAGTGGACAAAACTTAAAATTCAGCCAATTTAATTTGGAAAGCATACTACCACAAATGCAGAATTTCATATACGTGAGTTTTTATCCATGGAAAGCAAATAGAGAGAAAGGTTCATCCGCATTAAGAACAATGGGGCTCGGGGTTTTGGAAGTAAACGTAAATTGGACAGGATATGGTGTATTCTATGGTCCGGTGTATAGGGGAGAATATAAGCTGTGCTTGCCATGGCGTATACGCCAATTCAAAATTGAAAAGTTTTGAAACCCCAACGTGCCATCATTAATATGCTTATCTTGTCAGGCCACTGATTGCAGCCAGCGTAAAAAAAATAAATAAATAAATAAAAAAAATAAAATAATTTCCTATTAATTAAAAATAAATTTCAGTAGAATTGATTTTATAATATAGTTAGAATAAAAATTAATTTTAGATTAACGTATTGATAATTTATTTAAAAATTAATTTTAATAAAATTCATAATTTTCTTTTAAATTTAGCTGAAACTTTATCCCATAATTAATTTAATTTACTTAAATTAAAATTTAATTTATATTTATTTAATTGAGAACATAATATATTTGATATAATATTTTTTTATAAATTATGATCTATAAAAATTAAAATTTTGAATGAACATTTTGGTCAATATATAGGAGGAATTTTATGAAAATTTTATTTCAATAATTTTTTTATTTTTTTTTATTTTTATTGATCTATTTTTATTTGACTTTAAAATAAATATAAATAAGAATAAAGAAAAAGAACAGAAAAGTAAGTGTATTACTGCTTATCCTCCAACCACGTTTTCGTTGCAAAATGATTATCCAAATGAGAAATGAAAAAATTGCCAGACACATTATAAAATAAATCAAACTAAATTTTGGTCAAATCTTGATTTCAATAGTGAAACGAAACAGTCCCTAGCAGTGTTCCGTTTCAAAATTATATTTCGCTAAAATTGAGTTGTACGGCAATATAGCTAAATTAATAGAGTTTCAAAATTATTTTACATAGCCACATTAGCTGTCGTGTCCATTCAGATTTGAGTTAGATAAAATTTTGGGTAAAAATTCAGCATGGAACCCTTTTGTATAACAAAAGCAGACATTTTTCCCAATAGTCATATGGTATCAAATACTATTAAACAAACTTTTTGAGTAAAGTGTACGAGAAATTGAGAATTATTTACATATAATTCAAAGTTTAAAGTTAATAATTTTCATAAACATACAATTCAAAATAATATATCATTTAACAGTAAAAGAATTTTTGGAAAAGATTAAAAATTTTAAGGAGCTTATTATCAAATTTTTAAAATTGAAAGATTATATGCACTTGATCTAAATTAAGTTTAACATATTCGGGCAATTTAACCTTTATTTAAGTATTTAATTTTATCTAAAATTAACTTTATTTTTATCATTGAACTTTGTTTATCTTTCTATTTGAATGAGAAGAAAATAGGAATGAGAAGAAAATTTCGGAGAAAAAACAATAAAAAACTTAGATACTCTTTACCTAGGTTCATTATTATTTTTCTTTATAATATTTCACTTCCTCTATTTTTCTTAGACTCCAAAAAAAAAAACCTACAAGTCATTCTGATGACTTTGTTTTCTGTCCCTCGCCTAAGCAGTGATAGTGGTGATACACTATTCCTCATACATTGTATGTGATTGTCCATCCTTACATGGAATCTCACGAATGATGTTGTCCCACCAACAACCACTTCACTCACATGCATTCTCGTTGCATTGTACACATCATTCACTGGTCCTTAATTTCACCACTTACCAAACGCATCCATATCATCAAGAATAACATGAACAGCCAAGAAGGGAGCCCATGTTCCCCAAGCCAAACATTATTAATTAACTCACTCATCCCTAGTTAACCCCACCTAGTTCTACTTTATGGGGTTACAAATCACTATGGCAGACCACTCAAAGATAAAAGATATTGAGTCCTCCCTCCTACGCCACCCACTCTCTCTGTGTCATTTTCAACTCACATAAAATCCTATTTTATTTTAGAAAATATAAACAATTGAACGAACCAATGCACATGTAAGCAAACAACACTTTTAAAACTAGCTTTTCTTTTTTCCTTCGAAAGTGTTTATGTTTTTTATCGACATAGATGAGTATGTTTTTATCGACAAGAAAATTTATAAGTATGTCTTAATTTAAAATGAAAATACAATCAACTTGAGTTGGCTTACTAAGGAATGGGATTCATAAAAAATTTTAAGCGTTCAAATCTTTTCACGATGAGACTTCATATTGAGCATTGTCAGTCATTAGTTCTCATCAATATTTTCTTGCATCCAATTAAAGAATTAATTTTTCTTAAACATCTGAGATGTCCCCATGTGAGAGATTGATGATCACAGAGAATTAAAATGGTTTGATATTGTTAGAAATCTGAACAAATAAAATTTTGATTATTTAATATTTCCTCATATACGTATTGTATTTATAATCGCACTCAAACCTATCCATGCAAACACAGTTCACTGCTGAACAAAGTTGAATAATTCAAATGCTATGAAGTTTGAAAAGGAGAGAGATAAAGGAATAAAATATCATAAATATCAATCAAACTTAAATAATATGGCCAAAATGGCATCACAAACAAATTTCTATGCCCACAACTACTCTTAAGAAATCAGAATACAAACAATCAATTCCTTCCTAATTTCGGTTACCTGCCTGCCTTGCTGACTAATGACTATCGCTACAAGTCTAATCTAAAATCACTTACTATCTATTTTACAAAACCGAACCCGGCTGAACCGGTTGATGATTCCTATTCTAGACGTTCAGCAACCTGGAATAGACGAATAGTCTGTGTTTGGGTCAAACCACATTCCGGGTCGCTCGTCTCCTTCCTCTTCCTCATCTCCAACACCTTACGATGGCTGTTCGAGTGAATATCGTAAGAGAAGGTTGGGCTACAGGCCGGTCTATATTCCGGAAAAAGCCGACCGGACTTGTACCGGACCCCACAAGCGTTACAAAGGGTTTTGGGTCCCAATGGACCGGTTCTCCATTGCGGGGTCTTCTGCACTTGGCAATGGGTGCACCGACGCTGAACCTGGGACCCACTACCACTACCGGCAAGAGCTTCCGCTTTTTTCTTCTGCTTTTTCGCCGGTGTTTCAATAACGCCTTGTACAAAGGCGGTATTCGGAGCCGCACCGACGGGGATGAGCGTCAGCGTCGAGGGAAAGACCGACGAACACGAAGACGGTGGCGAAGATGGCCGGGAAAGCAGGGGGCTGAATGTCCTGGCTCTTCTACGCTTGCTGCTTCTCGCCTTGACGGGAAATTCAATGGGAAAACAAGGAGTTTTCGCAAAGCCCAGGCCAGGTTCCAGTTCAGACCGGGTCTTCGTTTCCTCTGAACGAACCGGGTACAGAAGAGAGAGTTCCGGGATAGAATCGTCAACGAAATGAGAAACCCATTCTAGGTCTGCCAAATCATCGTTCTGTAATAATTTTCAATGAATTATTACTCCAAAACATTAAAATAAAATTTTCGTCTCTTTGCGTGAAAATCGAGAATAATGACTCACCGGAACGGCGAGTTCGTTAGAAAAAATGAAGTCAGAATCGCCGGCGCCGGAAGAGGAATTGGAGTTGGTGTCTTCTTCGCTCCGGTCATGTGAGGAGGAACCCGAGAGACTGTCTTTTTCCTCGTCGTCTTCTTCAACTTCATATTCAGGTTGAAATTCACTTTGAGAGAAATCAAATAAGTCATCCACTGAGAAATCCTCACCAGCAACGCCGTTATTCGAATTCAAGCACCAAATTTCCTCCCTGAAGGCTTGTTGTGTTGATTTCAGACACGCCAATTCCCTGTGCAAACTCGACTTTAACGCTTTCGCCACCACAACCTCCATTTCTATATACAAATTCAATCATTATTACAGTAAGTCACAAACAAAAAATTCAAAATAATACCCATAAATCCGATCCCCTACCCCCCTTTTATCTCTCTTTTATGAAATTTACCTGATAAAAGTGACGAACAAGAGAAACGGTACGAGTTTTTGTGGGTTGAAGCACTGGAGCGAACGAGGGTGTTTCGTGGGCGAAAATGGTGCTGGGTTATTGGTTTATCTTTATCTTTCTTTCTCCTATCTTCTTTTTACCATGTCTGTACTGTTTTCCAATTTAAATATGCACGGCCAAAAATTTCCAAGAGAGAGTGGTGTACTAAGCGTGCGACATTTGGCGATGTGGAGGGAAGTGCTCGACTATTATAAATCTTTTTTATTATTTTAAATGGATCCCTGTCATGGATTCATAAATTGGAAATTTCTGCGATGATTTTTATTTCTTGACCAAGCCAAAAAAAACCACTGGCTTGGTCCAGTCCAACCTGTTTAAAACAAAAACGTTAAAATAACAAAATCACACGCCGGTTTTGACTGTTACAGTCACGCACCTCTGTGGTCACCGATCAAAGCTCCATGTTACGGAAATCGATGGCTACGATTAACCCTGTGTGCGTAAATCGTAAATTGCCGCTAACAGTTTTCAAAAACGACGTCATAATGAACATCCCAGGAAACCGCCCAAATTACGTTGTAGTTCTAACTTCGATGGCAGAGAGATTTTGGAAACTGACCCTCGAGTTTAAGTTATTTACGAGAGAGGATTGCTTCGCAGCGTGAATCGCGCCTCGTGTCGTGCTAAATTGCTAATTTTATTACTGGTTAATACTAGTATAAAGACGGCGATGACCACGTCAGACAATCCTGATTGCTTGGCAAGTGACGAATCTGACGGATGGTGCTTTCTATTGATTTTCACCGAACGGGGGAGATTGGTCTGTAATGGACTCTTAAAAGTCTCATATTTTTATGGTTGTTTCATTTCTGTTTTGAGTCAACTTTTTTTAAAAATAAAAAAAATCTTATTTAATAAGCCTATTTTTTATAATTTTATTTTAAAAAATAAAATTAGAAAGGACTCAAATTTTTTAAGGTATTTTTTATTTTTCTTTAGAAAATATAAAAAAAAGATAAAAATTACCTACCTTATTAATAATAAAGTTATAAATTTTAAATAATTCATTTAATATTTATCAATTATGATTTTGGTAATAATTATTCAAGTATAATTTTTTATTTTCTTGTTCATAAAACTTTGTTCTAAAAAATAATTCTACAAAATTATTTTGAGAATATTAAACTAAAAAATGTATTCAATTAAGGAAAATACTTATATATTTTTTGTGTTATTTTTTAATTAAAAATTAAAATATGAATTATTTTTTAATATATTGTAAATTTAACTATAATTATATATTAAAAGTATTAACTTTTTAAACTTAACAAAATTTAAAAGTTTTAAATTTTAAATTTTAATTAGAAAATAATATGAAAAGTATATAGGTTTAATCTTTCTAATAATTTCTTATACTATATTTGATAGAAAAAAACAGAAAGAGAAAAAAAAAAGAAAAAACAATTTTAATATATTTAGTTTCTAATAAAAAAATCTATTATTGACTATAAAAAATTAAAATTTTTAATAAAAATTATAATTAACTATCAAATATAATTTTTTTTTATCCCTTTCTCAACATCAATTTTCTTTTTACTAAAGATAACCTTCAGATTCGTGGCCTTTGGAGCCATCGCCCCGGGTCCTAACTCCTGACTCCCCAGCATTCCATAGCGCGTTGCTTCTTGAATGATGCATGTGTGGACTCATCGTAAATTCGCAATTAGCTCATGAGAACGTTGCAAGTTGCAAGTTGCAAGTTGCAAGTTGCAAGTTGCAAGTTGCAAGTTGCAAGTTGCAACATGAGAACGTGTGCGCGTGGGTGTGGGGGTGCTGTGGGATGTCACTCGAGGGAATTTTCAGCGCAATACTACAAGAAAAAAAAAAATCTCAATATACTATAATTTAAAAAATATTTTTTCATATATTATAACTTAAATAATCTTAATGTTTGAGACACCAAGATATAATTTTTCAATTTTTTAATTAAATGAGAAGCATGACATTGAGATCATTTTTAAAGGTGTCAAATCGGGTCGGTTCAGTTCATTTAGGCCAGCCCACCTTGTATCAAGCCTAAAAGTCTAATTTGACATACGGGCTTAAAAATGAAAGTATGGGCCTATGAGATCAGACCTACAAGCCGGCCCGCAACCTTTTTTTTTATTTTTTTTAATATTTTTCATTCTTTTTTTAATTTTTTATGTAATTATTTAAATAATTACAATTAATTATTATTATAATTAATCAAAAGCTAATATAACATTTAAATTTTATAATTTATATATCACTCATTAATAAAATAATATATTTTTAATATTTTAATATTTATTTTAGTGTGATTGGAAAAATAAAAAAATTAATAAAACATTAAAATATATATATATATATATCTTGAGAGAGAGAGAGAGAGAGGAGAGAGAGAGAGAGGGGGGCGTGAGGAGGAAAATGATTCTTTCTATTTGATAAAAAAAATTGAAAAATTATATCTCATTGTCTCAAATACCAAGATTATTCAAATTATAGTATATGAAAAAATATTTTTTAAATTATAGTATATTGAAAATTTTGTTTTTTTCATGTAATATTGTGGTAAAAAAGCCAGCTCAAGAGCCCCTAGCACACTCCTACTCTATGGATAAATAACTAAAAAATATTATCTTTTTCTAAGTTATTTTTATTTATTGTTATTTAACGTAATTTATTCATAAATTAAACTGCCAATATTCATTAAATTTTCTCTTGTCTTTGAGCATTTTGGGAAAAATAATTAAATACATTATATAATTGATAAAATATCCTATATTATAAAATATAATCTTTTTAAAAATATACTTTATAAATCGAAATGGAGATAATATTTTTTAATATCAAAGCTAAATAGACCAATGATTAGAAAAAACAAATTGTTACTTTAATTAAAACTAAAACACAAAATTGCTTGATATATATGATTTAATATAGATAAAATTTATAAATACTTATCATATTTAAACATCAATACAGTACTGATTTGTTGTTGGGAAGAGTACATGCAATGCAAGCCCTGTGCACGCTTGCATGGAATTACAAGTTTATAAAGAAAGAAACTAAGAAAGAGGAGACATCTTCATTTAAAAAAAAGAGAGAGAGACAGAGACATCAAATGTAGAATCTCTTAGACTTTTTTTTTTTTTCCAGATAGGCACAATATAATTCGTAGAAAGTGTATGCTTCGTGCAGCCACTATTCCGCTTCACCCTTCCTCTTTTGACCAAGGCAGCACACCACCACGTTCATGTGAAAATATAAAATTTAAAATAATTTTATTGTCCTCCAATAGCACTATATTCCCTTCTTTTTATATGTTCTTTAAAGTTTTAGCATGCAATCTAAGAAATATAATTAATATATTAAAATTTATTTTAATTTTTTAACATGTTTTTCAATAAATAAATGGATAAGAAAGAATAATTAATATTATTTTTAATTTTTAAAAGGATAAATAAAATTATAATTGAAAAAAAATTATTAATATTATCTTGAAATTTGAAAATGACAAATAAATAGAAATAAAATTTTTTTTAAAGTGAAAGATAAAAATACAAAGGAAGTAAGTGTTATTATAGAATTTAAAATTAAAGAATAACATTAAAATAAAATAAGGTCAGATGAATTAATTTATATTAATAAAAGACAATGATTATCATACCAGCAAAAGACAATGATTAACTGTTAAAAAAAAGGGACAACGATTAAGCTTTTCGGACTGAAAAGTAAATGATGATTAACGTAAGGTTAAATCAAATTAAAAGATAAAACTAAATTCTTAAAAAGTAAGAATCCAGCAACAAAGTTTTCATGCCATATCAACCAACTTAAAGCACAGAGTTCATTCCCGCTGATATGTTAGATTAAGGGGGGGAAACTTGAAGCAAGGATGGGGTTAAAAGTGAAATTACAAGACACAGCAAGTGTTGGACAACTAGATCGATGAGCTAATAGAATTTGTGAGTAGTGGGCGTCCACAAATCTCTCCATCATGTCGTGATTCAAGAGCACTCACGTGGTAGGTGCCAAGAGATAATGCTTAACTACGCGCTTCGCATTATTTGACTTTTCAAATTTCAACTTGCTTACTAGTCTTTGTTGCTGGCCAAAAAAAAATTACAACTGACTAGAGTATTAGTTCCCCCTCCCCCTCCCCTTCCCCTCCGGCCCCAGCCCATTCAAATTTAAATTATATTATGAATAAAAGCGTCATAGATCAAGATTTTGTTCTTTTTTTTACTTTTCTTTTTTTAAAAAAAGTGTCATTGATGTGGGTTTGGCACTTTATTGGTAAACAACTTGGGAGCGTTTACCAATCTCTTTCTTATGTGTCGCTTGAAGATTTAATAAGAAAATAGACAAATTATTTTTATTATTATTTAAAATTATTCTGATAATGGAACAAATAAAATAATTTATAAATTATTCTTGATAATATGATCTCAATAAAACTGAAAATGATGATTTAAGTGTATATTTAGTGGACTCCATTTTTCTCCTCTGCGCCTCCACTATTTAGTTTTATCCCAAAATCCTAGATCACATCCACTCACTCTTCCCCCTTTCTCATTCATTGCCGACATTCCTACATTCCCTAAAGCCACAGTCACATTCTGTTTCTTATTCCTCACTGATCGTTTCATGGGTTTTCTTTTATTCCTGTGTCCAACTAATATCTCTCACAAGCTACAATCACCAATTCTCTCATTCGTTAATCAATTTCCCTCCACCTTTAAATTCTCTCATTCTTGCTACTAGATTCACAGTCATGTCTTAATGGCGAAAGTTCCGATGAATGAGAAAGAGGGTAAGAGGGTGAGAAAAAGATACTCCCTCTGGTCCTATATATAAGACCATTTTAACCGAATCACGCTAATTAAGAAAGGGAGTTAAAACTAACTAACTATCTCGATTTCTCTGAAAATTTCAACCTTTTTCCAAAACTACCCTTATTTAATCTCTCTCTTTTTCTCTTTGAATACATTAAATAGGGGCATTTTTTGGAAATACATAATAAATACCACCTCGTATATTGTAAAGGAACCTATATATAGGACCAAGGCAAAAGGTCATATATATAGGACCGGAGGGAGTAGCGTTTGTTGAAATTTGTTAAGCCAAACCACGTTGTTTTACTGCAGAGGATGGTTCTCGCAGATGAGAGAAATGGAACGCATATTTAGTTTCAATTATAAGCTTCATAATCAATTATCTTTAAGTAAAAACAACAAATTACTGCTTCTAGATAATTAATTTTTTATTTATAATTAATTATTATAATTGAAACTAAACAAGCATTGAAAGGTTTTGCTATGGGGGATTTCCTATAAAAATACATAGGAATCCCCTTATCTTAGACAAAATGGTTAGAAGGAGACTACCATAACCTAATTGTGAAGATAACAACTAGATTTTAGAAGTTAATTAGGCCATGAGACACTTGTCTTATGTAGGTAAACTCATCTAGTAAATTCTGTTTTATTGGCCATTAATTTACACTTATTGGGTTTCCATCTTTATTTTGCCTCATTCTATTTGTTAAAAAGGTGGAGAGAGTTTGTAGAAACTTCCTTCAAGGGAAAAAGATAATGAATCTAGAATGACATTAGTGAGCTTCAATGACATGGGCTATGGAAAAAATCAAGGAGGGCCAAATTTTAGAAAATCTACCAAGCTGTTGCGCCTGAATATAGCTTGGTAGTAGTTGCAAAGTAAAACATTTTATGGGTGAAGTAGATCAATGAAATCCATTTAAAAAATTAGATTTTTGGAGTTACCAACTTAAGCAAGACATATGTTAGTATTGGAAGAAATTAAAATAGTGAAGTTAAAGGTTAAAATAACAACAGGCTTTTAAGGAGGCAAGTGACCATAGAAAATGATGGAAATTACATAGTGAAACCAATTTGGTTATAGATTATTACATGGTGATAAAATTAATAGGGGTGAGGCAAAATCAGGCTGAACTGAGTTCATTAGCAAGCTGTGGTCTGGTCTTGTCGGAGGATCGGATTTAGTAGACAAACCCGTGGTTTGGTCTAGTCTGATCAGGTTGGTAGCAGAACCAGCCAAACTAGTTCACTTTGGGCTGAATCAAATTACAACATTTCTGCATTTTTTTTTAATGTTCAACATGGGTGTCACAAAAAATTTTTACTGAACAAAAAAACCATTAACTAATGAGAACCATTGTGCCCAATTGGCCGTACCAATATGTACCAACAAGAAGACAATAATAATTTTGAAGTTCAAACTTAACTAAGAGAAACCAGAAGATTCTTCATAGATCAAGATACAATTTTTCTTTTGTTGAACAAAATGGCAATTCATTCAAAAGGTCATAGAATATACATGAAACCACTGCGCTGTACTGCAAAAGGAGTGCAATAGTAACGGGGAGAAGATAAAATAAAAGATCATATACAAATAAAATAGTATGGACATCATTAATGGACACGAAATTGAACATATATTGAAGCAAATTAATTCTTGGCTTCTCAAGTAGTCAGAAACTATAGCCTAACCAAGAATATAAGTCACAGAGGGGATTAAGAAATTCATACGAATCACAGATTTTGAGAGGAAGGCTGTATTAAATATAAAGAGTAAGCCAATGCCAACTTGAATTAACCAAATATCAAGCCGATGCATACTAAATCTTCTTTCTTCTAACCTATAATATATTAATGAACTAACACTCATAAACAGGATGACAGGAACAAAGTGACCCATTCAGATATATTACTTACGTAATTGGAACATTGGGCATTTTGTTCAAGTAAATTATAAGAAATGCAGAAATAAAAAAATAAAAAAATAATATAATATATTATATTATAAGCATTTCTTGTTAAAATTCTTCTAACCTATAAAGAAATCACAAATATGTGAATAAATTAATAAACATGTATGAGAAATAAAATAATAAAAAACAAATTGGAAAACCCACAACCGAAAAAAGAAGAAGAAGAAGAAGAAAAGCCTACACCCAACTAAGAAAAACTCAATTCCTAAGTTAGATAAGATCCAACTCATAATTTAGGCAGCTCAGCCCAAGCCCAAACCTAAAATGAAATATATCAGCTTAGTAGTTTATGATTTTGATAATAATAATCAAGGGCGAACCTATCTATAATTGAGTGGGGGTAGATGTTCCCATCATTTTTTGAGACAATATGTAAATATATGATAGATTCAGCTAATGCCCCCATTTCTCTTTTTTCTTTGCACTCACTGACGAAAGAAAATAATGAAACAGATAGAGAGGATGATGAGAATGAGAAAAAAAGAAAGTGGAAAGGCACACATATAAGGATTTTGCTTCCAAAGTAGGTTTCCCTAGTAAAACCATAGGAGATTATTTTGAAAGCTTTGTGTTTCAATGCTGAGTTTTTCATTTCAGTTTCAAATTTTCAGTAGTGGGTTCATTTTAGATTATAATTTTTGAAGAAGAGTAGTGTGAGACAGAAAAAGGAGAAAGAGAAGAAAAAATAGTGAGAATGAGAGAGAAGAAAAATGGTGTGAGAGTGAAAACCCGAATTAAAAAAATGATAAGACTATGGGGATTTGTATCTAACATTTATTTTAGAATCATGAGAAAACTAAAAAAAATAAAAAGAGAACGAAATGAGGGATTTTTTTTGTCTTATTTGATGTATATTTGTTTTCAATGACATATTTATTTTTTAATATTTTAAAATATTATTTTTATCATTCAAACACATATATATCAAACAAAATTTATATCCACATTTCATTTTTTTGGTACCAAATATATTTTTGCATCGAAAAATTCCATTCAATTCGTACAAATTCTTTTTTTTTTCCACTTAGTTGTATATGTGAGTGTGTGTGTGAATATATATATATATAATATTATACTATATATTATATAATTTTAACATTTATATATGTTTAGCTTTATATAATTATAATTGTTTCTTGTTTTAAAAAAATACCTCACCCACCATCACTAGTTCAAGGTTCTAGGTCCGCTAATCATAATAATAACATACGCGCAGAACCCCACACCCACCCACACACATAATTTTAGAAATGAAGCCTTCCAGAGGAATGGCTCATAAAAATTTCAGGGATGTCCTCTACAAGTAGATGGTAATAAAAAATGTTAATACACATCAAATCAAATCACTATTGGTTTCTTTAGCAGGTTAATCAGCACATACATGAGCATTTTTATTCATACGTTTCAGGTGCACTAACCAGTCCAGCATTAATTAAACATACGCCCAAACCTCCAAATTTGATAACTGAAGCACATTGATCTATCAATAAACGTTTTCATGCAAAAGAAAAATAATTGTAAGTGGCAATTATATATCATCTAATTGAAACCTAAAAAAGCTTCCTAGTGATTATATCTCATGATATGACTTTGTTAATCTCATTGAGTAGAAGATAAATATGGCAATCATGCTGCCGGCCGGCCTATTTGTTTTGTTATGTTCATTGGTTTTGTGATGAACAAAGTAGAGAACATTAAAGTTAACGAATGGTGCCCAAAGCAACGCTGGAAAGAAGGCGTAACATGCAAGGTTTTTGGTTATGGCTTTTTTTTTTTGGTAGAAAGGTTATGGCTTTTTTATGAGCTTCCTTTCCTTATTTGTCAAGCTTGAATAAACACATAAACTAATAATTTAATAAAAAATAGGGCAGAGATTAAAAATTAAGAAACTAAACTTAATTACCAGTACTACATATTTACGGACATAATTATTTTAAGGGATTAAATTAAACTAATACTACTCATTAGAAGAAAAAAAAAGGTGTCTCCATGAAGGAACCAAAGCCCAAATCAATCCCTGATGTAAATTCCCAATATAGGTTGAAAAGCCTCTCTCTCTCTCTCCCTCCTGATACGAACTCAGTTGCTGGTGGCGTCGGTCCGAAGCCGATCTGCGAGCAAAATCAATCCATTCCGCGGTGAATGGATGCTATCAGAAAGCAAGCCTCCAAGCTCCGAGAACAGGTCGCTCGCCAACAACAGGTTCTTTCTCTTTCTCGTTGTCCGTCTTACACAAAGCTGATACCTATTTCGTTTGCGTGATTCTGCGCCAGATCTTTCTTTAATCGATGCAAATAGATCGTTTCAATAGCTTTCTCCTCTTATTAAGCCCTATGAAATCATCTTGTCTTCATTTATTTTTCGTGTTTGTCTTCCCATTTTCAACGGTCTATTCCTATTTTTCTTATGTAATTGTCTTCCGGCATCTTCTATGCGATTCTGAATATTGCAAATGTTAGCGTTCAATTTTGAGTTGTAATTACTTTTCAGCTAAACGTGACATCGGCGGGCATTGGATCTATCGAATTCTGTTCATGCATTGCGGAAATGAATTGATAAAAGCTACATTATTTGGATGTTGGATAAGAATTTGAATTTCAAGCCAGTAGCTTAGCTTTTAGATGCATTGAGCTTGGTTGCGAAACTCAGAACCTTTGAATATTTTGGAATTTGATGAGCTGAATACGCAAGCAATTTGTTGCTCGTCTAATGCCAACGAAGTTTCTGGATGTATACCTGCCTGTAAAATAGGTTAGACGTCTTCTGAAGACGGGCTGAAGTCTTAAAGAGGATGTATCGGGTCGCTTATTTGAGCTGTTTTGGTTTTTGAATGGAGATGAATGATTCAATCTATTGCAAAGAATGATTATCTGGAATATGACCATATCAGGAAAAATGTGTTAACTCTGAGAGTAGTCAAAAAGAATAGAGACCATCTTCTAAAAATGTAGTGAATCATTTATCAGATTTGCTATACCGATGCTCTGTTGCATTGAACTTTCCGGATATGGATATGATTATCACATTTTATTTAGTATGATACAGAGATACAACAATGTCAAAAAATCTAAGATAAGGGCATGACTGAGGATTTAAATTAATTAAAATATTAAACAATATATTTACATGCATATAAACATTAATAAAGGATTTTGAAAAAAATTTAAATTAACCTATTTATTTTGTTATACTTAAAATTTAGAAACTTAGATATTTTCTTGATTTTCATGGTGCTTTGATTTTCTTTAGCTTCTAATATGATGCATTTAAGTCTTAATTAAAAAACCATAAGATGCATGTTGAATCCATCGCTATTAGCATCCAAACATAGATTTATCTAATATAAATACAGCTCCCAAAGTGTTTCTTATCCATGACGCTAGTATGGATGCAGGGTGGGCTGGGCATATAAAAATATCAACCATTGTGTGTATTTGTACTGTTCTATTTTGACGGTCAGGCTTCAACTCGTTTCTAGCTCCTTTATCATGTTTTTAAATGTTAAATATTTTGCTTGATTCCTTTGTTGAGCTGTTAAATCACATTTATTGTCATATAGGCTGTCCTGAAACAGTTTGGGGCAGGGGGATATGGAGGATCAGATAACGTGATTACTGATGAGGTAGAGCTCCAGCAACATCAAAAACTTGAGAAGCTCTACATATCAACACGTGCAGGAAAGGTTATTTGGTCCTCCCTTGCTAATGTTTTATTCCCATTTATCTTTAACCTCAATTGATCCCTTCCTTGATTGACTGTTGATAACATGTGTTGTCGTTGTTCAGCATTATCAAAGGGATATTGTCCGTGGTGTAGAAGGTTATATTGTTACTGGATCCAAGCAAGTTGAAATAGGTAAGTGACATTGGTTGGTGAAATTTTAATTAATTTTTCTGTTACTTAGTTTACAAAACTTAACTTTGCTATTCGATCATGTGTATCCTGTTTAACAGGAACAAAGTTGTCAGAAGATAGCAGGAAATATGGTGCAGAAAATACTTGTACCAGCGGTAATACATTATCAAGAGCTGCACTAAATTATGCCCGTGCCTGTGCTCAAATGGAAAAGGAGCGTGGGAACTTACTAAAAGCCCTTGGCACGCAGGTTTGATGAAAATTACGCATTCACAACTATACACACAGACACAATTTTGAAGTGTCAATGTTATGTGCACAATTTTGCTCTAAAGTGCTTGGTTATTTTTGTGGCTCCTGCTACATATTGTACATTGATATTCAGCTTATTGAGTCATATCATATTTTTTCCCCTTAAAAGGAGTAAAGGTTTGGGACTTGTGACATAAACCAAAGCTTTTCCCTTAGCAATAAGTATGAGTTCATCAAGTAGTTAGCTGTGTTTATAGGATTGTTGGGTTTAAATCTAACTTTACCTTACTCTTGGCATGAGTTTTTTTCTCCTAACTGAACTGGTTTTTCTCATATGAAAATGGGAATTTATGATTTTTAATTTGAATTTTTCCTAACTGAATTGGTCCAACATTGATTGGTTTTAACTTCATGGACATTCATGTTCGGCAAGTTCAGCTTTCTTGTTGTAATTATATGCTGACATTTATTGTTGATTTGTTAAATATGTTCTTGTCTTTTTCATTTTTTGGCTGAATAATTCTCTGATTAAAGTCTTGCTCAATGCTTAGGTTGCAGAGCCCTTAAGAGCCATGGTAATGGGAGCTCCATTGGAGGATGCTCGGCATCTAGCTCAACGTTATGACAGAATGCGACAGGAAGCTGAAGCTCAGGTATTCTGGAATTTGATCTTTTTATTTTTTCCCTTGTTTTATTGTTTAGATTTTCTTTTATAGTTGTCACCGATTTATTTTTATGTTGTCTTGCTTTCCAACAGATGTTAGAAATTATTATTTATATTCTGATCACAGCAAAAGTAGCATTTATTTTCCCATTGAACTTGTAATTATGCTGCTTTTTGAACCTAGACAGGCTATTGAGGTCTCCAAGCGCCAGGCAAAAATAAGAGAGACGCCCAGCAATCCCGAGAATGGTATGAAATTGGAAGCAGCTGAAACAAAGCTGCAAGATCTGAAGTCAAACATGGCCATTTTGGGGAAGGAAGCAGCTGCAGCAATGGCTGCTGTTGAAGCACAGCAACAGAGGTTGACCCTTCAGCGTCTTATAGCTATGGTATTGTAGTTGTAGTTTCACCTTGTGATGCTGCAGCACTTCAATTTGATAGGTCTGAGACTCTGAGCCATAAGAAATTATAACTCCTGCACAATCCAACATTCTATATTTGTTTGTGAAGGTTGAAGCAGAGCGTGCCTATCATCAGAGAGTTCTCCAAATACTTGACCAGCTTGAGGGAGAGGTAAGCTACCATATTTAAGTCAAATGTGACATCAGACAGTTTGTTCATTTATTTTGTGATTGGCATATGATTGTGTGCTATTTTATATTTAATAATAGATGATATCAGAACGACAACGTATTGAAGCCCCTCCTACACCTAGTGTGGATAACAGCATGCCTCCACCCCCATCATATGAAGAAGCAAATGGTGTCTATGCTTCGCGGACTCATAATGGATCAACGGATAGCATGGGTTTCTTCTTAGGAGAGGTTTGTGAACACTGTGAATAGGTTATTGATATTTGCTTATAGAAGAATAAGTGACTTATTACCTTTTTTTGTGTTGTATTGTTCACTCTTTGCAGGTAATGTTTCCATACCATGCTGTGTCTGATGTGGAGCTAAATCTCGCAGTTGGTGATTTTGTTGTTGTTCGCAAGGTTTGTAGCTTGCTGAATCTTTAATATTAGATTCTTTATGAGGCAAAGAATGTCTTTGACTTCTTTTTCACTTGAAGGACTCCCTATATTTGGTTGGAGGGATGCTTTTGATTTGGACTTGAACCCTTGTATCTGTTTATGTGCTGAAATGGATGTGGTTTTGACAGGTGACAAACAAAGGATGGGCTGAGGGTGAATGCAAAGGGAAAGCAGGTTGGTTTCCATTTGGTTATATTGAAAGAAGGGAACGGGTCCTCGCGAGCAAAGTGGCGGAAGTTTTCTAGATTTTCCTGTTGGGTTTGATTCCTTACCCTGGGGATTTTGTACGTGTGTATGCTTTGTTTTGTGCTTAAAGGTGGATATATTCTTAGCATAGAATGACTTGATTTGTGATATAGATACCTACGTTTCCCTTGTGATTATCAATTGATATGAACCTTTTTGCCTATTGATTTTTCATTGCATGGGAAGTGTTCATTCTCTCTTATTTACGTGGAGTGAAATTCTTTTATTGAGGTCTGTCTATTTCCTTCGGAAGCAACTCCAGAACTTGAAAGCTGTTGAAGTTGTTTTGTAACGCCAATAGTTTTAGAGTATGTTTTGATATTAACTATATGTAATGTCAATATAAAAAAGTTGAGCTGCAATATACATGCCATGAACAGAGTGTACTCATTTTAGGCTATGCATAAATATACCGGACTTATCCTAGTTTTATATATTTCATTCACAAGAAGAAAGCAATGTCATACTATTAGATGAAATATTAAAATTTAAAGTAAAATTTAAGATGAAATTAAGGGATTAAATATAATTTAAATGACAAAAAGTAATATTTGTTAAAAATGATATGGAATAAAGAGAAAAACATTATCAAAATTTTTTATCTTTGGGTATGGAATAATAATTTATACTAGTTTTGTTGAAAACTTGACATGAGCCAGTCCAAAACAAAATACTCTTCTAAAAGGAGCAATACTATTTATAGCTAATAAATATAGTGTTATTAACGTATATTAAATATTTTGATATACTAATAGTGGTGTGGGTGTCCTTATGTATATATCACTGTATATCCATATTTTCTATATAATTATTGAGTATCTAATATTAGTAAATCATATTTGAACATTGTTTGGGTCAAATAGCAGTAACTCTCCCAAAATAATATTTTTCACTCATAAGATTCAAACTTAAAATCTTAAGAAAGATTGAATCCTTTACCACTTGATCCAACTATTATTAATGCATCCATTTTCTAAATTTCCGTGCATTATTCTTTTTTTTTTTTTTAATTTCATACCTGTATATTACACTGGTGGGTGCAATCCAATTTTGGTGAAAAACAAGAGATGTGATCGAAAGAGTGACATGTAATATTTTGCGATACCCACTCGTATTTTAGAATCAACATCTGACGAGATAGGCCGGCTCGTTGTCACCTTGACTAAAATAACCAGCTTGCGAATGAATGATCACCTTCACAAAATATTTTGATTGGCACCTCTTAAAGCCAATAATGCAGCTCCATAGGCGGCCTCTGTTTGAATTGCACGCCTCACAGGCAAACCAAGTACCCTCTCTCGTATCTTTCTCCACTTCTCGTTCTTAGCTCCACCCCCCGCTGTGAACACTTCCATTACTTGGGTTGCTCCAAGCTCCTTCAATAACTCATATGCTTTAGCCTACATTCCACCATGCAACACTCCACGACATTAGTTAGGTTCTCTAGTTAGTTCATGAGGGATTAGAATCCTCTCAGTTTCATAAGAAATTGATAAAAAATCAAGAAGTCCAAAAACAAAAGACGAGTGGAGAAGAGAAAAAAAAAAACTATAGAAAGCTATCTCTTAAGAAATTGGGTTTTCTCATTTAGATTCTCACTCTCTGTGCTATGAATGAGTGTTTGCTCTAGAAAGCTCAACCTCTCATATATCTTGAGATTCTTACTCCAAATTTTTAAAACTAAATTATACAAAATTCTTCTGAACTTTAAACTCTCCTGAACTCTAAAGTATTTGCAAATAATTTTCTTGATATTTAAAACTTGATAAGGAACACCCCTAAACTTCTAAGTTTGTGCAGAAAACTTCCTATTGTTAATTAGTTTGTTATTCCACTAACGGAATATAATATCTTATTGACCATATATCTCCTAAAACTTTATTTTTTATACAATTAACTCATTTTTTGTATAATTAACCGACTCAAACTTAGAATTATGTGTAAATGACAACCCTAAATGTAGATTGATCACCTGTCATGTTATATTCTATTGGAGAAATAACGGACAAATTAATGATGATAAATGAGTTATTTACATAAATGTAAAAATTTAGGGGCATTCATTATTTTTTTTTTTGTAGACACTTGTTAAGTTTTAATGGTTAAGGAAGTTATCTGCACATAATCCATAGTTCAAGGGATCATGTATAATTTAGGCAGTTTTTAATGTTGTTGCAATAGAAAGCTTCACCTCTTTAGAGGCAAACTTTCCATAATAATACAACTCTTGATTACCAACTTGATAAATTTACAATGCTGATGGTAAAAAGGTTTAACCTCTTTAAAAGTAGAGCACTCTGAAGAATTATCTAAACGAAACATGAAACGAAGAGACTGAAGAGAACCAGCAAGACTATTACCTCTATACGTGCAATGGATTCCAAAATTCCATGCAAGTACTCAACATCATTCTCTGGTCGTGGGAGTATCCTGCCCAACAATAGAAGTCGATCAGTTGGGATGAAAGAGGATCTTTGCTTGGTTATGTCACGTGCATCGTTTGCTGTTAGTCTGAGTATTTTAGAAGCCAAAGGGAGCAGAGATCATCTTGTAAAACCAAATTGATTTTGTTACAACTTCAAATGAATCTTTCAACAATGATAATAAGTACCAGGTAAATTACTGTTTACCCCCTGAGATTTGGTCCAAACGTTTAACTCCACGCGGTTAGAAGTATCATATTTAACTTCCATGAGGTGTGTTGTTTTATCGACATTTAACAACCCTCCAGTATTTTTTCCCCTCAATTTTAATCGAAAAAATCATGTGAAAGTTAAAATAGAGAACAATGTTATTATTGCAACTATATTTTACTTATTTAACACCATCATAGTGGTTACTAATGAAATTGAGCCGATATATCAAAGTTGAAATATTCACCTAATCTCCACAACAACTTTGGAACACTACAAAATTCAAGTATATAATATTTTAGCGTGATTATGTTCATTAAAATATACATGTAAAATACTAGAGGATAATTAAATTTTGTAATTGAGTAAACCACAAGGGGACAAGCTGATTTTGGGTCAGACCACAAAAAGTAAACTGTAATTTAGCCGTATGTGTTTTAGCTATTAATTAGTGTCACGAATACTCCTCTTATTTCTTGATGAAAGTGAATGGTATCAAGTACCTTGGAGACAAATTTGGATCCGATACTGGGAATCTCTCACCAGCTTTTGGTAGAGGATAGTAGTCCAATGGTGAAGCTTCAAAGGGATTGATCTGTTCGCTCAGTATCTCTAATTGACCATCAGTGAACAGCTGCCTAAGAACAGCTCCCCCAGTGTTTGAAGCACCACCAACAAGCCACTTATCATCGAGCCGATGACTATAGACTCCAAACCGAGAATCCTCAATCCTAGTATTGCTCAATAGTTTAATAGCAAGTGTTGAACCCAATGAAGTGACCTGAACAAGAATGCATGTTATGAAACAAAAATATCAGAAAAACGCTGTGGACATAGTTCTTGGAACCCTTTAGAGGCATCATATAAACAGATTGTTTAGCAGTGACACTTCAATGCAAAATCATTATAGACCAAACAACGGCACAACAAAATTTCTTGTGCTTGAAGTGATTCCCGCTATAAATCTTGCTTTGATGCTAAAAAGAATACTGAGATTAAATTTGAAATTTATTATGCAGTTTTTCAAAAATTTGATAGATCAGAAATAGTAGACGATTAAAGAAAGATGAGTACAGTAAACCTTACAGCATTCCCAGGTTGAGAGACACGGGCTGCAAGAAATGCAGCTATACTGTCAGTGGTTCCGGTGCATACAACACAATCGTTTTTAAAACCTGAAAGGATGTACACTCTATTATCTATACATATTACTTTTAACTTTTAAGCACCAAAATTTTGATTAGCAGGAAACTTAAAGAAATTCACATGCCTCATTTTTCTTATACAATACAGCAACGAACACCAGACAGGTGTAGAAGAGGTAGAATGAATCAGCTCAGCAGTACGAATCAGCTATTGAGAGTTAGTTGCAAGCTAAGGTACTTGCAGGTTTCTTTTCTTTTAATTTCTCAATTGTTAAATTGTATAATCAAGTTGAGTTCAATTTTTTTCATAGACTCTTAATTCTCAGATGGAATACAAATTCCTTGAACTTAGTTCCAGTACAAGCGTAATTATTAATGAAGGGAAAAGCATACCAAATTTAATTCTAATGTCTTCTTTTAAGTAGGAAACTGGAGTTCCTGGAGCTACAACCGAAGGCAGAAGATGAGAATATGGCTGACGAACTAGCCATGCTGGATATGAGTCCACTTCAGGATCATAGCCAACCTGCAAAACGATTGGATTTTCCAAAATATCACAGAATGATAATATTAATAAACATTCTCGGCGTGAAGAAACACAAAACTACACCTTCAGAGCATTGTTATAATCTGAGGCACCGAGCTTTCCATGAAGAAGCCACAAAAGCCAGTCCGCTTGGTGCAGCAACTGAGCAGATTTTTTGTTTGAATCAACTTGGTTCCACCATGAGACGAGCTTGCACAAGGTGGAGGAGCCAGAGCAAACTGTATGATTAGGAGGAGCAATGGATTTCACCATTGGTAAAGCATCAGGACAACTCTCATTGTAAAGGAAAGGTCTCCCTAATGGTTCTCCCGTATCACTGCAATATCCCATTCAAATTCCTACTTCAGATATAGTCTTAATATAGAGCAAGATATAAATTGAGAAGCAACAAAATGAATGTCTTCCACCTATCAACAATGAGCGTAGTTGCAGAAGTCCCATCAATAGAAATGGACACAATGTGTTTCCGGACATCAGGTGGAATGTCTTCGAGTAGCAAGAATTGTGTCTCTTTCCATGATCGTACCCAGTCCTGTGTTTCTACACTCTTTCTAGACAACAGAAACAGTAATCTCATTACCAGTAAGATTAGCACCAATATAATTATAAAACAAGATGTATCGAGTCTAGTGATAAACTCTTCAAATTGAACTTAGGACACTATATCCTTCTTAGTGTCATGTTGTTTCTTTGGTGTCGTGCCTCGTATCTGTGCTTCTTAACATTCAATGCAAATAGAAATTGCATGCTTCTCGTAAATTCAGTGAGATTTGTAGCGAATGAGACATCAATGTGGAACTTAAGTTGTTTGCGGACAATCTACAAAGCCCCGACACTTACGAAACAAGGTTTTTGTAGCGTGGTGTCTCTAGTAACTGCATTCTTCCCGTAAATTGAAACTTATAGCACATGAGGCATCAAAGTGAAACTTATACAGTTCGAGTACGCAATTAAGAACATCGAGTAACACTAATTTAAGGTCATCCAAATTATCTGGCCAACAAAAAATTAACGGTGACACAATTAATAAAAAACTAAAACTATATTACTTGTCACTGAAATTATCCGTTTAAGAAACACTAGGGGAAAAAAAAAGAAACAGAAGAAAGAAAGAATCCGTGCCTTGTACAAGGGGTACTCTCTCTTAGCCTCGGCATGAATTGTCCCGTCCTTGTCAATGGCGGCAAACCTCGCACCAGACGTGCCAAAGTCCAGACCTAGATAAAGCCTTTGATCACCTGATTCAACAACCACTTCCGGCCTCCCTTTATTGCCTCCAAGAGACATCGCTATTTTCCTTGTTTTTATTATAGTATTGCATAACCTATTTCCTGAAAATCAATTCAAAGGATCAATATGCTCCGATCATCAAGAAATTGGATCCTCTAATGCTGAAAAACATGATCACGACTGTCTTGATCCGAGTCATCAGAATCTTCATTAGTTAAAGCGCTACCGAACAAAGATCACACTGAAGGCTAAAAAGAGAGAAATATAATAACAGATATCGATACTGACGAACCAGAAGCTAAAATGGCACTTGCTGAATGGGTTATTGATATAGTCCCCGCCATATTTCTCTTCTGAACTCTTCGTTTGCCCAATGGCTGCGGATAAGGGACTCCAGGAAATAATGGTGGGAAAGCCGCTTCTCAAAATAGATTTCCTTTTATTTTTATTTTTTTTTATTGCGTAAGTTTGAAATTTGCACAGTCATTCCCATTTGAGTCTATAAATGGACTCGTCACAGGAGGCGCATTTTCTCCATGATCTAGATGGGCCCCTAGAGTTTGCTAGAGGGATCAGCCCATTGGGCCAATTCGACATGACCTGTACTGTAATATTCTCAAATTCTACCTTTCCCTTTTGTCTGCCAATGACCATAACATATTGTATCATCTAGTGACCCAGTATCGCAAAGGGTCAGCTTATTCAAATTGATCGGCGTCATTGTCAATCAAATTTTCTGTCAATAGCACACATCTAAGTGAGTTGTCTAATTTTTTGATGATTTTTGTAATGTTACTTGAGTCAGGAGGCAAATTAGGTGTTCATTGTATTTAAATAAAGCAATATTTACACTTCTCTTGTTATTGACAAGAAGGAAAAAAAACAGAAGAAGCAATATTTACACTTGACAGGTCCAAAAAGATAGGTTTGGTTTCAACTACCATGCAAGCGTTATTAATTAACCTTCTAACCATAGGCAAACATATAAATATGCCCAAAAACACAATAGGATTCTGCCAATTTTATAATTAAATAACGTGTTGAAATTGGAATTTTTCTCCTTTTTAACCTAAAAAATAGTTGTTTTTAATGTGTGTGGGTGTGTGGATCCTGCATGTGAAAGTGGTGAAGCAAGGAATAGTACAAAGAGGAAGAAACGATTCCTTGTTACGTTAGAATCCACACTGTGTGAATAAGGGATCTGTGAGGCACATGCACGAGACAGTGGTCCTCTTTCTTTTGGGTGATGTTTGTGAATGAGAGGAGGAGCAAACGGCAACTAGCTGTCACCTCCACTTTGAAACTGCCTCACGTGCTGCTGGGGACATTTTCAGATATTGCCCACTTATATGTGGCTTCCAATATATACATACATACATACATACATATATATATATATATATATATAAGGTGCTCACACAAAAGATTAAGACTATATATTCCTTGAAATTCATATTCTAAAATATTTTATATAAATTACACATATATTAAGAAAATTATTTTTTTATCTGAAATTAATGTAAAAAATATCCACATTTCTTATTTTACCCTTATTAAATACCTTATTCTATTATCATTGTAGGATTATAAATGAAGAGTATGAAAGCATTAAAAATAAAGATAAAGGAAGAAAAATATTCAATATTTTATATTTTTGACCAAAAATTTGTTATACATAATGTATACACCTGCCCACTTATGTGGCTTCCAATATATATATGTGTGTGTGTATTTAAAGTGCTTTAAAAATTTTTACAAATCTTTTATTCTAAAAAATTTGAAGTCATATTCAATCAACTCGAAGCCTACCTATTTCAATTCCTTCACTTCAATCGTCTCCATTAATTTCTTGCAGATTCGATTGGAGCCCTCACAAAGGAGGAACTGTTTTATGTAAAGTTTGAATTTGTTTTGTTGAAGTCAGGTTTATAATTTTTTTAAAAAAAAAATATTTAGGTGTAAGGAAGGAACAAGTTTCGTGACATAGCCAGTAGAAATCAAATCATCCAATGAATCTGACTTGAAAATTTTGAATGATTTAAAACTGTAATTGGTTGAAGGATAATTTATTTTCATCCTCGAGTGGATTAAATTAAATTATTAGATCCAATCTAATTGATCCTGATTTGTGAATTACATGTTACTACCTTATTTCTTAAATTTTTGCAAGTTTAACGATCAGCATCATTGGTCGGGCGAATGGGAGAGGATGGTAGGGTGGCTCTTTAAGTCGGGAGCAAGAAATCAATCATTTTAAGTACTTGCAAATGGGCCAATTATTTATAGGCCTTTTCTAGTTTGCACAAGAAATTTTAATAAAAATGGGAATGTGAATAAAAAATTTTGTTCAGTATGCTATGAAAATGGATAAGGGTATATTTGATGGCATTTTTTATTTTATTATTTTTAAAATAATTTTGTAAAACTATTTTTCAGATCAAGTTTTAGAAATAAGAAAATAAAAAAATTTATTTAAATAATTGTTATTAAAATCATAACTAATAAGTATTAAATAAATTATTTAAAATTTATAATTTTACCATTAATGAAACGGGTATTTTTCATCTTTTCTTATATTTTCTAGACCAAAAACTGTAAAATACTTTAAAGATGTTGTGAGTTTTCTATTCTCTTATTTTTTCTATTTTTCAAAATATTTTATAAAAAAGAGGTTTATCAAATAAATTTTTATTTTATTTTTTAAAACAGAAAAAAACTGTTTTGAAAATATAAATGAAAAAGGTTCTAAGTATTTTGTTATGTTTTTGTGCAAATTGACAGATAGAATGTAAAATAGAAAAGAGACAACAAAATGGTTATAATACCCTTACTGTAAATCTATATTTAAAATAGTCATGATTATAGTTGATTATTTTTAATTTATAAATTCTTTTTGGAAATAGTTTTTAATTAATACAAAATTTTTATTTTTATTTTTGTGAATACTATATTTTGTCCGGCTCATTTTCTCAAAAATAATAAATATATAAAAATTTAAAAAAAGCCTCTTTTAAGGGTTCATAGGAAAAATAATAAAATAAATCCATAATATTCTATAAGATTATCCCTAAGAGATGGAAGAGGTTAAAATATTCTTAGATTATCTTAAAATATCCCTTAAGAGATAAAAGAGACTAAATATAAAATATTATTATATTATCTTGAAAGATTTTAGAGTAAAATTTAAAAATAATCCTTTAATTAAAATACATAATAGCAAGAAACAAAAAAAATAAAAGAAAAGAAATTTCGGGATTATCTTTTAAAATTTTGTCAACTTCCTACCCACAAGATTAAAAAAAAACATAAAAGCAAAAAGAAAAAAAATTAAATCATCTAAAATTAGGTAAATAAAAAAATAACAATAGAAGATCTTTAAAGACCTAAAAAATGAGATTCATTAATTTTCAAAATGAATAGGAGATCAAAATCTTATCTATCCATAATTCTTATACTCAAATTTTAAAATATGGTAAGCTCTTTTATAAATAAAGGACTTGAGAGCCTGAGTGAGGAATTAACAAATCTAAAGAGTACTAGATATCATCAATAATCTAAAGAGTTTGAGGTATCAAGAAAATCTAGGGAGTTTCATCCATGAGAAAACTAAAGGGTTGGTGGCGAAGAGAGGGAATTTGAAAGCAAGAGTGACTAAGGAAAATAGAGTGTGAAGGATCAACATGCACTCAATAGTTCATACGTAGGTGAGATCATGTTTTCTATAAATATCTAATAACAATTGTATACTTTTTTTGCACTTTTGCTTTTTAATGTTTGTACATAGCACACGTAATGTTTATGAGGCATGTGTCAATAGAGGTAATACGTGTTACTCCTTTCGTTTATATTATAAAAATTTTTTTAAAATTTTTATTTGATAAAAAATATAAAAAGATATGTAATTTTTAATAAGGGTTTATCTTGTAAGTTAGAAAAGAGAGAGAAGATAACTTTTCAAAATAATTTTTATTAGTAATTAATAAAGGTAAAATTAAAACGTTGGGATTTTTTAAAATTTTAAGGTGTGCAACTAATTTTTTTAATAAGTGTGATAGAGTTGAAAATAGCTCATTATATGGACCGCCCCTCCTGTCCATATTATAAGAACCCTTATTTGGTTCAAAATATAAGGAATTATGTAATTTTTAGTAAAAATTTATCTTTTTTATTCTTATTAATTATTGTCTATGGACCAAATTGTGTACTTTATAAGAGATGCTAATACATCCAAAATAACTTAGGTAAACCTCACGTAAACCAGATATTTTTTAGAAGAACCACGAGTAACAGTTTTACCATCTACAAGTAACAGTTTTACTGTGAATCCAAATAAGTTCTCTTATTTTCATTTTAAATGGCCTACGAGTAACACTTTTACCATTTTACTATAAATCTAAATAGTTTCTCCTATTTTAAAAGACTCGCGAGTAATAATTTTACCATGAATCCAAATAATTTCTCCTATTCCAAAAGAGTCGTGAGTTATATTTATGCCACTGCAGATTTTAATAGTTTATCCTGGGAGTGACAGTTTCACCGTATATCTAAATAATTTCTTCTATTTTAAAAGGAATGTGATCCAATGGTTTTTTTGTTATATTTTCCAAAAAGAGATATTTTCCCTATCTCAAATCTAAAATCAATTTCAAAATTAAAATCTTTCTTAAATCCCATTTAAAAAATATATATATCATTTTCAAAATAAAATAAAATGAAGTTTCTTCTCCAAAATAAAATAATAAAAAATGACTCATTTTTTCCACAAAAATTAAAACACATCAACCCATCCTTATAAATTTAAGAGAAAAAACATCAATCAAGTGACACACATTTATATCTTGAATTACCTGAATTTTGATCTCTCCTAAGGGTATGTAGACCCTAAAATTTCATTATAGGTCAAGTCTATTCTATGAAAAATATTATATATTTTTTCTCTTTCATCTCATTTTTCTTTGAGTTTAACAATAAAATATAAATAACGAGTATACTTTATTTTTAGGCATAATTAATATAGCATAATAAATTTATGATGATCGTTCTCTCAAATAGGTGTATAGGGTGCCTAACACATTTTTTACATATAATCGACTCCCAAACATAACTTTATTATTTGTAAACCATCATTTTCAATTGAATTTTGATTGTGGCTCCATTTTTCCATCTTTATTTTTGGATAAAAGTCCAGCCCAACAATTTTCTATGTTGTAAAAGTATAACTTTAAAAAATGATTATCAATAAAATAAAAAAAGTGGACAATATTCACCACAACATTGATCATGGCCTTTTGATTTTCTTAATGAATAAGAAGGAAAAAGGGAGCAATGAATTCATAGATAGAAGGCCCTCTTGTGTCGTGGTCTTGAATTAGATTAAGATACAGCAAATGAGAAGAATTTATCCAAGAAAAAAAATCAATGAGAAGAAATAGTGCATCAAGACGAAGACTAAAAAGAGAAAAAATGGATTGAAATCGTGCTTCCATGTCCACGACCAAGTGAGAAGAAGATCAAGAAGTGTTCAGGAGCTGCGCTCTGATTTAAAAAAAAAAAAGATCAAAATCATGATTGTCGCTGATAGAGGGAGTTTCAACTTTCACTGTGATGATGGTATAGCGTAATAAAGGTATTTTTGATAATTTAGGAAATGCTTTTATCAAAATATTGGGGGATTCCATTTTTATTATTATTGGCAGTGCCATTGGTCCATAGGAATTTCCTTTTTTTCATTTTTTATTTCGGCCAGAAGTCCATAGGGATTTCATTAGTTAGCGATTGGATGTATTATATATAATGCTTATGATTCATTCAAAATAGAAACGGCCAGAAAGTTCGATGGAATTTGTTTTAAAATTTAGTTTGTATTACATGCATTTAAAATGTTTCATTTAACATTTGTTTACTTCATGATAAAAGCATTTGATGACATATTTTATAATCGTACCCTTTTTTTTCTTTTTTGGCCAAAATTTTATAATCGTACCTCAATGTTGATGAAGGTGTTTATATAAAGTTATTACTGCACTTGAATGAAAATTTTAATCTTATACTATTAACCACAATGATATAAGTTTAAAAAATTGCCAAAAAATATATAGAGCTTATTTTAAACAATGCAATTTTTTTTCCTTTTAAATGTCCAGATGATTATATTTGTCAGAATTTAAATCGAAAATGTCACATGCAAAGTAGTTAACTGATAACGAAATAAATCATAAAAGATTAAATAAAATACTTTGAACTACAGTAAACTGGGCATCAAAGCAGTTGCAACGCACTTTTTTCATGATGGGAATTTGATTGTATTAAACTCTTACATATCTATCATTATTCACTGGTCAATGTAGTAGTACCCATGAGCATCTCTCAGACTAAATAACAATAGGGAGGATATCAAGGTAACATCCAATTCGGCCATTAACTCCAATTTTGCTTCTTTCTCATTTTGTTGTTGCATTTTTTTACTTCCTCTGATTCTATTTGTTATTATCTATCCTTTAATGTTTCACATACAAATTAAAAAATATAATTAATATGTTAAATTTTTTTAAATTCTTAATATGCTTTTAAAAAAATGGATAGAAAAAAAGTAGCCATTATTATCTTTAACTTTTAAAATAATATATAAGGATATAACTAAAAACAATAATTAATATTATTTTAAAATTTTAAAATGATGAATTAATAAAAACAAAAATTTCCAAATAGAATGAGTACTATTTTTTTGTAACATTTCATCTGTTATTTTAAAAAATTAATAAATAGTTTGTTTTTTTTTCAATTATACTCTTAAGCAATTAATAATAAGTGGTGTTTTTTTGTTGTAATTTAATAATTTATATTCAATCCCTACCAATAAAATGGGAGTAATAATTAAATATAATTTAATAAAATTATATTATTTATTAAGTCATTTATTATCCTTATAAATTTTTATCCTAAAATTTTAAATAATACTCTCTCCAGTCCCTATTATAAGATATTTTTAACTACCGCATGTGGATTAAGAAAAATTGGTTACAGTCTAAAATTGATGAAAAAAAATTTTGACATTCCCATTTTGCCTTTAAGGAGAGAATAAAAATATATTAAATTAATAATGATGGTAGGAGGAGAGAGAAGTTAATTGAGACTTGTAATAAATGCATTCAATAGGGATAAAATTAAGACTAAAATTAAATTTATTACTTAACATCTTATATTTTGGACCAGATAAGTTTTTTAAATAATATCCTATAATAAGGATAGGAGGAAGTATATAAAATGAGACGGAGAGAATATTTACCTTTCTCTTAAACTAGGGCATGCCTTTAATGGACTAAGTTGACAAAAATAAATTAAATAGCGACATTTAAATGTGGATAAGGGAGCCATCCAACAAAATTATCAGTTTCAATGACTTGGTTTCTCTCTCATTTACTTCACCTGCGACTCTTTCTTTGTCGTCCATTAATTAATGTTGTTTCTCTTCTATGCATTCTCGATATGGACGAACAATGTCGGCAAAAAAAAAAAAAAGGACGAACAATGCCAAATTGCCAATTATATCTGCAATATTTGTGTCATCGAGCCTAATAATTTTGTCATGTTTATATTTCTCTGTCTTCCTGCTCTTACCCCCACTCTATAAGAACACAATTTCTTTAAATATGTTCTTGAGTTCTTCTCTACTTCCGTCAAGGTTCATTTCCATGTACAACTATGGCCTTATATCTCTTTTTTTTCTTTAAAATCTCGTCATTTTGAAGTTAATTTGGAAAAAAAAAATTTAGGAAAAAAACATGTAGATCCCATAATTTTTTTCCATTTTTATTTCATTTCTATTTTCTTTTATTATTCAAACGGAAGAAAAATTATTATTTATCTTACTTTTTCCTCTAATTTTATTTTTTCTACTTTTCTCTCGTTCTAAATATAGGTTAGAAAGGACATCTTGAAATGCAGATTTATAATTACCTATTCTTATGTTTGTAATTAAACTGTTCTGACACTTTTCTGCATGAGATTCGACTAGACAATAATTTCCTACGTACCGAAACAAACTATGATGTGTTAGGAGGTAGATAAAAAAAAAAAAAGAGATTTACATTTGTATTTAAAATAGTGGACTGTTAATATCATCACATCACCGAATGACTAAACACCCAGATCTAACATTATCTCAACTTAAGAAATATGATTTATGTTGAGTGATCTTCTTGAATTGTGTTTCTGTTCAGTATTTCACTGTATATTTGTCTCTTTTCATCAGATTTTGTATAATCTTTTGTTATTTATATAAACTTCCATGCTACCTTTGCTTTGTGAAATCATTTTGTGAGAATGAAAATATACATATAAATAGAAATAAAGATTAATGAAATGAAATAAATATGTTTCGTATGTTATTGGGAGAAATAAATATTTATATATGATTAGACAATAATAACTAATTATTTTTAGCCACGTATTAATTACTTAAAAATATTTTTTACATATATTGAATAAATTAATGAAACATTCAATTTTACTGTTTTAGTGTATTTTTTAAAAAGTAAAACATAATTTATTTTGATGATACAACTTATTTAAACAATTATATGAATATTATTTTTTTTACTTTATATATATTAACATTGAATGTTATAATGGAAAGTACATTTGGTGCCCATAACTAAAATAAGATTTAGACCGACGGTTCAGGTCTAAAGTTTTTTTTTAATTTCTATTTTTTATTATGAGAATATCATATTTTTAAAAATGATAGTTGTAAAATTTTCTTTATTTTGGATTCTACATCTAATAAAATAAAAAAAAAGACATACTAAAAATAGAAAAAATAACTTCAATTAAATTTAAAATTTGAATCATTCAATTTTAATCTGAATGATTTATATTTGCAATATGAGCACCAAATGTGTTCCCGCTATAATGAAGACTTGGTAGTTGATTAAGCGGTAATAGAGCCTATGAAGTTCTACGTTCTAAGTAAATCTTTAATAGTCACATCATTATTGGAGATGGTTTTTTATTAATTTTGACAAGACTTTGAGTAAAGACCACATGGAAAAAACCACCACAATGGGTTGCATCAACGGAATCGAACAAATGATCATCATAAAGCACCACCTCTCCAAACCATGATTCTTGACCTTTCGAATGAAGTTCCCTTCCACAAACCAGACCCACCATCCACTAGTATACCGTTTATTTGCATTGGGAGCAAGCATTAGGAACTCTCTAGCTTTCTTCAAACCCTAACACACTCACACACACCACAAACTCCATAGCACAGAGAATAGTAATAATACACGCACACCATGGATGCCTCTCACCCATTGGAGGTTGGGAAGAGAGGCACCAAGAAGATCATAATCTAGATGCATACCAAGTAAGAGCATGTTTGATATCACTTTTTGAAAGCCCAAAATTACTTTTCTTTAACCCATAATCAATTATAAGTTGAGTTAGCCAAACGTAACCCAAAATTTGTACATTCAGTTATCCCAAAAATATCGCTTATTTAGAGAAGCAGCAATTTATTGCTTTTACTTGTCAAATTTGGCCCTTGATCTCACCAAGGGAGATGTTTGAGGGAGAACGAGGTCTTTAGAATAGGAAGGCCCTCTTAACATTCATGTTTTATGTATAATACTCCCTTCGCTCTCAAATGCTTCATCCGTTCGGTTTTATTTGCTGATTTAGAAAATTTTAAATGTCATAATGTAGTTATCATTTTACATTACTAATAAAATATTAATTATCATTCTTACTACTTTAAAAATAATAGTAGGTAGAGTACATGCTATTTTTTAGCATTTAAATTAAGAATATTTTGATAAAATATCATTAAATTTTACTATAATTTAGGTTATTTAATGATTTTATTTATTTGTGTGAAAAATCTTAAAATAACATATAAAATGAAACAGAGAGGGAGTATAAAGAAAAAAAAGACTCCCTCCAATCCTAAATATCAAGCATGTTGCCTTGATTCTAAATATAAAACTGTTTTTAGAGTGTGAAGCAGTATTTATTATACATTTAAAAAATACCTTATTTAATTTATTCCAGAGAGAGAAAGAAATAGATTAAATAAGAGTAATTTTAAAAAAATATCTTAATTTTTGGAAAAATTAACATAGTTAACTAACTTTAACTCTCATATTTAATTCGCGAATCTTATATAAAGGATTTGAGAGAGCATATTTTAGAAGCAATGTTTGGTCCAAAATATAGGACATATTTTTTATGTATTAATTATTTTTTTTCTCATTCATGCCTTTCAACTATAGTTAATAGGTAAGAGACACTAAATGTCATGGGAAACATGAGACATAATATTAGTTCATAAAAAAGAGATAATATTATTAATAACGGAAATGATAGAAAATATTAAAATTTCTTAACAAATTTAATGATCTAATTCTTTTTCTTAAGATGTATAAGGTAATTAAAAATGTCTTATATTTAAGTACTCTAATGAAATTTGCTAAATTTATTTAATTTGTAGTAAAACATATTTTTTTCCAAAATTGTTCACAATTAATGATATTTTTCTTTATACAATATTAATTGGTGCTCACTGTTAAGAGGTATTTTTTGGAATACCACACTTATTGTTATGGAAATTTACATTTTTCTCTTCTATTTTGGATCAATTTTTTTATTTAAAATTTACTTATATTGGAGATAGGCGAAAGTATTTTCTTTTATATAAATAATTTATGAATTTATAAATAATATAATCTATTATATTTGGGGAAATTTCTATTTATGATCAAGATCATTATTTTATTAAATTTCAGGTATGAAAGTTTGTATTAGAAAAACAGATCTCTAGTTCTTAAGACAAATTAATTCAATGTAAATATTACTAAAACACCTTTACTGAAGGTTAAAGATTAAAAGCCGATAACTCCATATTAAAATTTACAAAATAAGTTGTAAAATCAGAATATGAGAGTTACAAAAATTAAGTAAGAAATTATAAATTCTTGGAGTCACCTTGATACTTATAAGGTTAAAATTCAATTATTCTATGTTAAAATTTGAATAACAAGTTGTAAAATTAGAATATAGAAATTGTAAAATTTGAGTAAAAAATTACAAATCTTTGGAGTCAATTTTATACTTATAATTTTAAAATCTTATTATTTCATGTTAAAATTTAAAAAGTAAATTACAAATATGAGAATTGCAAAATATGACTTGGAAGTTGCAAATCTTTCGAGCGAATTTGATGCTTGTAACATTAAAATCTTATTATTTCTTGTTAAAATTTAAAAAATAATTTATAAAATTAGAACATAAGAGTTAAAAAATCCGAGTTTTTTGTGCCACTTTAATAGTTAAAATCTAATTACTTAATATTGAAATTTAAAAAATAAGTTACAAAATAATAACATGAAAATTATAAAATCTAAGTAGAAAATTGTAAATTTATATAGTCAATTTGATATTTATAAGGGTATTTTAGTAATTTTTACTTTAAATTAATTTATTTTAAGGACTAAATGCCTGTTTTTCTAACTTTTAATCTTAAAATTTAATAAAATCTTGGCCTAGATTCTAAATAGTAATTTTCCCTCTATAATTTTATATTTTATACTAATATTAATATATTGATATATCGACTGCAATTCTTGGGAGAGGTCACGCAACCGCATCCACCATCCAATCTAACCGCTGCAATTGCCTCAGTTTACCTTTTCGAGTTTCGACAGTTTTTTCATTTTTTAAGCAAATCATTGGGACCGATTATCATTAGCTGGAATGCTGGACCGTTCTTTTTTTAACACTCTCACCATCGTCATTTATTACAGTCTCAATTGACCAAAATGCCCACGTTCAACAGCTGTCGTCCTCTGCCCGCGAGTAGCTTTCATTTTCCTCCCTCAGCGAGTCGGCGTCGTGGCAGTAGAGATCAATTTTTTCCAGAACCGGTTTTTGTTGTGTACTGCAATTTCAATTTAATTTAATTTAATTTATAGTTTGTCCGGATCGGCGGCCGCTGTTATTCCCGCTCAAAGGTGTTTTTTTCAAAGACATTTCTCTCTATTATTATCGCTGAGCGGGGGCTTCCACCAGTTCAAATTAAACTCCTCTACCCCTCACCCGCCATCCATAAAATAAAAGCGTGCTAGATATAATTAATTTCATGTTTTTAATTTTTTTAATATTGGAAAATAAAAATATTTTTTTAATCTATCATTGATGTCCAATTAATAATACTCATGCATGACTCTGGCCAAAAAAAATAATGCATGACTAACTATTTGGTAAACTACATAAACTTTAAATAAAACTAGTTGGCCAAAAAAACTTTAATTAAATAAAACTGTATTAATTGATTGAAATGATACTACTCTCAAAATATATTTACGGTTGGGATTTCAATGTTCTTCCAATAAAATGGTAAAATATGACACTTAAAAGAAATTTAAACTGAAACCATCCATCTCCTCCATTCTATCGCCCTCTCTCTCACCAGTTATTGATCTTCTTCTTCACTCAGCAACTGTCTTTGTCTTAAAGAAGACGGAACAATCTCACTCTCTCCTCTCGTGTTTCCCTCTGTTTGCCTCACAGAATAATATCTTAAAAAGAGTCAAAGGAAGCAAAGGAGGAAGCAAGCAAGAAAAACGAGAGTGCGCCAAATGTTCTTCGCTTTTGTTTGTATAGCCATGTGAGCTTTCTGACACATTCGCTTATTCTTCTTCCCTTTTCCTCTCATCTTCTCATTTTTGCTGGTTTCAGCTGAGTCAACCTCGGTGAGAGAAGTAGATGGCCTCCTCCTCACGAGCAAGGAGCAGCTCCCCGTTTTCGCACCGGAAATCATCGACTCCTTACTCGTCCACTTCCTCATCTTCGTCCTTCATGAATGGAAGGCTAATGCCTCGCTCTTGCTCTTCTTCTGCAACGTCGTTTTTCAACTCGGGCCGATCCATGACTCCAAGTCGTGGTCGTAGTGAGTCAATGTATTGTGGTCCACGCAGTTATAGTAGTTGCTCTCCGGTAGGGTTCGGGACGGAAGAACTGATTGCCGAGACTCTGGATACGCCGAGGTCCGGGGATAGCATTTCGGTGACGATTCGGTTCCGACCGTTGAGGTAATGCTTAGATCTGAGGTTGTCGTATCAGATCCAATGGCGGTGGGATTTGGGGAGATTGAATCTTTTGATTTTGGAATTGTGTTATTTGAGATAAATGTGGCTAAGCGGTTCCAGTTTGGGGCATTTGGTTGCAGTGAGAGAGAGTATCAAAGAGGGGACGAGATCGCGTGGTATGCAGATGGTGATAAGATAGTGAGGAATGAGTACAATCCAGCTACCTTTTATGCATTTGGTATTTTTTTCATGTTACTTATTTTGTGGTTTGACTGTTTCTCTGTGCTGTGACTTTATGATGCATTCGAGCAGTTAGATATCTACTGGCAAATTTACGATCAATTTGCATTATTTGTGGAAATATAAATATTAAACATTGATTTTGGGATTTTGAAATGGTTAACTGGCAGATAGAGTTTTTGGACCGCATACGACTTCAGATGAGGTGTATGAAGTAGCGGCCAAACCTGTAGTGAAGGCTGCCATGGAAGGCGTCAATGGTATGAAATGTTTGTCTTTGGACTGCACACTAAATCACAATTAATGTGTGGGGGAAGTCTAATTTAGTACTTGTAATTGGTGGAGCTAGTTGAATTTGAATAATCCCAAATATTGCAGGAACTGTGTTTGCCTATGGTGTGACGAGTAGCGGTAAGACACATACTATGCATGTAAGTATCGTTTGTTAGCTTAATGCAAATTTTTCAATCCTTTTTTTCGAAGTTTTATACTGAATATCAGTGTCACGTATTCCATTATTATTGTATTGCAATCTAAATTTTGTCATTTCGATTACATTCAATTTAGCTACAGGCTAAACATATTGAAGAGTTAGGCTGTTTTTGAAATGATGTTTGTGCTGATAAGTTATTTATTGCTGATTTCGCAATTTCTAACATGGCATTGCATATACCACATGGCTGTCACTTATTGTAACGTGCAAGCATCAAATTTGGTTGCCATTCTTGAGAAGACTGTAAATAATAGGTGTCTTCCCACTTTTACTGAATCCGGGCTTCTATCAAAAATTAATTTTTGGATGAAGCTCAAGTCTTATGATCTGTTGAGGCTGATTATAATGTTTCCTGTGATGGAGGTTGTGCACTACAAAATCAATATCAATATCAATATAAAATGTTTTTTTTTGCCAGAATCAATAAGAAATATTAAATTTATAGCAAGTTGTACTATTTATGAGTTATGAACAGTATGACTCATTTTTTTAGACTCTATATAATGCACTGAGCCTAGTTAGCACTGAATTACTTATGTTAGAGAACTGAAAAATTTGAAGGGACTTAAGAGATGACTTAGGTAGTGCCCTAGTGCTAGTAAAATCTAGGAAAAAAAATATTCAGTGTCATTTGATTATTATATAAAACAAAGGCTTTGTATTCTTGACAATAAGCTTCAGCAACAGAATTACGTACTTGAACTGACATCTGTTTAGAACCTTAGTTGGAACTTTTATCCAGCAGTCATCTGTTTAGCTTTTTTTAATGAAGTATGTTTAATTTCCTGCACATGCAGTTTTAATACAGTGGTTGCAATTTCATATTTTTATCCTAGGTATGTAGTTTTGATAATTTAGTCTTCCTTACCCATTTACGACCTTCACCAGCATTATCAACGTTTTTCATTTTTTTATATAGTCAATTATATTAAGAATGAGGCTATGAATTTGCTCAATGTCTTAAAAAGTTCTTGGTGGTACCATGCTTTATGGTGTCTATTTGCATAATTATTAGTTACAGGAAATCCTCTTAGGACAGTGGTGCTACTCTGAGTATGATTGGTATTTGTGGGAGACTAGGAGGGCTGTGAGGAAGGTCCTAAGTTATGTTTTAGTGATCTCAGGTTGAAACCTTATGTCTGATGATGATGTCATGCTTTGGCATGCAAACTTTTGGTAGACTTTCAATTCTGATCAGTTTCCATCCCTTAATATTTCTTGCTTCTTTTTTGTAACAATTTCTCCACATGTTATGCTGTTTTTAGTTGTGTTTTTTATTTGCAATTTTTACATAATATGTGCAGGGAGACCAAAACTCTCCTGGTATCATACCGTTGGCTATAAAAGATGTTTTCAGCATTATCCAAGATGTAAGTGTTCCTTCAGACCAGTAGATGCTAACTGTGTCATTTGCTCGTGATGCTTATCTCAAAATGTCTGCATAGCATTGTTCTTTATATTATGCTTCGAAGTGCAAATAGAACAATCACTTTGTGATTGTACTTCGTATTGATTCTAATAAATTTATTTATTGGTTTTTGCTTAACATCTTAAGCTTTTGAATTGAATTGGTCTTCTACATGTTGTTAAAGCCTCTATACTCAAACAGTCAAGAGTTTAATTTATGGCGCTCTCTAGTATCTTAATCAAAATTAAGTTGCAGCACGAGGTATAATGGGTCTATGCTTTTCTACACTTAAAAAAAGATTTTCGTGTGAAAGGCAAGATTTTCGTGTGAAAGGCTTGTTGGAGATTATATTTAAACTATTTATAGGTATTCAAAACTTCATATTTTGAGTAGAATTGACCCTTGATAGTTTTGTTTCACTCTGCTGTACTGTTCCCCTTTTGATTGTCTGGTATACAGTTCTGTTTTGTTTTTTCCCCTTGTTTAGGCTTTGTGCTCAATTTAGGCTGTTACTAGAGCTACATGTCTTGATTTTTAAGAAATCTTGGTTGAGAATTATCTTTGATTTATCTTGTAGTCACTGCTTCAACTTAAAATGATTATGGAAGTGATCTCATCCTTATTGATTAAATATATACTCAAGTAATATTCTTGCAATAGCTAACTGAGATTATGCTGTAGACTCCAGGAAGAGAGTTTTTACTTCGAGTATCCTATTTGGAAATCTACAATGAGGTAAAAGCACAGAAACTCCACCATCTTTATGTTGCATTGTGATGATTCATACATTTTTTTTTATAACATGACTAAGATCCATACTGCCAATGTGACTCTTTCTGTAGCACTATTTAGAGTTGGATATGCTTACTGCTATTATTGTGCCTCTACAACTTTGCAGCACTGATTATCACATTGTTCCATTCTATATTATATTATATTTATTTATTTATTACCTTTTCTATTTTAATGACTACTTTTTGACTTATGCTGCTGTTTCTGCTTGGTATCAGGTGATAAATGATTTGCTTGATCCAACTGGCCAAAATTTGCGTGTTAGAGAAGATGCACAGGTTCCTTTATTTTGTTTTTATTGAAATATTATTTGCTGTCTCCTTCAAGGCATTCATGCACAGATATTCTCAGTCGCATGTGGAATACAAAACCAACATAGAAACATGAACTTTCAAAAAATGGTTTTGTTGTGTTGATAATAAATTGTTCACTCATCAGTTGAGGTGTTAGATTCTCGTTCTTTCTTACACCCTTATCATTTTACCCATGCAACTTTTGTAAATGGGATGGTGTTTGTTGCATTTGAATATGAATAAAGAAAACAATGATAAATTTTGTTATTTGTGGAGAATCTTTGCAATTATTTTTTATTTAGAACTGTTAATTCCTTGATCAATTTCCCTTATTTTCCTTTCTGAACGATTCATTACACACTTGATTATTTATGTTTTCTTGTATTTCAGGGCACTTATGTTGAGGGTATAAAGGAAGAAGTTGTTTTATCTCCAGGGCACGCACTTTCCTTTATTGCTGCTGGGGAAGGTCTGTGTAGAGATAATTTTAATATATTTCCCCGTTTTGATATAGTAATCATGAATAGTTGGTGAATAGGCATAATTTGTCAAGCTTGTTGTTTGATGCAGAGCATCGTCATGTTGGATCTAACAATTTTAATCTCTTTAGCAGCCGAAGTCACACAATTTTTACACTGGTAAACATTCTTGATGTAGTAGCATTAAAAGTTGGTGTCAAATTTCCCCCCCTTTTGTGCCAGCTTTCGTTATATTCAAGAAAAAATTATTCAAGTCATAGCCCAAGAGGCCTCAAGTTTTTGAATGACCTAGTTGCATGGAGCATGTGGTTGTGCTAAGTGCCGTACAAGTTACTGTTTCTTGGCTTGAAGTTAATCAATGTGTGTGTGACTAAAATGTCTTATGTTTGCATTTTGGCTTTCATTAGAAGCACTCTTTTGGAGCAACACTTTCTCTCATCTAACCTTGATTGTTTTCTAACACATTTGTAGATGATTGAAAGCAGCGCCCATGGTGATGATTATGATGGAGTGATCTTTTCTCAGCTTGTATGGGGAAAATTATATGCCATCTTCTTGAATTGATCATATTTATATTTATTGAATGTCTTCTAATTTTTTTGGTTGTTTCTCTCTATCAGAACTTGATTGATTTGGCTGGATCTGAGAGCTCAAAAACTGAAACAACTGGACTAAGGAGAAAAGAAGGATCTTATATCAACAAAAGTCTTCTGACACTTGGAACTGTAAGTGTACAATTTATATATTTTTTATTACATAGAAGTTATGTTACAACATTTTGTTTGGACCTGAGATGATCATATGGATAATTTGCTTTTTTGCAAGAGATGTAACAAATGCTTTAAAAACTGCATGAAATTGATGCATTTTGTGACTTCATTTTCTTTTGGGAAGGTAGCAGCTATAAAGAATTATATTGATGGATTAGGTCCTTCAATTGTCGATTAAATAATAATTTTTCTCATTGAGCCAACTGTTAAAAAACACTCTTGCCTTGTGGTGCAAAAACTTCTTTATGTTCTGGTTAGAGTGGAAAGAATTTGCACACCTTAGTTGAACATGTTTTCTTAGGAACAAGATTGAATTTATGCCTTTATTTTGTGGTTTTGTTGTAAAGGTTATAGGAAAGTTGAGTGAGGGGAAGGCATCACATGTTCCATATCGAGATTCAAAGCTCACCCGCCTCTTGCAGTCTTCACTTAGTGGACATGGCCATGTATCGGTGAGTTTGAGATTCTGCTTTTGGTGCTGTTTTAATTTTAATTCTCAAAATGAAGTGGTCAAATATTTTTCGGGCCATATTAAAACAGCCAAATTTTGGTATCCCATACAATTGCGAAGCTACTAAAGTACTACAGTGTACTACTTAAATGCAATAGTTTCAATGTGTTTTCTTTTCTCCTCATGTGTGGATATAATTAGACAGTAATAGACTGCCAACTTGAGTACCATTTAAACATATTTTCTGACATGAAATCTTCAGCTTATATGCACAGTCACTCCGGCATCCAGTAACATGGAGGAAACTCATAATACCTTAAAGTTTGCTAGCAGGGCTAAGCGAGTGGAAATCTATGCCTCGCGTAATAAGGTGTGCTTAATATTATTAATTAGCTATTTAAGTGCAAGTCCAATAGCATGCACTTGAGGTCCCTGACTATCTCTGAAATTATTTCTTGAGCAGATTATTGATGAAAAATCTCTAATTAAGAAATACCAAAAGGAAATTTCAATCTTGAAGCTAGAACTTGATCAACTAAAGAAGGGAATGCTAGCTGGTGTCAACCATGAGGAGATTATGAGCTTAAAGCAGAAGGTTTATAGCTTTCCTGAATTGTACTTTGTATTCTGATTGACACGCAGGCTTTTTGTGATTGTCTAACTAGACCACATCTGCTTCTCATGCTGTGCCTTATGATGAGTAGTTGGAAGAAGGTCAGGTGAAAATGCAATCAAGATTGGAAGAAGAGGAGGACGCCAAGGCTGCTCTTATGAGTAGGATCCAAAGGCTAACGAAGCTCATTCTTGTTTCTTCAAAGAATACAATTCCTGGATATCTAACTGATATTCCCAGCCACCAACGAAGTCTCTCTGCTGGGGAGGATGATGTTAGTGCTCTCTTCAATATAGTGTAGATTCTGTTCCTGTGTTATTCGAAATTTTATTCATATAGTGCTACTATGCATATTATAACTTTTCATATCCGACAAAGTTTTTCTGCTGTTTACTACTTGGCTCCTTTCAATTACAGCTAAGCAATGGTTGTTTCATCTGTAACAGGGTCAGAATTCAGTCTTATAATTTTTCCAGCCTTAAATTTGGTTTATAATATCGATCATTTATATGAATTGCATACTTTATAAACCTTTTCTTGTGTTGCTATCATTTTTCTGGATAGTGTTGGAACATGTTGTAAATCTTTTTATTCTTCTTTCTTAGAAATTTGATGTCCACCGTGATGGATCTCTGTTGATTGAAAGTGAGTGTCAAAAAGATGCTTCTGCAATGTCATCAGATCTGTCTAATGATATTAGACATAGAAGATCATCAAGTAGATGGAATGAAGAACTCTCTTCAGCAAGTAGTGATGTTACTGAAGCAACACAAGCTGGTGAACTAATCAGCGGAACAAAATTGCCTGTGGTAAATTCGTTATTTTTTTCATTTCTGCTGTCTTATAACCTAATTTGTATGACACAAGTCTCAATCCTTTTGAGTAAAGCCACAAGGAACGGGCTGGAGGTTTTAGTTTTGAACCTCTGCTGTTATTCTACCAAAAAACAGAAATCCTCTGACGACATATCAAATATGAGATTCATAGATAGATGACATAGCAAGTTGACTGTTGCACCCATGTCAGGATTAGTATCGTGTCTAGTTATACATTCTGGAAACCTGATAGCTTGCAAGATTTATTGGGATAAAATTCCTTGATCTTTGCCTTATATTGACATGAATTCTGTTAGTGATTGGACTAGAGATGTAGAGCATAAAGTTTCCAAGTTCAAGTATCCAAGGCCATCTGCAATGAAATATATTGTATAGATTAGCCAAATTTGGTTGGAAATAATGGCTCAATGAAGATAAAGGTGGAGAAGATAGTTAATATGAAGCATTTAATTATACTGGGTCCTTGAGATTTGGCAACAAGAATTGCCTAAGAAGGTTTGGGCATGATGTATCATATGGAGGCTGGAGATGCAAGTGCTTTAGAGTGGAAGGCAAAAAAATTTTGAACTAGGTTAATATGGAGTGTGTGTAGGAAAAGCTAACTGTGTGAAAGTTATTGTAGGGAACCTAGTTATAAGGAAGCTGTTAATTATTTTGTTTTAAGAGTTATCATGGGTCCTTGTGTCTCCTGGCCTGTTTTGTTACTTTTATCTCCCCTTGTTGATAAAATATACATTGATAGAAATAGTAATGCACCTTCTGTATAATTTATCACTTTAGCTTGTCACTCCAAGAATTCCACGTGGATTGTACTGAAAGTTGCTCTAATGTTTTTAATACACAGTATTCTTGGCTACATAGGCGTAATTGTATTTCATCTTATTTTTGTACTTTTAGTGGTTGGTTACTCCATATATTTTAGTAATTATTTAAAATCTGTATGTTGACAACTTATGAAATTTTAGGGAGGGATGATGATGTCGGATCAGATGGATCTTCTTGTTGAGCAAGTCAAGATGCTTGCTGGGGATATTGCTTTCAATACTAGCACTCTGAGGCGCTTGATGGAGCAGTCGGTGAGTGATCCTGAAAGCTTCAAAACTCAGGTATTCTGCCTTGTCTTCAAACTATGCTGCACTCTCATGCATTGTGTAGTTGTAGAGTGCTTCTGAGTTGTATTTGTTTATGATCCCACGTCTGGCCATAAAACATAGATTTTATTGGTTTGTTGGGAGCTTCCTCTCTTCCTCCTCCTCCTCCATATTCTGTCTTTTTTCTTCATATTTGTCAAGTCAACTTCAATGATCTAGAGATTTCTGTTTGGTGCGATTGCTAATACCAGACAGTTTAAAACACTTATATGGGGGCACAGGTGTGCCTTGTTCTTGGACAACAGGGACTCTCTAGAGTCCCTTACTTTGGATTTTCTTGCAAATATCTTCAGCCCAATTCTTAAGTTGTTAATATTTGAACAAAAAAGGCTGCCTTAAATTCTGGTAGAAGTGCTAGATGTTGCAGATTCGTGTTTGTATGTACTCGGGAGCCCTTTATTAAGGATATTTGAATCTTGATTGTAGATTGAGAACCTGGAACGTGACATCCTGGAAAAAAGGAAGCAAATGAGGGTCTTAGAGCAAAGAATAACCGAGAGTAGTGAAGCTGCAATGTCTAATGCATCATTGGTTGAAATGCAGCAGGTAGCAATGTTTACATGGATGTTGTCTTGTTTATAGTTTTGAAGGTTGCATATTTTTGCAAATGGTTAGATAAAGTCATTTATTTTATTTCATTTGTTGTATGGGTATATTTTAACAGACGATCACAAGATTAATGACCCAGTGTAATGAAAAGGCCTTTGAGCTGGAGGTAGGTACTTTTTAGCTGTATTCGGGTGTTATTAGAGTCATCAATATATATTTCTTTGCGTGCTGAATTTTTCTGCACTAATATTTACAGAGAGTATTTTCTATGTCCTGTATGCTGTGAATTTTTATTTTGATTATTGGTGTTCACCATTTAATTATAATATCTTTTCTTTACAATTTTTACAGATAAAATCTGCGGACAACCGTGTCCTCCAGGAACAGCTTAATAATAAGGTATAAGTTGCCTTTCTGTTTCTGATGTTGACTCACCTTTTTTCTTTAAAGTTTATTTCAGTCACAGATGATGCAGACATATTTTTTTAATAAGTTGTTTCTGCAAATAATTGACATCCTCTCTCCATGTTCTTATATTGTTGGCAGTGTTCCGAGAATAATGAATTGCAAGAGAAAGTAAAGCTGCTAGAGCAGCAACTGGCTGCAGTTGCCAGTGGTGGCTCATCAGTGTCTTCTGAACAGTTTGTATCTGGTGAACACATTGATGAGTTGAAAAAGAAAATTCAGTCGCAGGTAAGTCAGAATATTTTGGTCTTATAGTTGCATAGCTTAACGGGACATGTGCCAAATTGGATGGGCTTTTCCTACAAAAGTTGAAAAGTTCTCTTGGTATAGAGTTTCTCTTTTAATCTTTTGGAAAAATAAAAAATTTTAAGTTTCTGTTTGAAAACTTTCTTTGCCAAAATAAGCTTCACCAAATATATGCTCTCATGAAGTCAAATGCTATATGTGCTGTTATTTTTTTTTGGCCAAACTATATGTGCTGTTATTTCCTTGAACCCGACAGTGTTTGATTTCTTTGTTTTTTTTCTCTGTTTTTGTTTAAATGTGATTTTCTAATCGCTGCTTGTCAATGCACCTTGCCTCGCTTTTGGTTATTATAAATGAAACACAGTATTGGGAATACTACTGTGTGAAGCATGTACTAAGTGTGATGCAATATAATTAATTTTCTCGTCCTTATTACAGTTTTCCATTCTATCGAACTTCCTAAATAATTGACACTTTTATTCTCTCCCAATTTACAGGAGATAGAAAATGAAAAACTAAAGCTAGAGCAAGTTCAACTTTCGGAGGAAAATAGTGGGTTGCGGGTGCAGAATCAGAAACTCTCTGAAGAAGCTTCTTATGCCAAAGAACTGGCCTCTGCTGCTGCTGTGGAGTTGAAGAATTTGGCTAATGAAGTGACAAACCTTTCGTTGCAGAATTCAAAATTGGAAAAAGATTTGATGGCCGCTCGTGACTTGGCCAACTCCAGAAGTGCTGTTATGCAAACTGCTAATGGTGTTAACCGCAAGTACGGTGATGCAAGATCTGGTAGGAAGGGAAGGATTTCTGGCCGTGCTAATGAAATTTCAGGTGCTGTTCTAGACGAATTCGATTCATGGAGTCTAGATGCAGATGACTTGAAGATGGAACTGCAGGCTAGGAAACAACGAGAGGCATCTCTAGAGGCTGCATTAGCTGAGAAGGAATTTGTAGAAGAGGATTTCAGGAAAAAAATTGAGGAGGCTAGGAAAAGGGAAGAAGCTTTGGAGAACGATTTGGCAAATATGTGGGTCCTTGTTGCAAAGTTAAAGAAAGAAGGGGTTGCTGTTCCAGAATCTAACACTGATCAAAAAGGTAATGGGACAGAACAAATGAATGATCAAAAAACAAATGGCATCAAAATTAACAATGTTCCTAAAGAACAGGTTTTCGATGTAGCAAAACCAGATAATGAAGTTTCCGAGGAAGAACCCCTAGTCGTTCGTCTCAAGGTAAAATGATTCTGCAGTTACTAGAACATTTCTATCGTAGAAAATTTTGAACTGATTATTTTTGGCTAGGCCATCCGATCATGACAGTGCCAAGCTCAATGTTCACCTTCAATATAATATTCATCATGTTAAAGTCTGATAGGTCGTTTTCTGACAAAGCACTTCATTACCTTGATATGTACTGTAACGCCGGTAATTTTATTAATCTGTACCTTATGATTTCAGGCACGCATGCAAGAGATGAAGGATAAAGAACTTCAGTACCTTGGGAATGGAGATGCCAATTCCCATGTTTGTAAAGTATGTTTTGAATCACCGACTGCCGCAATTCTTCTCCCATGCCGACACTTCTGTTGTAAGTCTTTAATCTGTCCAAATCCATTTATATTACGTTGTTCGGTCGTTCGTTTCCTTCTGTTTTGCGTTCTTGATTCTATTCCTGACGCCCCTGTTGTGTCACTTTGCAGTGTGTAAATCTTGTTCACTGGCTTGTTATGAGTGTCCAATCTGCCGCACAAGTATAGCAGATAGGCTTTTTGCTTTTACCTCCTGATCTTATTAAAAGGTCTTAAAACTTTCTTATGATAATTTTATGAACCATACTGTACTAAGCCTGCAAGGATAAAATTTGACTTTATTTTTCGCTGTTCTAATTTTTGCAGGGCTGGTCTCATTGAGTTAATGTTTTCCATGCGACAATGGTGCAATTCTTTCATTAGTTTGCTTGTATGTAAAGGTATATCTATATCTTCTTTCTCTTACTCTATCCCTGCGCAACTGTATAATACGGGGAGAAAAGGGGTGGAAAAAATGTAAAAAGGAAAAAGAATGGGTGTAAGAAGCACTGCTAAATGACACGTATGAACAATGTTGTTTTATGTAATACACAGCATAATTTTGTTCATTCTCGGTTCATACTTTGCTACTTGGTACTTAGATGGACAGTGAGGTTCCACTTTCCTCCTTTGAGTATGAACATGATAACCGTATCAAATACTGTTACTGTTAGTGGCTTAGTGCACCGTAATACACATGACACTCAATACTTCTGATAATTTTTTTATTAATACCGAGGAGAGATACATATGTAAAAGAATTTTGTGTTTACAGTACAGTTTCCCCATGATTAGAGGAGATTCAGAATTAAGCAAGAAGACTGCTCCTTTGAAAATTAAATAAAATGATGTCTGTATAGTGTCTCACTAAAACGTTTGATATTCTGTCATATATTTAATCAAATAAAAGGATGTTACCCTTATTTGACGTAGATTATGGGATAAAACTGTCTTAGTAATTATGCAAGATAAAATTATAATAATTTCAATGATAGACATTTTTTTGGTTTGATAATAATTTCTCTTCAAATTTAAGAACTAGTAGGTCCCCTTACAAGACTTTATGAAAATCATTTATTATACACTCAGAAAAGCTTTTTCTCTTTTTTTTTTTTTTATGATGTTTGTTTATTGGAGGGTCACAAATTAACTTGTAATATAAATTATTTTGAATTTTCAATCTAATTGATGATTGATGAGTGTGCTTTAAACAGAGAGAGAAGGGGGCATAAACTGTATCCAAGTCATATTTTTGCTTGGTCGATCTTGAATTCCCTTTTCAAAACAATTGAAGATTGACATGTGGACTGAAGAAAAATGCGCAATTGACATGTTTCGAACATGTATCCATTTTGAACTTCAGGTTGATCTACTGAACTAATGATAACTCCGATTTTCAATCAATTTACCAGCTGTCAATTTCTCTTGGAAAAGGCAAGGCCCATCAAAAAGGGTTCACAGGTGGCTTTAATTTTGAAATAGGCCACCTTGTCTGCTGGTGCAAGGCGGCCAAATCTGGTGCAAATTTGGCTCATGTTATTCATATGGAGCAGAAAAAGACGAGATTTCTCGTGATTCATTTCAGTGTTGTTTCATGTTCACCGACACAGTCGCACAGCAAACGATCACAAGATTGAACAAATTTTGAAGGCAGAAATTTAAATACTATTATTCAACAATACTGTACAAAACAAAAAGATAAAAAAACTTATTTAAATGGATGATAATTGTTGGATTTTGAAGAAAAAAAATTCACACAGATAGATGAAGATGAGATGAAGATAAATTGAAGAGAATAACTTGACTGATATATTGATTTTTTTTTTGGAATTGCAGTTAGAGTCTAAAATAATAAATTTATTATAAAATAGAATCTGTTACTGCTTATTCTATCAATTTTATCATTCAGTATTCTAAATTTTAAAACTTTTTAATCAGGTAAAGTCTTTCTTTACAATTAATTTATTGTTTTGATCTCTAACAGTAATTCACCCTTTTTTTACGTAAGGATCAATTATATTACTAAAAAAAAACTTATTGACTGATATATTGAATGGATGATGATAATGATGATTCTAAATTTTCCAGGGTAACTAAGCGGAGTAAGATACTGATACATATAACAATGATAATGAATCGGATGAATGACATTGAACTGCTGATAAAACTAAGGGAGTTATAGGTGTGAGATGAGATATGAGAAAAAAATCCCAGAGTCAAAATGAGTTAATAAACTTTTCTAACTCAATATATGAATAAATGGCTTTTTTTTATATAGATTAGGGTATTTCTTAAAAACTAGTGTGTTGATTAAATAAAAAAATTAAAAACTAGTAAAATTTTTTTCTACTACATCATAAACTAACTGTAAAATGTGTTGAAAAAGATAAATTTTGAGTTTAAAATCAACGTCAAACAAGTAATTGAATGCTGAAGATTAATCTAGGAAATTTTTGTCTGCTGATATGTATCAAAACTCCGTCTATGTAGTGTTATAGCCGGTCCTAAGTCTGTGTAAAGAAGGAAGGTTGTGTTAGGTTCTTAACAGCCAATGTAAAAAATTTGTCAAATATTTATGACATGGATTAGGAACATATTTATGCTAAGGTTATGTCATTACCCAGACGTAACACACTGTATGGCTCGAATATAATGTCAAATGAGTTAGAGCCGCTACATCGGTGTCCAGGTGTAATGTTAAATGAGCAAGAGTTTCCACATCATTTTGGAATATTAATACTTTAACAGGTAAATCTATGGAGGTGGTGGATAATATAATTCAAATGAGAATTAACATCCTGTGTTTTCAAGAAATTAAATAGGTGGGAGAAAATGCTAATGAATTAGACACTATAGTTTTAAACTTTGATACGTAAGGAAGGTCAGAGCAAGGAATGGAGTTAGTATTATTATAGACAAGGATTGGAAAAAGAATGTGGTAGGAGACAGAAGGGTTGGAGATAGGATCTTATCTTTAAAATTGATTATTGGGTACAATACTTTCAATGTTATTAGTGCTTACGCACCTCAAATAAAGTTGGAAGCACATATTTAAGAAAAAATTTTGGGAGGATTTGGAGGGTTTGGTTCGAGATATCTCACATGAGGAAAAGATATTCGTTGGGGAACCTTAATAGTTATTTGGGAAAAGAGAAAATGCAATATACGGGACTCATGGTGGTTATAGTTTTGAAGAAATAAACGAGGAGGGGCATTTTATTCTTGATTTTTCAATGGCTGATAACTTCACAATTGGAAACACTTGTTTTAAGAAACCGGAAGAACATTTAATCACATATAAGAGTTGAGCCCAAATATCACAAATTGACTTCTTTTTTGTAAGAAATTGAGATAGAAGAGCTTGTAAAAACTGCAAAATAATCACTAGTGAGAGTTTAAATTTACAATATAGGGTCTTAGTCCTTAATGTGTTGGTTAAGAACTATAAACTGAAAAGTCGAAAAGTCTTAAATCTTAGGACCAAGTAGTGACAACTAAAAGGTGAGAAATAATTGACCTTTACGAGAAAAGTTTTGAAGAAAGGTAATTGGAACTCGCTAGGAAGTGCTAACATCTTGTGAAATAAGATGACTAAAAGTACTAGGGATACCACTAAAGCAGTTCTGAGTGAATCCAAATATTTTGGACCTAAAGATAAAGAATCTTGATGGTGGAATGAGAGTGTGCAGGAGAAGGTCAAACATAAGAAAAAGCATTTCAAAGCTTTGCATTTATGTAATAACGATGAAAATTGGAAATGTTATCGATTGACTAGAAAGAAGACTAAAAAAGCAGTGAGTGAGATTCGATTTATAGTTTTTGAGAAATTCTACCAAGATTTAGGAAAAAAAAATAGTGAACGTAAAATTTATAAAATTACCAAGAGAATAAAAAGAAAGTCAAGAGATTTGGATTAAGTAAAATGCATTAAGGATGAAGAAGAAAAAATTTTGGTTATAAATGATGATATCAAAGAAAGATGGGGGAGCTACTTTTATAAGCTTTCAATGATAAATTGGGTATGACTATTGATACAGAAGGATTAACAACTCATGAAGATGATATGAATTTAAACTTCTATCATAGGATTTGGGTTTGAGAGATAAAAGAAGCTTTTAAGAGAATAAATAATGGTAAAGCTATTGGTCTGATAATATTTCTATTGAAGATTGAAATCGCTTAGGAGAGAATGGGATTTTGCGACTCATTAAGTTATTTAACGAGATTTTAAGATTCAAGAAAATGCCAGAAGAGTGGAGAAAGAGCAACCTGGTACCTATATATAAGAACAAGAGGAATATTCATAATTGTGTAAATTATCGGGAATAAATCTCATAAGTCACACCATGAAAGTTTGGAAAAGAGTGATTGAGTATAGATTAAGAAAAGAGGCTCGTATTTCAGAAAACCAATTTGGATTCATGTCAGGACAGTCTATAACATAGGCTATTTATTTATTAAAGGGTTTAATTAAGAGATACCAGGGTAAAGACAAAGACTTACGTATAGTTTTCATTGATTTGAAAAAAACATCTAATAGAGTACCAAGAGATGTGTTGTAGAAATCAATGGTGAAGAAATGTATTCATGTGATTTATATTTGAGCCATAAGAGATATGTATGAGGGGACAACGATAAGTGTGAGAACTCCTATAAGCGAGACAAATAACTTTCTTATAAGGATATGTTTACATAAAAGGATCTTCCTTGAGTCTATACTTATTTGATTTGATTTTGGATGCTTTAACAGAACATATACAGGAGGAAATTTCAACATGTATGTTCTTCGCGGATGATATAGTCTTAATTGAGGACTCAAGAAAAGAGATCAACACTAAACTTAAACTATGAAGACACACTTTGGAATCAAAAGGTTTCTGTTTGAGTAGAAGTAAAACGGAATATATGCATTGTAAATTTAACAGGAGGCAAGTTAGAAATGATTTATAGGCAAAAATTGGAAAGCAAACTGCTCCAAAAGTGTCAAGATTCAGATATTGGGGTCAATTTTACAGAGTAATGATGACATTGATAGGAATGTTATGCATAAAATACAAGTTGGGTTGTTGAAGTGGAGAAAAGTATCAGGAGTTATTTGTGGTTGCAAGGTACTTACTAAATTGAAAGGGAAATTTTATCAAACAGCTATAAGGTTAGCAATGATATATGGTAGTGAATGTTTGACTTTGAAAGGACAATAAGAGTACAAGATGGGAGTAACATAAATGAGAATATTGAGATTGTTGTGTGGTTATACAAAGTTGGATAAGATACAAAATGATTATATATGAAAGAAAGTCGGAGTAGTACTTATTGAGGAGAAAATTATGATAAATCATTTAAGGTGGTTTGAATATGTACAAAGAAGAGAGTAAGAGGAGTCAGTGAGTAAAGTTAATTTAATGGCTTGGAGTCCTATCAAAAGGCGTATAAGAAGACCAAAAAGAATATCAAGAGAAATTATAAGAAATGACCTCTTGATAAATGATTTATTTGAGGAGATGATATTTGATAAAGCGCATTAGCGTCGTATGATTTATGTAACCCACCTTATATTAATACAATAAAGTTAATATTATTGTTGTTGTATATGTATCAAACTTATAATGTAGATCATACCACTTACAACCATAACAATTCCTTCGTTTTTTTTTTTTTGCGTGTTGGCTTTTTAAATGTAGACACTGAAGTTGCTCTAAAGAATCGGCCGAAAAAAAATAATAAAAGGTTTCTCTCAAGAATTATCTACTAGGATGTAGTGGGTTGAACACAATGTGTATGTGAGTGCCGACAGCCAAAAAGGAGCTACAAATGGATTTCATGATTATCTTGAAACAGGAAGCATAGAGGTCATTCTAACATTCTTTATCTACATTTAATTTTATTTTATTCTCATATTTTTTTTAATTTTAATAGATATAAAATAATAAATAATTTTTTAATATCCTTTTTTCTAAAATAAAATTATTAATTAAAAATAATAATTAAAAACTTTAAATTTTATCCGTGAAATTAGATTTAGACGGATGAACGCACATAACACTGATTGTTTGGTTCTTGAAATAAACACCAAATCCAAATGCATAAAAAGAGTTTTCTTGAAAAGGTGTGGCATTGGCCTCCACGTCTCTACCCAAGGATTAGTCTGTTTGGTTTTGAGGGATACAGAGGGGATAGAAAATTTTCACTTCCATAAAGAAAATGTTCTCATTTTCTTATTTGATTTGACAAAAACATATGAGAGAAATTTTTCTCCCCTTTCTGAATCCCGTAAATTAAAGAGATATACAAGTAAGATGTCATTGTAAAAGGAACATTAAAATTTAATATGTGAAAAATGATATCTGAGGATTTTAAATTTTTAATTGAATATTTAAAAGTTATAATAATAACCTATTAATATTTTTCAAAGCAATCATTTATATAAATTAAATTACAACTCAGTCTTTTTAGATTTTAAGAATTTTTAATCAAAAATAAAAAAATTTCTAAATATTTTTATGAAATTAAAAAGCATAGATTATAATTTTAAAGAGTATCATTAATAATTTTAAAAAATATCAGTCATAATTTATTTGTATAACTTTTTCAAAAAATAAATTTTATCGAAGTATAAATGTTTACGAGTCTCAATTCATTCATGATGATAAGACCTTTCCTGATTAATTTGAGAGTACACCAGGAGTCCAATTTACAGATCGAAGCTTTTAAAGCATGTTGGTTTTGTCCACATTTCCAAAACAACTAACTACTTGAAAAGTTCTTCGCCTTCCAATCGCATAAGGCATTTATACAATTAATTTATGAACAGAACAATTTTTAAGTAAACAAATTAAAGTATATTTATTATGAGAAATTTCAAACATTTTTTATATTTATTATAAGAATTTTCAAACATTTTTTCTTATTAAATCATGATGTCATGAGCTTTAAAAACTATTGCCATATATTTTGTATTTAAACAAAACACTTTGCACTTCATGAAATTTAAGAAAAAAATAATATTTTTTATGATTTATGAATAATGTACCTTTTTATAAATTATATATATATATATATTAATTGATATATAGATAGTGATTCATTATATTAATATTGATGATTGGTTATCTCATTGCCTACTAGAGATTTACGGCCTTGTTTGGTTCATAGGGAATGAAATGGAATGGAATAATTGAAAATGAAATGAAATAGAATACTGATCACCATGAGTTTGTTTAGTATAATATTAAATATGTAGAAAATAAATTTATTATTTATATTTTTATTAAATGAAAATAAATCTAAAATGTCATATATGCTCTGTAATATCCTATACTCAACAATCCTAAACATATCCAAAAGAATATAGAAACAAGGGAGAGGAGACAAAATAATGGAACGTCACTACAATGACAAACGCTTTTGGAGGAAACAAGAATGGAACTCAAGACGCATGGTATCGCTACGCTAATGACAGAACTTGCATAAGTAATTTGCTGATATATTTGATGAACTTTTGACGAGTATAACTTCACGCTCGGACCCTCAATTGACTTGATTCCAAAGCCTACAAGTCTCTTTAATCTCATTCTAACCATGGAAATCAATCACACCTTAAAGCACCTCCGTATGAAAATTTTAAACACCCAAAACCAAATTGGCTACTTTTGACCAAAATCACAAACCAAGCACCTTTAGTTGCTATAAAAGGGCAATTAGCACCCAAAGACCCTTCCAACAGGTCGTACAAAACACAAGAAATATGTCCAAGAAGGTTTCAATTTGAAGAAACCACTCTTATGAGTTTTGACCCCATCAAACCCCAAATCAAGTTAATGGGCTATATATGCCTATTGCACACACCAAGGACCCAATAACCGCACCGAGACCACAATTTGGACATACGTACTCAAAGGGACTTAAGAGTTACTAATCTCAAGTCCACACAACCAAACATTAGGAATTGAAAATATCACATGCCGCATAGCAAACATAATTGACATTAATCATGCCACTAGCATAATCATAGGCCCATTAACACACAAAGGGTCATACACCAAGTATAGAGAGTATAAGATGGGCCTAACAACAATTCGAACCTAAAACAACCAAGACAAGTAGGTACATATAACATGACACACCAATATGAATAGCACTTTACTAACAACACAACAAAATAACAACAACAATAGGGAGATGACCCCAATACCCACAAGTACTTTCAATCCTCCTTTCCTAAGCCTTTATTGGTCATTTCATTGCTAGTGCTGGATCCTTCAACTGGAAATTGTTAGCCATAGGGTGAGATATACATCCTAGTCACTAGGGATTTATGCATATACAACATACAAACATGCTTCCATAATATTAATTAGATACAATAATCAACATGAATGCAATAAGCATAATATGTAGACACAAATCCCATCTGTACATAGTTAGAACCATGAACTAGTTACCATGACAAGGTAATCTTGATTAGTGGCCCTTTTCCAATGAGCCGTGATGACCGATTTCAGGGTCACCACCCAGCTTTCATTCCAGTGGTCATGACCTGGTCAAAGGCTATTGCATCAAAGGTTGAACCATGTCTCTACTCCCTCCAAACCACTTGAATTGGTGGCTATTTAGAGAAGGTGCACCCCAATTCATAGCCACCTGAGTCTCCCGGCCATAGGATGACTATTTAGTGATTGGAATGATATAAGCCGCACCACCTGAACATAAGGTATCATGTGCTATTTAGCAGATTGACATACCACGTGATATATAGAACATTGTCACCTAAATCATATATTCCAACAATATGTATCATGTGACAATACCTCAATACATGCTAACATATCAACACATATATCATTTCTATTGTACTAACATGCCTTAAAAATGTATATAACAAAACATGGAGTGTATCATAACTAATAACATAGCAATATCATCATATTCATATCATTGCATATTCATGAATACCAACAACCATTATTATCATAGAACAGGATGAGGATAGGAAATTCACTAGCTGTGTAGCTGCATATCATGATATGAAAAGAAACGAACATATCCGAGCCATGAGGCATATCATGATATGAAAGAGTAAAACATATACATAAAGCATGCATATCATGATATGACAAGGACTAAACATACATAATTATTTAGAACACATAAAAAGAACATCCCGGTTGTCTTAATCGTCCGAACCCACTCGACACCACGGTAGGCCAAGGAGAAAATCATCCACTACAACATATCAAGGAAGTAACAATCATGTCACCACATTGTCCCAAATCAAAATATACAATCAAAATCATAATAGCCCAAACAATATTCCAAGGAGCCCATTCTTCAATCATTAACATAATCACTTACTAATCACTTTCAAACTTTCCAAACACTACCCGGAGTCTAAATATCACAATTAAGCAATGGTATAATCTACACAATACCAATTATCCATTATCATCACAAATTCTCAATCTTTGACATATACAATTATCAACCCTAAGCACCAACTGGCTGTATCAAAGTATTTCAAGGCAAACTCATGCATCAAAATATCCTAAACAACTCCTAGAACCATAATCATACCCATACAACTTCGAATTCCTAAAAGTACCAAGATTTAAGGGTAAGTGTTTGGGAAATATGCCACTTGAACACTTAAATCTTCAACCCAGAGCTTAAACATGTCCCATAATACATCAATTAAGGCATTTAAGCATAGATTAATCGGTAGAAAAGCATCTCAAATGAAACCCTAAGCTACTCCCATGAAAATCCATCGATTAAATTAAAGAAAATAGAGAGGAGGAAGGAATATATCACTTACCAACAAGATTTGAGCCTCCAAAGTGCCAGAAATTAAATCCATAGGTCAAAAATATGGAACCCTAATAGGGCTCACTCGTTCTTCCTCTGTTTTTCTTTTTGTTGACAACTGGTTTCGATTTCTGTTTTAAATAGAATTTGCGACTGGTGCTGCGGCGCCACTTAAGTTCACCGTGGTGTTAATGCTTACTGATTCGGCCTAGAAGCCCAGTTCAAACCCATTCACCACGATGCCAACGTCTTTCATCCCAGTGCCACTACTCTTTGCTCATTTTTTCTCAATTTTGACCCTTTCCTCCGGTCCTGCACCATTCGGTTAAGTTTTCCTTAGAAATAAATGTTTGGGGTCATTACATGCCCTCAGTTCAAGGTTTTTCCAATCCTTGTTACTCTGCACCGACATCAACAAAATGCCAAGAAATGTTCTTCCATCACCACCGACAGTCTCCAAGCAACCTTCTAGTCCTTCCTCTTTCCTCCTTTCAATCTCTCTTCAATAGCAAAACAGTCATTGATCCAACAAAATAAAGTGAAAAAAAAACTTTGCCCACTGTGAAACCAAACTTTTGTTTGATTTTGTGAACCAAATCTAAAACTAGATCTATGCGTCTTTGTCACCTTCAAAGAGATCTAGTGTAGAGGTGGTAGGAAGGGTCCTCAATGGTGAAGTATGGCTATTGTGATGACCAAAGTCATTCACTATTGAGGAGGTGAGGCGAAAGAGAAGAGAATTGGAGGAGTTTTGTCATTGTCATTGTCTGCCGTGGGAGCTTTACCATTATCACTGTCTGTCATGGCAGCTTTGCCGTCATCACCATTCGCTGTGGGAACTTTGCCTTCATCATTATCATGCTTTGATGAGGAGACGGGCTTCTGTGGTAGAGGAATACGATGGGTGAAAGTTTGGGGTATGATGGTCCAAGATCTAATTCCTACAATAGGGAATGAGGAAGGATTGGGTCCAAGACAGGAATGATAATTCCTAAAAATTCGGTAATAAGGACTCCCAGGGAATGATGATGGTTGATGTAAAAAACCAACCAAACAAATTTAAGCTCACCATAGAATCATCATTCCTACTCCTTGGGCCCTTAAGAACTTCATTGTATCCATGGTGCTACAAGCTTTGAACAAACGTCATTATCAAATTAATACCAACAAAGTGATAGTTGCACTTCAGTGTAATTAAGGGAGATAACTACTATTAAGCATTTGATTCAATTAGTAGAGAATTGTACCTATTTAATTGAGGGTCTTTAAATTCAAGCCCTGAAAATGTACTTCATTAAATATTTGGTGACAAAACCTCTAAAGGGAGATAACTTTCAAAATCTCAAAGAAATGATTTTTTTTTTTTGCATTCTTATTTTTTAAAAAATAAAAGTATAAATTTGTAATTTTAAAAAATAATGAATCCCATATAAGGATATAAAAGTAATAGAACCTTTTAAATATAATAGACATTATGATTTTTTTTTCATTTTTCTTAGCTTCCAAGGGCTGCAGGTTTCTTAATTCACCTTCACAGTAATGATAAGTAAGTACTCTTCTCATCAATCGCTAAATGAACTGAAAGGAAATGCCAAAAACTAAATAGATGGTATCATCTAACTGATCGTACAAATTGTTAATCAACGAGTGCGTCTACATTTTTTTCCCCATCAAGGGAGGATTGGTTTTATGAACAATTAGGCAAACTTTTCTTTTGTTATCGCCTGAATTCCGACCAGCCAACCAATCTGATGAAGATTCGAAGCACAAAGTTGAGGGGACTCTTCATCTTCAACTTTTAAACAAATTAACACATACTTGATTCAATATCTCGGTCCTCATATACTGACACGCTCTCATACTTCTGCAATAGCGACACCACAAGAAGTTATTAAGAATCCCATATGAAAAAAAAACATCTCTTCCTCTAATCCGTTTCCTAGGAAACATCAACAAAAGAACACGAAAAGTAAATATCTTAATACTGTTTGGATAAGGGAAATACATATTCAGGAAAAAGTAATGCTGGTTACGTGAGCAACACTTTTGAAAGAAATTATTACATCGCAAAATCTATAGCCATTTTAGTAAAGTTCGAAGTGTCTCCTCACTTGTAGTGTGTGCTAGACACATGTTAAACAGAGCTATGAGTTTGTGCGTAATAGTTCATAGGGTTTATAGCAAACCTTACAGAAACCATTAAGCGGAGGGAATGAAGCATCAAGAAGGTCTTCAAAGCAATAACCAGGTATCTTCTCAATCAAGTATTCAGAAATGCTGCTCGTTGAAACTGAACAGCAGGTTTCACTAATTACACAGTACTCTTCAACATTGCCAATACCAGTAGCAGCTGAGGCTAAAGAACTATTCACCACTGACGAACCGGCATTCTCACTTGAAACTGATGATCTGTGTCTCTTCATGTTAGATTGAGAGTCAGTGCTTGGCACAGAAGCAGAGAGCTTCACACCAGTGAGAAGAAATCTATTATGTTTCTGGGTATGCTCGCTGGCAATGTGGATAGGAACGTCACATTCTCTGCACAGTATTGCTCTGTCCTCCTGGCAAAACAGATATGCTCGCCTCTCCTGCAACAAAGAACATATTCACCATAGCATCAAATTCTTTCCAAATTTGGTGTCTCGGAATGGAACAAGTAGATTCAAACAACAACTACTTGCTGCTGATACTACAAGAGCACTGTATGATCTGACTTTATGATTATTTTTTTTAGTTACATAAGGGCAAGCTAAATGCTTGAAGAAGCTGACGGGATCAAACCCACGACCAGTCACCAATAAAGGTGAGCTTCATGCCATGCCACTAGGCATAAGGCCATTGGCTGTATTATTGAAGCAGTTGTTAAGGTGGGTAGAAGGAGAAAGGAAGAGTACTTGACAGATATCGCAGAGAGGAGAGGAATTAGAGGGAGGGTGGTGAAGAGAGAAGCGAGAATGTTGGCGAGAGAGCTTGTTCGCATGGTGGATGGTGCGATCACAGGCGTAGCAGAGAGCAGCTTCATCGGAGGGACAGAAGAGAGAGGCCTGCTCCTTGTTACACACATCACAAAGTATCTTCATCTCTCTCACTCAGGGGACCCCTCAAGAAAGAAAGAGATGGGTTTTTGATATGGGAAGCAGAAGGAGGGGAATGAACAATGAAGACAAAGAATTATGGGCGCTTATTACGCCTTAGGGGTCAGAGAGAACAGCTAGGCTTCTTCATTATTATTAACTTTTTCTGACTCTATGAAAACTCTGGACCAAGCCATAAGCTCTCTCTCCCTCTCTATGCAAATACATTTTAAGGATAAAGACTAATTGATTTTTTATTTATTTTTAAAAATATAAAAATAGATTTCATACTGTCTCTTAATCTTAACTTCAAATATTAAATTTATAATTTTTGTTGTCAATTTAATTCTATGTAACGTCACTCTTGATGGATGTTTATATATGTCAATTATCTAAGTAATGCACTCACATAGAAATGCTTTTTTTCCTCCCCTTCTTTTCCTCTAACAGCAACCCAATCGTAAGAACTGATTCCCGAACAATTATCCTAATTAGTTTAATGGTCTCCACTAAAGAGACATATTGAACTTTTATATGAATTGGGATCCTTATGAAATGCCTTATGCAAAATATCAATAGTATTTTAGATTATATATGAATTTTGTATTATATATATAATTAAATATAAAGTATTAGTACTTAATACAGATACTCCACAAACTTAGCTAAACTATTAATTCAAGCATCATTACTTATTAAGGTTCGAGAAGGTTTCATACATAAGATCAATTCAGCCTTCTTCTTTTTTGTTTTTGGATTGAACCATCCTACTTACATTGAACTTAATTTGACTAATTCATGTGGATTCGAATCAATTAGGTCTTCTTTCTTTGTTAATTTTCTTTTTTAAAAAATATATGAATAAGTTTCACACTCTTCTTTTTTTATTGAAGATTTGAAGAAATTAAACTTATAAATCCTTTTTTCTCCTATAATTTTTTTTAATTCAATTTTGTTGAATGTATTTTTTTCCACTTTTGTTTTCAATAATATCGTTGAGTATTTAAAGAGGGAGCTGGCAAGTTAACCCTTCGGACCTTGGGGTTTTATATTCTAAAGAAAAAGCTTTCACTCCCATTCAGAGTGCGTCTGAACTCTGAACTTGGGAAGCATGGCCTGCATTTAACTGCACATCTATTAATTCAGACTTTAAAGCGCCTCAGGAGTTTGTAGATAAGTAATCAAATACTCCTTCCCTCCGTTTGGAAAAAAAATATCACTTTAAAGTTTTGACTTTTTCATAAAAATATTTGTTACTTTAAAATTTTAATAAAAATATTAATTATTTGTTTTACTATTTTTTCCTTAATTAATATCAAATGATTATTTAACAGCATATAAATTAAGGTCATGTTAATAAAATATTATTAAATTTTATAATATTTTAGATCATCTAATGATTTTTTTTATCAACATTTAATGAATTTTTTAACTTATGTGAAAAGCCTAAAGTAATAGCTTTTAGAAAGCTAATGGAGAATTGTAAAACATGAATTTAAAGACAGGTCCCCGTGGAGGAAAAAACAAAGCATTCATAGAGGTGGAGATGAAGCTATGGCAAGTTGTCAACTTGTAGGACACACCAAAGTACACTATAAGGTCTTTTATTTTTTCAAATTTTACAAGCAAGATGGATGTAATATATTCAGTCTTTTATTTTATTGTTTTCATGTACCATATTTTTTTATGAATGAATACAAATTTAAGAATATTTACCTAAATCAAACAACAAAAGAGGCATGCGGTGAACTATATAACGTAAGCTCTATATATATATAATTAATAATAGACGGTAGGACAGATGGCAATCAAATTCTATACATGGAAATTAATGCGCTTGGTGATAGGTATACCTAATTCAATAAAGGTAATTACTTATTGCATTTCTTTTTTCTATTTTTTTAATTACGTGATTAGATTTAAGTATTGTTAGATTTTTTTTTTTTGAAAAAATGTTATACCTAAATTGGGATAACTCTCTCAGTGTATTTTTTTCTTTCATAAGATTAGAACTCCAGGCCGTACTTAAGGGTACTGAATTTTTTGTTACTCAACCTAAACATTATTCGTATTTATTATATTCTCTTATTTTCAAATATTAAGTATAGGTTCTGTAAATATAAAAGATATGGTATTGCTACCTACCTTTTTGGTCCTCTGGCTACATTTCCGTACGCTCAACGTTCATTGTGCTAGTCAAGAGCCTTTGGTTCTTGATCTCAATCCTCAACGCAAACACTATAATTTCGTCAAGTAACTTTTATAAATCACTCCTTCATAAAATCATTTATCGAATATTATCTGCATATCAATAAAGTTACGGGAGAGATTAAAAACTTTACCAGTTTTGCCATTACACTCGATGATTGTGACAAGTCCAGGTTCAATTCATGACTGTGATTCCATGATATGGTTCGTGATTTAAAAAAAAAAAGGTTTTATTTTCTTTCTTTTCCTTGAATCTTTCATGGAAGACACAAGTAATTAATATAATTAAGCGAAGAATTTTTTAGTCCTGCTAGCCATAGTTCTTCTCATTTTCCTGCCTTTTTTGTCTTCTAATTTTATAGACGAGGTTGTTGCTTACTTGCATCATAAAATTGATCATATCATAGTGCCAGAACCAAAATAAACAAATTGGGCAAACAAGCCGACAAGCAAATACTTTTTCAGAGGGATTATATATATATGTGTGTGTGTGTGTGTGTATTGCCCTCCCCTGTTGCCAGAATCTTGAGGGAAATATCTGTGAGAGATTTTGCGAGTTGTCAGCATGAAAAAGGTGAGCACAAGATAAGAAAGGAACATTTTTTTTGGCCAAAAGATACAAGAAAGGGACATTGAACTTTGAAACCTAACATTTTTATAAATGTCATACATACACCCACATGGATGAGGCTTTGAATGACAAATTATGCACTCTTTTTTATTAGCGTGTCTCGTTGATGATTTCACAACCATGTGGTAGGCCACTTCTTGTAACTTCAATGGAAGAAAGTACCTTTCTATTGGAGTGTGAACAGTTGGGAAAGGACCAAAATGCCTTGGAGTTTTGAACATATGATTTTTTTTTTTGGGAAATTTCAATATATCATAGTTGAAAAAGCATTTCATTGTCCGGGCACCAGATAGGATATATGTTTTACATTGGAAAGATATTATGATTTAAATTTTAAAACGGCATTCATGAATGATTTAATATATATATTGTGGTCTTAACAATAATCTATCATATTTTAAATATTACAATCTTAATTTTTCTATTTAATTTCTTTAAAATTTCATTTTATTATTGACAAAAAATAAAATTTAATCTACATTTAAATTTTATTATGATAATTAAAAAAATAGTCTATCAAAATGTTTTACACAAGAATTCATTATACTTCTCTGCACCCAATTTCTAACATGTACAACTTTTTAATTTAGGATAATCATTCTGCCTGTCTTTACACACACGTGTTTTCGACACAGAGGCATGGTCAAAGAGAGCATATGATCTCTCTTGTAATCATTATTTTCTAAAGTAATTTTTTTTTAATTTTAATTCTATTTCATTAATTTAAAAGCATTATCCAATAATAACAATCTAAACTGGACTTATCTAAACAGAACATTAAAAAGGTCACTTTAGAGTGACATGGTGATCGAGGGGTGAGCCATGCATACAAAACATGGTGATTTGCATTTGGGAGAGGCATGAGTCAATGGGTGTGGTGGGTGTGTGAATTGTCTTGAGGCGTCTTCATGTTATTCAGTTTCAAGGGCTTTTCAGGGCAAGAAACATGCCTGCCTGGCTGCCTCCCTCCCTCTATCTCTCTATTTCATTCCGCTTGCATACTTCACATGGACACAAATGCATTATTGCATGCAACTTGTATTAATAATGTCATTAACCTCACACCTCTCTCTCTCTCTCTCTCTCATGTCAACATTGCTGGGCCTCCATGCAATTCAATGCTTGCTTTCCCTCATAATCAACAAAGTCTCAAGTGCTTTTCTTTTAATTGAGTGATATCTATATTTATTTATTAGATTTCTCCACTTGATTTATTATATCAGCAGAGGAATGCTTAAAATTAAATTGCTTTTTTAGGAACATGAAATTGATCGCATTTCGCAAAAATTGCAGTGTTTTTACTTTTTAGAACAATTTCGATTAATATTCAAGTTTTATTTTCAAATGTATTTGACAATTTATATCCATTCAAGTCATTTATTAGTATATGTTGTTTTTATTAGTGTAAAATAATACTCCAAAATTGTAATGAAAAATATGTATTATACTTTACAATTATAGACTATAAATAAATTGTAGGGCTTATATTTTGTATGGAATTTAAACCTTTAAAGTGAATCACACCGTTCATGACTTATAAATAGTATTTTTTTAATTTTATATAGATATAAATGTAAAGAACCTTCTGAACATTTAGGAGGCTGTGCAATGTATACTCATCAACTTTAAAGACGAAAACCGAACCTTTGTCTTTTTTAGGTTTTGCAGTTTAATATCTTCGTCAACTATTTTGTTTAGAAGCTTGACATTACTCTTGTTTATATAAGTCGAAAGAGACTAAATAAGAACAGACATTTCACTTGCATGATGCATCTCAAGAAGCAAGCCATTTTTTTTTAAATATCATTTTTTATAATTTTTTTTTACCGTGAATAAGTTTAATGCTATGACATTTGGCCCAAAAAAAAAGTTTTATGCTATGACACCGTAACACACACTATAGTTTATATAAACAAGTAATGTCAGAGTTTTTAACAAAATTTAATTGAAGGGATCTGTCATATATTACATAAAAGAAAAAATTTAAGGAGTTACGGAATCAGTTTTCAAAATGGAGGAAAATAAATTGCACTGCTCAATGGAAAATGTGGGATGCTATTAAATATATGGGTTTTCTTTTTTTTCGATAAATATATGGGCTTTAATTTCTCCTTTCTATGTAAGGGCTTTTAATAAGATAGATATTGTCATATTGGGCCTCGCTACAAGAGGGAGCACATCATACCAGAAGTTCAAATTCATTGGAATCACAGGCCAACAAACAAATACGCAGAAACGGATTATAGTTAGTTAAGTTTTTCGGTTTGATTGGGCTTCTGCCCCTTTGCTCTATCAAAAAAACAAAAACACACGTATAAACGGAAAATAAAAGAAAAAAAAATGTACGAACAAATTTTCAGATGAAGGCATACCATTCATCGGGGAGATTTGGTTGCACAAACTCGAACGGTCATTAGAGGGTCTCTCCCGCCATTAAAGTCCGCGCTGCTTACTGTCACAGTGCTTACTGCTTCGACGTCCACAATGGCTGCATTCTCTGTCACCACCTCTGCTTCTCCGTATCTTCTTCAACGTCGTTGTTTCTCTAATCCTTCGCCTTCTACCCATCTACAGGTACTTTATCAATTCTATCTGATTTTTATCATTTTCTACACCAGGTAAGGGTAAAAACCTAATTTTATACAATATATCTTTTCTTTGGTTCTTGGTGGTTGAGAACAAGCAGTTGACGTGAGCAGAATTCATTTATACGGGTTCGTTACCCTTAATTGTGTATTTATTTGATGCTTACTACATTTTATGGATTTTCTTTATTGATTTGCTCTATTCTGATGGAACCTTAAGTAATTCTGCTTAATCATATTTAATTCTCCAAACTCAGGGTTCATTGGTTCTACATTGCAAAATTGGTATTTTCTGGATGAGGAGGCTTAGATTGTTTCCTTTGAACTCGAGAAGGAGGTAATATTCGTGGTTCGACAGTAGTCTCAGTAATAATTTGACTTGTTTATTTCCTAGCGCATGCTCTTATTGCGCTTATGAGTTACTCATTCAAATGAGTTTCACGTATGGTTTATTTTAATTTCCAGTGTTTCGTTGTACAATGCTTATATTGATAACGGGATCATTAGTAAATTTACGTGTTTGGATCTAAAACAGGAGAACTTTGATATGTGCAGCCAATCAAGATGCTGAGGAAGCATTCAAGAAGACTGTGGAAATTGATAGGCTCATAGATATGCTGAGGGAGTCAAATCCTCAGGAAGTAAGAATATAGGTGATATCAAATTTTTTTTCATCGTTCCTTTTCTTATTGTTCTTACTTTTGGTAATTGTTTTTAACCACTTAAATAACATATTATGGTTTTGTCTGTAAGTTGTCCGCAGTGCTTCTCTAATTTTTTGCCCCTGGGTAAAACATATATGATTCATGACCTGGCTATGAAATTTAATGCTTTATTTATCCTACTTAGCATTCAAGGCTAGTTAGTTTGTTTACCCTGTAGAATTTAGGTGGAATATTTTTCTTTGCAGACAACAAAAATGTTCTGATCTGAATTTCTCTTGTTGAAAGGATGCAGTTTCATGTTAAGTTTCCTTTTTATTCTTTGGATCATATTGGCGAAGGAATTTTGTGTTAATATGTATATGATGTCATTCCATTCACTTAGAACCACTGGTTTTTTAACTGAGTTTGCTTCGTAATTCTTTTAAATGACATTATGGTTATTTTCTTCTGTTAACAGCTTCAGAAACTTGTTGTTGAAAATATCCTTGCTTTCAATGCAAGCTTTTGGATTCGACTTGCAGCAAGAACTGATACTTGCAAATCTGAGGATGATAAAGCATGGTTTTTAATTTATCAGAATGTTTCTTTAGTCAGTCTCTTCATAGTCATACCATTACGTAAAAGTTGCTTCCATTTTTTGTTACTTTGCAGAAAGATTATGAAGAATTGGCTTTATCTGTGATGAGCATGGTGGATCAATTGGTTCATAAGACCAATGTACTTTCTTCCCTCAGCTAACCATGTGGCCAAGATTGTTTGATTCTCTTTGATGCTTTGTTTGATAATAATTCTAATTTGACTCAGCAAAAAATAGAGTCCGCTACTGATGTCCTCAAGGGAGTACTAAAACCTGTGGTTGATGAGGTTGAAGAGATTCCCTGGCCTCCCAGAGATCCCCAGGCCCTCATATGGATGGAAAAAGTAAGTTTTCTCTGATTTTAGAGAGTGATATGTTGTATTGGATAATGGGACATCTTGTGCCTATCAAAATTAGGTGGTTTTTCTGCACTTCCATAGAGCCAAGAGACTAGTTGTGAGTTGTGACAATCCAACATCAATCTTAGCTTTTAAATTACTTATTTGACTATAAACACTTGAAAAGCTTACCCTTTGTACATAAGCTCAACAAATGTTATATCTTTCGATCTCCAATCAGAGTGAATTGAAATATGCACGGGATGCTCTTGAAGATCAATGGTCCACCTTCAGGTTTTGTGGAAACTGAATTCCACAAAGACTGAAAGTAGTTAGCAATAATAAAGAACAGTAGAGTGTTCTAAAGTCTAAACATAGTTGCCTACATATTCTGATGTATTGTAAACATAAATGAATCTCACACCATCCAGTCTTTCCTAATGGCAAAAGTGGTCAAACTGTATGCGGATGTGTATATTTTGTTTTGAAGTTTTCTCATCTTAATGAAGTAAGAGCATATATGTTGGTGAGTTGTACTTGAAGATGTATTCTTGCAGCAAGTCCTATCAATTTTGCAACTTATAGTTCTAATAATTAGGAAATAAGTCAAAGGGAGCAAGAAGGGCAATTGGATGAAGGGTTTCTTGCAGAAGTTAGTGCACAACTAAGACAGGTAAATCTTTTTTGTTGCTTTTTATTTAACCAGCAATGATTTCAATTGCTGTTAAACACTGTAAATTGCTGGTAATTCTAAAATCAAAATATTGTCCTATATTGTTGATACCCTTAACTTGTTGGGAACAATGTTGTTATGTTAATCAGTTACATGTAAAAGAAATATATAACATGTGATTTTTGTGTTACTATTGCTTAAGTTTTCTTATAATTTCCAGTCTTAGTAAAATAAGGCTTGTAAGTTTATGCACCTTCTAGTGAGGTATCTGTGATTTGCATAATTTTCCAAATCTTCTTTGCTTGGTTTTCATAAGGGAGAAAGAGAAAGGGAGAAGGGGGGGGGGGGGGAATTGTTGTGGAACTGCTTAGGTTTCTTTTTCAGTTTTTCAAGTGTTTATATGTGTGTTACTATTGCTTAAGTTTTCTTATAATTTCCAGTCTTAGTAGAATAATGCGTGCAAGTTTATGCACCTTCTAGTGAGGTGCCTGTCTAGTTTCCATTTGTGAAAAGAAAAAACTTGTAAGTTCATCGTGTAAATGCAGCAACATATGCTTTCTTGAGATATATATTATGTTTACACCAGTTTCCTTTTTGTGCCTCATATGATGTATCCAATACTCTATAGTATTAATATTATCTTGTCTGCAATGTGCAGGCAAAAGAAGATGGAGATAAGCCTGGGCTTGAGGCTATGCTGCAAAAGGTTTTGCAGCTCTATGCTTCCAAGGCTCTCTCAAAACGTAGCTATGCCAAGAAAGGTATGTTTTATTTGCTGATGCATCATACTAGTCACAGAAAATTTATGTCGAACGAGATGAGTATTTGCTTTTGGAATCATGACACTCCTTGAGAAGTTGGCATATATGTAGCTTATTACTAAATAATGATGGTGACAGGATTGATATTTAGAAGAATTAGGCAAACAATATGAAAAGCCTCAATTTTTATTATGTATCAAACTCTTTAGTATACTTCCCTACGATGCATATATTGACCTAAATGAATAGGTGGAACATAGGAAAATACTATATTGGGAAAAGCAGATCAAATTAGGTGGGTCGCTAAGATTTTCATTACTTGCCATGTTTGAATAATTGTCCTTGATCTTTGGTTTAGGTTGAGAATTAGTTTTGTCCAAATTCTTTTTCTTTCTTTTCTTGTATCTGCTCTTCTTAAGTGCAAAGAACAAAAATTAATCTAATCTATTCATGTGATTGTCATCTGACTACAGTATATCCTTGTGGCTTGGCATAAATATTTGTTCTAGTTATCTAGAAGCTCTGCGTGCTCTTATTGCAGGGGAAGAAGTTTTGAAGGCTGAGCAGTTCCTTGAAACTATAATCCAAGGTGTCTTCATCACTGCAGAATGTCATGTCTTAGGAAATGTTCTTATTTATGTGCTCAAGTGAAGGTTCCCAGGCTGGACTTTATTTATAAAGAGTATCCTTTGATGGATGTGAATTTCATTTAGGTTGATAAATTTGGAAGGTAAAATGAGTTAAATCAGTATAATATTATGAAAAGAACCGCAGGCACAGTTTATAAGTCTACGACTGTGCCTGTAATGTAGAGTTAATTTCTGGTTACATGAAAGGCTTTTGCAAAAGCATCATTGGAGACTAATATGCTAAAGACATCAATTTTGTAAATCTACTATTCCTGCAGCTTCTAGCTTCTAGTTATAGCATCTCAATGATCAAAAGTTTCATCACTGTGAGCAGGGTATCTAGACTGCTAGCCAGCCAATTTTTATCTCTATCTGCGGTTACATAGCTCTCATTGACCAATTATTGGTCTCTTGCAGCCCCTGAAGAAGAATGGAACAATATTTTGATCAAAGGGTTGACAGTCGGTGCAGGGGAAGTTTCACCTGAGGAACTCAATGCTGTCTTGACGAAACGAATTGAGCGCATTTTGATTAGAACTGTGAGACAAAACCCTGCTTTATGTCCATAGATTTAATTATTCTTGTTTTCTTTCCTCTTCTTAACTGGTGTTGCTCCCTTGATTTGTCCATTGAAAAACAAAGGAGGGAGGTTCTTACCAGCAGCGCATTCTAACAGAATATCTGAAAGGCATTGAATCTAGAGCAGAGGACATTGTTCAAGCTTTTCAGGGGAAACGACAATAATATTGTATTCATAGCTGAAGATGGATTTGATGCCATTTATCATAATAATATTCTACATTATGCAAGAAGTAATTCTCTCTTTTGGAGAGGATATAAAGCGAATCAGGTGAGCCTGTAGAAGTTTAGACCAGCTTGTCTTGTAGCAGGTAGTAATCTACACATATTGATTTGTCGATGAGCATTAAGACATGGTTGCTTTTAGCTTTTTCTTGTAATATGTACAGCAGGATATGAGTTAAACGATATCTCCTGGAGCTAAACGAGTGATATATAATGTTGGAATCTAGCGATAAATTAATTATTCCTCTTGTATACTGGCATTTGGATCTGGATATGTAATCCGTTTGAATGAATTGCATTTTTGACTTCTTGGTGACAGGCTCTGCAGGAAGGCTGCCTTTATTATTTATTTATTTGGGAAAGGAGGGCTATTTTAGGGGCCTGATCGGTGCAAGATAGGATTGGAAAAGAATGAGAATAAGAATGAGAAAGTTCTCTCTTATAAGTATGAAAAGCTTCCTTTCTAAGTCATTTTAACATTTATCAAACATAATTTTTATATTTTTTCTCATTTTTTTCTTTTTTCAAATTCATTTTCTATGTACCAAATGCTTGATAAAAGAAGCAAAGTTGAGAGAAATATTAATATTTTTTAATTACTTAAAGGACATATGCCTAGATATCTCGTTTATTAAGAAGCCGAAGATCCTCAATTCAAGAATTATTACCAGCTTTCATTTTTTTTTTAAATTTTTTGGGACTAACGACCGACTTTCAATTTATTATTACCGACTTTCAACTTCAAATTTAATCGTGATTGTGATTGCAAAATCAAGGGCCCCGTCAAGAATTTCGTTTCAACTGTCATGTTTCACTGGTAATATTTTCTTATAACAGAAAGAAGACGTTGTTTATCACCTGAAAAAAAAATATATTTAAATGACCAAACTACAGTTTCTCGATTCATCACAAGGACAACGATTTCCGTCAATGTTATATTGTCAAGTGTTTTTAGACGTAATTGTATGATGCGATAATTAAATTCTTACCCAATTTCTTCGGTAAGTAATTCTAACTCAATTTAAAGAAAGTTGGTAAGTAATTAGTTTTTATTTTTTGGAAAAAAAAAGTCGACTACAGAATACAGAATCCAAAAACAGTGTATAGTATATTATTCTCTTTTAAATCGGTGGCTAGTATTAAGTGACACAAATAGTGTATAAATGATTCTGTTTTTAATTCTAAGTAAAATCCTTCAACTCACTTTCCATCCAAGTCCCTTATGACACCAAGGGCAGATTCCATAGAATGTTTGTGGGAACCATCTACATTGATTTTTACAAAACCTACCTCAGGATAAGTTCATGTAATTTTTCTTTTCAATTCTAGAACAACTATGTTCCGAAAGTTATTAATTTTACAATATAGTAGGCTAATGAGTTGTTTCTGTGGAGATTATTCAATCAGCCCCTGTAACTTAATTAAATGAGACATCACAAAATTCTATAAAGCGCGCAGAGAGTAGGATTCAACTAAGATGTTCTTATTCTTCAATTTCTTTTCCAAATCTCTGGGGATGTCAATACCGACTGTAAGATTTTTTTAAATTCAAATATTAATCAATTAGCATGGCATAGTTTCTAAGTGTTAGAGCTCTTTGGTAAGTTGAGACTAGAGCCCATTTCAGCGATATCATGCCTAGACAACAGATAAATGAGAAAAAAAGTTATATGTGTAAAAATCACAGAAATTTTCCTTTATATCTTTCCCTTCATTCTTATATCTTTTCTAATTTTGTATACATTGAAACCCCACTCTTGATAATACTAATATAAGCCCATGCTTAACCTTACTACGTTAGAAATGAGTTTTTCTCCCTTTTTGGCAGAGCTTTGGGATAGTTTATAAAATCTGATTCAAGACTTACCACAATAGACTATGGTATCAGAGTCTTACACTTTACTTAGAATAAGGCAAAAATAGGGAAGGAAAAAACGTGAGGGGAAAATAGAGGTGCATATAAACTATATTATATTTATATTTATCCATATTTTCTGTCCAAATTTTCTTCTCCTCCTATTTTTCCCTCATTTCAAGCAAAAGCTTAAGGTGAAGTAATAATCCATTGATAAAATCTAAATAAAGAATTACTTTATTAAATTTCATGTTAGTGTTTTGATGCTATTTACTTACATAATCTGATAGTACATATTGCTCTTTTGAGTAAACAAATGTTTTATTGTTTATAGGATATTCATGATTTTGTAAGGTTAAGATAATAAATCTCAACATATGTGTGGGTAAATTTAGACTCCAGTAGAAACTTATATACCTGAGTGCTTCTTAGTATATTATTCTCTTGTAAAACCGTGGCTAGTATTAAGTGACAAAAACATTGTATAGATGATTCTGTTTTTAATTCCAAGTAAAATCCTCCAACTCACTTTCCATTCAAGTCTTTCATAACACCAATGGCAGATTCCGTAGGATGTTTGTGAGAACCATGTACACAGGGACCGAGCCATTCATAATGGTGTGGGGGCAGCGGCCCACCACAAACTTTTTTCTCCCTAGTACTCTATTATATATTATATAATGTAACAATTATCCTTTATAAATAAATATGTACTGAATATCTCCACTAATTTACAATATTATCTTTCATCTTACGTTTTAGTATCACCATGTTTTTTGTTCTAGTAGTAAGTGTGTATTAGTTGCCCTCAATATTTATTAACATTACTTATAATACCATTTAATTTTTTTTATAATCTCATATTTCTACATATATATGTATATATACACTATACACAACATATATCTTTTTTTTTTTGTCTTATAATAATTATGACTCTACTCTATTAACCAAATAAATTCATTTCCTATCTCCAAAAGTTTATTTTTTACTTCCTTTTTATTAGACATTGACTTTAATTTATTTTGTTTTATTTTAATCTTCATTTTATTACTATCCTATTTGCATTTCTTTTTCATCCCATACTTATTCTCCTCCTCAAGTCTTAATATTTCATCCTCTCTCTCTCTTTCGCTCTTTTAGCCAGAGTCTTATTCCATCACTAACATGTTTTTCCCTTATTTACTTTTATTTTTATTTTTCTTTAGTTATTCCACTCTTATTTTTAGATAACACAATTTTTAAAACCTCACATATTTAAAATTTATAATAAAGTCATAATCCTTTTTCTTCTAATATATTACTTTAATATTAATATTTAATTTTATTTTTTAGAAGAAATATGACATTATATGAACATGAAATTAATTGTAGTTATATTAATTTTATTTTTTAACATTGGTTAACAAGAGTAATTATGGTGTATGTTTATATATTTTTTAAATATCAACCAATTTTCTAGAAAGGTATATTAAGCTTTGACCAATACAGGTTTAAAGCTTTCTCAGCCATATTATAGTTTTAAAACTGTAAATTTATACATGCACGTATTTCCCTCATAATTTAAAATTTATGGATCCACCAATACATGTACATTGACTTTTAGAAGACCTACCTCCAGGATAAATCCATGTAATTTTTCTTTTCAATTCTGGAAGGACTATGTTCCAAAAGTTATCAATTTTACAATATAGTAGGCTAATAAGTTGTTTCTGTGGAGATTATTCGGTCAGCCTATGAAACTTAATTAAATGAGACATCACAGAATTCTGTAAAGCATGCAAACAGTATGATTTGACTATGATGTCTGTATTCTTCAATATTTTTTCCAAATCTATCGGGCTGTCAATAACATTTGTTAGTTTTTTTTTTTAAATTCAGATATCAATGAGTTAGCATAGCATAATTTCGAAGTGTTGGAGCCCTTTGATAAACTGAGACTAAAGCCCTTTTTAGTATCATTATGCCTAGACAACAAATAAATTAGACAACAGTAATATGTGTTAGAATCACAAACATTTTCCTTTATATCTTTTCCTTCGTTCTTATACCTTTTATAGCTTTATATACGTTGAAACCCCACTCTTGACAATACTTCTACAGACCCATTCTTAACCTCACTACTTCATAAATGAGCATTTTTCCTTTTTAGCCAAGTTTTGGGACAGTTTCTAGGATATAAGTCAAGACTTACTACAATAGGCTATGCTATTAGAGTCTTAAGGTGAAGTAGGAATCTATTAATAAAATCTAAATCAAGAATTGCTTTATTAACTTTCATGTTAATATTTTAATACCATTTACTTACGTAATCCAGTAGTATGTATTGCTCTTTTGAGTGAAAATTTATTTTAATATCTATAGAATATTCATAATGTTGTGAGGTTAAAGTAATAAATCTTGACATATATGCATGTAAATTTATATTCCAGTAAAAACACATATACATAAGTGTTTCTTAGTATATTATTCACTTTTAAATTGGTGGCTAGCTAGTATTAAGTGACAAAAACAATGTATAGATGATTCTTTCTGTAGTTGTAAGTAATATCCTCCAACTCACTTTCCATTCAAGTCCCCCATGACACCAGTGGCAAATCCCATAGGATGTTTGTGAGAACCATCTACATTGATTTTTACAAAACCTGCGTCAGGATAAGTCTATGTAATTTTTCTTTTCGGTTCTGGAAGGACTATGTTCCAACAGTTATTAATTTTACAATATAGTATGCTAATAAGTTGTTTCTGTGAAGATTATTCTATCAAACCATGAAACTTAATTAAATGAGACATCACAGAATTTTGTAAAGCATGTGGACAGTATGATTCAATTATGATGTTTGAATTCTTCAATATTTTTTTTCCAAATCTATCGAGATATCAATAACGTTTGTAAGTTTTTTTGAATTCAGATATTAATGAGTTAGCATAGCATAGTTTTGAAGTATTGGGGCCCTGTAATAATCAAGTTGAGACCTGAGCCCCTTTCAGTATCATTATGCCTAGACAATAGATAAATTAGACAATAGTGATATGTGTTAAAATCACAAACATTTTCCTTTATATATTTTCCTTCATTATTATACCTTTTATAGCTTTATATGCGTTGAAACCCCACTCTTTACAATACTACTACATACCCATGCTTAACCTTACTACTTCTTAAATGAGTATTTTGCGTTTTTAGCCAAGCTTAGGGACAATTTCTTGGATATAAGTTAGGACTTGCTACAATAGGCTATGATATCAGAGCCTTAAGGTGAAATAGCTAGGAATCTATTGAATAAAATATAAATCAAGAATTGCTTTATTAACTTTCATATTAATGTTCTGATGCTATCTACTTATATAATCCGATAGTACATATTGCTCTTTTGAGTAAATAATTAAGTGTTTTAATGCCTATAGGATATTCATAATTTTGTGAGGTAAAAGCAATAAATTTCAATATATAGGCTTGTAAGCCTAGACTCGAGTAGAAACTCATATGTATAAGTGCTTTACAATATATTATTCACTTTTAAATTGGTGACTAGGGTTAAGTGACAAAAATAATGTGTAGAATGTTTTACAATAGATTAGTTAACATAAATTATTCAACAACAACACCAATTTCCTTCAGAATTGAAAGTCATTCTCAACATCCCTCTGTTTTGTTCCTGCAAGCTATTGCATCTTGCTCTTAACTCCAATTTTATTGCTCTTAGCACTGTTTGACTCAATTCATTTTTGGTCAATTTTCTGCAGCAGAAACAATCCCATTAGTTAATTAATATTTCATCATATATATATATATATATAGAGAGAGAGAATTAGTTATAGTCTAGAAGAACTATGGTTTCTAAGTAGAGTTGGCAATTCAAGCCGACCCGACCCAATCCATTTGAGCTAGCCCGTCATAGGTTGGGTCCAAAACGGGTCTGGCCAAAAAACCTGGATTGTCAAACGGGTTCAGGATAAAAAGCCCGAGCTCATGACCTATTTATATATTTAAAAAAATTTATATTATTATCTAAATTAATACAACTAATTATTATCATTATTCAATAAAAATTAATATAATATTTAAATTTTACAATTTATATATTATTAATCAATAAAATAATATGTTTGTAAATATTTTAAACAAAAAAGAAAAAAAGAAAGCGGGCCAAGCGGGCCAATCGGGCCAGCCTGCCACAAGCCAAGCTCAAAAAACCCATTTTTTATTCGGGCTCATATATTTAAAGCTCAACCCATCCATTTTATCGGACTAAACGGGCTGATCAATTGGACTTCACCAATTTTGTCGGCTCTATTTTTTAGTGAGTTATTTTTTGTCTTTTTTTCTTAATTCTTTTTTCTCTTTTCACTTTCTATTAAGCTGAAAATTTTTCTCATTGTACTAATTAAAACTCTCATATTTTGGGGGCTGTTAGATTTAAGTACAGAAAAGAGCGAATGGCCTTACTTATATAAGATTTACTAAGATCCATGATGATTTTTTATCTTTAGGCCAAAGATAAGATGACGGTTATAGGGTGCAAGACTTGTTGTGAATTGTTGTTCATGCAGATTTATTTGGCAAAATGCATTTCATCTCTGTTTAGTCGAGGTTTCATTCCTTTAGCTGTAAGAGCAATGCTGCTTCTATTACAGTTGATAACTCCTTATTCTTCATTTGATTATGCCAGTGCTACTTAATTCATTGATCATCGGTAATCTGTGTGATTAATAATTTGACAGTACTCTCTCTTTAACCTTAACCTTTTTTTACTGGATCAGATTATGGATCAGGATTGGAATTTTATTTTACATGGCAACTTGTTGGACTTTTTGTTCTTACCTATGTATCAAAAATTCAGAATTCTAACACGTCTATCTTGGATTTGTTAGAGACCAGCACGTAGTTTCTAGTTCTAGGTATCTCGGTTTAGAATGATATATCATATCCGAAAATCAGAGATCACTTAATTCTCTTGGACGAAGACTTCCGTTGAGGCTTTTACTTTTCGTGTACGAACATTGCTCTTGATTATCCTATGAAAAATTTAGCAGGCTACGTCACCACCATATATATATTAGAATTCCTTCTATATTATTAGCATTTTTTATCTCATTTTGTTTTTTAGGTGAAATTTTGATATCATTCATTAATTCCTAATTGATGATACATGTGCAAAGGATATACATCGCGTTGCTATTTATAAACAGTTTAGTCATATCTTGCCCAAGTTATTATTGTTTGTGTCCTCAGATATATCGCAATTACTTTAGAAAGTAAAGATTTAAGAGTTTGTAAACCGCTAACTTAAATTGGTATAAGTAGTAGAAACTTTCATTTCTTAAATAAGTGATTAGAAGAGTGCATGTCTTTTTTTCACTCAAATCTTTTTTATTTTGATAAAAATAAAATATAAAAAATTAATTATTATTATTATTATTTAAAATAAAAATATGAAATATGAAATTCAAGTTGTTCAAATTAAATTTAAACAATTGAAATTTTATTTAAAAAAAAAGATGAAGATTGAATTTGAATTCATGTTCCTATGGCTAGACATACTATGTTGTTAAAGAAGGGGATGGGGAAAAAGCACTTTGTCAAGTGGATATTGATTTTATCCTCATATATTAAAAATTGGTAGTGTTGTAGCATGGAGACATAAGACCATCTACGATATACAAAAACATACCTGTATCATATTTTTATTTCAACTTAATTTTTAATTATTTTAATTTTCTATATTTTCTAAAATATTATGAAATACATCTTTCTATTTTTTGTCATTTTTTTTATTTTCATTCTTGGTTCTCTCTCTTTTCTCTAACAACCTTATTTTATCTACCTCATTCCTCTGACTTTAATTAAATTTTGAATTGAATAAATTGAATTTTTAATTTTAAATTTCACAATTTTTGTGACTTCTATTATATTATCTCAACATTCCTATATTTTTAACCCCTCTCTCCCCCTCTTTTCTATTTTATCATCACAAAATAATTATTTTAGCATTCCTATATTATAAAATAATTATTTTAATTTTCTATATTTTATAAAATATAACTTCTATTTTAGTTTTCTATATTTAACTTATTTTAACATTTCTATATTTATTTTTCTATATGTTTATGACCATTTTCCTCCTATTATCCTCTTCCAAATAATACAAATGCATTTTTAAATCTCTTAACTCTATTAATTTTTTTTACTTCTTTTTTATTCAAATTTAAAAAATTTTGTATCCCTATCATCCTATAAAGTTAATGTTATATTTATTTTATAGTATCAAATTTTTTTAATTTTTATATGTCCCGTGCAATTCACAGGATAAAAGAATCTAATTTATTTAAAGAAGATGAGCGTTGAATTTGAACTCATGTTCTTACTGCTAAATAGTTGACATAAATTGTTATGGGTTGTTACTGCTAAATAGTTGACATAAATTGTTATGGGATGGGGAAAAGCACGGTCTTTGTCAAAGTCGATATTGATTTTATCCTATAGGATAAAAAATGATGGTGTTATTTATTTTTTTACTAGAAAAAATGGTATTACCTTGGTCCTATTTTATCTGTTATTTTAAAAAATTTCAAATATTTTAAATTATTTGTTATTTTACATTATCAATGAAGCATTAATTATATTCTTTACTATTCTACCATTCATTAAAAATAATAATAAGTAGAGTATAAGTCATTTTTAGTATTTAAATTTTAGACATTTTGATAAAATACTATTAAATTTTACTATATATGTATATTATTTAATACTTTAATTGGTCCATGTAAAAAATTTTAATATGACACATAAAATAGGACAGAGATAATAGTGTTATAGCATCAAGAGACATAGGACCCATGTTGTAAAAACCGGACCGGACCGGCCGGTTCGACCGGTCGGACCGGGAACCGGTCCCTAGTCCGGTCCGGTCATAGTACCCAACCGGTACTATTCAGAACCGGTGAGAACCGGTCCAAAACCGGTGAAACCGGCCTTGAACCGGTTCTGAACCGGTTCTGATTTATTTTTTTTTTCAAATTTTTTTAAAAAATTCTTTTTGATTTTTAAGATAAAATAGCATCATTTTTAGTGTAAAATATATTTTTTTTATATATTATAATATTATATAAGCATTATTATGATATATAACTATTAAAAATTATATATTTACTTAATAAATAATAAATAATAAATTATTAATTTATTATTTTGAACTCAAAATATGATTATAGATGAATATTAGTTTATTTAAATTAAAATATTGAGTTATGAAACTCATTAATAATTTATTTGTAGTGAATAATATATTGATAATTGAATATTATTTAGTTTGAGACTTTAATTAAGTTATAAAATTTGTTTAAACTTATATTATTTATTTTAAATATATTATTTTAATCACTACCGGTCCGACCCCGGTTCAACTTCAGTCGAACCATTGAACCTTGAACCAGTGACTTGTCCGGTTCAATGTCCGGTCCGGTTCTGACAACATTGCATAGGACATCTACAATATATATATATATATATATAATACCATATTTTATTCTAATAAAATGTTCTCTATAGAAAGTCAATTTATGCTGCAAGTGTTGTTTATTCGAAGTGATAACAACAAAGTTGAAGCATCTTTCAATTTCTTGTGAATTCCAATTCTCTCGCTGACTTCATTTACCTCCATCAGAAAATATGCTTTATTTACTAGTAATTTAATTTGGCCATTTTCCCCTTGAAAATAGAAGGGCAACAAATTCCAAGTCTGTTTACCTCATTTTTTTTCCTTAATGATGTTACTTCACTCACCTATTAGCTAGATTTCCCCATAATTAACTTGATAAGCACCTATTTGTCCTGTTTTTTTTTTTTTCATAAACCCTATTTGTCACTCACTATATGTCCAAAAAAAATAATTTCGCACAAATCTCGAAAGAAAAAGATAGAATATTGATCCATGTTTTTGAAGTGTGAAATGTGAATATTTGAAAGACATTAAAAAAAGAAGAAGAAGAAGTAGTGAAAGGATCTAAAATGCAGGTAACATAAAATTTAAAGGGGCATTTTACATTTTTTATTATATTTATAAATAAATGAACCCGTTCGGTCACTCCAAAAGATCCCTCCAAACAAATGGAAAGAACCTACTTATATGAGCATGAAAGTTGATAGCTATTAAGAAAAAAAAAACATTTTTTCTTGATATATGTATTTTCTTAATATATATTTGAAAATATATATATATCGCGATGTGACAATAATACATAATATTTAAGCGCAATTTGAAGCAAAATATCACTTCATATGTAGTTTTTTCCAATATCCAACAAACTCGTGCTCCTTTGCTGGTTAGTTATTATTATATTAGTGATATTCGTACATATATATTCAAGGAGCTTCTCTACTCACATCAACCGTGAGAGTGGCAAATCAAGCTTGTGACAGTGTTAATTGAGTAGTTTAATCTATTTTGATAATATAGATATAAATCTAAGCACAAAGTCATATGTACAAAATATGGTTTTGAGACTTAAAAGAACACTCAGACAAATAGAATCGGACTCAAACGATTACCGAACTCAGAATTTTTATTGTTTATTTTTTAAAAAGGACGACGCCACCTCCAGCTACATTTGATGCTTGTTGCAATTCGTGGAATTCTCTAAAGTAGAGGATTTTTAAAATTGGTGAAGTTAATCTTCCCTGTTTCAAAGTGCCTATTCTTTTTTTTTTAAAAAAACCAAAATAAAAAATTATTTAAAGAAAAAAGGAAGAAGAAGAAAGTCCTTTGTTCCTTCCTTGGAGACCCATCATCATCGTCATCATCATCGAAATCAATGAGATTATTAGCTGAAGGGAGACGATGAGACCAAGAGGTGAAAGGGTGATCTTTGAGATTGATCCTTCCCACGAAATGGAAGGAGAAGCAGTGGTGAGGAGTAGTTGTAGGAAGTGCCAAGACTGTGGGAACCAAGCGAAGAAGGGTTGTGAGTACAAGAGGTGTAGAACTTGCTGCAACAACAAAGGGTTTGAGTGTGAAACCCATGTTCAGAGCACTTGGGTTCCTGTGGATCATCGAAGACGCCCCACGGAGCTTCATCCTCACTTCCCTAAAAGGCACAAACACAACAACAACAACCCCAACCCCTATCCAGGTTAATTTCATATATATATACCCCCATCCATCACACTGCCCTAATTAACTCTCAATTATTTCTCACTATATATTCATCAGTTTTTCTTTTGGTTGCTTAATTAAATTTGGCTTCAATTGGAACCCATATTTAATTCTCAGTTCTACTTGCAACCTAGCTAGAATAGACTGTGTTTGCTTTCATCTTCTTCCTTGGAGTAGTGATTTATTATGAGATTAAAAAATGACTGCTATAATATTAATTATTGATCGCCGTATTATTGTCAAGAACGACTGTCTATTCCACTCTGAAATTTAGTTAGAAGAATACAAGGAGGATCGAATTTGAAATTAATTGTTATTAATTGAGAGATATCAACAATAATTAATTGTTAGCCATATATATATATATATATCTTTAACAAGTGTGTGTGTATTTTGTTTCAGATAAGACGGAGTTGAAGTTCCCAGTTTCTATTGGCATGACGGCGACGTTCCGGTGCGTGCAAGTGCGATCTAAGGATGATTGGGTGAATGAATATGCGTACCATACGTCCGTGAGGATTGGAGGACATGTGTTTTGTGGTTTTCTTTATGATCAAGGCCCTTCTGAAGCTGAGACTTCCTCGGCTCCTCTTCTTCTTCACCATAATAACAATATGATTAACGCAGCTATACAGACTCATCATTCTGCAACAATGGCTCCTCCCCCATTATTGTCATCATCATCTGCTCACGACTCTATCTTTCATCCATCATACCCATTTCCCCTACCTGGTATGCCTTGTTTCTCCAACCCCAAACCTTAATTAGTTTCGTCTTATTTTCTCAAGTGAAATAAAAGAGAGACAGGGCATTAATAGACCCGCCGCCAAGTATTGATCTAGTTTGGGAGATTATTTGCTTTTGCTCGGCTAGACGACCTGTAGCTAGCCACCAATATATCGGAGGACTTCTCTCTTGAGTAGATTTAGACAATATATATATATGGACTTTCCTAGTAAGCAAGTGATCAAAGTCAATTTTAATTTTTTTTAAATACAGCTTTAATATAATGAAATTTGTTTTATGAGTAAGATGATATAACAGGGACATGTTACCTTAAAATTATTGGTGAAAACCTATTAATTAGAGAAATGCAGTCAACGTTGATCTTGATTCCTAAACAAACATATTTTTTTAACGAAGGTTGGCTGAAGGAAAATTCAGATCATGAGAATACAATTTACATGGACTTACAGTACTGACTCAAGAATGGTATATGGAGCATCAAAATCATCTACTGCTATATATGAAAGTCTCCTCTCTTTTTTACATTTGTTCCAAGGTAATGATGATTTAGCATTGTTATGTCCCTAATACTACGCGTAGGTTTTGCCGTTTGTCTTGTAGATTTTGTTGCGAATCGCAAGCATTTTAGTTATTTTATTTTGGTTGAAGGTTTTTAATTTGTCTTGTCATGATGATGATGATCTTGCCGAACTTCGAGTCCCTCTTGTCCCCCTTATAGTACGTACTTTTTTCTTTTTTCGCTTGAAATTTATAGTACGTACTTTGCCCGCTTAATTAGGAGACCGGTTATCAATATTTATATTTATATATCTAATAACTTGATAGAAAATTGTACTATTTATAATTTATAAATAATATGAGTTTCCATATATATATATATATATATGGCTCCATGCAATGCACAAAATTCACTATCTATTGTTAAGAGAATTTGTTTATATATGTTAGTTATATATATATCATCATCACTACGATTTGAGTCTTGTCCATTGGCCTCAAATGCTAAATTTTCAGATAGCTGAACAACTAACAAGCAGACGGAATCAAATAAGTGAGTAACTAAAAGGTAATGTCCTGTGAGGCTGTGAGCTGGGGATTTCTTGGAAGCTTGCTAGTTCAGTTCGTTTCAGTATTTGGTGCAAAAGAAGTTGTTCAACTAATGGTGCATGGCCATCAATTGAATACAATTACATGTGTGGCCCCACGTGTTAAATTTTATCCCAACAAATTATACTTTTGCCTATATCATTGATTATTTAAAAAATATGAACGATATTTTACACATCGTCGTTAAGATGATCAACATAGGATAAGGCCATAAAAAAGCTACGCATTAATTTTAAATGGAATTAATGCATGAACGGCCGGACATAATGAATAAGAAACATAGTGTTACATGCGTGAAGAGTTAGGTGGAACTACACCGGCCATAAACATATATAAAATATGGGAAAAGAAGAGAAAGGAGAGTGAAAGGGGCTAAAGCATCTTGTGGAAATGAGTTCAAGTTATAGCTTTTGCAGTAAAGTAGTAATATAAACTCTGTGCGTTCTATGCTTTTAATAGAAAAGAGAGAGTGAGTCACACACTTTAATTTGCTATAAGGAATAGATTGATACTCTCTCAATGACACGCAACCCTTGATGGGTTAGGAATATGTCCTTTAATTTGTACTTGAAAGGTGGTGCCATGCACCAAATTTTTAGTCTCGTGGGCCATTCTTAAGTTTTAATCCAGTATATATGTATTGATTTAATTAGAATCACACCAGTTTTTTTTTTTTTTTCGGACAAGGAGAATCACACCAATTTCGATTCTCTCAATTTGGTTTTATATCAATTTGTCTCGATTTTTATTCTTGTTTGCAATTAGATCAATGTTTAACTGCCCATATTAATATCATACATATATTCATTAATTAAAACTATAAGTTTTGAATAATATTTTTTAATGATTATTCAATATCATTGAGTGTTGATTCTAATGAAAGAGGTTGAGATTACTTAAATATGATATTTATAATTTAAGATCATATGAATGCAAAAGATGCCTTTGAAAGAACTTCCTCCTATTTGGAATCTGACGCAATGCAACTAATCCAAATTAGTCATCTTCTAAATATATAGTGATTGAATATCAAACGATTTTATAGACTAATAATAATTTAACAATAAAAAAATTAAAATTACACACATTAAGACAAAATTATATTGAGAGATCCAAACTCTGTAAAAAAAATCAAATTCACATGCATTGAGAGAAAATTAAATTGAGAGATCCACACTCAGAATCATACTACCCGTTTTTTCATAATACGCTTGCACTCTCTCCCCCCACATGAGCAGCTCCTAACGTGCATGCAGAAGATATTCAGTTCTATGTTGTCTCGTGATAGATATTGAAAGATGGTGATATAGATTAATTCCAACGGTGGACGTACGTTCTTAGCATTTTTTATGCGAAATGTCTTCTTTATTTTTAAACAAAAAATTCAAAAAACTATAGTTACTCTTAAGAAATGATATAATAGATGTATAATACATACTGCATATCTCAATCCATGATAAATAAATAATTTTTTTTTATGTTATGCCAAAGGTCTGAGATGGGGCATGCAATCTACCTTTCTTTAAAGTAGGTAATTAAGCATTGTTGGACCAAAAATAAAAGTAGGTACGTATTAATTGGCAGATTTTTGGAACATGACATTTGACTATTTGAGAGCTGAGACCTACTACAAGTAATTTTTTTTACCTGTAATACTAATAATTAAAGACTTTAAAACTTAAAATTTTTCAATAATTATAAAAAATCATCGTAAATATTAGGTAAAGTTTTCACTCTTATATCTCAAATTGTAACATGGTCTTTTAAATATTAATAATTTTTTCTGTCAATAGTAACAAATTTAAAACATTCTTATAATATTTCACAACTCTAAAAATATAAATAACAATTTTAAATGTTCAGTCCCGTAAGTCCATTTGACTAAAAAAAAAAAGAAAATCAAATCATAATTCTAAAAATATAAATAATAATTTTAAATTTATCCACTTATTTTATAATTTTTTAAAAGATTCATTTTTAAAATTTGTAGCCATAAATATTATAGCATCAAATGGATGATGGCTGCCCAATTCAGTAAATATTATAACACAGAAAATGGTAGGAATATATTTGAAAAGGAATTATAATTAGGTATACCCATCAACATTTTGGCTCATTGGATTCTTGTCTGGAATATCGTGTTAAAAGCAGCAAAGCTAGCTGCTAAAGTGTACTTTGATGCTTTAAGTGGTGTAATATTAATTCTAATATGTTGTAGTTATACTATATATAAGATATTAATTATATAGAAACAGTAAAAGAACTAATTTAAATATGTAAATATGAGATATAATCGTTCAGTTTAATTTCATATCAATTTATGCTGATTTAGTCATTATAAATATATTATGTGCACAAAAGTCACATGATCATCATTAACAAGCCTAGTTCCAGGTACGTATTACAGCAATGGACCCTCTGCGGTAGAAATAAAGATTTGCTATGATGCTTTTATCTTTTTTTTTTTTGAAAGAAATGTATTATATACATAACGATTTTTAGAGTCATTGTAAATTAAAATTTTCAATTTTGAAATGAAGCAGGATCTGTAAAAATGGTTATACTTTATAGCTTAACATCATGTCGTCTTTTTTTTTTTTTTGGTTTGGACAATATAGCTCAATATCACAACGTCAAGTGCCTTCGAATTCAAGGTGTGCAACCACAGGTATTTAGATCCTCTCCATATTTTCTCTCCATACTTCTCTCCATACATGATCTTATTCATTGATTTTGATTTGAATGGTAGAGATCACTGATTGTTACTTTAAATAAAATATATCATTTATTTTAAATAAGCATTATAAATTATTTTTAAGAAATTTCAACTCATAATAATAAATATAAATTATTAAATAAAATATATTATTTATTTATAGATTATTTTTTTAATCATTATACCACACAATCAATGAATAAGATCATGTATGGAGAGAAATATAGAGAGAAAAAATGGAGAGGATCCAAATCCAGAACCACAATACTCAGAACCCCAGATTGTGGAATCAAATTTATCGTGAGAATTTCCTTAAAGATTGCACTCATCTATATAAAATTTAAATTTTATTGAAACATATGAACAAATAAAATCAAATTGCATAGAGCCTCACAAAACATGTGAAGAAAGACGATAGAATGAAAAAATTTGCATGAAGTCCGAAAGAATCGAATTGTTTCTAACTTTTGAATAGTGCAAGTGTGCACCTCCCTGTAAATTTTATTTATTTTTTATAGTGATTGACTTAGATATATATATATATCATATATTGTTTTGTTCTTTAGTTTGGTTGAAATTAAAAATTTGAAGGTTAAAGATATAGTCATCTACTTCCCCTTATTTTAAATATAAGATTTTAACTATCTAATGTATTTTAAGAAAATAAGTTCAATTATTAAATTTATCAAAAAATTCTAATATTTTCATTATTTTCTTTATTAATTACATTATTTCTCATATTTTATATAATTTTTATCTCATATATATTAATTATAAATCAAAGACATGAATAAAAAATAATTAATGTACTAAAAATAATTAATGCACTAGATAACACACAATATATCCTATATTTTAAACTAAATATTATTTTTAAAAGATGTTCAATATTTATAACAAGAGAAAATATTATGAGTGGAAACAAATCACCCAAGAAAATCTAACCTTAATTATATCTAACAATGGAATGTTAATAATATTAGAAACCAAATGATTATTTAAAAAAAAAATAAAGAAGGCTGCACCGTTGATAAGCTACATGAACCATGTCATTGCAACACAAAAAGATTTTTTTTGGTTACTGTAACAAGTAAGATTTTTTTGATTATTGCAAAACAAGATTTTATTATTGCAAAACATATAGCTTTCTTTCTTTTTTTTGTGAATACAAAATATTCCCATGATCGGGATAATATATTTAAAAAATCTAATTAGTTCCGTAAATTTACTGATAGCTTTATTTTTTTTCTTTACAATGTCATGATTTTTCGGTCCATATCATGTATGCAGGCCTTTCTGTAGCCTCGTACTATTCGAATTACAAAAGCCCACATTCAAACACGGCCCAAACTTTCTGGCGGGAAAATCATCTCCTCGTCCCGCCATATCCAGCTCCGGAATGCGTAAGGAGCTCCACCTTCCCTCCTTTCTCTATACTGGTGTGCTTGTTTCTCGCACAAGTAGTCATGGCTTCTGATTCTTCTCCAACGAATTTCAACAACGGTCCGTAATTTAGTATCTCTCCTTCTACGTTCTTATTTGATTTCATTTCCGTCTGTACGCTTACGAATTTGGCCATATTATGCAGGTCCGTCCTCTCCCGATGATTCATTTTCCAGTCCAATCGGAAACACGTTATCGTCTCCAGGCGATGCCGCTCGCCGGAGAGGGCGCCGGCGCTCTTCTACACCATCTGCGTTTGCTACTCCTCCGTCTAATCGATCCCGATTCGCCTCCTCTGATGCTACTCCAACTCCATCGAGGTCCAGGCAAAGGGGAGGTGGTCGGAGAGCGTCCATGTCTACCCCTGTTGCTGCCACACCCACATCCACTGATGACGTGCCCATGTCATCAGAAGGTGGAGAGGGCTACAGTGTAGACGATGCTAGACCTACCTTCGTCTGGGGTACTAATATAAGCGTTGAAGACGTGAATGAGGCGATTCAGAGGTTTTTAAAGCACTTCAGAGAGCAGTCATCTCAGAGCGATGGGTTTCATATGGAGGGGAAATATGAGACGGCCATCAAACTAGTCATTGAAATTGAGGGAGATTCACTTTATGTCGATGCACACGATGTGTTTGATTATGATCCGGACTTGTACACGAAAATGGTCAGATACCCGCTCGAGGTTCTTGCAATTTTTGATTTGGTTCTGATGAATATGGTTAGTAGAATCAACCCGTTGTTCGAGAAGCACATTCAAACTCGAATTTTTAATCTAAAAACCTCAACTTCAATGAGAAATTTGAATCCATCTGGTGAGTTTGGTCTTCCTTCCATCCTTTTTCCTCAACTTTAAACTTAAGGTCGTGCCTCTATAATATTAAGAATGGGCTGTTATGGGTGTTTTTTCTTTTCTTTTCTTCTGTTTTCTTTTCTTTTGTTTTTTAGATATTGAGAGGATGGTATCGTTGAAGGGAATGATTATACGATGTAGCTCAATTATACCAGAAATCAGGGAAGCTATATTTAGATGCCTCGTGTGCGGATACTGCTCAGAACCGGTTGCTGTTGAGAGAGGTAATACTAGTGGACATTTCTACCTTAATGCTTCAGTGAACAATCTATGTCATTTTTCATTGTTATAATTTGATGATTTTTTTAGGACGAATAACTGAACCTACTAAATGTCTGAGAGAAGAGTGTCAAGCCAGAAACTCCATGACACTGGTTCACAACCGATGCAGGTAATGCAACAAATGACTTGTTTGTGGGAAGAGGAGCTTGTAATTTTATATTTGGAAGAACCTGTTATTTCTATTGGATAAATAAGCCTAATCATGAAGGAGTCAGATTTGGAAGTCTGTAACAATTGCACACTATATTTTAGCTCTTCAATTATTGATATACTGTGAATGAATACTAGAAAGTTTCTTTTGATATTAACTTTCAATCGATATCTGCGGCACAATTGAGAGGATTCTGGTGAAGACGTGAAAAATAAGCATATAACTGGTAGCTCATAACTGTCTATGTACTTTTCAGTAAGTGATACTACGGCTGTATATGTTCTGAAATTAATAACTTAAAAGAAACCCATGCATGGAATTCTTATAGTAACTGAGGCATTATGCCAGTGAAAAGAGTTTAACTTTTTCTGTGACAATAAACAAAAATTTCCTATCTGGAAATTTCAGATAAATGTTAACTACTTTCAAGTCTATTGCAATGATCCAGCTGAAGCTTTAAAATAAAATCTCAGATGTTCATAAAAAAAAAAAAGATCTCAGATATCTTGTGATTAGGACTAATGGAATTCATTCTTGAATTTTTAGATATATGCACTATTTGATGGTAGGCTCAGATCAGTACAGTTTTTAGAAATGAAATCCGTGGGGTGGATACAAGTATAGATTCAAAATAAAAGGAATAAGGTTGACCCAAAAAAAAGGGAATGAGGATTGCGGCCAAAACCCTTGTTTATAATGTATTTCTTTTATTTCATAGCCATTCCTCTTGTAATTTTTTAGATTAAAGTCCAGTTCTAGTAACTATGAAACTAAATAGATGTTTCCTACAAAATCAGGTTCACAGACAAGCAAATTGTGAGGCTCCAGGAGACACCTGATGAGATACCTGAAGGGGGAACACCACACACGGTAAGCTTGCTGATGCATGACAAGCTGGTGGATGCTGGAAAGCCGGGTGACAGAGTTGAGGTCAGACCATACTGTGGCATGCTTTGTTTCAAATAACTGCCTTTGTTTGTTTATTGATATATTTTCTCCTTCATTAGGTGACTGGTATATATAGGGCCATGAGCGTCAGGGTTGGACCAACTCAAAGAACTGTTAAATCATTGTTCAAGGCATGCATTATGGCTTCAAATCCTAATTTAGTTATATTTGGAACTCCATATTTCCTCGCAACATTATTAATATTGTCTAACTGGAGTGTTTTTTTGTTGCCCCCTTCACATTTTAGACATATATTGATTGTCTTCACATAAAGAAGACCGATAAATCAAGAATGCTGTCAGAGGATGCAATGGATGTTAAAACCTGCCTGGGCAACAGAAATACAGAAGAAATTCATTTTGATGAAGAAACGGTAAAACTTCTTGTTATTTACCATGAAATCTACCGCTTGTTTAATTGCTTTTATGCTTATTTATTACATCCTTGTCTGAGTTGCAGGTGGCTCAACTGAAAGAGCTCTCAAAACAACCAGATATATATGAAAGGCTGACGAAGTCGTTGGCTCCAAACATCTGGGAGCTAGATGATGTGAAGAAAGGTCTTCTTTGCCAGGTTAGACGTTTTTTCTGTTTACAGATTGATATCTTGTTTCACTGATTTACCCTCAGTTTGTTTATACTTTCTATTTGCAGTACTCAGACTGATGGCTTGTAAACTGCCTTCTTTGCAGCTCTTTGGTGGCAATGCTTTGAAGTTGACATCTGGCGCTAGCTTCCGTGGTGATCTTAACATTTTACTTGTTGGTGATCCTGGAACCAGCAAGTCCCAGTTGCTTCAATACATACATAAGCTTTCTCCACGTGGCATTTACACAAGTGGAAGGGGGAGCTCTGCCGTTGGACTGACTGCTTACGTGACCAAAGATCCTGAAACAGGCGAAACTGTATAAACCATACTCACATGATACTATATTATCTTCTGTTTAAGAAACATAGGCGACCCTAAACATTCGTGCTCCATCTTCAGGTTCTAGAGAGTGGTGCCCTTGTTTTAAGTGACAGAGGCATCTGCTGCATAGATGAATTCGACAAAATGTCTGAGAATGCCCGGAGCATGCTCCATGAGGTTGATTGCATGTTTTCTTTCTATATAATTGCGAATGGAGTATTTCTTGTGTCATGATTTTATTAGCTCTGCATTTTGAATGTCTACTGCACTGAGTCTTGATTTATTTCAGGTCATGGAACAACAAACTGTTTCAATAGCAAAGGCAGGTATTATTGCCTCTCTCAACGCTAGGACTTCAGTGTTGGCTTGTGCAAATCCCAGCGGGTCACGATATAACCCTCGCTTGTCTGTCATTGACAACATACAACTTCCTCCTACGCTTCTGTCCAGGTTGGTTGATGTTTAACATAAACTATGATGATTGATGAAGGTAAAAATTATTAATAATAATTTTGACCACCTCGTCATGCCAACATAGTAAATAAAAAACTTTCTTTTGACCCTCAAATTTTTCTGTCAAAAAAAAAAAACCAGATTTGGTGTTGTCCAAAAGATCTCTCGAGCCCCCATATTTGTACAATACCAAATTTGAGTTTTTTTTAATAAAAAATCTGATCAGAGCTGAAAGAAGGAAAAAAATGATACTTTTTATAAGCTTTGTTAGTATAATGAGTTAGTCAAAATTATTGTAGGAAAACTAATTTAGTTCCATGTCAGCATTTTTTATCAAGTAAATTAACAGTGTTAAAGAATGAATCTACTACGTTTTCAAAATTAGAATATTGAAAAAAACTTAATATAGTCAAAGACTGCATTGAAACTTGGAGTAAATTTAGAGGACTAATAATATACTTTTATCATTGATAAATAAATTATAGGCCTGCTGCTTCATCATCCAATTTTCAATATCTGAGAGAAGTAAAATAATCAACATTTACCATTCACAAACTTCGGCCTTGGCTGTAGGGATTTTATGATCCATTATGAAGCAAGTAGGCCATTACTAGTCATGCTGAACCGAACTGCTTCTGTCCATTAAGAATTGATGGTTAAAATTAAACAAGGCATGATAATGGCTGAAAAGTAACATTTTTTTCTGGGAAAATGTTGCAGTAGTTGTGAATTGAACTGAGTTAACCTGTTCTTGCTCAGGTTTGATTTGATCTACTTAATTCTTGACAAGGCTGATGAACAGACAGATAGACGACTTGCCAAGCATATTGTTTCCTTACACTTCGACAATCCCGAGGTCTAATCTTGCCGTTTTCCATTCAAGGTTAAGGTCCAATGTTCATTGCTTTGGCTTACTAATAATGTTATATGTCTATTTGTAGAGCTTGGAGCAAGATGTGTTGGATCTTCCAACATTAACTGCCTATGTGAGCTATGCTCGAAAGCATATACACCCACAACTATCCGATGAAGCTGCTGAAGAATTGACTAGAGGTTATGTTGAGATAAGAAGAAGAGGTAATTTTCCAGGGAGTAGCAAGAAGGTAAAGTATTTTTGGTTCGTTTAACTGGCTGGATTCTGACTTTACATTACATGAACTTGTGGAATGCAACTAAAGTGAATGATTCCACGCGTCTACAGATCTAAATTCTAGAGAAGAAATATATTCTTCCAAAATGGATATCACCATTCTTCTTTTTGTGAAAACCTATATCCAGGGGATTATTATTTCTGATTATGTGATAGATTATAATATTGTTTTCTAATATTAGAATTAAGATTTTTAACTCTGCTGTGTATGCCAATCTTCTGAATGAATCAAACAGGTGATAACAGCAACGCCAAGGCAGATTGAGAGTCTGATACGGCTTAGTGAAGCCTTGGCTCGGATTCGCTTCTCAGAATGGGTTAGTTATGTTTGCTTAGTTTCTTAATGAAACACAGATAAGGAACTCTTGTAGTACTCTTAAAATACCTGATGGACACAGGTGGAAAAGCGTGATGTAATGGAGGCATTTCGGCTTCTAGAAGTTGCAATGCAGCAGTCGGCCACAGATCACTCTACAGGTAGCTTTCCTAATGATGGGTCTGATTCTTTATTATTTACCAAGACAAACTAGATCAAAATGTCCTTACTTTTGATGTCCTTTTAACTTCCAGGAACCATTGACATGGATCTTATTACTACTGGAGTTTCTGCAAGCGAAAGGATGAGACGAGAAAGCCTGCTACAAGCAACTCGCAACATAATCATGGAAAAGATGCAAATTGGGGGGCCATCAATGCGATTACTAGAGGTATGCTAGCTTACTCTACATTTTTGAGGTATATCTACAGAATATCTGGAGTATGCAATGACGTTTAATATGTTTAACTATGGTCATTTAGTTACTGGAAGAGTTGAAGAAACAGAACACCGGCGAACTCCATCTCACTGATGTAAGCCTGCCCTCCCCAGGAATTTTACTGAATTTTGTTTGTATATCTCATCATTAATTAGGCAAATACATGTTAATGCAGCTAAAGAATGCAGTTTCTACTCTAGCCAGCGAAGGATTTGTCGCTCTGCATGGCGACAGTGTAAAAAGAACGTGATAAAATGGAGCATCATATAATCCTTGGATTTTATATTTTAAGGTGGCTACTAGTTGATGTGGTTCTTTTAGACTTAGTAGCCCATGCAGAGTACTGACGAAAGTTGTATGGCGCCCGTAAATGGTTAGATTGGTAGGCTTATCATTTCTGTATTTTATCTTAGAGCTGCCAAGTTGAGCGACTTGAGGCTATCTCGGGTCGTGGAGAAGATGGAATACGAATTAAACGCCACAACTTCGATCCTTCTTGATCCCCCGGCCCCTAAGAAATGAGAAGGAAAAAAAAAAAGAGCTTCCACAATGTATTTAAATGTGTTCTTTTCTTAACAAGCAACTATTATTAAGAGTCATGATGTTATTTATAGATATTGAATTGACTGTTATATAAATTAGCAAATTAGCCAAGTTCAAGGTTTCTAAAAATTGGTCGAAAATGGCTATTTTCTTTGTCCGAAAGATATGAAATTTCTTGTATATGTTTGGTTGTCGAATTGTTAGGGTGGAGTCTTATATTTAAAAAGCTTGAACTTACTAAATTGAGTCAATCCATTTAGAGACACTTCATGGCTAGGGTGTATTGAAATTTTGACACCAACAAAAGTACGAAACACACAGTGACCTCAACTCTGCTAGTCTGCTATATGTTCGGCCAGCGCCGAAATGAACAGCTAAGTTGTCACATCTGCTGCTTTCTTAATGTTTATATCTATTTTATATATTTAAAAAGCTTCTGCCAATTGCAATGTTTATAAGTTGGGCTTATTTCTCGGGCTCTACGCATAAAGCTCCATCTAGTTACACAAGTGTATTGTCATTCTGCATTTTTTTTTTGTGGAAATCATTCTGCATTTTTAATTCTACGAATAAGGATATGTTTTCGGATTAATACACCATGTTAGTTCTGTTTAGAATATGCATCTTTTATTCAAGACTTGTGTATCAATAATTATATTTATTTTATAGGAAATTAAAACTTATGACTAATTACTAAATATATATGTGAACATTTATGTATTAATAACTTTACATTAAATTAACATTTTAGAATGAGTTAAAAACTCAATCGCTACTTAGAAAACTTGAATCAAGTAATTGTACATTTGATTTTTAATTTAGTTATATATATAAAATCAATTTTTATGCAATTTGCTCAATAATTGATCATCTAATTTGCATAATTTTGACGACCAAGTTTATCGTGGTGTTGGCTCAATTTTCCATACGTATAAAATGATGCATTTGGGAATTATATGAGAAATCTTGAGAAGATAAACACTTCGGCATCATTTTTGAAACGTCAATCTTAGGTCAAAATAGAAGCACTCCGACTCAGGCACAAAATCAATTTAAAAATTCAATGTTCGTCAAGAAGCTGACAAATTGTTGTGCTGTTATTAGAGGATGGTTAAATACTTTTATCCAGCATACATGGCCAAAAAAAGTGAGGCATCATTGATGTTACACCTTAATCATAACACTGTAAACCTAGGCCTGATATAATGTCCATAATCAGGCAAGATCAGGAGAATGCAAATAAAATACAATGTACATAATTGATAGTTGTAGTTAAGGAGAAGCGACAGCCAATTCAGAAGTTGTGTGAACCGCGGCCACAGTGGATACCATGGAGTCCACACCGCAGATATTGCGTCCTCGGCAAATCTTATAGTAACCATTTTCTCCCCAATTCTCTCCCCATGAATTTTTAATAATCCAATATGGTTTCTCTTTCAGCCGAATGGGAGCATAGCCAGCAGAACCATATCCCACCAGTAACACCCCGTGGTCTAGCCGCCTTGAACATATGTATGGGCATGATACTCCTTCTACATATGTCTGCATATATACTGCATTGATGGCCACTGCATTTACCCGTACAAAGTTACAACATTTCAGCCATCATTATCAACCGAGAAGAGAAAATGAGAGGGAAAAGAAGCCGACTATTTCATATAAAGATCAAACAATGTACCGGCAAGAGGACCATTTTTCACTAGATTAGCAGCAATCTGGTCCTCGTCAAGCGAGACAACACTGAAGTTTGCCACTGATGCTGCAATCTTAGTCTTGTCAAACTTGCAGGCCCCACGATCAGTACCAGTATAAGGATAGTCATCCTCCCGCATGATCCCACCAGATTTAAGAATGTATTCAAAAGCACTATTCATCAGTCCGCCATTGCATCCAGAGTCGCAAGAACCAGGTTCTTCTGGATCACACTGAGCATAGACATACGTTCAATTTAGAAAGATATGCAGGAAACATCTAATAGTTTATGAACTTCTCCATAAGTCATCTTAATAGCTTGAATATAATCATCAGCTATATATCTAAATTAATACTTACAATGATATAGAATAGACAAGGGTCAACAGTCAAGACATATTTCAGCAATCAGTCAAGAGCTTAAGTTCTAGTAACTCCAATTATCAAAAGAAGAATAAAATAAATTAAGTTAACAAATTCCAAGAACTCTAAGATTTTATACGAAAAGAGTTTTAAAAATTTCAGGAGACTGCTATTGATTAATTTTTTATCATAATATACAACCTGTGAACAACACAACTTTAGTGATGATGGAAGATGCAATATGGCTAAAACAGTATAGCCACAATGCACCACTGTATGATGGGCTTGCAGCCATTCAACCACATCATGTACAGTTTCAGTTCCTTTTAGCACTTGTCTCCCAGTCCCCAATATATGCTCACCCAAGCAAAAGCCATTCTTAAGAAATAATAAGTATATCTGTTCTTGACCAAATATGACCTGTGGAAAAATTTAGTAAACCCTAACATACCCGCAGTCCTGAACAGAATCATAATGTCCCATTGACCCTCGAGAAGCACCAACGACAAATACATTACATGATATAAAATTCAGTGCTGAACTTCTATACTAACCTAATTCAAATTTTCCACACCCTGAGCTATAAAAGATAACAATTGCTGGGTAATAACAAGCAACAGATTCCGCTTCATAATAATGAAATAGAAATAACCAAATTTTGGAGATGGAATAGCAATGATAATTCAGTCTCTAAAAGAGCACATATATCAATATCAGATTAAAAAGCCACACTACAATTAGACTTGTAACGGGCAGCCAAACCTCGTGATCGCAGTCCACAAGTTGCTGTTCGCTAAGGCTGACAAGTTGTCCTGTAGCGAGGAAGTGAGCACCTTCCAGGGCCCCACTTGTGCTAAAACTCCAACACGAACCACATGAACCCTAATTTCCCATGCCATTAATTAGAATCAAAGTCAACAAAAGAATAAACCATCAACCGTCTAAGCTCTAATATTACACGGGAAAAACAAAAGAGACGAAAGAGATTAAAAAAAAAAAACCTGATTCTTAACAGGGGTAACAGCACCACGATCTCTCCAATCAAATTCTTTAGGAAGATCATCAGTCGGCAATATGGGAGCCTTGTTCGCATCCGCAGGCAACCTGAGACCTCTGAGACCTAAAATTTTTTTCCGAAACTCGGACGGAGTCAAATCCGAGAACCGGGTCACACCATGAACTGCCAATGGGTCCAACTCCTGGTGCCGTTGAGCTCGGCGCAAGTTAGCCTTAAATACCTTGAACCTGTAAGCGTGCTCTTCCTTGGAAGAGTACGACTTCCCGAACCTATCCTTAAACATAGAGAAATGATGCTCTGCGCCCAATGGAAGGTCTCCGCCATCTACCACCTGTCGGATCAACGGCTCTGCGTCACTCGCGACGGTCAAATCCTCTGTCTCCGATGAGATCGTCGAGACCAAGAGGAAAGGGAAGAGAACGAGCAGAAAAAGATTTCTATCCATAACATTCAGAATCGCCGGAGAAGGGCTGCTTTGGACATGAGGGTGCGCGGGCACTTCATACAAACAGCATGTTTTAAGGATGTGATCTCGCCCACCGAGTTATGATGATCCTTCAAATCTTAACCGTTCAAAAGGGAGATGCACATATCTGATGGACAGCATTGTTACTGTTTTTGGGATATACCGCATATGATTAAACCAATTATTCCGCCCTATCCACTAGTTGGGGAAGCGTGACCACTTTAACCAGATACCAGCGGACAATTGGCTTACTTGGGTGGAAGAGTTGAATGGTAGTTGGTTGTTTCCTACTTTACTTGTTAGATCGGTTACTAGTTTAAATTTAAGTTTAATTAATTTTTTTATTAAAATTTTTTTATATTTATTAAATTTTTTTATTATAAGATATTTTTAGAAAAATACATATATATATATATATATCATATTTTGAATATTAAATATTATTTTTTATGTCTATTTCTTCTTAACAGTTTTGGTTGGAAAATATTAAGAAATATATAAATAAAATGTATTATAATTAATTAGGGTAATATTGTAAAGTTATAGTAAATTTTACAAAGTTTAATAATTTTAATTACTTTTAACCAATTATCTTGATATGTATAAATTAGTTAAAAATAATTTATAATATAAAATAATAAAAGTATTTTGATTCAATATTTATTCTCTAATTTCATGTTGGATTATTCACTTTATTCATTCTCGCTCTCATTCATTTGAAGGCAAATGCTTTTAATAATGTCATTTAAAAAAGTAATTTATTATAGAGAAGTTATTAATTTGTTATTGATAGTAAAATAATTTAGTAGGCAATTATGAAAATATAATTTGTTAATATTTTACTATAAATATAAATAAGTGTTATGATTATTCTATATCTTATCTTATTAATTGGTTGTGGGATCCTAAATTTATAGGGAAATTTGGTTTTTGGGTATAGAATGTAAACATAATTGGTTTTTGGGAGGTAAGTGAAAGTTAATTGGTTTTTGGGATGTAAGCGAAAGTCAATTAGTTTTTGGGACTAGGGGCATGATGGGGAGATTTAAAAAACTAATCAAATGACCAAATTGCCCTTACGTCTAAGGAGAGAAAAAAAAAAGCTGAAGAAAACCTCGTTTGATTACTCAACCTAGATCATCTTCACCATCCTCCATCAAAATACCTCCCTCTCCAATCATCTTCCCCATCCTTCATTGGCGACTGACAACCCTGACCTCCTTCTCCTGACCTTCCATTTCCATGGACAGTTATACCACTGATGACCATTACCCTCCTCTCCTTATCTTCTTCCTCTTCAATTGTTGTCATCACCTTTCTCAATCTTGCCATAAATGAGGGCTCAACAACCATAATCAACATCGTCTTCAAACAACTTGGATGATGATAGAAGCAGATCTAGTGTCCTCACGTTGATCCGACATCATCTTAGAACACCATGCCTTTGTCATCTCCATCATGTCACCATTATATGTCCTAATGAGAGGAAAAAAAGGAGAAGGAGCCCGATTAAAACAAAATTTGGGATGGAAGGAAATTGAACCAAGAATAAACATGTGCAGGACGTTGAGAATGAAGAAGAGAACAATGGTGAGAACAACGGAGGTGACGGCGAAGGACGCAACGATGCTAGCAATTATCTGTTGAAGGGAGCATTATTCATGGTGAGAAACATTTTCCGGTGTGGGAAGTTTAGTTTACATCATTCGAACTCTGTAACCAAGCTTGCCCTCTTGTCTCTCGGCCATCAAACGCTCATATGTCCGCCATCAAGCTATCACTTCACTCGTCTCTCTATCATTTCTCTACTATCAAACCCTCTTAGTGTCTAGATGCTTATTGTCAGATGTTGTGGATATTTTAATGGATCTTTTTATACTGGTTAAATGAATATATAAATGGCCTATGTTGATAAAATGATGAAATGTTACTTGATTGCTGTTGTACCTATTTTCATACATCTTTTTTATGGATTTCATTGCTTATTGTGCATGTTTAAATGTATTATCATTTTTTTGGACAACGGTCAACCATACCATAATTTAAACTAAAAATAAGGTATTATATTGGTTGAATAGATTTTAAGAACAGTAGAGAAAAAATGGTCGACCAATTGAATTAATTTTTCTAGTTATAATTTCAATGTGTTTGACCATTTTTTCTGTCGCTTTAGAGGCCATGTGTGCACGCTAACTAAAACCCCACTCATACCCATGAAAAACTGTCGACCACTCGAATTGATTTTTCTAGTTATAATTTTGATATGATCAACTGTTCTTTTATCACCTCACCTATACCCATGAAAAATGGTTGACCACACGAATTAATTTTTTTAGTTATAATTTCAATGTGGTTAACCATTTTTTCTATCACCTTAGAGGCCATGTATACATATTAGCTGAAACCTCACTATTCCCGTGAAAAACAGTTGATCACCTAAATCGATTTTTCAGTTATAATTTTGATGGGGTCGACTGTTTTTCTGTCACCTAAGTCAAACATAATGGACATCTACCCACTTGGAGATACTGTTCATGCTATTATTTGTGAAGTCTAAATTATTATTTGTTAAATCTAACATGTTATTAGTGGAGTCTAACTTGTTGTTACTGAATTCTTATATTGCACAAATCAGATTCTTTATTGCACATATATGAATCCTACTTGGAAATACTGTTAATGTTGTTATTTATGAAATCTAACACGTTATTACTGAAGTTGAACTTGCACAACTTAGATTCTCTGTTACACATAGAAAACACATTTGGAGATACTATTTATACTGCTATTTGTGTAGTTTAAATTATTACTTGTGGAGTCTAACACTTTATTATTGAAGTTTAACTTGCACAACTTGAATTCTTTATTACACATAAGAAGTTCACTTAAAGATATTGTTCACATTGCTATTCGTGGAGTCTAACGCGTTATTAGTAGAGTCTAACTTACACAATTTGGATTCTCTATTATGTATAGGAAGCCTACTTGAAGATACTATTCATACTGCTATTTGTGGAGTTTAAATTGTTATTCATATAGTCTAACACGTTATTAGTGGAATCTAACTTGTTATTATTTGATTTTTATCTTACACAATTTGGATTCTTTATTGCATATATAGGAATCTCACTTGAAAATATTGTTAATGCTATTATTTATGTAATCTAAATTGTTATTTGTGAAGTCTGACACATTATTATTAAAATCTAACTTACACAACTTGAATTTTCTATTATACATAGGAAGCCCACTTAGAGATATTGTTCATGCTACTATTCATGGAGTATAACACGTTATTGGTGAAATTAAAATTATTATTCATGGAGTCTAACATGTTATTAGTTGAGTCTAACTTGTTATTCATGGGCATGGGTAAGTGACTTCAAAAACGGTCGATTACGCCAAAATTATAACTAGAAAAACCAATTTAGATGGTTGACCATTTTTCATAGGTATGGGTGAGGTTTCGATTAGCCTGCACACTTAGCCTCTAAGGTGACTGCAAAAATGGTCGACACATTGAAATTATAATTGGAAAAATCATTTCAGGTGGTTGACCATTTTTCATGAAAATTGATGAGGTGACAGAAAAATGGTTGATCATATCAAAATTACAACTGGAAAAATCAATCCAGGTGGTTTACTGTTTTTCATGGGTATGAGAGAGGTTTTAACTAGCGTACACATATAGCCTCTAAGGCGACAGAAAAAATGGTCGACCACATTAAAATTGTAATTGGAAAAATCAATTCGGTTGGTTGACCTTTTTTTTTCACTGTTCTTAAAATCTGGTTAACCAACATAATGGCTTGCTTTTAGTTTAAATTGTGCTATGGTCGACCTTTTTCCAAAAAAATGATAATACATCCAAACATGTACAACAAGTAACAAAATCCATTAAAAAAGATGTATCAAAATAGGTACAACAACAATCAAGCGACATTTCATCATTTCATCAACATAGGTCATTTACATATTCATTCAACTAGTATAAAAAGATCCATGAAAATATCCACAATATCCAACCATAAGTATCTAGATGCTAAGAGGGTTTGACAACAGAGAGAAGATAGAGATATGTGGGTTTGATGATGGAAAGACGAGTGAAGTGAGGGCTTGATGACGGACATATGAGGGTTTGACAACAATGAGACAAGAGAGCAAGCTTGGTTACAGAGTTCAATTTCCAATCCCAGATTTTGTTTTAATTGGGCTTCTTGCCTTCTTCTTTTTTCTCTCTCATTAAGACAGATGATGACGACACAGTGGAGACAACAAAGGCAAGGTGTTCGAAGATGATGTGGGATCATCATGAGGATACTAGATTTGCTTCTATCATCATCCAAATTACTTGAAGACGATGTTGCTTATGGTCACCAAGCCCTCATTTGTGGCAAGATTGAGAAAGATGATGGTAACAATTGAAAATGAAGAGGATGGGGAGAAGGAGGTAATGATCATGGGTGGTGTAATTGTCTATGAAAGTGGAAGGTGGGGAGAAGGAGGTAAGAGTCGCCGGTTGCCGATAAAGGATGAGGAAGATGATCAGAGAGAAAGGTATGGGTTGCTGATAGAGGATGATGAAGACGATCGGGTTAAGCAATCAAATGAGAGTCTCTTCATCTTTTTTCCCCCCCTCTCATTGGACATAAGGGCAATTTAGTCATTTGATTAGTTTTTTAAATATGCCCATCATGCCCCTAGTCCCAAAAACCAAGTAACTTTCTCTCACCTCCCAAAAACCAATTATGTTTATATTCTATACCCAAAAACCAATTTTCCCAAATTTGTATATGTTTAAATACATATATACAAAATAAAGGGAAACTCTAAAAACAATAAAAACTTCTTGCATAAGTTCTCTTTTTTTTTTTTTGTTTGGAGGAGTGGGGGTGGCGCTGAACATCTTGGATGATAAGTTAAATGCGTGCTTGTGACATCATAGGGTTACCTTAACGGAAAGCAAACAAGGACTAGCGCATTAAGTTTTTTCTTATCTCTACTTTAAGCCATTCATACTTTATACATTCATACTTTATAGTATAGACTCGTCACTCTTATTTTTTATGTGTTGGATGTGGTAATGTATAACATTTCATTATTGAACCAATTCAATAAAATATTCATACAAAATAAAGTTGTTAGATTGAAGTTAATGCTAGCTAACGTGTATTTTGCTCTTCTCTCTCTCTCTCTCTTTCTCCACTTCTTATTTTTGGCCAACAGCCGTCTCTTCTCTAATAATTTTTCAATAGTGATTAACTTACACTATGTAAACATGCTTAAAGAAGAAAATAATGCAAGAAACACGTTACCTGAGTTGATACTTGTAAATGTAAAATTTTGTTATCATAGTTTGAATACTGTCTTATGACATGTTGAAAAATCACTTTAATAAGTAGAACTGTAAAATTGGGTTAATCCAATTCAGCTCTTGAAGACATGTGGGGTTGAGTTTGGCCTGTCAAACAAACGAAACTTCTTCATAGTTCATACGGTTTATTAGTATTTTGTTAATGCTAACATACATATAATTTTAATTTAATAAAAAATTTCCAACAAAAAACAAAAAGTGGACCCGAAACAAAAAAAATGCTACTCTACCATTAGTTTTTTATGATTTTTAAGGCTTATAGAACTGGCCTCGTCCACCCCATCCTACTACCTACATGGGCCGAAATAGAATGGGGCTGAAAGTCATTTTATCATTTGGGATATTGATCTTTTTTTTTTTGTGCCAACTCATTTGGGATATGGATCCAGAAGCATTCATAATGAGTTAATACTTGATATAACTAATAATGTACCAATGCGATGCAGGTGATGGTCCAGTATACAAGCCTTATAATATATATATTTATTGTAAAAAATTTAATGATTTGAGAAGGTTCCTCAATGATAAATTAAGATATTAAAGACAAAACTTAATTTTAATATTTTTCTCATCTCGTCCAGAAAGGGATTCATGCTGCTAGATGACTCTCCTTTGTTATATGGTATATTGAATTTTCATTTACGGCTATTATGTAGAATTTAAAATATGTTAGTTTTCCTCCAATGAGCAAATACAACGTTTAAAACAATTTAATACTAAAAAAGACAATAAAAAACACTTTTGACCAAACAATAAAAAATTTAAAATTATTTTGTTTTTTGTTTTTTTGTGTGAATATATGATATTCTAAAAGTATCTCACTTTAATTTAAGAATTTATTGAGATTCAAATTAATCTGGATTGAAATGGTCAGGACTACATATATTTCCATGGTTTAAATTTGAGATTTTTGATTAAATTGTTATAACCACTGTGAGTTGAATTAAACACCTTGAGGTCCACTATTAATCACTTTAATAAGATATAAGCAATTTTAAATGCTTGATATTGATTAAATTATTTAAATTGATCGATTTGATTGCTGATGAGTCAAATTTCAATTTAAAATTAAATAAAATATAAAAATAACATTCTATATATCTTCCCAGAGTGAAGGTTCTAATTATGCATTAAATATATTAGCAAACATAATAAAATCATAATAAAGTTAAATGATAACATCAATTGTATCAATTCAATTGTATTGAATTTCAAATTCAACCAACTCAGGCCAAAAGGAAAATCAACTAATCAATTATAAAAGTTCATTAAATCATATACTAACCATTTTAAGGTAAAGAGTTGATTAATTCGGTAACTTCTCAACCTAGTGAAGATTTTTTTTTCTCTTTCTTAAGCTGATGATGCAAGGAAAAAATTTTTGTAAGACTAATATCAAATTTAATGTACACAATAGATGCAACATTCAAGTGATTTTTTGTCACATTTTATTTACCCACTTAATCATTACTTGAATAACTTCTTTGCTCAGCGGGCCCTTGCACAACCTAAATGGCAAGCTTTACACTTCTAAATCAAGCTATGGTATTTGGTCAATTAAAAACATAATTATCTGAAATCATTATCAATAAATGGTTATCAATAGAAGGATTTTGAATATTGTTTAAATAGATTCAAAGTTTTTTGGAAAAGTATTTAAATTAAATTTATTTAAATCATTCATTAAAATTTTAAATTTAATATTATAATTTACAACAAAAGAATTAAATGATCAATGTATACGAATTTGTAAAAATAAGGGGAATTTAAATCACATAGTCATAATGCGGCATTAATGTAACATAAATGCAGCATTAACATATACTCCCTCCGATCTCATTTATAAGTAATTATTATTTATTGTACGGGTATTAAGGAGACATAATTATACTCTTAAATTTATAAAAAGTTAGTATAAATTTCTAATCTTACCCTTACTGATTAAAGACTAGAATAATTTACGAGACAAAAAAATCATTAAATGAAGGGTAAAGAAGAAAATTCAAATAAAAAATAACACAACATCTTATAAATAGGACCAAGCAAATTTTTAAAATAACATCTTATAAATGGGACCGGAAGGAGTAAGTATTAGCAATTACATTTATTTTTTTTTTAATTTTATAAATGCATGTCACGTTATTAAGCCCTCACTTTATACCAAGATGTCAATTACATTATAGGGAGCTAATGGCAACAAGTAAGAGATGTGTGATCCACATAGAATTTGATCTCTATGTGGCAAATTATAATCTCAGCATTTGTGCTTTTGGAAGCTGTTTATATATGTGTGTGCGTATAAATTTTGATATGTAAACAGAAGTGTATATTTGAAAATTTTAACATTATGCATAGAGCTCCATTCTTTTGGTCCACTTAATTTGAGATTCTCAACATTTTCTTCCCTATATATCATTTTCCTTAGTTGGTAATTATACATGCACTTATGACTTTATATATTTATGTGTGTTAAGGGATATGATGAAAGCCACATTAGGTTGCAAATGGATTGGAGAATTAGTGACCTTCATTTGGAAATTAAACAATTACAAAGCTCAATTAATCATAAACATTTTTTATTATTTATTGCATATTAATTCAAAATTTAAATTAAAAGTATTTACTAAAATTTTACTTAAATCATATTTTTAGATAGATTTGGCAATTTATTATATATGAATTATTCAATACATCTGTATATCTTTCAAAGGAGGACCAAACGTTTACTGTTCCTAGCACTGTGCTCGTGATGCCATTGTCCTTCCGTTCCTTTGTTCAGTTGGTCCTCATTTCATCTAATTAATAATTAATTTAATTCCCTTCCACTTTTATCCCATATATTTGCCCTCTTTTTCCCAAGGCCATGAAAGTCAAGGTTGCTGGCTCCATTTCCAATTTCCAGGAAAAGGGTTAGTGGTTTATTGTATACTAATAATTAATGGTCATGATAATTTAATCATTAATTATTATATGGTCATGATAATTTAATAATTAATTATTATTTTTATGTATGAAAACTTTGATAAATTTATAGATATGGGTGAGATTTGGAGTGTATAAGGCCGTGTATCATTTTTTCCAAATCCTCTATTATTATTCACTTAATTAGTGGAGATGATGATTTAATAATTAATTATTATTTTTATGTACGAAAACTTTGATAGGTTTATATATACTGGTGAGATTTGGAGTGTATAAGGCCGTGCATCATTTGTTCGCTTCATGAAAAAACTACCTCTTTATTTGATCATGTTAAATCCCCTATTATTATTATTCATTCATTCATTCACTATATAATAGTATAATATTCACACGAAATTTTGGTATTAACATTTTCGGAGTGTCCAATTTTTCCTCTATATATAGTGAGGCAGAAGGAAAGATCTGGAGGTTTCAGAAATCTAACAAGTTTATTAGGAGAGATATATATGATCATTGACTTTGTGGCCATGATGTGGCGTGACAATCATCATTATGTTCTTTCAGAACTTGCATGATCAGTTGCAATAGAAAGCGACGTCGGAATGGTATTCTCATGGTGATTAATTATTTGCTTTTTGGGTTTGTCATTGTGCTTAATTAATCAAGATGATAATTAAATAATTAATTATTATTTTTATGTATAAAGACTTTGATGGATTTATATGATTTAATAATTAAATTCGCTATATAATAATATAATATTTACACGAAATATTAGTATTAGCATTTTCGAAGTGTGCAATTTTTGTATGATCATTGATTTTTGTGGGCATGATGTGGTGCGGCAATCATCATGGTGTTAGTGTTAGTTTGAAATTGTTGCCTTTATTAGCTGTTATATTCTTTGATTTTTCTTATATTTTCCATTTTTGTCAGAATCCATTTTTCCCCTTTGTCCTTTCTTTTTGGACTCAGATTATGCAATCTGTACTTGCATGATGAGTTGCGATAGAAAGTGGCGTCGAAATGGTATTCTCATGGTCATATTAGTTATTTTCTTCTTGGGTTTGTCATTGTGTTTTAAAAATAGCGTCCATTCATATGTGTTTTTTTCGTAGAGTTTTTTTTTTCCCGATACCGCTTCTCCACAAAGGATTAGTGCTAGATCAATGTGTTTTCAGAGGTGATTTTCCTTTTTTTTCCTCTCATTTATTTTTCCATTACCATTTCTTACTCTCGCTTATTCATGCATGATTATTGGTATCGTTTATTTTAGGTTAGCAGAGGCTGATGAGGATTCTGCGATAGAAGTTGATGGTGATTTTGTTCATTGATATGCATTGAGTTAAGTAAAGTGGCTGGGTAGGGTTTGGATGACTCATGTGTTTTTTTTTCCTATGTGTGTCCTTTTGAGTCTAGGCTCTTGTAGTGTGCGTGGTGAGAGAGATACGGCAGTCATGAGAGAGAGAATGGCTACTGAATCCAGCAACTTTCATGAACATCCTCATCATTATGCAATTAGCAGTACTTCCTCAAGCAATGTCTCTTTTGTTATAGGTAATAGCTTTGGACATTCTGATGGTTGTCCTTCTATCTTTCCATTTTTTCATTATACAATTGACAGTACTAATAATTAGTCTATGAATAGAAACATACTTGGATCTTTCCATTTTATAGGTAATAGAGCTTAATTATGTAGGTCAAAAGTTTTTTTCCACCAAATAATAGTGGCGCTAGTGATGGTAATTAATAATTAATGCTGATTAGCGTTGTTACCCAAGAAAATGCCTAATTTTACTAGGTGATGCGACATATATTGATGAAGGAGATCCTACATATGAGTGCAAGTATTGTGTACTATGATGTGGTATAATGAAAGATCCAAGCATGTTTCCACTTCTGTTGAACCAGTTTTTTCCTTGTGTTGTTCACAAGGGAAAGTGAGGTTGCCTCTCATGACAAATCCCCCTGAATACTTGTGCCATCTTTTTTTCGATAAGGGCTCCCCTGATTCTCTGAACTTTTTGAAAAATATTCACGCTTATAATAATATGTTTTCTTTTACTTTTATGGGTGGAAAGATCAGGCATTTCTCACATGCTGGGCCGTACAGTTTTGTTATCTCTGGGCAGAATTACCATCTTATCGGTAGTTTATTGCCATCACCTAGGGCTCATACGGTCTATTCTCAATTGCATGTGTATGATATCCAGCATGAAGATACTAATCGTATAACAGTGATTAGGTATGCCATAAGATCTTTTACATTCACTTGCTTAATTTAAAAATTTTAAAATCAGTTTACTACTTGTTAATGACTTCCTAATTTGCGTTATCAGGTCTCATGAGATTGAGTGCCAGCTTGATCAAGACATTATTAGAGGTATCATGGATACATTGGATACTTTCAATTTGTATGTTAAAAAATATAGGATGGTAGCTAAAATGATTAGGGGTGGTGAACATCTTGATGTCAGAATACGATTGATATATAAAATTGGTGAAAATAGTAAGGTGTACGATCAACCTTGCTCATCCGATGTGGCTGCTTTGATTGTTGGTGATTTTGATTATTCATATATTGAGAGGGATATAATCATTGAAAAAGAGTCAGGCGCTTTAAAAAGAATTAATGAATTACACAAGAGCTATCTTCCTTTATAGTATCCTGTTATATTTCCATATGGGTCTGGTGGATATGAAACTGGCATTCAGCTCTATTCTCCACCTTCTAGGAAAAAATTAAGGAGGCAGTTCGTTAGCATCTGTGAATTTATTGCGTATAAGTTAATGATGAGGTATGGTGAAAGTTTCATTCTTTTACAAGCAAGTAGATTATTCCAACAATTTATCGTTGACGCCTATAGCATGATTGAAGCATAGCAATTGTAGTTTATAAGGAGCAATAAGGTGCAGTTCAGGACTGACAAGTACAAGGGACTATTTGATGCTATTTTGAGGGGGGAAACTCAGGCTGTTAGCACAGGAAAAAGAATAATACTTCCATCTTCCTTCACAGGAGGAGCGCGATATCTGATTCAAAATTATCAAGATGCAATGACTATTTGTAGATGGGCTGGTTATCCAGACATTTTTATAACTTTCACTTGTAATCCTGCTTGGCTTAAAATAAAAAGAGAATGTGTAAAGTACTCACAAACATCCACAGACGGTCCAGACATAGTCTCTAGAGTGTTTACCATCAAGCTTAAAGAACTTATGCATACTGTGAAGGAAAAAAAGGTATTTGGAGAAGTTATGGCAGGTAATGGTCATTATTTGAACTTTATTTGATAGGTTGAATTTTTTATAACTTATTAGATTTATGTCTGACATTTTTAGTTATTAAATTGCTTTAAATATCTTAATCGATTGATTTCCTTCAAGCATTGATTTTTTTGAAATATTCATCGTTTAGTTCTTCAATGGCTACCTTATTTCTTTTAGTTGTAAATTTCAGCTGGATTCATATTTTGCCTTGGACAAATATATGCTATAAACCAGTTGTTGGTTTTTTCCTCCCGGAAATATCTATTTGTCCAATTGCTTATTAATTTAATTTTGTCATTAATTTTTTTTAATGTGCAGCATTTGATTCTTCAATGACTATGCTATTTTTTTTTTACTTTAAAGAAATTTATTCCATGAAGCAATTTTACATTGTTGCTTTTTTTAAAAAAATTATTTCTGTCCCGCCATTATTGACTGTTGGTTTTCCTGATTAAATTAAACAATTATCAATTGTTCATCTTCTGTAAAGACTATACCATTACTCACTTGTATTATGGTTTGAGCTTGGCAGAAATTTAAACTATTGAGTTCCAGAAAAGGGGGCTTCCCCATGCTCATATCTTGCTCTTTTTGAGTGAGAGCCACAAGATCAGAACTCCTGATGATTTGAACAGATTAATTTGGCTGAGATTCCTGACAAAGACCAAGAACCATTATTATATGACCTTGTGCGCTGTTTCATGGTACATGGTCCATGCGGAAAAAGGAATCCAAGTTCCCCTTGTATGGAAAAAGGCAAATGCACTAAACATTTTCCTAAAAAATTTTTGATCAAAGTCACATAGATGATAAGGGATATCTAACTTATAGAAGGAGACAAGACCAAAGAATCATAGAAAAAAAGGGGTGCTTCCTTGACAATAGGTTTATTGTTCCCTATAATGTTTTTATTTTGCAAAAATTTCAAGCTCATTTGAATATTGAAAAAACTAATCATTCAAGATCTGTTAAATATTTATTCAAATACAAAGGGGATAATAGAGTGGTTGTTAGTTTGTATTCCAATTCAGGAGACTCCTCTTTCAGTGCTGTGCAAGATGAGATTCAGCAGTATTATGACTGTAGATATATCTCACCTTGTGAGGCTGCTTGGAGAATATTTGCTTTTGATATCCATCATAGATATCCACCAGTTGAGCAATTGGCCTTTCATCTGCCTAATGAACATTCTGTTGTCTATAAAGATTCAAATCAGATTAAGAGCATCTTACAGAAGGAAAGCATTAATCAATCTATGATGTTAGCGTGGATGAATTGCAATGTTCACAATGAACTAGCAAAAAACTTAGCCTATGCAGAATTTCCACATCATTTTGTATATGACCATCGAAATAAAGAATGGTGCCAGAGTAAAAAAGGGTTTTCAATTGGACGTTTATATCATGTTCCTCCAACATCTTGTGAATTATACTTTCTTAGGATGTTGCTAACAAAGGTTAGAGGATCAACTTCATTTAAGACAATCAGAACAATTGATGACATTATCTATCCAACCTATAGGTCAACATGTTATGCCATGGGATTACTGGATGATGATAAAGAATTCATAGATGCTATCAATAAGGCAGCTGTATGGGCAACTGGCCAGTTTCTGATAAAGTTATTCGCTCAAATGCTATTGTCATCATGCTTATCAAAGCCCAATTTGGTTTGGCGTGCAACTTCTCATATTTTATCTGAAGATCTTTTTTATATGCCTCATCATAGCAATGATGAAAGATCTGGTATTTCTTTTTTGTTTTAATATGCAATTTATTTTTATCATATTTTTTCGCTCACATATCCCTTCAGTTTGAAATATTTTATAGCATTTTGTTGGCATCTGTGCCTTTCTACAGTATCCCATGATTGTTGGTTTCCAATACCCTTTTACATTGTTCAGTTTAATGTGACATTTTTATATGTTCAGGTATACATTTTTCCCAAGATAAACAAGATGCCGCTCTAAAAGAGATTGAAAAGTTTTTGCAGAAGAATGGAAAAAGTTTGTCAAGCTATCTAGAGTTGCCTTTACCATCTAACATGAATTGTTGGGATCCTCTTGATTATTTATTAGTCGAGCATTTAAACTTTGACGGGACTATTTGATGGTCGAAGCAGAAAAAATGGTCTCTAATTTAACTGATGAGCAGAGACTAATCTATGATACCATCATTTCCTCAACCCATTTAAATCTCACCAATTTTTTCTTTGTTTATGGACATGGTGGAACTGGAAAAACTTTTCTCTGGAATGCACTCATTACTGCATTTAGGTCTAAAGGTGAAATTGCTCTTGCAGTTGCTTCAAGTGGGATTGCAGCAACACTTCTTCCAAGTGGGTGAACTGCTCATTCACTATTCTCAATCCCTATTTCAATCAATGAAGATTCAACATGCAATATCAAACAACATTCTCCAGTCGTTGATTTAATTAGACGTGCTAAGCTAATCATTTGGGAGGAAGCACCAATGATTAATCGACATTGTATAGAGGCTATTGATAGGACTTTCAGAGATATTATGCATGGAACAAATTCAAATAGTTATTCACATCCATTTGGTGGGAAATGTGTCGTGATGGGTGGCGACTTTCGTCAGATTCTGCCTGTGATCCCAAAAGGAACAAGAGCAGACATTGTGAATGCTTCTATAAATCGTTCTTACCTTTGGCAATATTGTAAAGTTTTTCATTTAATAGTAAATATGAGGCTCAGGTCTATACCATCTCGATAATGATAAACTTCATGCATTTGCAGATTGGATTCTAAGTGTAAGAGATGAAAAGTTAGCCCAGCCACACGATGGCTATGCATCAATAGAGATTCCAAGCAGTTTACTTATCACTGATTTCAATGATCCTATCCAAACTATTGTTGGTGCAATTTTCCCTGATCTTGAGAACAATTTAAATGATTTTGGCTACTTCTCACATAGAGCAATTCTTACTTCTACTATTGAAGTTGTTAATAGGATTAACAGCTATATCTGTTCAATTTTCCTTGATGAGAACATTGATTATTTTAGCTCTAATTCTGTTGTCACTGAAACAAAAAATAGTGACTCTTTTGAGGAGACCTACATTGTTGAATTTTTAAATAGCATAAACTGTTCTGGCCTTCCCCCTCACAAATTGTCCTTCAAGATCGGTATGCCTGTGATGTTAATATGAAATATTGACTAGTCTTCTGGACTATGCAATGGTACTCGATTGATCATCTCCCACCTTGCAAAACACATCATCAAAGCTATTAAACTGAACGGCCTTCATCCAGGTGAAAAAGTTCTCATACACCGCATGGATATGAACCCATCTGAATCAAGGTGGCCTTTTACATTAAAAAGAAGGCAATTTCCACTTATTCCTTCTTTTGCTATGACAATTAACAAAAGTCAAGGTCAATCTCTCATTAACGTTGGTGTCTATTTGCCAAATAGTATTTTTAGCCATGGTCAATTATATGTTGTTGTTTCACATGCGAGGACAGTTGAAGAATTAAAAATTTTGCTTCATGACTTTGAATTAAAGCCATTAATACAGACAATGAATGTTGTTTTCCAAGAAATATTTAGCAATGTTGCATGTTAATTAGCTTCTTATGAGCAATGTTCTTCTTATGTAAGCATATATTTTTAAGATCAACTATATATGTTTTGTGGATTTGCATTATATGTCTATATGTATCTGTGTGGAAAAAAAATAGTTATTTCGTTTTTATTTTGTTATTGTTGTTATTGTTATTGCTAGAATTTTAAAAAATGTTTGGCACCACCCTTTTTTAGAAAGCAAAAAATTATCACTAACAATTTAGTTATGTTTTACATGAAGAAATTATTTGGCCTTCTTTTTAATGAGGAGGTTATTTAGAGATCTATCTTACAAAAAAAAAATGTCTTCTAAGTAAGAATGACTATAGAATTTTCTCCTATGATTACAAACATATACGTATATATATATATGTGTGTGTGTGTGTGTGTGTGTATAATATCTATGTGCACATTGAATATGTGTATCTACCTCATATCATAATATTTGCCTCTTTAAATAAAAATTAAGCCACAATTTTGCCAATGTCTAACTTTTTTTATAGAATATTAATCATTAATTATATTCTGAGTTAAAAGTTTTTATTTAGTTATCAACAAAAAAAATATCTCACTTCATAGCAATCACATGGTTTTCTAATATGAAAAAATATATAGATTATAGAACAACTGAATTAATAAGCAAATTACAGGTTCTCATATTATTTGAAGCGTGTTCTCTGAACTTGAAAATCGTGCATGAACCAACAAGATAAAACAAAAGATAAAACGTATTATATAAAGCATATGTATGAAACATGTGTCTCTTAAATCGTTCAATTACACATACCAAGTACTGGGTGTCTCTCAGCGTATATTTTTTTCCCTCTCTTTGTTTTGGTACTAATCCTAACCTAATTTTTTATGTCATGGTCTTGTATAAGCTAATACTACATAGTTTTATTGCTACAAAATTAAAATCATCTTAGTGCGCTTTCAACACTGCTTTTTATCTCATGATGCCCATCGTTTATAAAAAATTGTCAAATTTTTCAAATCAAACTTGCATCCCGTTCTAAATATTTGTTATGCTAGAAAATAAATGCTATAATTTGCCTATTCTTTTCTTAATTTCTATTAAACAAAACACTAAAGCAGTAAGGCAATATAGATAAAGATCTCTCATAATACATGTGCTTCACTGTTTTCAAACATAACAAAAAAACCAAATCCACTAATATCTCAGGTGAATCACTCAAAAATGGTTTGACACACATTAAACGTTCATGATGAGCGAATGATTCACCCCATTGATAGTGCCCATGCAAGTAAAGAGGGAGAGACAAATCATCCCACATGACCAGTCGAGCCAAGTTGACATTATCCAGTCTAAAAGAAATCACCCTGTGATTAGTCAGCAATAGTATCCTATGCCTTCCTTCATCCTTGGCTAAATGAACATGCAGCACATAGAATCCATGAAGATCTATCAGTTGGTCAAAGAACACCCCTAGAATGGTATTAGCTAGTATGCTCAAATCAACACGGCCTATGAGATCCCAGCCATAGTAATCATTCATCAGTTTAAAAATGTTCAGTGATGAGCTATTTTCATTCTTTCTTAGAATAACATAGTATTCTCCATTAGATTCTCCAAAATAAGAAATGAGACTATCCTTAATTCCCGGTAGCATAAGCCATGAGTTTAAGGATTTACTTTCAAGATGAAAATAGAGGGAAGTCTCACTCTCTGGTATCTAATGAATGGCCCCATTGAAGTAAATGGGACAGCCAAATAAAACATTCCCTGGTGAAACAAATGGGATACAATTCTCATCCCATGCAAATCTTTGAGGAGTAAACATGAAGAACACTAAGAAGGCCACCCTGTCCTTCTCGTCTAATGTAGACCACAATATAGTCAGGAGATATTAGAGGATCAAATGCAAAATTTACTTGAACTACACTCATTGCAAATTGCTCACTTGGAAATGTTATCGTAGTATACCGCATAGTTGTGATGTTACAGATAAAAAATTTGAAGGGAGATACCAAACTAGACTCTATATTGAAGAGAGAACTGAAATCATCAAATATTTTCAAGTGATTGCTACAAGCTAATAAAACCAAACCATTGCAAGATTGAACTACAAAGTAGTGCACTGGGTGAAGGTATGTTACTTGTGGAACATTGAGAGGAGAAAAAATTCGATCATCCTTTGGGAAAGACATTGTTTCAAAATGAACAGAAATTTCGATCATTGGTTTTAACAAGAAACCAGATGGGATAGTAGACCTTGAATGCTAGTGAACAGTGTGCTTGTAGCAAAACCTGCCATCAAAAATAATGTCATCCCACCTTTTACAGACATATCTCAAATGGACAACTTTCTTCGCAAGAACTCAGACTAATATCTCCGTTAACATATCATCGTTGCAGATGACATTGTCCATCAGCTCACAGTTCAGTTTGTAAATGTTAGTACGCTTTGCTTGGTGTGAGGATGAGAATTTGAGTTAAATTCAGCTAATACTCCAAGTTGTGTCATCCTGCAAAATAAATGTTATAGGATGAATTTGTCATGCGCAAATAAAGTACAATCTTGGAAATGGAAATATGAGACAAGATAAAGCTACCATGCCTACTTTGTTTCCTCTCTCTCTCTCTCTCTCTTTTCTTATTTATAATCACAACAATAATTTATCAAAAAAGATCTCAACAGAAAATATCTACCTTTATCAATCACTTTACAAGTGAGTAATACCTATTAATAGTAAAAAAAAATATGAATTAAAAAAACACGTGAATTATCTATTAATATTAATTATTACTAATTATGGAAAAGATTCTGAATAATCTATTAATACTAATTATTATTATCTATTCAATAATCAAGAAAGTCACGCTAATCTATGTTATTATATCATAAATACTTAACTTAATACTTAACAGATGGATATCATGATCTTCACACTTTTTTTTTATTAGGAGCCATTTTGAATTCGAGTTCCATCTGCTTCAATATCTTCCACATTCTATCTAACCTCCCTCTAACTTTTTGCAGGATATCCATGCTCATTTGACTTTTAGAACTTTGGCAGACATTTTAGACTTCCATTTACTTCAATGTCCTTCATGAAACATGTAACTTTTCTCTTCCACAATGCCCTTGCTAATTTGACATTTACACTTGTAAAGAACCATTGCTGGACATTATGCAATGGATGATAATAATAATGAATAATGCCAACATTGTTCTATTCCCCATAAAAGCAACAAGGTCAATTGCGTATACTTCTAAACAACCTCACTTCACAAAAAATAAAGACAAAAAGATATTGGCACCACTATAGCAATATAATAATTGAAGTCTGTACTATAAACATGATCATCATAGGATAAAAAAATTAAAAAAAAATTTTCATCATTACACTTTCATTGTTTCTTATTACATTGTCTCTTTCAGTTATTTTCTTACATATCATAAGCATTAGTTATATTTTATTAATTTACTACTTATATATTCTCCATTACCTTTACCTAATAATAAATAAATTATAAATCAGACAAGATCAAATGATCGACTTGTCACACACATGTTGCAACTTAATCATTTAAAAAAGGACAAGAAACAAATATCATTTTGAACAATAGCTTACTGCGCTTATATCTCTTCTCGCCTTTCTTTTTTCCTCACCATTGAAAAGGCAAACAACCATTGTCCTCAGCATAGATCCTCGACCGTCATGAATAGTATGTAATTTCATTTGATCAAGGACATTGACACAACTAAGGAAACATGGAGATTGAAGGTGAGAATAGTTAACAAGTGGAGTGTTCACAATTAGCAACAACCTTCACGAATAGATCGTGTTTGCATGATTCTCATGGATGAAGAGGTCAATAATTAAATCTTTCATACTCATGTTGTATACCTTAATATCTTAATATTAATATTCATTTTAATCATGATTAGTCATTTAAATATAAAGATTTACATAGTTATATGGCTCTTATTCAGAAAAACAAGATTCAAGCAGCAATACTAGCATCAAATTTAATCGAACAATATGAATCAACTTTAGTTGATGGTGAGTGTTAAGAGATGGAGAATTTTTGTGTTGGAGAAAATATAGGGTTGTTTAAGACAACGGCACATCCTTATAGATTATCTTTCAATCAACACACTCATTTCCATAGAATCCAGTGTGATATACCTGCTGACTCTTACAATTTTGTATTAATCAAGGATCTTCTGGAATTCAGATACAAAGAAGATCTCCTTATTGGTCAATCCCCATTGTCCTTCATCTTCAACATATTACTTTTCTCTGCTTTTTACTACTCACTCCCGCTAATTTTTTTCCTGTTTTATTTTTTTGATGTGATAACGCAACAGATGTTATCGGTTTCCTCAAATCTTGTGGCTTACTACAACAATTTCATCTCAACAATGAAATCCACGATAGACTCATATTTTCTATTGTAGATCTGGAGTTAGCCTAATAAAACTTTAATTTCAATTGTCACTCTTGTACATGATATGTATCTTATGACTCAAATATCTCCTTAATAACAATATCTTATCTTTTGCCTCTCAGTTTGTCCCAGAGATACAATAATAGATTGCACACTTTTCAGTCAGCTTGCAACCACGGCCTATTCTGATAGGGAAAAGCACACGCAACTTCCTATAATGATCATTCTTCAATATGCAAGAGTCGAGTCAAGTCGATCTGGAGACGTTCAATTGACAAATTCATGGTCAACAACAAAAATCACCTTTAGCCCTAATATACCTGAAGCAAGATCGCCGCTCAATAGGTACTTCTAAAACTTACAATTTTAAAATAGGATTTATGGATTTATTGAAAATCATCATTTGATCTCCAATTATTAAATAAGTAATCCATTGAAAACATATCCATAGCTTCAAATATATATTCAAGAATTATTTTCTCCCCTTTTCCTCTTTTAATTTTATTCTTTCTTAACTTCAATTGTTCATGATGACTTGACCCACCAGTCTCTCATCCTCGCCCGTCAAAGAGATGCATTGTTACACTCAAATTATAGATCCACAACCATCCCAGTCACAAAATCGCTACCTTCTTCATAGCGATAATCGAATCTTAATTTCAGATATTCCGAATGACAATAACGTGAGTTAGTTTTTAAGTTATTGTCAATACAACAACAACAATATACGCTTTGGAGAGATAGAGAAAATATGCACTAATTTTAGCGCCTCTTCTCACAGGCATTCACATGTACAATTTTGGCAGAAGTGCAGAAAATGCAAACAGGTTATGGTTGGTGGTAGTATGGCTGCCCTAGGTGCAACTCTAAACCAAGAGAAAAAGATGGGTTGCAGTATTGTGCTAATTGCCAAAAAAACATTGAAAATGTGAAACCAAGGTTAGTACTGTATCATTGAAAAATCATAATTATATTTATTATCCATTTCCTTTCCTAGAGTAATGTTCAAGTCTCCATAGATTTAAAGTCCACTATGAGGTGAAGGACAATACTGGATAGATATCAGTCATATTCTTCGATCCACATGTTACACAATTGCTACAGACATCTGCTGAGCAATTATTAAGCAACCTCACGAAGGTGATGAGACAGTTTTATCTAAAAAAATTTATTCCATCAACATCTTTAAATTGTTTTCCTCTCTGCCTGACAACAAAAATGTATATAGGATGGCAGACAATATTCATTTCCCGAGGAATTTCATCAGACGAATAATATACAATAGCGTCCAACCCTCCTGTCAAGTAAAAAGCATGAGTATCATATAACTAGACCAATTGTTTTTTGGTTGGACGTGTAGTTTTTATTATTTGTTTATCCTGATATTATATTAAATTAAGCAAATTTTTTTCTGGACGTATAGAGTTTTTTTCCCCTATTCAATGTAGAATTTAATATAATATTAGTAAAGTAAAAAAAAAAGGTATTAATCATTCAAGGAAAAAACCAATTTATGCCGCTTTAAGAGAAACAGGAGAGCAACAAAAAATTTGCGGTTCTCAGTTTTTCTTGAAAAACCATCATCATGTGTTGTTCATCCATGTATTAAGAAACCACCACATTTCATTCACCTTGCCTGCAGCACGTTGAACACTCATCATAGAGTTTAAATCTTCCCAAGCCTTAGGAGGACATATGACCACTCATCATAGAAAGGACAAAAGGGAGCTGCTATCTCCAAAATTTCTTTCATCTCTTGATCCTAAACCGTGTTACCCTACCTCCGTGTTGCTCCCATCAGCTCCTCCCCTACTTCCTCTAAGTACTAACAACTTCTCCAACTACAACTTTTCAAACCATTGTTTCCTTCGTGAATCTTCTTCTGCAGGTCACATTGGCAACCATACAGGTCCATGCTCACTTTGTCAGCCTCCTTCAATGGATCACCATGCAAAATCTGCCATCCAGTCACTGTTCCTGCCTTCAAAAAATGTAGGAGTTAGCATCAACACAACATATGCACTATCTAGCTCCTATGTGACAAATGGCACAAGCATACCCATCAACATCGAACACTCTGACCATCCACCAAAGAGCTGCCAATTACCAGCCATGGAAACAACCATTCCAAACTTTCAGCAGCCACAACATCCAAAAATACCATTGGAATTATTGCTCTTTTCTCCCAAAAGTCAGGAAAATCGCATCAGTGACCACCACACAACATGCAGCTATGCAACAAAACCCAGAGAAGCATGTCTTACAAGTGGAAACTACCAGCTGTCAGTGAACAACACCACACTCCCAGCTTCACAAGCAATCAGTCCGAACCTCCAACAAACCTTCAAGAACCACCCCAGCACTGGATCTGACTTACCTTCAACATTGTTCCACTTCGCAGCTCACGGGATAGATCTAGAACTTCGCCTTGGACGTCTTTAACTAACTCATGCAATGTCAAGATTATCTCTATAGTATAGTTAAACTAAGCAGCCTTGATCTTTCTCTTCCTTTTTGTGTCCTTTCGTTTAGTTTGTATTGTACGAGGAAATCTTCCATTTCTCTTTGTCTTTGTATTCCTTTTTGTTGACTAACTATTTCTCGTCGATAGTGCTACATGTATGTTCTCACATAAGTGATTAGGAAAAAAAAAACCTTTATTATCGCATCATTTCTTTCCCTCAATACGTCATTATATATGTGTGTATGTTATGATGCGTCGTTTTAATGAAGGTGGAGAAGGATCAAGTCAGCTTGTTATTTCGAGTCCACAGACTTCTAAGGGCCACGTGAGCAATATGGATCATGGGAGTGAAAAGGGAAATCACGTGAATGGAGAATGCCGTGACGAGACTATGGGGATTAGGCGGAGTACACGCGTCCGTCATTTACCATGGAAATTGAGAGAGTAGGATTATTTAAGGGGTTGTTGCAAAAGATTTGGGCAGGCTGGATTTTTGTCGTATCTTCTCTCTATCCATTTCTTTCTGTTATTCCTCTGATATTTTCTCTCTCTGTCAGTATTTTCTTTCTGTCAATTCTGTTACGTCATTTGGCTGGCTGTAATGGCTCCCTTGTGAGCTTGTTTAGTGGTGAAGGAATAAGAGTGGATTTTAGATCTGATTGATTGCATATTGTTATTTAATCAAATTGCAGGATATTGCATTTTTTGTGCTCTCGTTGAGTCTGAACTCCAGAATAATGGCGGATAACACCAGATTGAAGGAATTGGCGGCTGATATACGACGGGTCAGTGAAACAGTGGAGCAACATGCCCATGATAATCACAGCCGATTTATTCATCTGGAAGAAGCCTTGGTCGAGACTGGCACTCGATTAGATCGGATTGATGCTTCAATTGTGTCCATTAATCGAGCTATTGAATCTATTAATCGAAATCTGGATCATTCAACTACGAATGCTGTTAAGGATATTCAGACTCCTTTATCTCAGGCTTCTATATCACATTATCCTTCCTTACAATTCAAACAAGTCAAAATAGACTTTCCGCGATTTGACGGCACAGAGGCTCTTAACTGGATTTTTCGGGCTGAACAGTTTTTCAATTATTATGAGACACCAGATCCACACAGATTGACGATTGCTGCAGTTCATTTTGAGGGTTCTGTCGTGCCCTGGTATCAAATGTTGCAGAAAGCTAATTTGGTTTCCACGTGGTCTGCATTAATCGCTGCGATCGAGGACCAATATGGCCCATCTCATTTTGAGTGTACTCGGGCCAAGTTATATAAACTGCAACAACAGGGATCAGTAGATCAATTTTATCAAGAATTTACTGTTCTGGCTAATAGAGTTACCGGTCTTAGTGATGATGCCCTGTTGGACTGTTTTATCAGTGGACTCAAAGAAGATCTTAGGCGAGATGTGATAGCTCAAAGGCCAGATTCTTTGGTGCAAGCTGTGGGGTTGGCGCGACTTTATGGCGAGAAATATACTTCACCAGGAGTTGTTCGATCTCGATTTCCATCTTCTTCCTTCACGTCAACTTATAAACCATCGACAGTGACCTCAGTTGCTTCTTCCAATACAGTGGCTAAGTCTTCATTACCACCATTACTACCTACACCCTCAGCAAGAACATTGCCTATTCGGAAATTATCACCAGCTGAGATTCAGATGCGTCGTGATAAAGGACTTTGTTTCACTTGCGATGACAAGTTCACTACTAGTCATCGCTGTCCAAATCGGCAATTAATGCTCTTGGTTGTGGACGGAGATGAAGAAGATTCACTCGATCCAGCTGTTCATTCTGATCCACCAGACCCACCCGATCCAGTTCCGTCATTACATCATATGTCCCTTCATGCGTTTACTGGATCTGTGGGCCTTTGCATGATTCGTTTTACCGGATCTATTGCGGGCACAAGTGTCTCGGTCTTATTGGATGGAGGTAGTTCCGATAATTTCATTAAACCACGGGTGGCACACCACGTCAAACTAGCCGTTGAACCCATTCACGGGTTAGAGGTTGTTGTGGGTGATGGCAGTAAACTTCCTTGTCAAGGATTTGTTCGTGATGTTTCACTGGTTGTACAGACTCATACAATTTCTTTTGCAGCCTTTCTTCTTGAAGCTAATGGATATGATGTCGTATTGGGTTCATCCTGGTTAGCTACTCTGGGTGAACACCTTGCAGATTATAGTCAGGCTACTTTGAAATTTTATTTAGGTGGCAAACTTATAACCCTTCAAGGCGACCGTTCTCAATTACCACGGCCTGCGCAATTCCATCATTTTCGCAGGCTACAGTCTACTGATGCTATAGCAGCTGTTTATACATTTGAATGTCAGTTGGAGTCCCCAAATACCGAGTTCGAGCTTCCTGCGAATATGCCCGCAGATTTGACTTCCTTGGTCCAAAGCTACTCTGACATTTTTGACATTCCACATGTGTTACCTCCTTCACGTTCACAAGATCACCATATTCCTTTGGTGGAAGGCACAGCCCCAATACGGGTGCGACCTTATCGCTATCCATATGCTCAGAAATCAGAAATCGAAAGATTGGTAGAAGAAATGTTGCGAGATGGGTTGATTCAACCGAGTCAGAGTCCTTTTTCCGCCCCTGTTCTTTTGGTACGGAAAAAGGATGGAACATGGCGTTTTTGCACTGATTACAGGGCACTGAATTCAGTCACTATTAAGGATTCCTTTCCTATGCCTACAGTTGAGGAGTTATTCGATGAGCTGTATGGCTCTAAATTTTTCTCAAAGCTGGATCTCCATTCTGGGTATCACCAAATACTGGTGGCTCCAGAAGATCATTATAAGACGGCATTCTGGACTCATCAAGGACACTATGAATGGCTTGTCATGCCATTCGGACTTACAAATGCCCCGGCAACTTTTCAGGCACTCATGAACGACATATTTTGACAATTTTTACGCAAGTTTGTGTTAATATTTTTTGATGATATATTGGTTTACAGTTCAACCTGGGAGATACACTTGGATCACTTGGCACAGACATTTGAATTGTTGCGTAGGCATCGACTATTTGCTAAATTTTCTAAGTGTGTTTTTGGTCAAACCCATTTGGATTACCTTGGTCATGTTATTTCACAACAGGGAATTGAAATGAATCCAGACAAAGTGCGTGCCTTTTTGGAATGGCCAATTCCTTCTACAATTACTCAATTACGGGCTTTCCTGGGGCTAACTAGATATTATCGGCGTTTTATACATCATTATGCTCAAATTGCAGGACCTTTGACTAATTTGTTACAAAAAGATCAATTTAATTGGTCCTCAGCTGCTCAATTGGCTTTTATGAATCTTAAGAAGGCATTAACTAAAGCCCCTGTTTTAGTTTTACCTGACTTCTCTCAACCATTTGTTCTTGACACGGATGCTTCGGGCATAGGAATTGGTGCAGTATTGAGTCAAGGAGGGCATCCTATTGCTTTTTATTCAAAAAAACTGAGTGCTAGAATGCAAAGTCAGTCTGCTTATGTCAGGGAACTTCATGCTATCAATGAAGCAGTCAGCAAGTTCAGACATTATTTGTTTGGTCATGCTTTTGTTATTCACACCGATCACAACAGTCTTAAACACTTGACTAATCAAGTTATTCAAACGCCGAAGCAAAAAAAATGGTTGCCAAAACTCATGGGTTTTAATTACCGCATTGAATACAAGCCTGGTAACACTAATCTAGTTGCTGATGCATTGTCGAGAGTCACTTATGCTACTTTTGTGGTAATACATTCTCATTTTTATGAGGATTTAATTGCCGCATTACGTGTCTCTGATGCTATTGCCAGTCTTATTTCTCAGTATCACAGCAATCCCGCAAATATGCCTCATTATTCTGTTCGACAAGGTTTATTATTTTGGAAAGACCGTTTAGTCTTGCCTACTAATGCTACTCACCTACATCAGCGTATCCTGGAAGAATATCATTCTTCGCCTTTAGGAGGGCATGCGGGATTTTTACGTACACATCACCGGATCGCCACTTATTTTTATTGGCCATCAATGCGTCGAGATATTCGTGCTTTTATCCAACGGTGTGTTGTCTGTCAGCAAGCCAAAACAATGCAACTTCACCCTGCTGGTTTGCTCAGTCCACTTCCCATTCCTCAGCGAATTTGGGAAGACATAGCTATGGATTTTATTACTGGACTTCCTAACTCTCATGGTTATACTGTTATATTTGTGGTGATTGATCGATTATCTAAGTATGCTCATTTTGGTCCGTTGCGTACTAATTATACTTCACCGCAAGTGGCTGAGCTCTTTGTTAATATAGTAGTTAAACTGCATGGTATTCCTAACACGATTGTTTCAGATCGGGCTAGAGCCTTTACCAGTTCTTTTTGGCGTCATATCTTCAAAATGCAGGGTACTACTTTGAAGATGAGTTCCTCTTATCATCCACAAACGGATGGGCAATCGGAGGCTCTTAATAAGTGTCTGGAGATGTATTTACGCTGTTATGTCTTTGACAATCCATCTCATTGGGGTCAATTTTTGCCGTGGGCAGAGTATTCATACAATACAGCATTTCAAACTTCTCTTGGTACTACTCCTTTTAAAGCAGTATATGGTCGTGATCCACCCTCCATTCTAGAGGTTACGCCATCAGATGATACTCCCTGGAATGTCCTACAACAGTTACGATTCCGTAATGATTTACTTCATAAATTGCGAGCTAACTTGCAGAAAGCACAAGACCGTATGAAACGATTTGCTGATCAGCATTGGAGAGAGGTAGACTTTCAAGTTGGTGACCATGTTTGGGTTAAGTTACAACCCTATCGCCAACAATCTATTCATTTACGGCGGAATCAAAAGCTTGCTTTGCGTTATTTTGGTCCTTTTGAGATTATTGACCGAATTGGAACTATTGCTTACAAGCTTCACCTTCCAGATCACGTGAAAATTCATCCTGTTTTTCATGTGTCATTATTAAAGAAATATGTGGGTGATAACATGACACCAGTTATTCCACTTCCTTTATGCTCTGTTCCAGAAGGTCCTCTCATTCAGCCTTTGGATATTATTGATGTTCATCGAGTGCACATTCGAAATACTTGGATCACTCAGCTTCTCGTTCAATGGGATTCTGTTTCTGATCTTACTTGGGAATCTCTCGAGCAATTTCGATTGGATTATCCTTCTTTTGACCTTGAGGACAAGGTCGTTTTTTATGAGGCGGGCAATGTTATGATGCGTCGTTTTAATGAAGGTGGAGAAGGATCAAGTCAGCTTGTTATTTCGAGTCCACAGACTTCTAGGGGCCACGTGAGCAATATGGATCATGGGAGTGAAAAGGGAAATCACGTGAATGGAGAATGCCGTGACGAGACTATGGGAATTAGGCGGAGTACACGCGTCCGTCATTTACCATGGAAATTGAGAGAGTAGGATTATTTAAGGGGTTGTTGCAAAAGATTTGGGCAGGCTGGATTTTTGTCGTATCTTCTCTCTGTCCATTTCTTTCTGTTATTCCTCTGATATTTTCTCTCTCTGTCAGTATTTTCTTTCTGTCAATTCTGTTACGTCATTTGGCTGGCTGTAATGGCTCCCTTGTGAGCTTGTTTAGTGGTGAAGGAATAAGAGTGGATTTTAGATCTGATTGATTGCATATTGTTATTTAATCAAATTGTAGGATATTGCAGTATATGTCTCCATCACTATTCTTCATATGATTAATGCAACATAATCTCTTAACTCTACAAACTACATTAATCAACATCTCTTCTCATGAGAAAAAAAAACTCTTCTTCATCTGGAAAATTAAAAAGAGATGAGCATACGTAGAAGATTCACACTAAAATTCTTTTATAAATGTAATACTTGTACTGTCCATGATAATATATTAATTAATATCATATTTAAAATTTATTTTGCATCATTTATTTATGTATGAAAAAAATGTTCAGCTAATTCATTAAAATTTCCAGTGACGACCAAAAAAAAACCTCAAACCCCAATAGTTTCACTCCAATCGCTGCAAACACGTAACTTTTTTTATCAGCAAAAGAACCATATGAATCATTACTTAATCATGGACCTATTGATTAACTATGACCTTTGGCTCTGTAAACAAAAGCAAATTAATTTTCTGAGTAAGGATAAAGCAGATATAAAAAAAGCTTGATAAACAATTACGAAATATGAAACGGCAAAAAAAAGGTTACAACTATTTCCATTGTCATTTAATTGTTATGCTTATTTCCTTTTGTTTATCAAACTTTTTTTTCATGGAATCCACATCATCTTTGTTAATTCCATTTTATCTTTTCTTAGCTGTAATGCGTATTTAGACGGATTGACATCATTCCTTATTGCACTTGTAGCTATGTTATCATCCATATACCAAAACTTTTCATCAAAGAACTTTTCATTTAAAACCATATCCCAATCCAATAGATAATGATAGCTGTCACAATAACCTCGTCCACATAGCAATCAAGACTAAAAAAAAAATAGATGGCCTCCCTTATTCACGATGTGCGGGCCTACCCCTCTAGTATATAGAAACTCCCTTATATATAGGATTTGCCCCCCAAATACATTATTTTCAATTTCTAACATACACCTAGAAAACATCAAAACATGTTATAATATTCCTTTATGTATAACCTAACATGATGAACAATATCTTTCACAAGTAAGAAGCTCTTGCTCTGCCCTTTTAGCCCAAACCTTTTTTAGATTCCTATTCTTTATGCATGAGTGTTCCCAAAAATGTCTCGATGAGGTTAGCCTACTGTAGATGTCGCAGTAGAAATGGAAGTAGTCATGAGAGAAGGGCTGCAATATTATATGTTTGCATCAAGTGCCTTATCCTTGGAAGCTTGCATCTTCACTTTAAACCTGCAGGCATCATCAAGCTCTTTCATCAGTTTATATGGTATTACGTACCTAATGATGTATAACACGCTAAACATGTAACACAGCTATCCAGTTAAACAGTAGGTTTCAGAAAACAAACCAAAACCAAAATTACATCTACGTACTTGTTAAGGGTATTAGCATATGCATCCAATATTTTCTTGTTGATTTTGCTGTCAGCAGCAAAATGGAAATAAGTAAGATGGGATCAGCAGCAAAATGGTATATAGCTTAAGTTGCAAATAAAATATAGTTCCTAGCTTGCTCCTATGTTGATTTTGCTGTCACCAGTTCCCCAATAAATTAATCATCATATTACAAAGTAAAATTACAAATAACCGAGCATGGAAATCGGCAGGAATAATAGGACACCAGCCAGGAATTCGAGTATAATCAAGAATGAGCAGTTTATCACCCAAACAAAATCAATTTCCCATCCTATTATCACCAGGAAATTTGAGCAAAAGGCATATATATCAACTTTATTAAAAGAGGAAAGCAGGAAAGGCTAACAACTCAATCTAATTAACTCTTGCTAATACCAGTCTATTATATAGCAATATGACGTCCACAATTTGCAGAGTAGCTCTAATAGCCGAAAAGAAAGCTTTGATAAATTGTAATATCAAACTACTGCAGAGCAGATGATCCTCAGAATAGCTAAATCAAGGCTACTGTTATTGATCCATATCAGGAACCGATATTTATAGACAAATTGAATATGAGGCTGGTTTGGGATCGAAACTGAAACTGACATAAACGCATATATTAATAATGTATCAAGCAATCATTAGCCTTATTACTGGGGCCGGAAATACCAAAATATTGCACCAACAAAACGGATCACATCTTAATTGATAAGATTGCAAATTACTGCATAATCACAATTACCAACAACTGACAGACTACGATCAGTGCTTTCCAATTAGCATATGCTGACGTGGCCTCCTGATATTTCCCCAAATCCCCACTACTTTTATATAGTTAATTAATAGATACTATACTGACTTCAATATTTAATATCAAAATAAATGTGATGTGGCTTTTTTTCCTTAATGATAATGAGTGATGGATGTTGTGGTAAAAATCGACGTAAGAGGTGGACATGAATCCGAACGAAGAGTAGTTTTTCTCAGTATACAGCTCAATTAGGATTAATAATAGCTAGGCCGAATTAGTTTTCTAGACTACTAAGATCATTGTTAAGAAAATTAAAAAAATTATAATTATAAATAATTCAAAAAATGATTTTTATGAATTATAAAATATATTTTACTTTATAAAATGAATTATGCATATTGGCCAAAAAAATAAATTATGTATGAATATTTATAAAATAATCAGTTTAAAAATAGGTAATCAGACCAAGTTAAGTTAATTAATTTTATCCATTCCAACCAAAAAATCATAGTTGCCACATCAGTCCACCCCTGAAAAAGAACATAATTATACAACCCACGAATGGATGTGAGTAAAACGTGGACATGGGGAGCACCATCAAAAGTGATGGGTTTCTTGACGAAAAAAGGTTGTGCTTCTGGTCCCAGCAATCCAGTGGCATATTATGCTTTCAAGTTTCATCCATCCATTTATTATTAATTAATTAATATGAAAAAGTTGACATGACCTCCGATGATTTCTTCTTTGTCGCTCTGACATGACCTCCGATGATTTCTGATTATCTTAATTATAAATAATTTAATTAAACTTTAATGATTTTAATCAAGTCAGGAGACGAGTAGCTCACACATGGTTAAAACTTAAAACAACATTGTTTACCACACTCTCAGCTTGTGTGAAGGCGTGGTCTCTCTCTCTCTCTCACGTGAGCCTCAAGCGGGCTTGGTGTCTTTACGGAGGAAAACGACGTCGTGTTAGGAAATACGGGTCATCGCCCGACGAAGTAAACGCGTCCAAGGTTTAAAAAAGTCCTCAATTTCTGCGACCACCTGCCAATTTCTCTTTTAATGTATGTCTCAGTTGTCTCTTTCTATCTTCAGCTTTCCTTGACCCCAAAAAAAAATAGTGATTTGTTTTCTAATTTCTCTATGTTATTTAAATATTTTATTGCAGTTCATTATAACTTTTCTGATCTGACGCACAAGTCACTTTTCTTAATTCTTTGTTGAGAACTTGTTAAGAATTACTCCCTCTTTCTTTTCTTAATATAAAAAATAAAAAATAAAATTATATCGATCAAAAAAATTAATAAATTTATCTAAAATATAAAATAATTTTTAAAAATACTCTCATTTAATATTAACAACTTTTATATCATGCAATTAATACAAATAGAAAAATATTACATTAATTAGGGATATTTTTAAAAAAAATTATTAAATACACCAGACAAACCCATTTATCCCTTATATTTTGAAATATATAAATTCTCTCAATTATCTTTTATATTAAGGAAATATAAGAACGGAGGGAGTATGTTAAAACTCAATTCTTGTAAAATAATTGTTGATAATTATTTGCAAATAAATAGTAACCATTATATGTCACAGACTTAACTGGCACAATGACTAAAGACAAGTTTATGCAAACGACTGTTAAGAGAAGAAAGTCGGCCGAATATGGTTTCACATCCTTAAAGATAATTTTTTCTTGGTCCTACAGAATATGATTCCTTGATTGATTTTAATTGAGAAAACCACGTGCCCTTCAATGGTATAGCACGTGGATTGTTTTTTGTTCATGAAGACAAGTTTTTATTAATTCCTAGATTAATTTTAAATTCCAAACAATCTACAACAAAAATTATTTTAATCTAGAACCAATTACATATATAAAGTTTGAATTCAAATCATTTGTATTTAATAATTTTAAATTTGAAAATTATTGGAAATGATCTAAAAATTAAAAATCTTAACTTGAAGTCATAACTTTCATTTGTAGTTTTTGGCCTCAAAGTATAATTTTAAAGAAAAGTTTTTAATTCATTATAATTTTTCATTTTATTTTCACTGATCTAATCCAAAAGGACATTTTTCTTTTTTGGGGGGCCAGCCTCCAAAAGACAAATTTGGAACAAACAAATAGAAATTAAAAAAAAAAAACTTCGTTGAAAGATTGCTTATTACTTCCCATGATCCCATTCATTCATTATAATAGAAAATTAAATACATTTTTTATGTTATATAGAGTTTGAAAAATAAATTACACTATTTACAACTCATAAATAAAATGATTTGTTATAAATTTTATATTTATTATTAAAATTGATAAAGAAATTAAATACTATTAAGACGAAATGCTTCTTATTGTAACTTATTAATCTAATTAGAATTGCATTAATTTTTATCAAAGAAATTCATTAATTTACTTTTAAGGAAAATCCTTTTTTTAGAATTTATGAATAACATCATATCTTAAAATCTAAAATCAATTCTTGCAGAAATACTGTATTATTAAACGGTTCCATCTAAAACCAAAAATAAAATAAGGTGTGAATGACTGGCCAGAAAAATAAAGTAGTGAATTATTAAAAAAAATGAACGAATTCGAGCCTTGACAATTTCGAATCTCGATATCCTAAATCTAATAAAATAAAATATGGTAATAGAAAGTTCATGGAAATTAAATAACTTGGCTAGTGGTATAGATCATAAAAATAAAATATTTGCCTAAGCAAAGTCGAAGTAAATAGTATAAAGTTTTGGCCAAAGAATGCTCTTTTATGTCATGAAAAACGAATCACGATTCATACCACAAGCATGACTCGAAACTCTAAAGTCAACTTTCTCGCTATCAATATTGTATTCATTCATCATCTTGGCTTCAAGTCGTACACAAATAAGAGTTCGAGTTTTCAGTCTCCATGATTCCATGAAACGAAAACTGATTTCCCACGGAAAATAAATAGGTTGTTTATAGATAATCTCAGACTCTCCCTTACCCTTTGGCAGTCGTTGACTAAAATTCACGGAGAACCTTGAATATTCCCCTAATTATGCCATTACCATTTCAAATTGCGTTCTGTTAGTCTGCGATTATATATAGAAGAGACGAGGGGAAGAAGGAGGCGTCGGGATAGGGGTTTAGAATTTGAGAAGATGCGTCTTCTAGGTTTTCCCTGTTCTGTAGCAATAGCTCTGGTCTTGGGCTTGCTTCTGAATGTGTCTCAGCTGTGCAATGGCGGCAAGACCAGCACCTTCGTCAGGAAAGTTGAGAAGTCTGTGGACATGCCACTTGATAGCGATGTTTTCAAAAAACCTTCTGGATATAATGCTCCCCAACAGGTACCTTCGTGCCCCACTTTACTTCAGCTATAATTTTGCTTTTCTGTTATTTTCCTACTTGGTTTCCTCAGTTTTTCAATCCCATTTCTTTGCTTGATTTGGCCGTCCAAGCTAATACGATTCAAAAATTGACATTATACGAACATAAGGATTGGTCTATTAACACATGACGTGTGACGTTATAATGCACTTTAATTCTGTCAAATCTTAAAAGAAATAACTGAAATTCCATTTGATTTTCTCGAAACTCATGGTAATAGAAATGCCAACTTTTGAATCACATGGCATCAAAAGTGAAAATCGCACATAATTGGGAACTTATTTTACTTTTTCTGGATCCTAGGTTCATATAACACAAGGTGACCTTGTGGGAAAGGCAGTGATAGTATCCTGGGTCACTGAGGACGAACCAGGGTCAAGTATAGTAAGCTACTGGAGTGAGAAGATCAAGCAAAAGAAGGTGTCTAAGGGAAAATATACTACTTATAGATACTTTAATTACACGTCTGGTTTTATTCATCACTGTACCATCAGAGATTTGGAGGTAAGTCTCTAATTGCTCAACAACATAACTCTAATGCGAAGCTTGAAGTTTCTAAAAGGGAAGAGAAGATGTTTCTTTTAACAAATCAATCTACTTTTGAGCAGTTCAACACCAAATATTACTATGAGGTTGGAATTGGGTTCACAACGAGGCAGTTTTGGTTCATAACTCCTCCTGAAGTTGGCCGGGATGTGCCATACACATTTGGTCTAATAGGTAAGCGTATTTTATTAGTTTATCTGGTATTAGTTCGCAGCTCATAAATCATAGGTTAGCATTGGATTACAAGCATGGGAACGTATGTATTTGTTGTCTTGAAAGTTGGTGTTTTGTTGATCTTTCACACGCATTTGGTGGGTTTAACAGTTCTATGGAAAGCCACCATGGGTGGTCTAGTGGGGAGGGTAAAAGTAGTTAGCAGAAGGTCTTAGGTCTAAATTTTTGTTCCATCATGTGCCAAAAGAAATGGTCCTATGGGTGCTCAGTGTTGTAGGAATGATTAACAAAAGAAATTTCTACTGTTTAGGCAAGATTTATACGGCTTTAAACTGGTAGTTTTGACTTTTGTGGCTGGTGTTTGGTCTTTTCTTACGCACATTCTCGAGCATTCGGCATAAACTTGAGGAATGATGTGAAATATGTGTCCCAATTTATTTGTTATTAACTAAGGGAACATTGGTTGCAGGGGATCTTGGTCAGAGTTTTGATTCAAATAAGACGCTTACACACTACGAAATGAACCCTAGAAAAGGCCAGACTGTGCTGTTTGTGGGAGACCTCTCTTATGCTGATAACTATCCAAATCACGATAATGTTAGGTGGGATACTTGGGGAAGGTTTGTAGAAAGAAGTGTTGCTTATCAACCTTGGATATGGACAGCCGGGAACCATGAAATTGATTTTGCTCCAGAGATTGTGAGCTTCTCATATAAACTGACCTGAGACTACATTTTTATTATTATCATTACTTTTTCAACACTTCGTTCTCAAACAAAAATAAAAACCCTTTGTATTGTTGATTCGTTGCAGGGAGAAACCAAACCTTTCAAGCCTTATACCCACCGTTACCATGTTCCATATAGAGCATCGCAGAGTACTAAACCCTTCTGGTATTCTATTAAGAGAGCTTCTGCCTATATCATTGTCTTGGCCTCATATTCAGCATACGGTAATTCTATATGGCATAATATATGATTATGTGAAGACATATTATTGATCGATGCTATGATTTTCATATACAAGATGATGCTTGTAGTACATTTCATAGTTGCAGACTTGCAATTACCTATGCCTTACACATGATCAAATTCTACTGACTACTTTTGGTACTCTATCAAGAGATCAGAGTGCTTCAGCTGATCGTAATGCCTCATACTTTTTCTATGTAGCATATGTTGTTTCATCACAATTATCATGCAACAGTATACTAAATATCCTAAATAACTGGCTAACACATCAGTTTCCTTAGCTTGAAACACTAATTCTGGAGTGCTGCTAAAAATATGTTATGCAAATATGCATTTTTGAATGACGGTCCCAGTTATTGGCCCAGAACAAAAAAGAGAACTACTGACTCTTTAATTGTCTATTATCCGTGTGAAGCTATATATATATATATATATATATTGGTGTCATTGCCTGTTTCAAGTGCTTACGTGTAACTGTAATGTCCGTACTTTAAAAGTGGAATCTCTTTTCAGTATAATGATCTTTACTATTTCAGGAAAATACACTCCCCAGTACAAATGGCTTGAGGCAGAGCTACCAAAAGTTAACAGGACAGAGACTCCATGGTTGATTGTTCTCATGCATTCTCCTTGGTATAACAGCTACAATTATCATTATATGGAAGGGGAAAGCATGAGAGTGATGTATGAGTCCTGGTTTGTGAAATACAAGGTTGATGTTGTGTTTGCTGGTCATGTTCATGCCTACGAGAGATCAGTAAGACCTAGCTCCCTATCAAGCAGTTCCATTTTTTTTTTTACCTAGTTTTGACTAAGGTGTAATTGGTGTAGTACTTAGGCTTGCCTTCAAACTTTTTCCAATCCCAACCTCGAGAGGTTGGCCTAGCTTTGCAGGCTAGTATTTTACGTGTTGTCGGATTCCCTACCGCAAGATAGAATCTTTATTTTGTCAGTTTTCTTGGGACAAGGCTGCAAGGAATTTCCTTTTGAATTCCTTAGTCCCGGCATAGAAGGCCTATATGTATTAGTTGAGGTACCTGCAAATTGGTCCAAACATCACCTTACTGTGATACCAAAGAAAATTTTCTAATCTTCAAACAAGCAGTATTCTCTAATGTTGCAGAAGCAATGAACTCATGGATTTGTCTTTTTCTGTTTCATGATATGGATGTCATAGTTTCTGAATCTAGTCAAACCCATACCTGAATGAATTCCACTGTATTCTCTCACCCGAAAAAGATTTTGGTGTTTACATCTATTGATAACTGATTTTGTTTCTGTATCAGGAACGTGTCTCCAATGTGGCATACAACGTTGTAAACGGTCTCTGCACTCCTGTAAAAGATCAGACAGCTCCTGTATACATAACCATTGGTGATGGAGGAAACCTTGAAGGCTTGGCAACCAAGTAAGTTCTATAAATGAAACAGAAAGAGTTGCATTTTTTCTATTTCATCTTAGTCTGATTTATATGGCAATTTGTTCTGCAGCATGACAGAACCACAGCCAGAGTACTCTGCATATAGAGAGGCCAGTTTTGGACACGCCATTTTTGACATCAAGAACCGAACTCATGCTCACTACAGCTGGCACAGAAACCAAGATGGATATGCTGTGGAGGCTGATTCCCTGTGGTTCTTTAACAGATTTTGACACCCAGTTGATGACTCCACAAGTCACCCGATGTAATAATGTCTTTTATGGAAAATAACCAATGTATAATAATCCTTGTCAGTTGAATTGTAATGTGTGTGAATGCCAATTTCAGTTTTCAGCACTTGAGTCATTCTACTTTGTATTTTTGTCACAAATGAATGAATACGCATAGCTTGCTTCTATTGTCAAGAACAGGCAAATAAATAAAATCTCACGCTCTTTCTTTTGCTGGCCCAGGAGATATCTCTGTAACGTCTATATAATGTTTTTCCTCTAACTTATCATCTGCTTTTTAAACTGTTTCATCTTAAGGTAAAAAACATAGTGGAAAAATTAGTCTGTAGCAAATTTTAATAATTTGCAACAAGCCTGCTAAAAACCTATTCCTCAACTTTGAGAGTAGGCTTTTGAGGTTCTTTATCACAATTTCTCCAAATATTATTGGTGCCAAAATGCAAATGGAATGAAGTTTAACTACTTAAAATTGAAAATGACCAAAACTTGTAGAGAAACTAGAAGTATTTGGATAAAAGGCAATTTGAGTTACTAAAAACTTCAAAGAAATTTGTCTTAAACATGGTTGAAACTTGGAAACAAGTATGAACTGATAACAACGTAAGTCAATTTGCTGAAAAACTGTAAACAAATGCTTGGGAACTTGCTAAACACAAAGCAAAATGGGAAAATACATGAATTCAACAGAGTGCTTCGAAACTGTTTGTGCTTGACTGTAGCTGATTATGTTGTTGTTGTCTGTTGATTATTTTGATTCCACAATTGATCATTTTCCCCTTCTTATATAGGTTGTTGTCAACAGTTTCTTCCATTCTTGGTAGCCACCCCCATCCCTGCACTCGCATCATGTATCCACTTCCTTGGTAGTCCCCAAAGTAAGTTCCACTAAAGCTTCCAAAATCTTATGTGGGTGTTTTTTTTTTTTTTATATCCAAAAGTTTAGGTGAGTTGGGTCCCTAAACTTTTAAATTTGTGGAAGCTTTTGTGGAACTTAAATGTGGGTGGCAATTTTTACATCAGCTTTTTTGGCTAAAATAATGGGCCTAGTTATTAAGGGATCAGTAATATAAATGGGCTTATACTTTTAATTGGGTCTAACCCAATTAAGAATATGGGCCGACATATCTAGTGGTTATATCAATGTTTAAATAGAATGTGTTTGAATAAACTTATTGTTTACTAACCCAAAAAAAAAAACACAGTTTTATATAAGAAAATAGTTGAGGATAAACTTGAGATTATAGACAATTTTAACTTCTATCCACGGCATGCATGGATAAATGTTAATGACCGCAGTATGGTTAATTTGATTTTTTATTTTATCCAAATAAAATTTATTTGAATCAGTTTTAATTTGAAAGAATCACTCAATTTAAGAATTATGAAAAAAAATCCAGATTTAGAGATTTAAATATTCGATGGGAAATGTGAAACGATTTTATTATCTGTTAAGTTAGTTACATAAAATACATGTGTGACACAAATTAAAAGTTAAGAGTGATAATTAGGCAATTTCTTTTATGATTACTGCAATTATAACTGTTAAGCTTCATTTTATTATAAATAATAACTATACAAATATATTGGCTTCATTTTTATTTATTTATATGTTATATAATATCTCGAATATCAATATTTGTTTGTCATTTTGGGCCTCTTTGTAAGTATAATAGTTAGCCCAAGATAATGGCCCAAACGTAGAGACTGGTTGTCGAAAACGTGGCGGGATGTCAACATGACAACCGACTGACCCAAAAAGAAATGTCAACCGAAACATTACTCGTTGAGATTGGCCGTGCGCTTCTCCAAAGTGAAATGGCATAGTTATTCTCCAACCTTTTTATAAAGATACAAAGATAGAAATTCGCATTTCCATTTTCTCTATCAGTCTAATTTCCTTGTTGGTTTCTCTCGTTTCGATTTCTCCATCGATCACCAGAAGTGAGTTTCTTGGCTCGGCCGGCGTCCTCCGATGAAAGTATTCAGAGCATGGCACAACAGAGGCATGAGGATGAGCAGAAGAAGATTTATACAGATCCGGAGCTATTTTGCTGCGTCTTTCAGCCTGTGACAGCTGACGCTGATGCTCACTATATCGGCATTCGGCGCGTTCTTCTTCACCGGAAGTCTGTGGCCGGCGCTCTCCGCCGTATAGTATGCTTCGACCTTTCGTTGTTTTCGAGCTTGGATAGTTTCAGAGTTGTATTATGTTTAGTAGTATCTATGTTTTGTATTCGCGTTGTGGTATTTTGGATCTACTGATTAAATCACAATTGGAATACCGAGTTTGAGAAGAGCACTGTGTAGCTGGTTTTATAGTTTAGTTAGAAGCAGTAGAAATTTGTTGACATTTTCCGAATTAACGAAATGCGGACGCATTTCGATGTTTAGCTCATTAATGGTCATAGCTTTTGTATCTATTCATATCTTAACTCGATCTTATTCTTTTCTGTTTCTGTTTTTAATGTATATATTTTCTATGTTTAGTATTGCTTCTTTGGAACCACTTATGGTCAATCGCCGTGAACAAGATTTACTTTGATAACTGCTAGAGCTAGATTTACGTCTTTTATTTGGTCTTCTTTGGGTCTACACGATTCATTTTCATTTTATATTGAACTTCCGAGCTTTGGGCATAAGTTTATTCACGTTTTTCTGTTGAAGGACTGGAGAAGCAATGAGAAGGGTTATGTGGCCTATCGTAATTACATATCTAGGCCAAGGGATTTTGAAAGTTCACGTGCCCCTAGCCTCCAAGTTACTCCCGGAAACAGGTTGCTGAAATTTTTCTTAATGAGCATGAATATATTCAATTTGCGGTGTTTATTGCGAGATGATTATAAAAAGTGATTTTGTTTTTTGAAGTTTTTTTCCAAAGAAACTGAGAAGCTCTTCTCTGTCCACGCATCCTACTCTTTTGTTTTAGACTATTTGCGAAAAACATCTTATCCTCCAACATTTCACTTTGTTTCATTCTATTAAAGACATATTGTATAAGAAAATATTCTTTCCCATAACTTTTTTTCCTTGCCATAGTCTTCTTGTGTTCACCCTATTCCTTTCTTAGTTCTTGGTATATTATCAATTTCTTTCTGATTGTTTTAGTTTTAGCAACAGCTTTTGTCGAAACTAGTCTAAAATTTACGATGATGCAGCTTTCTTATTTATGTGTGCTAGTTTAAATTTATGTTTCCATACAATTCTGACATCAGGATAATTTACTCATTGATGCATCAGTGGCCGCTTGATTCTACCTTCAAGTCCACTCTCTCGTTGGTCTGAGGTGGACAGCTTGAGTTCTGTTCGGGTATGTGTGGTTTCATGTTGATCTTATTCTTATATAATTGTGCTATATGCACTATGTGACATACAGCTATGCCTGAATCATTTGTTGGGAGGAAACTGATAACTGTTTTTGACCCGCACTTCTCTACATTTGATGGAGATGAGACTTGCCCAGGCTATCTTGTTACCATATTGTGGCATGCTCTGTCCAATAAAATTCCGAATAGTTTCATATAGGTTCGGCTAATGGAATTTGTGTTGTTTAAATAGAGCGCTAGTGTTGTTATTGGATTTTTACATTCATAACTCAGGTGGGAGACCATAATCATTCAAGGAACATCCATGAATAACCTAGTCACAAGGCTATATGTTGATGGCTTGCTTTGAGCATGCTGTCTTTAATGAGGTGCAGCCAATGCTTTGGCAGGGGACTCAAGGCATGCAATACATGTAGGATGCCTTGGCTTATTTAGGTATTTGTTCTATCAACAATGAAAGGATTGTAGAAGTGTCAAACCTAGCCTTCAATTAATAAATTAGATATTATATATAAAAAATTATTGGATTGGTTAGTATGAAAATTGTAGAGTAGGGTGTGTTATTTGTTCAAGAAATTAAGATTTGGGTGAAATTAAGGTCGTTGTTTTAAATCCAACGAAGAAAAGAAATCAAAGTTGTTAATATATTAAATCAAGCAATAAATTATAACCAAGGAATTCCATAAATGAGGGTAGAAATTTAAAATAAAAAAAAAAAGATTGAGATGAAATGCACTGTTGACCATGATCATTGTATCATGAACTAAGCCTATATATGAAAGTTAACTTACATGTAACCTTAAATGATATAAAATTTATTAATATGTTTTGCACGTATGCCCCTTGCTGAAATTAGAAGAGCAAAAGTTGAAGTATTTTCGATCTTAAATACACCAGCTTTCCTGGACCTTGGTAAATTTATGTTTTGAAAATTGCACATAAAACAAGGGTGTAATAGGATAGTAACAATATCTTACATTAAAATATTTATGATTGGAGTTTTTGTGCATTTGCTTTTAAGGAATGTGGTTGTTCTGTTGTGAAAATGGAGCTTTGTTTAATTTCTTAAAGTAGGAGCTTTTACAATTTCATATGCAGTGAATGCTGGTTTAATTTGCTTGGTTATTTACCCTTTCCCTGTGTCATGTGTCAAATCAGTGTATTTTCCTCTGTTGTAGGATCTACAACATGCCAATCCACTATCTAATCATAGAACAAGTTTTGGCTCAAGTGTAAGTGATAATGATCGCCCACGTCAGCAAGGTGTTGAACCTGCCTATTCTTTCATAGGAATGCATTGCATCTTTGATCAAAGCAAGACCTCTGGTAGTAATGAATCTAATGTAGATTTTCTGCTCCCATATATCTGTTAATGATCTAGAAGATCTGCTTAGTTTTTTTTTTTTGAAAAGTAATCCTGAAAATATTAATGTGTAGTTACCGTTTTGAAGTTTGGGCACATGAGTTCTGATCTGCTTGCTTATGGGGCATCAGATGGCACCTTGACAGTATGCACTGTCTCTGAGGAACCGTCAATCCTCAAACAATTACATGGTCATTCTAAAGATGTTACAGGTTGGATAAAGTGGTATTGATTCTGTGGTCTTTACTTTATATACAGCATATACGGCACTATCACCTAATGCATTAATTTTTATTAGGACCCATTACCAGAGTTGATCTGCTGTATATTGGTTGCTTGGCCTTATTCATTCGTGTTTTCCATATTAATGAAGAGTTACCATCCTTGAAAAAGTTAGCTGTCTGTCAGTCAGAATTTAAGGAATAGAGAAATTAATAACATAACAGTTTGGCTACAGGAGGCAATCCAATATTGAGCATATTGCATTGTCACATTGTTTTGTGGCACACAATCTGCTGCATGTTAAATCCCTTAGGCCCTGTTTGGTACACAAAATGGAGCAAAAAAAGTAATTTTTAAGATGAGAAATGTCTTTTGTGCTCCTGAATAAAAAAATAATGAAAAATATGTAGTTATTGATAAGTAACTATAATATGGGTATAATAGATATTGCATACCTTCATGCAATGGAATCCTTTTCCATTTCCATCAGGGATACCAAATGGAGCCTGAGAGTGTTAAAATACCCAATTTTGGTATTGTTTTGCTTTTGATGTTAACTTCTATAATATATATTTCGTCAATGCTTTCTCTTGATGCTGGCTTATTTTCAGATTTCGATTTTTCATCAAACAATCAGTATATTGCATCATCTTCATTGGATAAAACTGTGAGAGTGTGGGAGATAGCTAAAGGAATATGCATACGGGTGATATATGGAGTTTCTTCTCAATTGTGTATTCGTTTTCACCCTGTAAGTACAACATACTTGTGTGCATGTGTAAAGGAATGCTATCCTTCTCAGCTCTATGGGGAGGACTGGGTGTTCCTCTTATTATGGTGGGGCAAAATGCTTTCTTCTAGCATAAGTGGAACAACGAATATTGTTCTCTATCTCTTGATGTGTGTGAGTGTTTTAACTTCCCATAATTCCACTTTCTGTTTGTGTCCTTCTCAAATCATTCTCACACTGCAATTGAACTTGAAGCATAAACAGTGGAAAGACTATGTCTTACTCTAAAAAAGGATGCGTTTTGAAATGGTGGTTTTGAATTTCTCATCTCATAGTTTGACAAGGGACAGATATTTACTGAGACCTTGTTTGGGGCTGTATTTACTACCCAACAGTTTGCATTATGGTCCATGTTAAAGTGCAGACTTACTCTAAATGCAACTTAGGGTGCACCTACACATGTTTCATTATTTATTTATTTTTCTTTTATCTTTGCTTGCTACTTTAGGCTAAATTTTCTTCTATGTTTGGCGCAGGTAAATAACAACTTTCTTTCAGTTGGCAATGCAAACAAAGCAATCAATGTAATCACTTTTTCTCTTGCCTACTGTGAAAGAAGTACAGTAATATATCTGACAGCTCCTTTCTTTGCTACAATTCTTTCACTGGACCATGTTGATCTTGGTCATTTCCATCTTTTATCTGTAAGATCTCATAGGTTATTGAATCATGACATAACAGGATGGTGCTGACTGCTATGTTCTTCATAGAATACAGAACAAATTATTGTTGTTCTTGTTTAGGTACCCCGATTGGTCTCTGCTGAATACATGCATTATGCCCAATGTTTTAAAAACCGGACTGGACGTTGAACCGGAAATGCTACTAGGTTATGGTTTTTATGGTTCAACCGATGTAATAATTAAATAAAAATAATATTATATATAATAATATATGTATAAAAATAAAATATCAAATTGTTAAGAAAATAAATTTAAGTAATTTAAGTTCATAATAAGTTAAGAAGTTCACATGGTAATAATATATGTTAAATCATTGCAAGTAATATTAAAACATTTCAACATAGTAACACTATATGGTCATAACATTATAAAATGACTATATAATACAATGAAATTTTTCATTTTTATAATTAGTAATTTTAAAATAGAAGGAGAAATAGTGTTTTTATTCTCTAATACTTTTTATGATTAATAATTTTGGCCAAAAAAATTAAATTTAGGTTAAATTTTACACAAATTAAAAAACTATCCGGTTTTCTAAAAACCACTCCAGTTCCCAACTTAAAAATCGGTTCAAAGTGGTCCAACTTGATCCAATCCTTAAAAACGGTCTAAAAAACGAGCTGTGTTGTCTCTGAGCGATGATGTAACTAGTCCGACCATCCAGTCCGATCTGGTTTTCAAAACATTGATTATGCCATGTTTGCTATTGAATCTACTCTCTCTCTCATGCATACACTTTCTTCAAAATAATATCTGGAGACAATTTTCTGAAAAATTTGCACTGGTATCCTCTATCTAAATTTGACAAACACAATCTAGATCCTGATTCAATAGATTACTCTAACCATGTGATAGAGTCAACTGCTGGGGTGTGGTTGTAATAACACACTCCAAGAAGTGATACGGAAGAAAATGTTTCTTTGGCCACCAGAAAATGAGTAATACAATGACAGTTAGCTGAATCCATGTAACATATTGCTTCCATCATCTGATCCCGTGTTATGAATATTATTGTTATAATGCACAAACAACTCTTTCTCTACACACAAACAAACACACCTGCACCCGCAGCCCCTGAATCCTATGCTATTAAGTTTTCCCATTTTCAGAGATATTACCTGTCTGACTTAGGATTATACTGATTCATTTTTCTCAAAATTTATGTGTCAGGTGTTCAATTTCAGTACCGGAAGGATAATTAATAAAACAGGATTTGACAGTGAAGTTACCTCTATGGACCATGATCATACAGGACATCTGATATTTTGTGGGGATGGACAGGTGAGCTGCTATATACATGCAAATGTATAATCCTGCTAATAGGTTTAATCTCTCTATATTTCTATGTCTACTGGCTTGTGTATTCAGGGGTGTGTATACTCAGTAACTATGAACTCCCACACTGGGGTCTTATCCCGGTCTCATCGTCATCGTAGTGGCACTTGGCACAAATCTCCTGTTACGACAGTGCAGTATAGAAGTTTCTCTCTGCTGGCTGGAGGACCTGTGTTGCTTACATGTACCCAGGATGGGAATCTGTCTTTCTTCAGGTTTAAACATTTTTTGTCCTTAACATCCGTTTTCATTAGGTAGAGTTCATTGAACCTGTCTTCTTGTTTTGAAGCACTTACTAAAAGCTGGCATGTTACAGTGTGGCTTTGGAGGTAAAAGGTTATTTAACTCTTCGCTGCTCGTTGAAATTAGCTCCACGTATTCACAACATTCAAGCTTCATTCTGTCCTCTTCTTTCTCTCGAGAAAGGAGAATTCATTGGTATGTTTGTATATATTTGCAGCATTTCTTCACTTCCTCTCCATTCTCTCGAAGGATGTCTGCTGAAGCTGCTTTTGTAAAATTACCGCTAAATTGTGGCTTAGTTATTGCTTCTTTCTTTCTTTCTTCTTGGTTCATTTCACTGTTGTAAAACAATTTTTTGCTATTGAATTAGACATATTTTCCCTTGCATAGCACCAAGTTTGAGGTAAGCCATACCATTTATGGCTTATGAATAAGTATGACTTGCTATATATTTTATATTCTATATTGATTGATTGATTGATTCTGCTATCAATTATTGTGCTTCTGTCAAATAAAGAAAAAGAATACTGCCTTCAAATTAATAATTATATGTTCAGCCAGGTGTTGAGTTAAGTAGCCATAACTAGGTTTTCTTTTTGCAAAGGCAAGTACTCATATATTGTCAGTAGATGTGTTGATTTTTTTGTTGACTTGTCGCAATTGCCATCTTTGTGACATCATCCTTTTTTGGCCATGAGTAGTTGCTGGAAGTGAGGACTCAAATGTCTATTTCTATGATTTAACACGGCCGAGGCATACATGCGTAAACAAGCTACAGGTTCATCTTACTGTCATTTAAGGTGTTAGCGTTATAATGATTTACAAAATGACACGAATTCTTGCCATGCAGGGTCATCGCTTCCCAGTTATAGGTATTGCCTGGAACTATGGAGAAAACTTGCTGGCTTCATCTGATTTATATGGCACAGTAATTGTATGGAAGAGAGCAAGGACGGATCAAGACAAAAATCTATAGCAACAGTAATTCAAAACAGCTTAAGATTTGTGGAGATAGCTTTATTAACATCCCGTTTTTGCCATTTCGTTTCTCCTATTCTACTCGTTTGTATCCTTTTTTCTTTTTTGAACAATTTTGTACACTTTCATAGCCACAGGAAACAGATGAAAGAGTACTACTTTAGTGAGACGTGATTGAGGATGTGTTTTATCAGTTGATGAACAGTGCTTCAAAATTTATCCCCTGAAAGCATATATCCGAAAATTGGTCAGTGCATATCTTCTATCAATTTTATGGGGTCCGAAATATTCCATCCAGACAAATGAGATAGGAATCATTGGCGGAAATTCAGCATTAATAATTTTGAGACCTGAAGATAGTAAAAACTAAGCTTTTCAAAGGCTAAATCAGTTATATCAGGTTATTATTTATATTCTTTAAAATTACAATTCTTTTTTGTCATAAAATTATTTTGAATTTTGCATTTGAAATATTTGCGTATAGCAAAATGAACACTATTAGAAATGAAAAGCACCATTTTCATTAGAGAGGGTAAAGTGAGTCAATTCGCCTCAAACTGTGGGCTAAGGCCCTCATAAGGGTGGGTTTGAAAATCTCTAACCCATTTTGTCATTTACGGACTAAACAGACCAATTCGTTTTTTTATTTGATTAAATCATGAAATTTTTTTTATTTTTCTTTTACTCTTTTTATTTGACAAGTCTATTTTTTCCTTTATTTGGTTAAATTATTAATTTTCTATCCATTATTATAAATTAGATAACTACATCTATGAAATTTTTTATAGGCTTGGTACATAATCTTAAAATATGATATATTAATATGGTGATACCATAAATAATATTTAATTCAACAAAATAAAATACAACTAAAATTATGAGAAAGAAAATGATATTTAAGATTTTTTTTTAATTTTTAAATATAATTATATAAAGTAAAAAATATAAAAAAAAATTTGCAGGGTATTGAGATGGGCCAAATTTTATACGCCAGTATAAAATATTTCAATTTTTTTAACTCTTCAAACCCTTTTTGGTGGGCTAAGCAGGCTAGTCTACTGATATTACCAACTCTAATTTTCATGTGTGAGACAAGGATTCCTCACTGAATTAAAAGTAACAAATTTTACTGTTTAAAATTCTATTCCAAGTCAAAAGATATCCGCAACAAAGATGCTAAATTCTATAGGTATTCTAAACATTTTAAAACCAAAAGTTCAAGTTACAGATGTTTCATTTAATTTTGAATACTTCAAAACTTTGAATTACAATTTTTAACCTTGAAATCTTTCATAACTTGTGTTTCTAAATTATTTTACATAAAAAATAGTCAGCTCCGCACTCTATTTTACGGAAATTTTCTTCTTAGGAAGAGAGAGGGAGAGAAATGAGAGTCCTACACTGCTCATAAATAAATAAGTGAAGATACTTTACAAGAGTCCTAGTATGAACAAGGACGGAAAGAGAGGAGAAGGAATCTACAACAGATAATTACAAACAAGTAAACACATCCTCGACTTCCAAAGTAAACAGGATAAGTCTTCAAACCAAATAGACACGACAAACATTTCCAAACCGGTCTTTCTGTCAAAGTAGAAAGATTACAGTTTACTGCAGAAAACATTGCCTCCGTGTTCGTTTGGTACCTACCCCCTACACAGGATAAGAAGCGCAAGGTCTCCCAGTCCTCCATCATACATCTATTTCATTCTATCCTTATGTACTGTCACCTTCGACGGCGTTTTGTATCCACCTAAGCGTCCAGAAAAAACGTTAATGTTAGTAAAAACCAGAGCTTCCAATCCCTAGTATCAGTAATGAGGCACGAGATTCTGAGAATATGTTGAACAAGTTCCAATGTTTTTAGTTATTCACCAGAAGAAATTTTCAAGCATAAGATTGGCTATTAATAATTTGCAAAATACAGAAGCAAAGATGTGCATAATGTGATATCAGAATGAGAAGAAGGATTTGATACTTTAGACATAGTAATAATGAGCCAAGAATGTGAAGAGCTATGAAGTAGCAACGGAATATATATTGATAAACAAATAGAAAACAGATGAAGATATCATGTATCTGCTTTCCAAGCATGTCGAAGTCAAGTCAATTAGGAATACCAGCTGGGCAGAGATTGTCAATTATCAAATAACACCACCTAAGAATACCTTTGTATCTGAATGTCTTGCAGCATGAGAATTTGGCAACTTATTTTGATCTTCGGCAGAACAACTTTCACAGAAGAAGTGGTCAAGTCTTTTGGCTTCCTCCACAGTCATGTCTATACAAGCAGGATGAAACCTGGATCAAGAATATTATGCTGAAAACAGCATTCAATCAAAGTCTAATATCTACAACATGATCGCCTAGCTATTTTGTACATTTAAAACCTCTAAAAAAATAGCGGAAATGGCAATCCTGCATATTCAGACTAGGCAAACACAATCCATTCACATGGCTTACCAACGAACCTGAAAAAATTGATAATGCCTCAAATAAATTCATAAATCTTAACACTGAAAAAGCAAGGTATCAACTGCTTGAGTAAAAATGAGCATCTTCTAGAAAGAGACACCAGTGATGAGTAAACAGATATTGCTCAAGGATGAAATATTTCATTGTAAAAATTAGGATTTGAATTCAATTTTGTTTCATAATTTTACAAGGTGATCAATATTTTAATAAAGTAGAGTTCAAGATTTGAATTCAATTGTTGTTGTTATTGAGTGAGCCCTGTGCTGCTGTGCATTTGTGTGGAGAACAGAATGAGCACTGTTTAAGGTGAACAGTAAAACTTCCTATACTTTTTTATACTTTATATTGGTTGGAATAAGGATAATATTGTTGTTGTTCATATTGATTGGGTTAGCCAAGTAGGTAGAAGTCATCCCAACACACAATTGCAGTCTATTCCTCCAATAATCTCTCTGTACTGCTATATTGAGTTACAATTTGATAATAGCACAACATATTCCTTTGTCATAATAAGAAACAGTCGCTCCATCCTAAAAGCATTCAAGAATGCCAGAATGCAATTAACATCCAAACATTCCACACATTCCAGATCCTCATTATCCTAACACAAATGTTTAAGCGTATGTTGATATCCATTTTGATATAGGATCATGAATTTGGCAGATGTAGTGTAGAGCAACAAGGTATCTAGCACATGCCACTGGACCTAACTGGTAACACTGAAGTAACCAATCCTTATTGTCATTTGTATTCATATTTTAAAAGAGAATGGGTGTGCCTCTACTGCATTTTATATAAAGCTTTCAGTGATATATACTTAAATATAAATTATAAATACAAATACTCTATTGCAAATATAATGAATCCAGTAAAAAATTTTCCAATGAATTTTAAATTCTTTTTAAGTAATTACAATAAATATCTATGATGAATAACCAAATTAAGGAAAGAATTAATAAAAATGAGATACCAGATCAGAAAAAGAGATGTCATGCCAAAGTAGAAATATAGTGAATTCATAAGAAGAGAATAACACTCCATTGCAGGGTTTATTTTATTGAATGTGTAGATCTACACCATTTATATTTCACTTCAGAATATTCATTGCATCAAAGATCAAACTTAGATGCTATATTTGATGATTTAGACAATGATTTAATGATCTTCCAATCTGTCCATTTGACTCCCTGAATCAGCAGAATGGACTTTATTAGTGCTTAGACTGGCCCTGCAAACACATAAGGTGCCAGTTCCCACACTGATGTACATGACACAAATAAAACCAAACAACATTGAAGTCTAAGAATATTGCTTTCTCAAGGTTCCAAGTAGAGTTTAGGTCACGTACAACTACCAGTAGACATAATCACAAGAAACTTATTTCATGAAATTACATTCAATATGCCAGTAATCCAAACCATCAAGACATTTAAATACATACAAACACCACTGCACATATAAAGACACAAGCATACAAATGTACTAGCATAAAAATGGAAGGGAGGTAGATTAGAAGAGCAGGAGTTAAATAACAAGTTTCTAAGAGATCAGCAGAAGATATAAGAGAAAGAAATGAGCCAGAACAATATATTATTGATGCATGACATCCTAGTTGCTCAAAAAATACGAGCATTCACAAAGCGACACAGAGCACCAAAATATTAGTTGAATGAATGGTCTTATATTTTAAGAACTGGAAATTCTTACACATGGAAAACATAAGCTCGTCTGGTTAAAGCTGAATTAGATAACTTGTTCTCCTCATATGTAACTAGAAGATAAGAGGTGAAACACAAAGTCAAAATGATTTATTGAAATCTATCCAGAAGATGCAAAGGTTCTTCAGAAGTACGACATAATAGCATCTAGAAAATCAAACCAACAAAAACATGGGACCTAAATAAAGCAATAGCACATTGAAAAAAAATAAAATAGAGCTAGTATCACTGTATATATCTAACTTACCAATCACTACAGCCTTCGCATTGGACCATTAGGTCATCAGGGTTGTAGGGCATCTCACATTTACAATACCTGCAATGGACAATGGAAATATAAACAATGAACACCACATCCTAAAACTCCTCGATTAGGAGATGATGGTGCCACTTTCAATGCCCCAATCAAAGAAGCAAGCAGATGTTACAAGACTAGCAGTAAAAAATGAAACACCACTAATGACTCACGTAGGCATATGACCTCACAAGTAACTCAGCGTGTGACCAATTTATGTTACAGTACTGCGATCACTAATAAACCTCAAAGTGAGATCAACCAAAACAAAGGCTTAATTGATTGCTACATGCAGAAACTCTAATTAACACTGCTCAACTAGATGGATAGCGAACATTAAACACAAAATTATAGTAGCTCCCTACCCTAATCATTAACTTAATATTTTGCATTCAACATAGCAGAAGCTAGTATATAAAACGTCATCTAGCTTAGCTAAAACAACATCGTAGTCCGACAACAAGCAAATCAAAATATGATGAATTAACATACACGGCGACTCTATCGGGATTGAAGGCTCCGGTGGCGGAATTATACTCGAAACGACAGAAGAAATCGTCGTTTCCGACAGCATCGAGCTTCGTGTAGCCCTTAAAACTGTGAACCGTACACTTGCCTTCGATCGTGTCGGCGCTCTGAACATCAAAGTGATCAGAGAGGAAAACCTCCTTAGAACCATGGAACTGGCGACGGCCACCGATAGACTCCTCCGGTCGATAGTACCAACGAACGTGAACCTTAACGTTGGCGCCCCGCGAGTCGGCCTCGATCCGCTCGATCCTAGCTACATAGGAAGGCTTCGACGGCTCGGAGGGCCGCATGAGAACGCAATCGCCCGCTGAGAACGGTGGAAAGAGCGCATATCAGGAGTTAATGCAAGAAATGGAGGAGGGGGAAAAAAAAAAACCAATCAAACAACCAAATTTTCCCAAGAAAATTGGAAGACGAAAATAGAAGCTGAAAAAGTAAGAGAAAGTATATACCTCTAACGGTTTTGTTTATGTGTTTGACTGTGTATGACTCTAGGGTTCGTCTTGGAGCCTTTGGCTTAGCCATGGAGGTGCACTACAATGGAGAGATGGAAGACGAAAAAGGGGAAAAAAATTAATTTTTTTCTTTTAAAAATTCAATTAATTAGAAAATTTTTAAGTTGTCACTTTTTTAAGTCTGAGTACTTCGCGAAGCACAATCAACTTTTACATCCAGGTTGTTATCAACGTTCGTTTTGCTTGACTTTCAGTGCAAGTAAAATGGACGAATGATTGGGTGTCTATATTGGAAATGAACGGTGGTGATGAAGGTCAGGATAGTTCAGTAATTATCTGAAAGTATGAGGGCTTTTATGCTAGATTGAAAGGATGGACGAGAATTCGCCACCGCGTCCACGTGGGTGGATTTCGTGATTATTATGGTGCGCTCTCCTTTACATAAAACAGGAGTCTCGAAGTTTCTAGTAAGTTCAGGCAATTCCCCATGTGTTAACAAGAATAATGCCACTTTTGCCAGATTTGCATGACAAGATTCTTATGCAATTTTACTTGGACAATGAGACTTTACAGATGGAAATAGCTAATAAGTAACCTTCAAAATAGAATTGCAAAATCAAATAGCCACTGATGTATGGACTAAAGAGAGTAAGCTTCATTGTTCAGTCAAGAAGGATTATTCTTATGATATATATATATATATATATAAAAGATATTAAAAAAATCATCTCAAAAATTACATTGCTACAAAGGTAATAAAAAGAACTAGAAGCGACAAAATTCGTAGCAAGCTACAGCAGAATTCAATGCTCTGCCAATACATTTATGGTTCAAACCATTTTCTCAACTGTTTGGAAGGTTTTTTCTCACCATCATTCCCTTGAGAAGCCTGCTGGGAGAACTTGGATCTATATTGTTGTATAAGCACGTCTAGCTTATCTACCACGTCTTTCCCTATGGGCTCTTTATTCTTCTTAGATCGTTTCCTCGGCACTTTCTCCCCAGCTTCTGCTGGATGCTGCGTCTTCCTCTTTTGCAATCCAGGACCTACATTTTTACTATTGCTCGTTTTGTTGGGGTCAATATCAGTGTTCAATGTCCTCCCACCATGATTCTGGCCATCTCGGTAATTCTTTGGTTTCATGGACAAGGGTTCTGAAATTTGTGTGCGCGATGATGATGACCCTTCTGCCATTTTATGGTTGCCTTTCTGTCTTTTGGAATTGCATGATCCCGTGGCATTTCCGTTTGCTACTTTACTTGCTGATTCTTCTTCTTGATTGAGCATTGAATCCATCACCGGTTTGTCGTGATCCCATAATTGTCGTTTTCTGTCCTTTCTATTGCTATGGGAACCTGGAATGCGGGGTCCCTCGTTTTCCTCAACATTGTTGTCACCATGAGAAGCAGCCCGCTGCTGAGACTGTAGCTTTGCTTTCCGAAGTTTCAATGTTCGAACATTATCAACAGCGAACTCCACAATTGGCCGATGTTCAGGACAAAAAGTTTCTTAAATTCAACCAAGATATCATTAGATTAAACTGGAAATAAAACACCATATAGTCCCACCCTACAGCTATCAGCAAAAGAATTTACCTGGATTATTATTAAGAACTCTTAGAGCCACAAGGGCATGCTGATGCTCTGAAAATTCAACAAAGGCAACTCCACGTGAATGATTTTTTGTAACAACCTTTCCTTTCTTCACATCCTTCAAGAACTTTATCTGCACAGGAAATATAGCACATTAAACAATGGTGATCCTTAAACATTTTTATGAGACACGAGTCATGACCTACTTAACCAACCTGCCGAATTTGAGGTTTTTGCTTGGTAGCTCTCGAGGTAACTGCATCAATGCAAAGCTTCTTGAGCTCTTTTTCAGTCATCGACTTTGGTAAGTTGTAAATAACAAGCCTAGTCCTTGAAACATGAAAATTTGGTGATTGCAGCTTTGTCATCTTTTTCCTTTCCAACCTACAAGTTTTCAAAACCAATGTAAGAGCACTTGAACCTGCTAGAGGAATTATGAAAATTAACTGATGCTCCTGTCAGCATCTTTAGAGTAGTCATCATAAAGAAGATCAAAAGCATAAAAGATGAACAATTCAGGATAGTATGTGAAGAATTATCTTTGTTTTTTTAATAATTGTATTGTCACTTGCATTCCAATACACTAAAACACTTACTCCTGGCGTTTTAACATATCACTGGCGGAAACCCCTTCAGCAGCTGAAGTTCCTTCGAGAATGAGTCCTTCCTATTACCATTTGGTAGAAGACAAAAGTTAGTCCTGTTGCATATCAGTCTTCACAATTTGCAATGCAAGGAGGACTAGAGAAGACAAACCTTTGCCAGGTAAAGATTGCGGTGGTCATGATTGTCATTTTTGGCCTTCTCCAGTTCCTTGTCATGAGCTGATTTCTTATCTAAAGCCCTCAAAACTTTTAACGGCCTACCCTTGAGTAAAATACCCAAGCCAGAAGCAGCACTAGCAGTTGAAACCGCAGCATCAGCCGCATCTACAATTTTAAACTTAAGAAAACCAGTTCCTCTTGGTCGCCTGCATTAAGTGAAATCAAACCACGAATAAATAATAGAAACCAAGACGCATGAGAAGATGGTTCAAGACATACCTGGTCACCCGATGGAGGACTGGAACAAAGTATTCCACTTCCCCAAATACAGAGAATCTTTGCTTCACTTCTTCATTATCACAGTCAAAGGGAAGATTGCTAATGAAAACTGTTCTCTGCAAATATTTTTCTTCTTCCGTTTGCTTCAGATCTGATACCTTGCTTCTGTCCAAGATTTCAGGCTCAGAAACACCTGTAACGTTTTCTAACTCTTTAGATGATCTTTTATCTGCCTCATTACCATTTTTATTGGATTTTGATTCCTTGTTTTTCTTGGGCAACACAGAATCGTCATTCACAGATGTTCCTTTGGTGGAGGATGTGATTAAGTTCTCAAGGACCCTTTTTGCAATGTCTGCTTCCTTATCAAAATTAACTACAGATGGTTCACCCTCTTCCTGTGAGGTATTGGAGTCATCTCCATCAATATCATCTTCATGATGGGGCTGTTTGCCTGTATCCTCAACATCATCCTCTACATTGTCCTCAGAACTACTACCATCTTCATCCATCACCTCATGTTGTCCTGAGCAAACCATAAAAGAAGCTTTACACGAATAGCTGCGCATAGACTAGTTATGAATAGCATTTGGCATTACATTAATTTTTCATAGAATAAGAAATTGTATTGAAAATACAAAATGACAAGGATAAGAACTCCTGAAATAAGAAAATAAACAAAATATGAAACAAGAAAAGAACAATGCAATAGAAGGCCTAGGAAGTACTGTAGATGAGCTCCCCAATCTCTATACAAATCAGAAATGAAGATTCCCTTGAAAACCCCATAAGCCAAGCACCAAAGAACTTTAACCTTACAATATCAGTATGTAAGAAAGAAAGAAATAGACAAAGGTACACATTGCAAATATGAACAAGAATGGAATAGCTTCTCAATCCAATATCGTGTGGTAGGCAATACATAGTCACATTGTACTTCAGAATTCGGATATCACCAAAACAATCAGCTGAAACTAATATATGTAGAAGCAAATCTCAGAATAGCTATACCTAACTGCAGTGTTAGAAGTGTCAATAAATGTATTACAGAAATTCAAGAGGAAAAAAATGTATTGTAGAAATTCAAGAGACTGCAAATGAAAACAATGAACTTTGACCGCAACACAAGTATCCAGTCTATTGATGTTCAATTAAAAAATTTCTGCAAGATACATTTATTCCATCACTCTTGAGTTTCAAAAGTATATAATTATTGCAGCATCTCAGCTACAGGGGGGGTGCTGGTTTTCTATTTCTCAAATTAACCCAACCTGGTGGTGGTGGAATTAAATTCCAAATAACATAATAAGACTTATTAACTCTCTCAGAAGAATAAGCAAGTGCAATTGATAAATGCAGGCAGATTAGCATCTACTACAGATGAAAGAAAATAAAGGACCTTAGTTATCTGAATTTTTTGAGTCACAGATAAAAGATAATGCCTCTAACATTCCTAAATGAATTAGTATTACAGATTCATTCAATGAGAAATCAGCACTTATGCCCAACTCTGAACAAGCACATAGCATGCCCCCAATTTTAGAATACCAGCTCTTTAAAGATTCAAAAAAGATAGGGGGAAAAAAGAACTTTCTTATTTTAAGTATGGCAGATGGCAGTAACAGTTGTACTAAAATATAAAAAATTACCATTTTCTAAAGCAAGTGTAGCATTTGTATCACTGCTATATATCTTCTTTGGAACCGCCCAGTCAACAGCTATGAGCCGTTTGCAAAACTTTGATCCATTAAGCTTCTGAATGGCCTGAAAAAACCAGTTAAGTTTTAATAATGAGAAAACTAATACTCTATAACACAACCTTGACTAAAATTCATACATTTTCTGCATCTTGCTTGCATGTAAACTTCACAAATGCAAAACCCTTAGAAAGGCTGCAAAAGGGAAGGGAAAAAGTAGTATAAGAAAATATAACATAATATTAAATTGAAACAATTGAATTCATGAAATTAGAATATACTCTGTATCAGACTTGCGTGGAATAAACACATCCCACACAAACCCTGCAGATAAAAACATATCTTTTACTTCATTTTCCTTGGCCTGCACCAATGTTTAGTCAACTGGTTAGAAGTCATGATCGCCAATCAAGAAAGTTCATCAAGTTCTTTAACCCTGAACATCAAACCTTGAAAGGAAGATTTCTCACAATAAGCTTCCATTTTTGAGTCTTGGAGCCCTGTCCAGATACAAAATAAAACTCCTCAGAAACTAACATAATAGCTGATGCACATTTTCTGTAAATAGGGAAAACTAAATGTGTGACCAATTGAAAATAACAAATAAAAAAGTATGTAACAAAGCCCAACACCCGCTGAATTTCAACTTCTAGCACATAACAGACTATTGGATGATTCTAACAAAAGGCCATATTTCCCAAAAAGCCAAAGCGTAAATTACAGTCACCAAATGGAATTCAACTTAGTTGAAAATTTCCTTCACGACTAGGCAATCTTTCAACAAAAATGTTAAGCAGTGAAGGCGAACACCACTCCACATTTTGAACAACAGACTTACACATCTCAGATTAGAACCTATTCCCTACTAAGCCTCCTAAAACGTCCTGCATACATAACACATTAGCATTGTGTAACTTTCAACATATTAATTCTATTGTTACTGCAACCAGAAAATAACCAATAGCTGCTACAGGTTCTTCCATAAGAGAATATAAAATGAGTCTTCCAGCTAAACTTGAAGCAGATGAGCATTCCAGGCTTAAAAATATGAATGATATCATGTACTTCACCTCTCCACCCAACTGACGCGCCCAAACAGTTCCTCCTCCAATTTCTTTTTGATGTAGCATTGCAACAGAAGCTCGTGCTGATTTCACACTTGTGTAAAGTACAGCTGAAGCATCTAATTTACAGCCATCTTGCAAAAGACCTGGAAAAATGTTATAGTGACCTCTAAAATCCCTAGTATAAGTGAGAATATTCAATCCAAAAAACCATATCTTTGGCAACTTCAGTGAATGTTATACTTAAACTTGAAAAAGATTACATAAACATAAAATTTATAGTACCCCAATCTGAAAAAGTAAAATTTGTGGTTACCATGTTGTTCAAATTCTTCCCTAGGAAGGGGGTACTTTATAGAACACACACTGCCAATCTCCCTTGCTCGGCAGTGAACAGCTTCAGCCATATCTGAATTAATAAGACCACCAAATATGACAGTTCTAGCAACCCTGCCAAGAATGATAATTATATAATAAGGAACAGAACTTTTATAGTTGGGACTCTGGATAAGAATAATAAGTACCTCATATTTCCTTTTAATCACAACCATGAAACATTCTTTCACTGAATAAAAAACTTGATGGAATTAAAGCAAAGGAGAGAATAATAAGTACCTCTGCTTTTCAGAACAACCCCCGTCATCTGCTATATCACTACAAAGAGCAGCTTTTTTCACTTCACTAGGCTTCCTTGAATATTTTTCTTTATTCAAAGCTGAAAATTCTCAAAGAAAATAAATGGATATATAAGATAGATAACTAAATGAATACACAACTAGCAAAAATGCGCTGGAGCACATTATCAACCTTTTTCCTGCATAACGGATGAGGGCTTCTTCACTTCAGAAAAGCCACCATCATTGTCATCACTTTTCGACTTCAGGAGATCATCAGTATTCTCCACTATAGCATCATAAAATTCAGAGTCAGAAAAGAAGACAAAGAAAAAGGAATATTGACAATATTCAAGCATTTGCACATCTTCTGGAAAGTGTGTGCGTGTGTTACAGCAATATGCTGAACTACATTTAGAGGAAGCAACAACCTTGATTTGACTTTGACTGCCGTGCTTCACGGGGAGGACGAGGCATAGCATGCTTTACTGCAATTTTCCGACCTCCAACAGATGAACCATTCTTCAACTCAATTGCACGGTTGGCATCTTCCTCAACAGCACTGAAGATAGCAGCAATTAATATGTATGAAAGGAAGAGAAAGAGCGCAACATCACAATTATGATTAAAAAAATGCAAAAGAATTAAAAGAGTAAAATTTTTATTTCAACAGCCAGATAAGTTAGGGGTTAGTTTACTGCAATGAAGCATCAGTCACAAAGCACAGCCATTATCTAAAAAACAGATCGCACATCATTGAAGCAACAGTTATATGTAGAATAAAGTTTGAGAATATTATACATATATATACATATCCTCTTAAGGAATTTCATGAACCACAGAATGCCAAGTTGTATGAGGAACAATGTCTCAAGATCATGGAGGTTTACTAATATAAGGTTACTGTCATGATTCATGTTTGTAAGATGAATGTTCCAACTTAACAGAATCTTCAGTATGATTCATCAATGGCAGAAGCATAAGTGATGTAAAAATATAACAAAAGCTACAACCCATAAATTCTTATTCCGGTCAACATGGAGGCGAGAAAAGGGATGCAGAGGAACTATAACTTCTCAGGGGAAAATAAACTTACAATTGAACATAACCAAATCCACGATGCTGGGATGACCCTGTGATAGTTAAAAAAAGGTAAAGATATCAGAAATTTAAGACGAAGATAAATACAGCTTACATATTCTAGCTCAAGTTTAGCTAATAGTAATACTAATTATATACATTTTGGTTTATTCTATATCTAATATCCATATAAGTAAATACATTATTTGATGCAATTTCGTGCTTTTATTATATTTACGCCCAGACAAAGATTTCCTTAATGGTACTAAATACAATAAAAACACGCCTAAAACTCCATGACCCAGATAGAATTTCACTGAGGAAGTGTAAACATTTTTCCCTACCCTTCCGCATGACCATGAAGCAACGCCTGATCGGTCCAACTTCACTAAAAGTCTCCTCCAGCTGATATTTTTCAAAAATAAATATATGAGCAGACAAATTCTTATCGAACTCTACGGTTCAACGTTTCAAACGAAGGAGTATTGCAAAGCATGTACCTGAGAATTGGTGAATGAGTAGGGCAAGTTCGAGACGAACACAGTCAAGGGGCAGTGCTCTTTTCCTCCCCTTTCCTTCACTTTCTTCTTCCCCATCTTCGAGCACAAGTAAAACACTTCACAAGCAAGAAAATCCAAGTTGTTCACTGAGGGGCAATGGTTATTTGAAATTTTGGATTCAGCTCAGAAGAAGGGAAAAATCAAGCCCTTATGTGAAATAGAAGGAGGACCCGCGCGCTCGAAGGAATCCAAATGAGCAGTATCCGTGAAGCAAGGCCACCTGAGAATGAGAGGGGAGGGATCACCTTACTTTATCGGAGCTGGTACCAGCGGTGCTTGACGGCAATAACTGTGCACTCAGATGGTGGCAGCGACGGCTGGTGCTGAACAAGACGCGGTGCAGCGAAGAGGGAGAGAAGTCGCGATGAGAGGAGGGTTTATTTGAAAAAATATAATATTGGTCAAATAAATAAATGACTAAGGTTTGATCATCCTGCATGATTAAATAATTTAAATTTACCCAAACGATCATTTTTTTTTTTGGTGAATAAAGGGGATTTATAAAGGATGATATAAAGTTATAGAATATATATATTGGGCCTTATACCGCATGCAAAACAGACCTAAAAGAGTAGGAACTCCAGCGAGCGAGGGTGCCGGATCCTCCTTTGGGGTTTGGTTACTTTTCATTAATTCATTAATGCTTAAATTAATCAAATAATCGATAATGGATTTTTTATAAATTCATTAATGCTTAAATTGGTAAGGTTTTTTAATTTAAATTTACTTTTCTCAAAGTAGTTTATTTTTTAAGTAAATAATTTGATATGTTAATATGCTTTACACTATTTGGTTTAATATAGGGGGAGGAGAAATTTTAATATTATTTTATTAGAGAAAAATAAGAAAAATAATAATATATGAACAATTATATCATTAACCATTGTTTGTCTATCTTTTCTTTTAAAGAAAGATGAGGAAAATAATAATATATAAACAATTATACCATTAATCATTGTTTTTTTTATCTTTCTTCTTAAATCACAATTCATCATTATTTTATTTAAAAAATAAATATTTTTTTAATTTTATAAACAAATCTCATGTATATATTATTTTGTTCCAAAAAATCTTGTATATTGTTCATTATAATTTTTAATGATGCATTTAAAAATATATTAATTTTATGTTTAATCTCATTATTAGTTTTATATTTCTTAGAAAAAATTTAATGATGCATTTTTAAAAAAGGTAAGTTTTTAATTATGTGTGGAGAATTGTTTTATCAATTGTAATTTTAGAATAATAGAATATAGTTGGTTATTTAATTATCATTATTGAACAAATGAAGAAAAATCTCATTTTTTTCTCCTCTAAAAATTAACTTCTGTCAATATCCTCCAACCAAATAATATGTTATATGAATGTTTTTCACAAGGAAAAAATGCACAAAATATAGATTATAAAGGAAAAAAGAGTATTTCATCAACAAAGTTGTTGTGCAATGATTCTATGAACCCCGGCGCATTTGTTCTGAATGAGAAATAGGAGTCTATCTATAATTTTGGACAAAATTGCACGGGACAAAATGTTTTAGAATATCTAGTCTATTATATATATAAAAGTATAACCAAAGGCTTGAATCTCATTTTGCCATGTCAGTATTTTGTAAAAATAGAAAATTCTAAATTAAAATATGTTCTGAAAGTGTGTGATTTGTTAATTATTACTTGTGATACGTTATCTATTATATATATTAAAATTAATGGTTACAAACACAAGTTGTTGGAAATTTACCCTTCCCCATGGCCTGTCAAAAGCACGAAATCCTCATATGTGACTTATCAATGGCCCATTATGTCATTTTTTATACAAAATTAATTGACAAAAATTGAAAAATTAATTTTTAATTTGTTAAATCTAATTTCCGGTTATTACTCCATATATATCTCAATCTAATAATCTTGAAATTAAAAAATAAAAATATCACAACCACTTTAATGTTGGAATCTAAACATATCTTATTTGTATCTCTATAAATACTCTATGCAGTTTATGACATTTTTATATTGGAGATCTTTTTTTTTTCGACATGTATTGCTTGTGGAGTTTGGGATGGCATCTATGGAGTACTCTTATCTTCATGATGCATCTATTCTGATTCATTATTAATTGACAATGTATGCTACATCGAATATTACTTCATCTGGTTCTCTTAAATTTTATGTGGTTTCAAGTTCAAAGTTTTTTTTTTCTTTTTACTTTTGTTGTTGATTTTAGCATGTATGAGTGGTTTTACTATTTATGTTTTTGTATTTCTCGATGTAAATTGTTGTACAATTATTGTAGAGAATTTGTGGCAATAAAATATATCTTATTTTTCATAATGTCTATGAATTGATCAACTTTTATATGATAAATTAATATTACGATTCTATTGTTGAATCATTTAAGTTTTTAATAACCAATTCGCCAATTAATCCCTTTAAGTTCATTAGAGTCTTTTAATTAATTCCTTAATTGATTCTTTAAAATAAGTTTGCATTTTGTTTCGTTTCATTTAAATGTTCAAAATAAATGTAACATCAAATTCGATTATATTATAATTTGAATGTTTAATGTATGATTATATTTTTTAAGGGTGTAACGTATCATTTGAATATTTAATTATATTATAATCATTTAAGTGATAAAATAAAAAATTATCAATTTTAAATAATTGAGATTCTTTAAGAATTTGAAAAAATTGTTATAAAAATCATTCCCTAATTTAATATATAAAAGTAGTTTTTTGATTATTTAATATTATATATGGTATTGTAAACTTCTTGGCTGTATTTATCTATTATATAAAAATAGTTACATTTTTTTTATGTGATGAATATTTAAATGATAGAATTTATAAGATATGAAATATACAGATATTTTAAGTTTCTTTATTAATTTTTCTAATTGGATATTTTTAATCATTAAAATAATAAAATTAATTAGATATGGCATAATCAAGATCATTTTTTGTTTTATTTTTTCATATAATCATAAGCTTTTTAACTACATTAATTTTAAATAAAAAGAATTATTGAGATATAGTAGAAATTTAGTGGCCATAAATTTCGTTTAATCAGTCAATAATAATGTTATTCTTTTAACAGATGATATTAGCAGATTTGGTGGCAACAAATTAGTAGTAATAGATTAATGGATTATAATTATTATTATTATTATTGTTCACCTTCATATCAACATTGGGTTAAGATAAATGGGAGTTAAAATAGTTAACTATCAATTTTCAAGTTAAGCAACTCAAAATTTTCAATTAATAAATTATATAATTTATATAATTAACACAATATAATAGATTTTTATTAATGATATGTTCAATCCATTGATTTTGTATATATAATAAATTAGATACTTTGTTTAGTCAAATAGTTATATGAAAACTATAATAAATTACTCTAATCCTAATCAATATTAAATCATATAATTCAACAAATTTTCTAATTAATATAAATTTTTAAATCAATATTAAATCATTCAATTGTCAAACTAATCAAATTAATACAAATTTTAGTTAAGATTAGCTAAATAATTTAAATGGAATTTTAAATCAATAATTATTTAATAAATTTTAATAAAAAACACAACTAATAACCATTAATTTTGTTCGGTAATTAGGTGATTTAATTTTTTTCAGTTATATTTGAATGAATATATTAAAATGAAGCTATCTTTAGGAGATCAATTTGCATTTAATGTAATTTTAGATTTCAAGTTAATTTGATTTTATAGATTATGATGCTTCTAATTAATATATGATTTTTTATATTAAATACTAGATACGTAGATAAATTGCTACAAATCAATCTTAGACCATCAAATCAATTTTATGAATATATTTTTTTGTGTAGTATTCTAGGTATTAAGTGCAAAGATTGATTACTTAATCGATGATAATTTGAGTTCAAATTTTAAGATTTGAGAATTCATCTAATTAAATTATCATTTCAAACTAAATAAAAATCAAGGAAAACAAAATTTATAGTTTTAACAAAATCAATAATTTTAAAAAAAAGTGATTTGCTATAGATGGATGATTATTCATGATTGTAAAAGAAAATAATATCTTTTTTATTTACTTAAATTTGATTTTATTCATACATCTTAAAAAAAATTACAATCATGAAAGAAAAAGCCAACTTTTTATAATTTTTAAAATAATTTTTTTAAATGGATAACACAATTTAGCTTTTTATAGATATTTTATGGGATTTTTTATTTAAATATTATTTATGTAATCTATTATATATGTGAAAAATTATAACAAAAAGCTAGAAGCTAATGCTATCACCTTAAAAGAAATTATGAATTTTAAGGCTTACATGTTAAATAACATTTAAGTTTTTTTTAACAACTTTTAATATTAATTGAGATTTCCAATTAATTTATTAGATTTGTATAAATTGAGGATCACATATCTTAAATTTGATATTGTTATATTATTTGTTTGTTATTTACTATTATCTCTAAATAAGAATTAAGATATGCACATTTACAGTTTGAAAATGTAATTTTAATTAATATTATCTTTGTAACAAATAATAAAATAAGTCTAGCAAAAAATAAAAAAAGATGGTGAAAAAAATCAACATATGTCTAATTGAATGGTGAAAAAAATAAATTATGGCTATATTTTTCTTAATTTTCATATGTTTTGCATGATTATGTAATAATTTATAATTTTAAAATTAGTTGTAAGTGATTTATTTTTGTCTAAAAGTATCTTTTATAAGAGACTATTATGATAATACATGATTGCCATCAAAAATAAAATTTTTTATTAATTGAATCATGAATTTTTATCTATAAATATATTTGTAAATGTATCATCAAAAATATATTTCGATCAAAATAAGAAAATCTATTAACTTTAAACTAACTATAATATAAAATATAGAAAATCTAAAAAGATAATATATTTAAAATCATAAATAAAAAATACATAAAATCTCCAAAAATAATATATTATTATCTTTGACCTATTCATGATATTTATACTATTATTTAAATTTAAATTAGGCCATTAGTCACATAGTTTATATATATATTAAATCATTTGTTAAATTTAATTAATAATTATATTTCAATTAAAACAGTTTTTCATTATTATTTGTAAATGATTTAATTTAAGAATTTTTGTGTTTGCTTACTTGATGATGTGGATGTATACAAAAATTTAAATGATTTATATATCTAAAATAGTATTTATCTATATACAATATTTTATGTGATATCCGCAGTTTTATTATTGAATTAAGATTAAAACTAATTATATTATTTTCTTTCTACTCTATAAATAATTGTATCAATTCAAAATGAATTAGCGTCGTCATCTTTCGTTGTATTTGAGAGAGCTTTTTTCGTTTGCTACAATTCTTCCAATGTTGTGTTGGGAGAGTCATCCTTTGCCTTGTGTAATTCACTCCGTTATTAATATTTCTTCCATATGTATTTAATTAATGACTATAATCGAATTATTTATAAATTTAAATATTTACAATTTTGATGTTGGTCATCTAATTTCTTATGGATAGTAATCAGATTATCTTAATTTGTTTAATAATAGTCATCTAACTTTTTATGGAACCCAACTCTGATGATGTTTAATATTCATTTTCTATTTATTTTTTATGATTTTTATTTACAAACACACACGCACATATATCTGTGTGTGTTTAATTTAATATTTAATTTATCATCGTATAATATTTACATATTTGGAATTATACTATTTGATCTCAAGACAAGTTTACTCTTATGCTATTAAAGTTTTTTCTCTACACATATATATTTAAATTATGAACATGTTTCTTGAAAATAAATATTACATAAATGCTTTACAAAATATTGCTAGAAGATCAATGTGATCTCTACTACAATTGATCAAAGAAAAATTTGAAGAAAATATAGCTTACATTTTAATGCGGAGAATATTTTTAACTAATTCTATAACATATTTTATGCATGAGCAATGGCTATTATCACTTAAATCAAAAGATTTCATTTAAGTTCACATTTATTGAATGTATTGAGAACATTTATTTAATAGGGTATTACTCTCAAATATTCATAAGATATTTTTTAATATTTTTTCATATAGTTTATGTCTTTGGTTTATACCATTATATATATATATATAGTGTTATATTGTGTATAGTTACATACACCCTAAAGGATGTATAAAATTTTTTATACTTTCCTATGATGATGTGGCTTATTAATTTTAGTCGCAATATACACATTTAACAATTTCAAATTTTCAATATTGAATTACTTTGTCCTTACCATTTTTTTATCAAAATATTGGATTTAAATATGCGTTAAAAGACCTGATTAGAATTTGATTTGCTACCTTTACTAATTTTTTAATATTAAAATATTTGATTCCTATACTAAATACTAACTAATTTTTAATATTATTTTTTCATAATCATATGTAATTAATCCTTAATCATATATAATGGTAATCATAGTTAATAGGTTTTTCTTTATTTTCAATCTTCATATGTGAATCCTATATTTATGATTTTCTGGTGAATTTTGAATATATAATGGATTTGATTGATTTTGGCCCCCAAAAAAAAAAGGATTTGGTTTATTAATATAAATAATTGGTTTAATTATTTAACTTTATTATGATTTTAGCCAAAAATATAAATAATTAGTTAAGTTTAAAAATACATGTCATTTTCATTTTTTTCTATCTAATAGATCTGGACAATCCTCACATTGATTTAAAATTTAAATTAAAATAGAGAAAATTCATGAAATTAGTTAGAATTTTGACTAATCATTAATGAAATATTAATTAATTACTACGTCGAGATAAGTTCATATAGTGGTGCATTTAAAAATTTTTCAAATTTTAAATTTTAAAAGACATTAAAAAAATTATTAGAAAATATGGAGAGATGATGTTAAGAGAAATAATAGGAAAGTTAAGATAAAACAAATTCAAAAGTGAATTAGATCCCCCATCTCTTTTCTTTCTTTATTGCATTTTGATTTAGAGTTATTTTCTTAAACTTGGTTTGTAATTGGTTTGGATATTTTTTAGGATTGTAGAACGAAATTTCTGTTTATTGGTTAAAAAAATTGAAATGGAATGAATAATGAATACAATTATAAAAATGAAAAATTAAAGGGGAAAGAGGGAGTCAACATAGATAACAATCATAGAGATAGGTTAAATGATAGGAAAAAATTTTGGATAGTGGGTTGATTTAAATCAACAATCAATGCTGTAATTTGTTAGCTGAAAAATATGTGAATAGATATTAAATCTATATATATATATATATATCAATCTATAAAATTAAGATACAATGCCACACTTGCTAAAAAATTAAGCAGCCACATATGTTACTCATATTTTGCATCACAAGATATATGTTTATATGCTTTTTGTTATATGTAGATTTATTGGTTAATTATAATTATCAGTTATAATTATATAACTGATGTGAAGGTAAAGTAAAATGGTTAAGTCAACCAATTATCAATTGAGATATTGTCATAATAGAAGAACCCTTATTTGTAAATACTAATTGGATATGAAATTTGAATAAATTCAAAAATTAATAATATGAATAAATGTTTTTGTTAAACATAATAATTAAATTATTTGAAAATAACATTTTACTTTTTATTATGAAATAATGTTTTTATTAAATACATTTAGTACACAAAATCTCCAAAGGACCAAAGATTTCAATTTTAGTGTAAAATTTTTCATACAAAATCAAATGGTAGTAGAAATTTTTATTAATAATTCTAAATTTAATTCAAAAACATTTTATTAGAGTTTGACCTCAACCTGATCAATTAATTAAACAATTTATATTACAAAATATCAACTTGATTGGTTGCCATTTATTAAATTTCAAAAATTATTATAATAATTAAATGATACAACAGGAACAAACCTTAGGAAGACAATTTTTAAAATTTAGTTTGATATTTTACTAAAATATGATTAAAATATAACTTTAACTTAAAGTTGGACTAAAAATTCATTTTGTTGAGTTAAATAAGTGATTTTTTAGTTGTGATGATGTAATTTATTTTTGAATATGACACCTAATATAACTGATGAATAACTCAGCACAAGATAAGACCAAGTTGGTTAGATTGGGTTGGACTAAGTTAAAATCAGCCTAGATCTTTAAAAAGCACCAGAAAAAAAAAAAAAGAATGGCCCATTGGAATACAAATGACAAAAGTTAAATAAATGATTTAAGCAAATGGATGAATATTCTTCATATGTATATCAAATTCAAAAAATTGTATTGGGCAAAACATAAAAAATTTCATAACAAATCTCAAAATAAACCAAATATACAAAAATAAATGATGAGAAATAGGAACTAATGTGCATAACTCAAAATATACCTTCAAAGTTGAAGCAATGACGAGTGAAGCATGAAAATAGTACTTAGATCTTTTTCACTTTTGACATTTAAACTGTTCAAATTAATCATGAGATGTTGAATAGGGTTGGGAGATGAACGATGAGTAAATTTGGGAAGGAAGCTTTGAGGTTCACGATTATAGCCTTAGAAATATCTTAAAACTATTTAATCCTTCAGCTATAAACCTTCCTTTCGAAGGTAAAATAGTTATATTTTATGAAAATTTTAGACAAATTCTACCTATAATATCAAGAGGGACTCAGGAGAATATAGCTTTTGCTGTTATTAATTTATCTTGCATTTGGAATCAATAGAAACTCCTCACTCATAAGAAATATGAGACTGCTTCCAATATATTCATCTGATGTCAATAGAGAAATACAAGAGTTTGCTCACAGGATTTTTTCTACAAGCGATAGAACAATTACTGATCCTAATGATAGGATCACTGATATTAAAATTTCTTATGATTTTTTATTGGATATCTTAAATGATCATATCATATAAATTGTAGGAATCACATTCAAATCTCCATGAGAAATTAAATATCTCATCTTATTTTTGAGATAAAGCTATATTAGGTCATACTTTGTATGTTTGATAATGTTAATGAATAAATGTTATCTTTATTACCAAATGAAGATGCAGTGTACTATGATTTTGACAGTATATTGAAGGAAAATGACAATGTGAATTTTGTTAATAATCTTTATTCCACTTAATTATTGAATTTAATTTCTATGTCAGGTCTTCCAAATTATGAAAATAGGTTAAATGTTGGAGCACTTATTATTTTTATGAGGAATATTCATTGGGTCTTTGTAATAATACTTATTTTATTGTTACACAAACTAACAAGTATGTACTTCAAGCTAAAGTCATGTCTGAATTAAATGCATGAACATCTGAAAGTTTATACATTCAGAATATCTATGATTCAATCAGATTCAAGAATATTATTTATTATGAAAAGATGATCATTTCTTACAATGTTAGTTTTTGCTATGACTATAAACCAGAGTTAGAGGTAAAGTCTATGCAATATGAATTTGTACTAATCAAAACCTATATTTATACATAGATAACTTTATGTTGCTGTATCCCGTGTATGATCTAAAAGTGGATTAAAGGTATTGATTTTATATCAGGATGTCAATTTAAGTGACACAAATTCAAATGTTGTGTACAAAATAATGTTTAATAATCTTAACTGATAGTTTTGTATTATCATTTCTTTTATGATAACTTATTATTAATGCATTAATCACTTTGTAATGTTATTTTGTTCTCCAATTATGTATATAATTTTATCATTAAACATGTCTAAAAAATACAAGCAATTTTATTGACCCTGTGCATCGCATGGGTTACATACTAGTTCCATGCTAATATAAGGACTTGGGATGTTCAATTTTTTTAATCAAGCTTTGTTAACTAATATATTTTTCGAGAGCGGCTTAAGTCTTAACCTTCAATCCGTGGTAAAAAAAAAATGAAGAAAAATATTTCTTGAATGTTAAATGTTTTTGTTTAGAAGGACATACAACTGTACTATATAGAGTAATGATTTTGATTCAGATACTACACATGTAATTCTGTAGCGGAGAGATGTCAATAAAAATGGAAAGGTTAATCTTTTTTTTTAATACCCAATGTGACGTGGACCCTATCTCAAGAACACAAAAAGTACTTAGGACAATGACAGCAATGTGGAAGTTTAACTTCAAACATGTTAATCGAACTAGAATCTAATAAAAACATGTCCAATAAGAATATGTCCAAAAGAACTCTAACATGATACAAAAGTTCTCTCTTCAAAATTTAACTGTTGAAATTCAAAGTTTGTCTGTTAGAAGCATGCTCTAATGAGACTTACAAGTTCTTATTTTAAAATTCACACTTTAAATTCCAAAATTCGTCTTTTAGAGGTAGTGATAGTGAACTCATTTTGAACTTCACCAACATTCAAATTTTGATAAAGTTTCATGCGAATTTTGTACATTTTCACTAATAGTGTTTAGTCTAAAATTTGAATTTCAGAACTGAAATTCGTTTGTCAGAGATAAAAACTCTGTAATTTCAAATTTTATCAAGCAAAGTTCAAATTTTGTGCAAAATCAACATGAGTCAAACACAAAATTCGTCTGTTAGCTAATATTTCTCAATTCCAATATAAAACTAATATCAGATTTACTTAATCTAACCTAGTTTAAAACATACAATAACAAGATTAAGTAAATTTCAAAAGTTAAACCACCTCAAAATCTAAGTGAAAACAAAATATATCTAATAGCTAGATCTTTAAATATTGAGCTCCACTTTTACTTAGTCATTTCCTTCTTGGTATGCTCTCTTTTAATCTTTCAATTCTTAGAGTATCCTTTATCTTCTTTTTCCTTGAGTGTGGCATAATGTTGATTCTCAATTCTTTATTCCAATGCTCACTATTCTTATTTAGACAATCCTACACTTAATGTATTACACTTACAAACCAAGTAGTTAATCCAATTTATATATCCGTGTTGTATTATAAATCATAAGAGCACAGTGGATATATTAGTATATTGCATGATATATGTATTATAAATATAATTAAATATATACTAATGCACGTTTTACTTTTTTAATGAACTATATATATGTTATACAAATATGATGTATTTGTTCCTTATTACTTTTCATTTATTATCATCAAAACTTATATTGTATTACACCTAACACAGAGTTCAATTGTTGTTGAACTAGCCAGGAAGGTTGCAGAGCTGATGGAAACAACGCCAACAAAGGTTATAGAGACGATGAGAACGACACTAGTGAAGCCAGAAAGTAGTGGATCTGAATGCGTGTATTATGGGTCCTAAATGATAGTCAAGCGTAATTTTAGTAAGAGGATTAATATCTCTGATTCAAAAGGATCTTAAAATGATGGCTCGGCAAGGATTTGTATAATAATAAAGGGGATGTGAAGAGGAAAACTAAGACAAGTGTCTCAAGGGAGAAGGAGATAGTAAGTGGGGTTAAAGACTATCAAAGGGGATTTAATGGGGAAGCTGAATGTCAATTCAGAAAGGACGTGAGTAATAAGAAGGACAAAGAATGGGTCCCAGTGGGGTCAAAACGCAAAGGAATAGTAAGGAGTAAAACATGTGGCAAAGAGAATACAAGAAACGAGTCATGTATATGAGGAAAGGTGAAAGAAGAGGAGAAGGAGAAAGTGGGCTCGAAATTCTTTTCGTTACCCAATCCTTTTGCTCTACTAGATAGTGGGCCAGCAAGTGCCAAAAAGGCCATGGATGAGATGAAAGAGATTAATTATAAGGGTGGAGCTCTAGTGGTGGGCTAGGAGGGGAGTACAACAGCAAAAGTCCAAAATGTGTCTTTTGATGGGCTTGAAGTAATGAGGGAAGAGAAGGCTCATACGGATCATGAACATGGGCTGCCAAGTGATGGTCCAACTAATGATTTGGACATGACTGAGATGGATAGTTCATGGGTTACCCTATCACCAATCCAAATGGTTTTTCCATGAATATTCTGTTATGAAATTCCTGTATAACAGGACCCTGCTCATTTCCAAATTTTATTCACGAAATGACTTTCTTTTATGAGTTAGATTTTGTGGCTATTTTTGAAACAAGATGTAGTGAGCAGAAAGCTAGTCAGATAGCTAATAAAATAGGTTTCTGAAATCTAGAGCTTGTGGACGCATAAGGGTTTAAGGGTAGTATTTGGTGTCTCTGGTCTGACAAATTTTGAAGGGTTGAGGTTGTGGAGAGAGCTTCTCAATATGTTCACCTTTAGTTGGAAAAAAAGTGAATAGTACATGTGGTCAATGACGATTGTGTATGCTAGTCCATTGCCTACTCATAGACGTGAGTTTTGGGGAATCTTCAGCGAGTACAGGATGGAGTTTAGGGACCATGGTGCTTGGGTGGTGACTTTAATGCAACATTTCTAGCTAATGAAAGGTACTCTTCTATTGGAACTTGTATTGGCTTGGATAGGGGCTTTTGTAATTTTGTGAAGGATACCGAATTAAATGATCTTGGTTTCTTTGGACATAACTTTGCTTGTCATCGGACGGGCATAGAGAGTAGATTGGATCATGTTTTAGGTTCTAATGAGTGGCTGGTTGCTTCCTTGAACTCAACTATCACTCACCTTCCATGGTATAAACTTGACCACAGACCAGTTCTGATGCATATAGATGGTATATGGTTGTCAAGTAGGAGGAATCGGCTATTTTGGTTCATTGCTTCTTAGGTGCTACATGACCAATTTGACTCCTTCATTAGAGAACAGTGGAAGGAGAATATTCCATGAAATGAACACATAGAGCTTTTCATCGTGGCTTATGGGAACTAGAATAAGCAAGTTTTTGGATTTACAAGAACGAGGAAGAAGACACTCTTGAAGAGCTTGAATGGTATTTCCAAAGCAGAAGTTAGATACGGTCTCTCGATGGAGTTAGAAGAGCTTCGGTCATGTCTTTGGAGGGATCTTGAAGGTGTTATGTTACAAGAATCTCTCATTTGGGCCCAAAAAGCGAGGAGTAAATGGTTTATAAATGGAGATAAAAACACTAGATATTTTCATAACCAAGCAAATGGAAGAAGAAAAAAGAATTTTGTGGAAGTGATCAGAGACGAAGGGGGGAGTGGAGATATGATGTCAAAGATATTAAAAGACTAGCCAACACCTATTTTTCGGACTTGTTTACAGACGACGTGAGTATGAGGGCCCTACTTTCTTGCATGGTCATGTACCCGCGTATAAAGGAGGGGGATGTTGTTGCTCTTGGTAGAGATATTGATGAAGCCGAGATCAAAGATGCTCTCTTCTGTATGGGAGCCTTGAAAGCACCAAGACTGGATGGTTTGAATGCTTTGTTTTATCAAAACTAGTGGAGGCACGTGGGAATGTCATTCTACAATCTTATAATGAAGTTGTGGGTTATTCCTCTGAGCATTGAGATGCTCAATGAAACTTTTATTGTGTTGATTCCAAAGAAAGAACATCTGGAGACACTGAAGGACTTGAGACCGATCAGTCTTTGCAATGTGATTTCAAGTTTATCATGAAAATTATTGCAAACCATATCAAATCTGTTCTTCCTTATATGATTAGCTCGAATTAGTGTAGCTTTGTTCCTGGATGCCATAGTTCGGATAATATCACAGTTGCACAAGAAGTTATCCATTCAATGAGGAATATGCAGGGAAGGAAGGGATTTATGGCAATAAAGATTGATCTAGAGAAGGCCTATGATTGGGTGAACTGAAATTTTATGCGAAGTTGTTTGCAGGACCTAAAATCCCTAAACACATTATTATTAGTATTGTTTACAATTGTGTTACGACGTCCACCATGCGACTTTTATGGAATAGGGAGAAAGCTGATAAATTTACCCCTTCCAGTTGTGTTAGATAAGGTGACCTGCTCTTGCCATATCTCTTTGTCATTTGCATGGAAAAGCTAGCACACTTGATCTAGGAGCAAATAGAATCTAATGCTTGGTGTCTAATTTGATTAAGTAAGAATGACCCTCCCATTTCTTATCTTTTTCTTCGTTGACAACATCATTTTATTTGTATAAGCATCTTTACAGTAGGCTGAAGGGGTAAGAGATTGTCTTAACCATTTTTGTGCTAGCTCTGGGCTCAAGGTGAATTCTGTAAAATGAGTGTGTTCTTCTCCAAGAACGTCAACCACACTAGACGCAATGAGCTTAGTAGTACGGCGGGATTTCAAATGGCAGTAGACTTATGGAAATACTTAGGTGTTCCTTTTAAGCACAAGAGGGTGATGAAGGAAAGCTTCCATGATGTGGATAAATTTTGAAAATGGCTTTCTAGTTGGAAAGCTAACTCACTCTCACTAGTTGGTATATCTACTTTGGTAGCCTCAGTTACATCCACTCTAGGATATTCCATGCAAATGTCATCGTTGCCTCTTAGTACTTGTGAAGATATTGAGAAAAGCAACAAAGGCTTTGTGTGGGGATCTACGACATAAAGACAGAAAATCCATTTGGTAGCTTGAGACACTATTTGCTTATCAAAGAAGAATGGAGGGTTGGATCTTCGACATATGAAAAGCAAGAATCAAGCTTATAGGACTAAATTAGGATGGAACCTCATTCATTGACGAGATGACCTCTATGTTAAGATTATTAGAAGCAAGTACAAGTGCGGTGATGATTTAATTCCAAATATTGATTTGGAGTGGTTGGGATCTAATGCATGGTCAGGTATTAAAGTTGGGTGGAAACATGTTATTGATGGTACTGAAGTTGATTTTATGTGACAAAAAGTGTGATGGAGACATGACAGAAATGGTGTGTTCTCTATCAAGTCCGTGTATGGTGCCATTGTGAAGGAGCAAGAAAAGAGAGATTCTACTTGGCAGAAGATTTGGAAACTGAATACCATACAGAGATGCAAATAGTTCATATGGCTCGCTTTGAATAACAGATTACTAACAAATGAAGAACGAGTTTAAAGGGGTTTTGCTTTTGACTTAGTTTGTACGTGGTGCAAGAATGAACCAAAAAGCTTAATTCATGTTCTATGTGGTTGCCCCAAGACTAAGAAGTTGTGGCAGGAGATAGTTAGTTAGTTTGTTCAAAGGAGGTTTTTCGGCTTGAATAAGAAAGAGTAGCTTGAGGTGCACATTCAAAATAAAGGCCCTATGAGTCGTGAAGGATGGAGTAAGTTATTCTCCATTGTTTGTTGGCTTCTTTGGAAATGAAGAAATGAACGGATTTTTTATGATAAGATAATGAGCAATGATGGTCTTAGGAACAAAGCTAATTCCATTATCTCTAGTTTGCAACTTGCAAGGTAGCGATTGAAGGGTATAAATCTAAATGGTCAACTGGTTAGTGATAAGGAGGCTCACTGATTACCACCTAATGATGAGTGGTTAAGATGAATGTTGATGGGGCTTTCTCTACAGTGGCCGACATGGGTGTGGAGGTGTAATGAGAGATGCAAGAGGCACGTTCATGACTTGATTTATGCACCATGGTTTGGTTGGAGATAGTCTCTCTGCCGAGTTGTGGGCAATGGTGATTAGGTTAAGACTAGCATGGGACAAAGGGGCTAGGAAGTTAATGATTAAGTTGGACGCATCCAAGGTTATTAAACTTTTGCATGAGGAGGATGTGAGTGTGCATCTTGATGTTGGTATCATATTAGAAGCTAGAGCAATGGATTTATGCACCATGGTTTGGTTGGACATAGTCTCTCTGCCGAGTTGTGGACAATGATGATTGGGTTAAGACTAGCATGGGACAAGGGGGCTTGGAAGTTGGTGATTGAGTCGGATGCATCCGAGGTTATTAAGCTTTTGCATGAGGAGGATGTGAATGTGCATCCTGATGTTGGTATCATATTAGAAGCTAGAGCTCTTTTTGCTTAGGACTGGGAGGTGGAAGCAAGGCATATACCACGATGTGCAAATGTGGTTGGCGGATCATCTCACGAAGCAGGCTTTAAATGCTATGCCAGGTTTTCATGTTGTTGGGAATCCTTATGGAGTTCTTAGTGTTTTGATTAATGCTGATTGTATTAAACCCATTTCTACTAGGTAGTAGGTTTTGAGGCTTTTGTCTCCTTTCTTTCATTAAAAAAAACCAACACTTTGCAATAGATTTATGAAAAGTATCGATTACAACTTTCGATAATCACATTATTAATTCATATATATAATTTTGTATGTAATTATTTTTTGTTATATCAAGAGTTTTTGAACTCAGCCTCTGCCACTTCTCATATTTCAAGTTATCTTTATTAATTGAGTTAACCTTAGGTAGTGAGGTGGCATATAAGTTAAATTTTACCCTTGTAATGCAATAATGTAATTGGAAGGCAAAATTATTCAAAAAAATAAAAATAAAAATACTTACTTTACGAGGTTAACATAAATTAGACAATATTTGAATTCATATTTTAATTTTATATATTTAATGATATGTTACACATGTTTTTTATGGACAATATCTATCATATACATGATATAATACACACCCAAATAAAAATGTCACCAAAACTTAGGGGACTTGTATATGATAAATACTGCTTACCCTAGAACACATTGAATAATCCAACAAAATTTAGCTAACAAGATAACATTATGATTTATATTTTATGATATCTCTAGTTATGAATCTGACTCAATTCTTTTGGCCAAAGAAAAAACAAATCTGCCTCAAGTCTTGGATAGTTGGATGATATACATTATTTTTAATGAAAACCAAACATGCACTAAAACAAAAAGAAGGAACTTAAATACATATTTATGTGTTCAAGAGTGCTTTGCCTCTTTCAATAAAACCTCTCTCATATATATATATATATATAGCTAAAAATAGGACTTATAATAATATATTTAAGAAATTTAATTATGTGCTAATTATGTCAGACTTTGTTGTTAAACTCACAAGTATACTTCAATGGTAACTAAAAACCTAGTTCGTTGAGATGAAAGCAAGCCAAACATGAGAGAGAATACAGCAGAGAGGTAGGAATAGGAAATATGGTTTGGGAAGAGTTATGAAAGGATTAAGGTCTGATCTACCAACTGGTGGTTAGGGACACCCAAATCCGTTCTTACCATCTTGTAAGAATGCAATCATAACAAATCTAGCATATTCTAAAATTACAGTTCAGTTCAATCTCAACATATCAGTGCCAGAGCAAAAGCAATCCCAAGCTGGAAAGAAACAAATTACTGTGTTAATCTCTTCACAAGATTCGGAGAACTTTTTAAAACAGATTAAATTAGAAACTTTTGAAATAATAAGTGTCTTGATTGCAATTTTTTAAATTACGCAGAAAGTCAGAAACCAATACCAATGATATATCTCTACCTCTACCTACATCAGCTATTTCTACGTCTACATCTTACCCCTGTACATAAAAAGCTGTCGAGTTTTTCACCTTTTGCATTATTTGGTAATTCAAAGTACAGTTTTGACCCTCTACTTGGTCCCTCCTCTCACGTTTCCTTCTGGTCTTTTGGTATTTTCATGGAAAATAGTCCAGTCTGACGCAATCTCAACCTGCTCCAACAGTGATTTTGCACCAATCCCATAGCCAGAAAAAGGAAAAAAAAAAAAATTCCAAAGCTCCAAAACCTCGCAGCGCCTGCAATTTACTGTGTCATCTTTTGCTTCTTGTCTTTACACAGTCTGTTACTTTCTCTCTTTTCTCTCCATCTCTATCTCTACCTTCTGTAAAAAGTTTACCTATTTTATTTTATATTTGTTTACTCTTCTTCGTACACTTGGTGGTCGGAGCTAGCTTCTACGCCGGCCGGTGAGAGAGGCTTTCCCTTTGTATTATCTTTCTGCTATATATATATGTATTTTTTTTTTGTCTTTTGTGTTCCGTGACCACACTATCGACGCTCGTATCACATGCGACACTGATGTGCGACATGTCACTTTATATTGCATTTCAAAGCCTATATTCATCGTGTTGCTGTGTAGACTGTAGTATCTTTATGTCTGTTTAGCCGGTGACTAGAGTTGTATAGATGATGCTTTAGGAAGATGGGTACGTAGGTTTTGTTGGGTACACTTTTCTGGGTTAAAGTGGCAAATTAAGCTTTTAGCTTCAACATTCTTCTCGTTAATGTTGGAAGAGAACAGAAGGTTTTTCTGGCTTCTTGGTTTCTCTCCCTGAAATTGCTTTTCTCTGTCTCTCTGGTCGGGGAGAGAGGGAGTGTGTGTGAACTTTCTGCCTTATTTTGTTGGGTACTTAATCCTCTTCAACCTAGGATGAGTTCTCATTGGAACCTGCATTTTAATATCATTTTGAATTTGAATTTCCTTGTATTAATTTAAACATGAATATGAATTAGACCGGAAGACATTGTTAGTAGCCAGTGTTCCTTTTCCCCCATCGTTTTTTGTTTTCTGTAAGTTAACTATAAGTGCGATTTTCTTCTGAGTAAATGTTTAATCGTTGATGGAAAGAAAAGAATTTTTTCTTCTTTTTTTTTTAAAAGCTTTCTTTCCTTGCAATTTGCTGGTCCTCTGGACTTTTAAGTTGATAAATTCGGGTAAGACATACTTGAATTTAGTTTAGGTTCATTCTGATAAAAATTAATAAATAGTAATTTCCTTTCATATAGTGAAGGAGAAGTCTTGATTTTGGACATAATTAAGATGAATTGGTTTCATGACCTTTCGATTCTACCTTCATTTTCATAGTTTAAGCAGAGCCAAGCCCAAAGTTCAGCTATGAATGAGACAGGAGCTCTAGATTCTGTTTTTTTTTTTAACTGTTAATTGTTAATTCTTTGCTTAGTTTTGTTTTGCCTTCCAAGGATCTATTTCATATGAAAGGAGTAGATCTTTTCTTTTCCTATATCAGTATGGTGGGTTACTTGAATGTAAGTTCATTTAGTGGAGTCTTGATTCTCACATGATTTCACATGTATAAGTTTCATGTTCTTTAGCGTCTACCTTGATTTTTACAGCATCTAAGGGACAAGGTTAATTTAAGATGGTCACAAGTGTATGTATCTGTAGATTGATTTTTCCTTCCTTTGTTTTTCTGTTTATGTATAAAGCCAGATAAACCTGAAATCGAAGATCTTCATTCTGCAGTTAAAAGGAATCAATTGCAATGACTTAGTTCCTCTCAGTGCTGGTGACATGAGTTGCATAATGATCTGATCAAGGGGTATTCAACTTCTGTTTTTGTACTGGTGCGACTTTGAACCACCATTGGTATTCAGACAGCTTTTGCTCCTTTATATTCCGAAAACATTCTGTGCATGTTTGTATTAGCTTACAGCTGCTACTTGTCTTAAAGTATCAAGCAGAGGGTTTCAACAGTATGGCAACTTATTTGCCAAATTCATATTCTGAGACACCTATTACCTCTAGCAACATAACATTGTATATGAACACTGGTTCATATCCAGAAGCATTCTCGGGCAATTCTCGGGAGCAAAATAACTGCTTTGTGATGCCATCAATGAGCTTGTCACATTCAGCTCCAGAACAGCAAGAAATCCTAGCAAATCTTGGTGGTTTGCAAACTGGGGACTATGATTTCACAGCATGGAGACAAGGTAGAAATGAAATGCTAGTAACACATCCAGTGGATGGACATAACTTGCAGAGCCAGGGATTATCTCTCAGCCTTGGAACCCAAACACCATCAGGAATCCAAATGTCTCAATTCCATGATCGAAGTTCTAATCAGAGTTTTGATTCGTTTTTTGGTCAAAATCCATCAATTTCAGGCCATAAAAGTGGCTCATCTAGGCATGAGTGCTTGAGGCAGTCTGAAATTTTGCCACCTGATTTACCTGATGCTAATCAAGTTTTGAATAGAGGAGATTATTCTTTGCATGGATTGCCGAGTGTTTTGAGATCAACTCCTAATTCCAAATACCTCAAGGCAGCACAAGAGCTACTCGATGAAGTTGTTGACATCCAAAAAGCAATAAAACAACCTAATGGGAAAAGTCATAGCACACATGAAAAAAAGACTGCCAAGGAGGATGATGGAGGACTGGAAAAGGAAAGGACACCTGCTAATGGAGTGCTTAAGCCTCAAGATTCAGCCAGTAACTCCTCTTGTGAGCTTTCACATGCTGAAAAACAAGATCTGCAGAACAAGTTAGCAAAGCTTCTGTCAATGCTGGACGAGGTATAACCTATATTAAGTAGAGTTCTTCTCTTTTATAACTTGAATTTCATCACACAGTTGATCATGACAGTAAGTAAAAACTTTTATAGTGCCACCTTCTAAATTTAAGATACATTGAAGATTAGGGATATCCCTTTCTTTTCGGTATGTGTGCTATATGAGCTTGGCATGCAACTGTGATAAATGAGGTTTAGTTCTTTCACTGTACGAGAAAATCAAACTCACTACTTTTAGAAGAGCCCAATATTGGCAAATTATAACATGTATATTCTATCTGCAACATGAAACTACTGGTAGTGGTAAACCTTAAATTACACGACAGGACAACTCAAGAATGACCTATTTTCAAAAAGTCATCCAACTATTGGGTCGGTTTTGCAATTGGCATACTGACAGAACGGGTTCAGAGGACATAATTTTAGTTATTTTTTACAAGTACTGATGTCTCTCATAGCCATAAACTTTCAGGTATATTGCTAAAGACTTAGGAATGAGAAAAATTGTGTAAGACTTTGTTTTGCATTGCCAATAAGATTAGCAGATGATCAACCCATATTTGCATTGCCAATAAGATTAGCAGATGATCAACCCATAACTATGTTCTGGCCTCCAAAAAAGAAAAACACCCATAGCCATGTTGATTTGAGTGTCAACTTCTGTTTCAGACGTGAACATTCATATAAAGCTTAAGCAATAGCTGATGGAGGACTACTGCTATAAACAAACACCTACCTGACACGTATCTAATAATTCATTTGTGCAATAAATCATAAATATTCTTATAAAAATAAATTCCTAACATTTTATCCTAGTCTCTAACATTCCTTTATCCCATTCTTCATCACATGGCTTTGTGATCTAGTACAGATTAATGGTCCATAGTATTCAAGAATGCATGCTAAATAATCTGTCTTTTCTTTTAATGGCATGCAATTGTGTTAGTTACCTTATTATTCAATGTGATCATGGTTAAGACCATTTTCTTGGATGTTCTAATGGCCTTCATTCAATTACCACAGGTTCACAGTAGGTACAAACAATATTGTCATCAGATGCAGATAGTGGTATCATCATTTGATGTGATAGCAGGATGTGGGGCAGCGAAACCATACACGGCACTAGCTCTCCAAACCATTTCACGTCATTTCCGGTGCTTGCATGACGCAATCACTGGCCAAATCAGTGCGACACAGAAGAGCCTTGGAGAGCAAGATGTTTCAGGAAATAATAAAGGAGTTGGAATATCAAGACTCCGGTATATTGACCATCAAATCCGGCAACAGAGGGCTCTCCAACAGCTTGGTGTGATGCATCATTCTTGGAGGCCACAAAGGGGACTGCCAGAAAGCTCTGTTTCAATTCTTCGTGCTTGGCTTTTTGAACATTTCCTTCATCCGTATTCTTCTTTATCTTGTTTGCTTCTTAGATATTGTTCCAAGACCTTCCATGTTTAGTTGTCTAATTACCATATTCTCTTACTTCACAGCTACCCGAAAGATTCAGACAAGATCATGTTAGCAAGGCAGACAGGCTTGACTAGAAGTCAGGTAGAAATTTAAAATCATTTTCTCAGCTATTTGCTTAGATAACTTATATGTTGTTGTATGTTAATATGGAACAAAAAATATGCATTGGACTTGTTGAAGAACATGTTCAAACCTGTTTTTTTGATTCATACCCCATAAGAATCCTAGAGATGGTGCATTATTTATTTATAGCAGCAGCAGTATCTGATGACTGGAGATACCACAAGCATAATCATTAATGACACTTTCTGCATGATCCAGGTCTCAAATTGGTTTATAAATGCACGAGTTCGTCTATGGAAACCTATGATAGAGGAGATGTACAAGGAAGAGATTGGCGATGCTGATTTGGACTCCAGTTCTTCATCTGAAAATGCATCCAAAGTAATCAAAAGTGATGCCAAGATCTCCGATGAAGGTTGTGATGATTTCCAACAGAGCCCAAGTTCAATAGCCAACAAGAATAGCAATGTTGGACAAGCTAAAGACTTGAGATCTGACAAGCAAAGTGAGGAGCAGCAGAGGCTCAACTTTGATGACTGTAGTGTCTGCCAAGATGACACAGTAGTTCAAACCAGTGAAGGAAGTGCAGGGTTTATAGTGGTTGCTCCAGCATGCCAAATGTCAGAGTTGGGGAGGTTCCAGTCCAGAAATGGAGTGTCACTGACGTTAGGCTTGCACCATTGTGAAGTTGGTGATTTTATGTCTGGTGCGAGCCGTCATAGTTTTGTCGTCATGAGGGAGGATGGCATTTACAATGCTGCCTCAGCTGCTACCGTTGGAGCTCAATCAGAACTTGAGTGTGTGGGTGCTGGAAACCGGCATCAAAGGTTCAGTTCGCGACATTAATGACATGATTTTGTAGCATAAAGACAATCTGTTGCAATGCTGTGACATGCAAAAGAAAAAAAGAAATATATATATATATATATATATATAAAATAAAGTATGGTATTGTGTCTGATATGAGTATGATTATATCAGATACAACTATGTTATTGCAATCTTTAGAGATGAGAAAATGAGTGATTAGTGATGATCACTTATTTGGGTCCTCTAGCATGCTTGACAATGATATAAAAAGACCCTGTATAGGAACAAGGCAGGAACTGTTGTATTCTATCTGGAAAATTTGTTGAAAGATTTGCTCGTCTGGGAAGGCGTATATCTTTTGCTTGTTATGTAAAATGGAAGAATGTAAAAATAGGATTGACGAAACTAGACTGTAACGTAATGAAAGGGGAGGATCGGGTGATTGCTATTTTATGGTTGGTATTTAATTTACAAAACATTATTGTGGAGACACTAGCTTTTGTTAAATGATTATTCTATTTTCTTGCCGATTAAATGAGGGGGAAAAATTTAGATATACAATTTAACTTGCAATTACAAACCAATACTAAACACGGGGGAATTACTTTATCGTCATGAACTATATTTTGATCGTAAAAATAAATGTTTAAATATATAAAATTCTTCACTGATTACATTTTTATTAAGGAAACTGATAATAAATACTTAAAAAAATGTACTAATATTTTATTTTCATAAATAATAAATATCTTTTAATTATTTTATCCTATAATGAAAGAACATGAAAGTGCATAAAAATTATAAAAAAAAATACAAATGAATTTGATTCGTTTAAGCAAGATTATATGTCAAACCTTTCAAATACAAAAATATACATTAATAAAGGAGGAATACTTAACTCACTCGAATCAATTGAGATCCAATATATATAAGAAAAATTGTCAAATTCTGCATTTAAATTGTTAGGAGGGACATTAATTGCTGGTCATCTCATGAAGATTTTGTTACCGTTTTGAAAGTTGAAACCATCCCTTTATTGCAGCATCTTCACCAAATCGAAGAATGCTGAACACTAATTTGCATCCCTACGGAGAATAAGCTGACTCTAAACATAGACAAACACATCATAATCTACTTTGGCATTCGTGTATACAACTGCTAGTTAGAGCTTAATGATAGCAAGCGTAAGAAAATGGAAAACATTTTATTTATTGACAATTTAAAAACAATTCTTCAATTTGGATCTGGCCAATATAGCAATTTATATTTGATCTTATATAATCAACATAAAATATATAATTTACCACAAACAACGTTATAAAACATACAGCTAACTTTAAACTCCATGCAATGCATGAAAAAAAAAAGTTAAGGGTAAAGGATTTTTTTTGGTGAAAGACTAAAGGATGTTGGTAATTAGACTAGCTAACACGAACAGGATTAAGTCTTTTAAGTTACTTAAGAGGGATTTTTTTGGCCAAATTTAAAGAGGCAGTTTAGGATAAAGGAAGGGATTGATTTCTAGCCTTCAACGTTATAATGTGAATCACCGCAAGCAAGACAATACAGGACTGACATTTTCTTTTAAAGCTGAAAGCGTAGAAGGACAAGCTTGATGATCTGAACAACTGCAATACTCGAACCTTCAGAACATTTTTTGTATCAAGTTTACAGAAACCTAATTCCATTTTCTCCAACATCACATTTGACTGTACGTTAAACTGTGCAATCACAAAATACCTGCGCTTACCCTAGTCCACCAAACCCACAAGAATGCCAAGGCCTACCTGAAATATACACAGAATATTGTTAATGTTAAGAAAGAACTGCATGGTTGTCATATACTTTACTAAAAGGTAAGAGAAGTAACCACTGACCTTTTATACAGAGTTTTTATGTCCTCCCTTATCAATGGACTTTCCAGAAAGAAATCACCACATTGTTTCACATCAACAGTCTCCACTTCAAAATCATGAAAACCACAGTACTCATTCCATTCAAACCACATTTTTGATATTAATTCCTTCTTGAAACAAGTATCATGATCTTCCTGTTCAGGAGAATCAGCAGCTACCAACCGATATGCAAAGACTTTCTTTGTCTGACCTGGTCGGAATGCACGACCAATTGCTTGGCGTGTAACTGATGGATTTAAATGAACATCCAAGATAATTATGCGCGATGCACCAACCAAAGATATGCCTTCTCCACAGGCCTTGATTGAGCCAAAGAAGACTCTGGCGTCTGGTGAATTATTAAACCGCTCCATGGACCATTCTCTTTGTTCAGAGCTTGATTCTCCTGAGATGACAAAGATTTCTTTTCTGGGACTCCATCCCTTCCTTTTCACAGTTAATCTTTCTAAATACTTCAAAGGTAAGAGGTATTGGCTAAAAACTAGAAGCTTCTCCCCACTTGACTCACAAAGGTTCAGCATTTTAAGAAAGAATTTTGACTTCACCCCATCTTCCACATCTAGACTCTCTATTTTCTCATCCATCATGTAATCAGATACAACAGAATTCTCAGCACAATTTTCTGCCATAGGCTTTAATTTAGGGTGAAGATAAACAGCACTTCCTACAGAACTTATCTTAAATTTTCTAGAAATGTGCTTTAGCTTTTTGGCTTCTTGCTTCTGTCGAGGAGTAAGATTGAGTATCACAGTAAAATCCACAAGACCAGGAAGCTCATCAAGAAAATCTCCCTTGTAGTAATGAAGTACCTTGCTTGTCATCTCACGCAAATCTTGAATGACAGCCACTTTCCTTTTAAAATCAGGGTCCTTTTGCAACGTGTTCTCAACCAAGTCAAAGAAATTCTTCACACCAGGTACATGTACTCTACTCTCAATGCGCTTGACAATAGGTCGAGAAGTTTTTGAATTTAAAAACTTGGGACGCACAAGGTTTAAAATGTTAAACACCTCTTTCACATGATTTTGATATAGGGTTCCTGACAGTACAACTTTTCGAGGAGTTTGCACTTTGGCAAGAGACTGAACCATGTCAGTATTGTCATTCCTTGGTGTGTGTCCCTCATCTAAAATTAGAATTGAAGGAGCCTTAAGCAATATCTCTTGGCAAGACACTGAACTGTGGCCAGTTCCACTATCACAGACAATTGAAGAGAATTGTTTGTATCCTAGGAAAAGAATACTCTTCTGCTCCACCCACTGTTTTAAAACTTCCAATTGCTGAGATCGACTGTCAGCCTTAGCAGAGTAAAAATCATAAAGTGGTATGTCTTCCACTTGCCATGTTTGGAATTCCTTTTTCCAAGTTGCCAATATTCCTTTAGGAAGAACCACAAGAGGTCGAGCATTAGGATACTTGCCCAGAAAACTTTGCATGAAACTGATTATCATGAATGTCTTCCCAGACCCGGGAGCATGGGCCAAGATGCAGCCCCCAGGATTGTCACCTGCAAGGTTTCTGACAAGAAAATTAAATCCTTCAACTTGATGAGGTTTCATTTGCTTCATATGCCTAGGGTGCGGAAAGATCTCAGTTATCACCAGCCCATCTTCACCAAATTTAAGTCCTGATACCTCAGGTGCTGCTCTCTCTTTGGCATTCCATGAATCGGACAAGTAAGTTCTTGTACTTTTGTTAACCTTTTAAAAAAATGAACAAATTAATCAGGGATAATGTTTTTGAACTCCTACTGCTCTTGACAAAAAGCAACTGTTATCTTTAAACCAGCAAATTAATCATGCAAATTACTTATTTTGGTTACAAATCTGTCCTAGAAGCTATGCAAACAAGTTAAAACTTTGCTTTCAATTTAGAGTTTAGAGGCTTCAAACTGTAGCACAATTAGAATTTTGAGCAGCACAAGGAAATAAGAAAGTGATAGATAACAGTTTCTCTTTCCCTTCTTTTGTGGAAATTTGGGTGATCTATTAAGTTCAATTGAAAGCTTTTTTTTTGTTTTTGTGTAAACTAAGCACTCAGAAATCCCTTTCCCAACTTAAAAAGTAATGCAAGTATGAGAATCTAACCTTGTACTGGAATTCAAATATGGTTTCAATCCCTCTGTCAATTACCCCACAAACACGACAAACATAACCAAGATCATCTTTGAAAACATATGAGTGATCACAGTCATCTCCATCCTTTTCATCTTCTTCATCATGTAGAGGATTCACAGCAACATCCTAGTGAAAGCCAAATTAAAATAAATTAGCACCAGGTGATGCAATTTTACAGTATTATTAGAGAAGTTAAAAATTTGATCTGATGTGAAAGATAGATTATCCTCATTTTCCAGAAAGATGTACTGTGTAACGTGCACTACATGGAGTCTACAGTTGTAATAACTATCATATAAATGTACTGCAACCTAACTTACCAGTTCGTGTTTACAGGTGATTCTCCCCAGTAGAGAAGTAGGAGCATACATACTATCTAAACATCAAAGCAACTTTACATGATACAAAATACATACCAGGAATATATCAAAGAAAGAGAGCTAAAGAAAGCAACATATGGGAGGCCAGCAAGGGGAAAGGGGAACTAAATGACATAAGGTTTCAAAACAAAATTATATTAAAAAGCATTTTTGTGCACCACCTCCAAAGAAAGAGAGCTAAAGAAAGCAACATATGGGAGGCCAGCAAGGGAAAAGGGGAACTAAATGACATAAGGTTTCAAAACAAAATTATATTAAAAAGCATTTTTGTGCACCACCTCCAAAGAAAGAGAGCTAAAGAAAGCAACATATGGGAGGCCAGCAAGGGAAAAGGGGAACTAAATGACATAAGGTTTCAAAACAAAATTATATTAAAAAGCATTTTTGTGCACCACCTCCAAAGAAAGAGAGCTAAAGAAAGCAACATGTGGGAGGCCAGCAAGGGGAAAGGCGAACTAAATGACATAAGGTTTCAAAACAAAATTATATTAAAAAGCATTTTTGTGCACCACCTCCCACACATACATGCAAAAAACCTCTACTAAGGTGGCTGGCAGAAAAGGGTAAAGTCATCTTAGGTCTAAAACCACATAATTCTTTGCTGGCAAAAAAATAAACCACATAATTCTTCACAATTTCTTATGTACTGCTTTGTTTTCCCCATATTTATCCATTTTCCATCTTTTCCCTTTTACGGGAAAAATAAATGTCTTATCTCAGCAATCCTTAACACAGAATATCCAGGAAGCAGAGAAACTAATAAAATGCAAGGAAAATGAGCAAAATAATTGAAACAGAGCAGGACATAAAGTAATAAAACAAAGTCACAAGTTTTTTTTTAAAGTAATAACAAAGTAACAAAATCATACTTTGGAACATTCTATTGCCAATGACATCTCCCTCCAAATATTTTCTAGGCCATCATCTTTTGCATCAGCCTGCGGATTGTCTTCCTCTAGAGCACCAATATAAACACCTTTATCTTTTCCAATGTTGTCTCTACCAGCAAGAAAATTTTCAGGTTTTACATCTAGACCTCCAGCATGAGACCCAATAAGAGGGTTGTATGCATTGGGACCATGGTACTCCTAATAATAATTGCAAATAGAATGTCAAAGAAAGCCAACTCAACAAAAAAGAGGGAAAAAAGATATAGCATATCATGATTAGTTGCAGCAAATAAAACTTGTAAACTGTCAAAATCCTACAACAGGAAGCAAACCATTTCCAAAAAATAAGTGTTACAACAATGTCCTTTGCAGTAGATTGGTCCACAGGTAAAAACTACTATTTTAAAAAAATGTTATACTATCATTTTCAAAAAAACAATGCTCAGCTTCAATCACATTAATTCAGTTTTGATGGAAAGAAATGTTAAACTACTATTTAAAAAAAAAAACAATGCTCAGATACAATCACATAAAATTATTTCTTGCTTTTGCCATTTCATGATTAACAGAACAGGTAAAAACTTACAACTATGTCCTTTGTAGTAGATTGGCCCACAGGTGTTGGCAATAAAACTTCTTGAAATGGTAGATAAGGTTTTTTATCTCTATCATCTTCCTCATCAGAATCAATAATTACAATGGGCAAAGATGCTTTTGGAGCATTCTTTGTCATGAGTTTCTCATCCAAATCTATGATTTTCTGATGCGCAAAACCATAAACTGTTAGTACAGTGTATGAAGTATGGGTTAGCAAAGTGTATTGGGCCTTTGCCCATGTCCATGTTTGTGATAGTTAGCCAATTTAGCTCATTGACTATATATGTGTGCACGTGTACTCAATAGAAGATACCCCAATGAATATAGAGAATATTTTCACCTTAGAGGCTTCTTCATTGTTGTGGTTCATTCCCACCTCCACTAATCGTAGAAGTGAAGGTTCCTTTGCAAATATAGGGCTCAGCGTTTTCATTTTTTGTGCTATGATGGTCTCTATATCCTTTGTGACACTTCCAAACTGCCCACGGTTTAGATCATCAAGCAAGTCCGCAATGGCATATGGATCATTATAATCCACAACATTTAGTTTTTTATGCTTCTGTGAACTAAACCCTGTTCTCAGAAAATGACAAGTACCAAAAGTTATGCAATATCAACATCCATTGATGCATTATAATTTAAAAACCGTAACACAAATTCATCCATGGGAGATATGGCATTAAACTATTATATGAGCTAAAAAAAGGAAACCTGCAGGCATACTTCTTCAATGATATATATCAAATATTACTCAGGGAACTTAATAAGAGAGAATATAATGATACCGATACTAATGTAGTTTCTACTTTCAACTTCGTATCACTGCCAATGCTTCTAAGCCCCCATAATTCACTAAGCCCACTCAGTGGATTCCATGGAGCCTTAAACACTACGCATGAAGTCAATAATTTTTTAAAAGTTTAAATTCTGCAGTGGGTTCGATTCTCTTATATGCAAAATAATTTTAGCGAACAACTATATCAATCCATGCGCTCAGATAAACAAGAAAGAAAACAGAGACAATCTAGATTATCATTAATTAAATAGGCGAAATGATCGCGGGCATTATGTATACCATGCATGAAAATGCGGCTGAAAACACACAAAAAAAAAAAAGGTCTGCACCTAGCGACCAACATTTTCGCAGCAAACGCGATTCACGTGAGAGGGGAGAAGAAAAATGAATAAAGGAATACCGCTTGAAGGGCGTTTAGCCGGTAGCAGACCAACTGATGGCGACTCCATAAATGGCGACGGAAAAGCTGAAAATTACAATCAGGAACCAAATATAAACTGCGTAAGCGGCAATATCAAAATGAGAATGATGTAGAGAAAAGAAAGAAGAGAATGAACCTCACTCAGCTCGAACACAAGAATTGGATACGCAAATCGAAACAGAAACAACTTCAAAAGGCTCACAATCTCGAAACATGAATCGATTGAGACGGGATAAGACTGAAATCTTTGCTTCGTGTGATTTTTTTCTGGTGGAACAACCCAGCCAGTGATTCGCGTGGGTGACTGGGTGGTGTACTCAGTGAAAAATCGTCTCCTCGCACAGCTCTTTTTTTTTTTGACAACTCTACTCGTTCAGCCTTGGGAGTGAGTGGAGCGCAAGTGTAAAACGGAAAGCATAAAAAAGCGGACGGTCAAGTTGAATAGTCGGATGGGAAGAGAATTAATAAATTGATATCTTTTAAATAATACAAATAAAACGTATAAAAATATTTATTTATAATTATAAAATTAATATTTAATTAAGAATACAAAATAAATTTAATAATTTTTTAATTTTATATATTATATAAAAAATTAAAAATATTAATAAAAAATTTTTACAACCTAATATTAAAATCTAAATAAATTAATATTTATTTATAATTATATTTTAAATTTAAAATAATCAATTAATATTTTATTTTCATATTATTTGTTAAGTAGATTAATTATTATTAATAATTTTGTATCATAATAATATTTTTTATGAACAATCATAATAATATTTATCTAATATTATGATCTAGAAAAAAAATTTATATAAAAAAATAATACTATTTATTACTAAAAATAATGTTAATTTATCTAAAAAATAAAAAAAAAATCATATTTGTTCAAACTGGTTTTATACTGATTCTTAATTAATTCATGACCAATTTGACTAATTTTGTACTGATTTATACTGATTATGAAATTGCTCAATCTTTATCAATAACTAGACCGGATCAGACCTGACACTAGTTTTTAGTCGGATCGGTCAACCCAATTTTTTATTCCTTGGTAAAAAGGGAGAAATTATCTTGGTAAAATCAAGGATTTAGATTGAATTAATGGATAAATTCATTTTTTGCCAACAATAGGTAAATTCAATTCTTTTTCCAACAGCATTGGGGGAGTGATTATGGTTCCTAAAATAGTAAAATGTTTGGTAGGATAAAAATAAAGGAAAAGTTTTTTAATTATTCTAGGTATAAATTACTACTTTATAATATTTAAAAAAGTATTAAATTATTTTTTAATTTTATCCAAAATATTTATGATAGAAAAAAATTAAGAAATATAATCATGATGGTTACAATTTAATGAACATAATATTTAAATATTTTGATAATTTTTGAATTTTTAAAAATCTTGAATCAATATTACCTAATTTTTAGTTCAAAAATAATTAAAAATAACTAATAAATAAAAGAACATAATTATTAAAGACACAAAAAATGACTCAAATAGTCAAAATTATGTGATGTCATCATCATTTCTTTTACTAATTAGACTTAAACTTATATGACCCGACAAAATTACATAATATTGGTAGTAATCCAAACTTGTTGATTAGATATTAATCCGGGCCCCTTCAGATTTTCGCAATAAATAAAATTAATGGACTCTATTTTTTGGCCTGAATTGATGGACTGATATTTGTAAATAAATTATTATCAATAGTTATTATTAATATTAAGTAGAATTTTTCCAGTACTGAACTGTACATTGAAGAAGGGTAAAATGGTACGTTTCAGATTTAGAAGAAAGAGAGTACAGACAACAAATAAGAAAAATAAAAATAAAAATCTTAAAAAGCCGACATAAACAGTGAAATATCATGTCAGTGTAAGGAAATTTTGTTGGGAAAAAATGTAAGAACATTTTAATTTTATAATAATAATAATGATAATGATACTGATTATTCATCAAATAGAAAATATAATGGTGATTATTTTTCGTTGGGAAGAGGAAGATACTTGGTGATCATCCAGTTACGTTTTCATTTTTCAACACACAGTTTGTGTGTGTACACACATGCATATATAAAACAGTACAAATTGTTCATTTTAAAAAAAGTACAAATCGATATAATTTTATATTTTATTATATTAATTAATATTAACATAATATCAATATATAAATTAAAATTTATAAGAAATTATGTTATTCATTAGTTATAATCTCAAATTGCATACATGTATCCCGTAATCTAATTAATATAAAATTTATAACATAAGGAGTTGCACTATTTCCAAATAGTATGACTCTTCACATAAAATTACTTTTTGGGTTTTGTGCCTTATATATTTTTTTTACACTTCTCAATAAAATTATTTTATTATTTAATTATTTAAATATTAAAAAATGGGTACAATTTTTATAATTTTTATTTAGACTTGTATTATCATATTTTTTAACTTGTTATCTTTTCCACACAAAAGCAGTTGATATTAATAATTTATTAAATTCAAAAGCTTGTGATTTCATTTCAACGATGATTATTAAGCCAGCTGAAGTTAGTTTTTCAAGTCAAATAGTTTAAGTTAATTTTAAACATTGTGTAAGATTTTTTTTTTTAAAAAGTGAATAGAATATAGAGTTTGATAATTCAGTTACACTATTACTTAAATTTTAATTTTAATTACTTATATTTTAATGACTAATATTTACCAAATTGTTATTCCTCTATATCCTAAACCTTAAGGTCCCTAGAATAATTATTTAAAAAAATCGGAATTGTAATGAGAACAAGGATATGAATGAGTTTTGATAAAATGGAATAATTATGGAAAAAGATGAACTATTCTCTTCATGTGTGTTTGACTATATGAAAATGCAATAGAATAATAATCAATGGACCATATACCCCTTGATGCAAAATTACATTAAAATCTTCATTATAAATTGTTTAATTAAAAAATATTTGATGCATATCATTAACTTAAATATTAAAATTTGTTTTAATTTTTTAAAATTTTAAAAATATTTTTATACCAATAAAAATAATAATTTTTTAATAGTTAAACTAATAAATTTCTAACCACCAACAATAATAAAAAATTTCTTTCTTTCAAATATTATATTTGATTTAACATCAATTTTATAACTTAATACTTATGTGACAAAAGGGTAATATGATAATTGATCATCCCATTTCCACAAATAAAACAACATTCCATCATCAAAGTTCTAATGAATTGAAATCCACATTTCCAAAAATGATCATTCCCAAAGGAATGAAAGCAAGCTGAGATTCATTCCAACAACCAAACATAACTATATGCATAGAAATCTTCACTCCATTCCTATCTCACCGCAAAATCAAATGGGACAAACAGTTTAATATTGAATCATTGTTTTGAATTCACTAGGGTGCATTTAATAAGTTATATGATATATATATATATATATCGAAAAATTCAAACAGATAATTAACAGCAATACTTTATTGAATTGAAGAAAGTAGGAAATGGTAACTACTAACCTTCAGGAGTCGGTAGATGACCTGGAAACTGATCACTTGGCAAAGATCTCCTGGTTGCGCAGGACTCTATAGATTGATTATAAGTTGACCATATTAAAAATTTATTATTTTTATTGGTAAGAAAATCATGTTTAAAAAGGACATATATATCTATATATTATGTTAACATATTGTTGCTACATAAAAAGAAAAGAGAAAAATGCTTAAAACACTTACCCTGCAGAGAGAACATGTTTTCTTCTGTGCGAAGAGGTTGGAGTTGTGCGTAATCACCTAATTGAAAATAAAAATGGTATATCAGTAAAGTGAATAATTAGATTAGAGTATATTAAATTAAAATAACTAATTAAACTGTGTGTGTGTCTATAGATATATATAGTCATCGATTTTACCTCGCTCAAGTAATAATAATCTGAGAGATTTTCTAGAACGTTTCTTGTATGGCTCTATAAATAGAAAAATGTAATATTTAGAGAATCAACATAAAAAATAATGAGAAATAAAATATCAAGACTAATAGAATTACCTTGTGGACAAGATGTAATGTTTCCCTGACCTACAAGAGATTGGGGCTGATTACTTGTTTGATGGCCAGAAATCAAATTCGATTCCTTTTTTTTCATGGCTACAATAGACATTTGCTTTTATCAATAACTAAACACAAGTTAGATGAAAGATATCAAAATGGGTATACAAAATTAACTATGATCATTTGCATGTTAAACAACAGCATAGTGCTTAAGTAAATAATAAATATATTACTCAAGTATATAATATGGAGAAGTTATTAGACTCCATTAGTTTTGCGCTAAAACAAAAAACAAAAAAAGACACATTTTCAATACACTATATATGAAATTTGAAAAATAAGTAGTACCGTTCTTTACTCATGAATAATGTGATTTGTTACAAATTATTTTATATATGTTGGTTAGGAAAATACTGTTCTATAACATTTAAAATTTATAAGAAGTTGCAGTATAACATTCACAAATCCTGATTAATATGGCTCTTCTCATAAAATGTTTTTTTGGGCTCTATGCCTTGTATATATATATATATATATATATTATTTTCACACTTTTCAATAAAATTTAGATATTAAAAAATAGGTACACTTTTTTTAAAAAATTTTGTTTATTTAAACTTGTATTGTTATTTTTTTATTATCTTTCCCGCACAAAGAATATCTAGTTGATATTAATTAATAATTTAAATTCAAAAGCTTGTGATGTCAAAGATGATTATCCAATCAGCTGAAATTTGTTTTTCTCAAGTCAATCAGTTCGAGTTTTTTTTTTTTTTTTATAGACTAGTCAAGTTAATTTTAAACAGTGTAAGTATTTTTTTTTAACGTGAATAGAATATAAAGTTTTGGTGATTCATTTACTCTATTACTATAAATTTTATTTTTTATTTAATTTAATCTAAATTACTCAGTATATTATAATAACTAATTATTTACCCAAGTGTTATTTCTCTAAATCCTAAACCTTAAGGTCCCTGGGATAATTTTCAGGAAAATGGGAATAGTTTTAATAGAGTGAAATAATTATATATTTGGCCAAATATTATAGATCAATTTTTCACTTCACATGTGTGTTTGGTTGGATGAAAATAATATGAAAATATAATGGAATAATGATCAAATGACCAAAATAAACTTAATGTAAAATTATATTAAAATCTTTGCTATGAATTTTTTAAGTGGAAAAAATGTGATACATATAGTATTTAACTAAAATGTTAAATTTATTTAATTTTTAAATTTCAAAAAATAATTGTATGCTAATAAAATAATAAATATTTAATACTAAATCAATAAAATTTTATGTACCGATAATAATAAAAACTCTTCATTCAAATATTATCTTTGATTTAACATTAATTAATTTTATAATTATACAATAAAAAGGCAAAATAGTACTTGATCATCCCATTTCCACAAACAGAACAACATTTCATCTAAGTGCAGATGGAATCCAGAGTTCCAAACTCATGGAAACGAGCATTCCTGAAGGAAAGGAATGGGGGACAACCAAATACACATGCTTTTTCCCCCCTTTTTGGACTGAACCAAACATGGAAATCTTCATTCCATTCCTATTTCGCCCGTAATTATTCAAGGCAATCAAATGGGGGTAAAAATTAGTATCTTATCCACCTAAGATCAACACGTAGATAAAATTTCTATGAAACAATAATAAAATAAATCACCATTATTTGAGTTCATTAACACAAGTATACAAGTTCACAAAACAACATGCTTGTATTTTGTTCATTTACCACAGGTAACCAAGCATCCAACTTGTCATCTTGCTCTATATTATATGGACAAATAGTAAAATATTTAACCATTATTTTGAATTCACCAGTATCCATTCAACAAGTTATAAGATGATATACATAGAAAAATTCAATTAGACAATAACAATATTTTTATGCTGCATTTAAGAAAAAGGAAAAAGCAAGAAAAAGTATAAAAATTGTATTAGGTAGATGGCAAAATAACTTTATTGAAAAGAAAATATCCCATATTTACGGGAGAAAGCTTTCCCATTCTAATACCCTTTTCCATTTTTATTTTGTACCAAACGGGCCTCTTGAATTGAAGAAATTAAGAAAATCATTTCATCAAACAACTAACCTTCAGTAGTTGGCAAATGACCGGAAAACTGATCAATGGGCGAAGGTCTTATAGTTGTGGATGACATTGTAGATTGATTATAAGGTGACCCTATTAAAAAGAACACATAATATATTAACATATTATTACTACGTAGAAAGAAATAAGAGAAAAATGCTCAAAACACTTAGCCTGTGGAGAGAACATGCTTTCTTCTGTGCGAACAGGTTGAGGTTGTGCATAATCACCTAATTGAAAATAAAAATGGTAAATTAAATTAAAATTCATAAGCTCTGTGCATGTGCGTCTATAGATATATATAGTCATCGATTTTACCTCGCTCAAGTAATAATAATCTGAGAGACTTTCTAGTACGTTTCTTGTATGGCTCTATAAATAGAAAATGTAATATTTAGAAAATCAACAAAAAAATAATGAGAACAAGAAATAAAATATCAAGGCTAATAGAATTACCTTGTGGAGAAGACGTAATGGGTCCCTGAGCTGCAGGAGATCGTAACTGATCACTTGCTTGGTGGCTAGAATTCAAATTCGACTTTTTCTGTTTCATGCCTACAATAGGCATTTGATTTCGTTAAAAGCAAAACGTAATTGTCAGATGAAATTATATCACACAAGTATATATTATGGAGAAGTTCTTAGACCTAATCAGTTTTGCCCTATACACAGAGAGAGAACTAGAATTTTTTTTTTTAGTATGAGATCTGAAGAATGAGTTGTACGTTGCTATAACATAGTAAAGAATTTTTTTCCATGAAGATGTATGTAATATGCAAGAGACTAGCCAATGGAAAAAGAAAATTCTATTCTGGCCGAACCCCTACACATACACATAAACTAATCATTCTTTTACATGTTGAGTTCTTTAACACATGAACACAAGTTCATAAAACAACTTGTATGCAGTCTGCTCATTAGCAACAATTGACCAAGCCTTCGCCTGGTCGACTTGTTCTGTATAATATAGACAAACAGTAAAACATTTGATCATTAATTTGAATTCATTCGCCAGAGAGCAATCAATTCATTGTAAAACATGATACAACAATAGCAAGCATTACCCCGCTGAGATTAGCTACATGAATCATACAACGTCATTATTAGACTCCACTAAAAACCAACTTCTTAGGGCCCGTTTGGTTCATTTCCTAGGTGCCCATGGAGTGGGAATCCAGATTCTATTCCCATATTTGGACTGTTTGGTTGGACATGGGAATAGGAATCTGGACTCCCATGGAAATGAAGATAACCAAAGATTTGAGAGTTAACTTTCCTACCTTGGACCCTGACTTTGTTTATTCCTATCACTAGGAATGGAGACCAAATGACAGAAATGACCTTAATTATGAAATATTATTCTTAAAATACCCTTCACAAATTATGTACTCCATTTTCTATTGAAAATTTTTCATTAATTCATACAAGTTATTTAGTGTAATTTTTCTATATGATTTTTTTCTCTAAAAATATTTAATTTAAAAAATTTAAAATAAAAAATAATAAGAATTGAAATATACATAAGTTTCCCTTTTATTTTTTATATTGCAATTTATACTTAGATATTTTTTATTTAATAAAAATAAAAAATATGTAAAAGCTTAAAATATGAGGTTATTGTCTGGAAAAAAAAAAGATGTCACCCGTTTGTAACTAAAAAATATATAAAAAAAAAATTTATGTTACGAACATAATATTAGAGTAATTGATGTTGAGCTAAATTTTTACTTAGGTGCAATTCTGACTTTTTACACATTATTCACATCTCATTCCATTATTTTCTTATGTCCAACCAAACAAATTTAAATTGTTACCTATGTCTTTCCTATGGTGAACCAAACAAAATTTTGGCTTACAAGATTCCATTCCATTCCATTCCATTCCCAACCATTCCATTCCAATCCATTCCATTCCCAATAATTCTATGAACCAAACGGGATGTATCATTTTTCCTGTTGTATAACCTATAAGTGTTATAAAGATCTTCCTCTATATCTTTTTATAATAACAAATAACAATACTTCCCCTGAATTGAAAACAGAGCGAACATCATTTTGCGGAACAACTAACCTTCAGTAGTCGGTAGATGACCTGAAGACTGGTCAATTGGCGAAGATCTCATAGTTGAGGAAGACACTGCAGGCTGGTTGTCAGATGACCCTATTATAAAGGATACAATATACATAATATGTTAACATAGATTGCTAAATACGAAGAAATAAAAAGAGAAGGCTTAAAACATTTACCTTGTGGAGAGGATATGTTTTCCTCTGTAAGAAGAGGTTGTTCACGATCACCTGATAGAGAATTAAAATGGTATATCGTTAATGTAAATAACTAGAGCGTATTACATTAAAATACATAAGTGTGTGTATATATATATAGCCATTGATTTTACCTTGCTCAAGTAATAATGAATATCAAGACTAATAGAATTACCTTGTGGAGAAGATTTAATGTTTTCCTGACCTACAAGAGATTGTAACTGATTACTTATTTGATGGTTAAAAACCAACTTTGACTTTACATGTTTCATGGCTACATGATTGTTAGTTAGATGAAAGATGCAACGATGGGTATATAAAATTAACTGTGATCTTCTATGGGAAATCTAAAATCATCAATCGAACCCAAAAAAAAAAAAAAACCTTGAGAAATGATGCAAAGGAAGAAAAACTGCTACAACAAAGTCAAGAAGAATTTCTTTTACCGAAAGACTTCTAAAATATATGCAAGAGATTGCCGAATGAGAAAATAAAATGCTATTCTGGCCGAAACCCACCAGATACATTAATCATTCTGTTCCATGTTTTTGCGACTTCAAGCAAAAATAGGAAGAAGCACTTACCAATCAGCCCTAGAGAAACATTTTAGGGTTTATTTGAAATACTAGAAAGATTTTTGAAGGATAAGTATAGGGGAAAAAAGAAAAAGGCTTTTAACAAAAATGGAATGTTTAGGCTCAGTTATGTTCGCTATTTTTAAGAGAAAAAGTAAATAAATATTATCATAATTAATGTCTGGTAAGAGCATTTGAAAGCGGAAAGGAATATCTAAGTGATAAAAAGACTAAAACACCCCAAATAATATGATTTCAACCAAAACGGGGGGGAAAAAAAAACCTGCACATTGCATTGCCGTTGTGGATGCTGCACTCTTTATCCTCCCCCTTCACCACTCTTCTCAATCTCATCTTCATATTGCCAATAATCAAAACACCTTGTTTTCCTCTAGAAACCGTTCACTGTCACTGCATTTTCTGATTCGGCGCCAACCAAGAATGGATCCATCCTAGCATTCAGTTCTGGCAAAAACGACCAGAGCAGCCTTTGAAATTAACTTCTCTGAGATCGGATTTGAAGAAGACGAAGGGGTTTCTGATGGTGATTCAGATGGACCCTAAAGTGAAGTTGAAGACGAAGTGGCTCATAAAGCTTAATTCTCGTAAGCGATGGGTAATGTCGAGGGCGAGATGGAAAATGAGGGCAAGTTGGTCAAGGCAAATTGATTCCTAGGAAAGTTAGATGGTTACATCGAATATGGGGAGGAAAGCCCTTTCCAACATATAAAGCGAATCTTACTTCCCGAGAAAGCACATCTCATGCGCACCAAACATCCTAATTTATGGTTTTCTCTTCCAGTTTCAACGTGAAAAATGATAAATGAAAGACTATAGAAATCTCTGGTGAAGAAAAAGGAAAATCTCCTTGGTAAAAAAAAAAAAAAGAAGAAAAGGAAAATCTCGGGAAGTTATTGCAGACTTATTTCAAAGTTACCCACTCAAATTTTGTGTTTGATGCCTTATCTATTGAGGAGCGATCCCCACATGATCTAAAGATAAGCGAACCACAAAAGGCTACCTCTGAAAAAATGCCATTTATTTGATTTAACTGGACATTCTTTTTAAGATCAAGGAAAAATTTTCGGTTAATACACATACATAGTGTGTGCAAACGCCAACCTAAACCACAATATTGTCTAAACCACATTTTCATCTTCTGCGTTTTAGGTCCCCGAAAAGTGGTTTTGCGATAAAAGATGAAAAAGCTTAACTTTAACCTAACAACTCCAGAATTCAATTGATGAAATTTAGATAACCCAGTGCTCGTCAACGGTTTGGATTATATGGATCATCTGTTCCCTTTTCATCCACGTAGGAAATAAGAGGGCAAGAGCCAGAGGAGAGACCATTGGGTGGTGTGATGGAGGATTGAAAGGAGGAGGAGAGAAATGGAGAAATCAATACACAACTAGGATTTTTCTTCATATGCATTTTAAATTTTTCACACCAAGTATCACCCTACTGTAATAAGTGCTAGCTAAATGAAGAGAGTAAAATACTAACTGAGAAATGGGAGGGCGAGACGAGAGGGAGCCTCGGATTGTGTTGAAAAGAAAAAGAGAGAAATGGGAAAATCAAGATATAATTAGAGTTTTCTTTCATTTGTGAATTTTAAATTTTTCATGATGTCCATCACCCGCTTTTATAAGTGCCCGTTAACTTAGTGAATATTGAATTTACAATAAAATTATGGTGCTAATCTATTCTACTTTATTATTGATGATACACATATCATCAATGTATAGGCCTAGAAAAGTTATGGGTGTGTTTGAATTAGATTATGTATAAGTGATTATTCATAAATGATTATGTCATAAGTGATTTGTGTTTGGATATTTTTACCTCATAAGAGATTTTGAGAAAAGAAATATGTTTGGATATTGGGATTTAAGTGATTATTGGGTGGATAATGAAAAGAAAAAATGAAATAAATGATTATGGGAGGATAAATAATTATCATAAGTTAAAAAAATCAATTTCTTTCATAAGACTTATTTCAGGTATAAGTGCTTATTGAAAAGTTATTTCTGTTTGGCAACTCCACTACATAAACACTTATGGATCCCCATAAGTGCTTAAAAAAAAAATCCAAACAGGCTATATTGCTCATAAGAAATCATGAACAACTTCCAACTAATTCAGACTTTCCGTGCAATATACCAGAAACAAAATTTATTCAATAAAAAACAGGACAATTTATTTCTTAAATTATATACAATATACAAAAAAAATATTTGTTAACTTACGAGAAAAGCATCCCCTCTTTCTTTGACATCCTTCACGTATTACATGAAATTAATTATTTTAATATTATATTTTTAATAGATATATCATCAATCTAAATATTAATATATAATCAAATTTATGATAAATCACATTATTTATAAATAATAAATTATAGACTAATTCTTCTTGGCAAAAAAAGACTAATTCATCATATTTACCATTTAATTTCTTTTAATTTACCGTTTTTATGATTTTTTTGGTCTTGTTATTTACGAAATTTCAGAAATAACCTAAACAAAAAGCATATGCTCGAATTAATTAAAAAAAAAAACCAAAATTGTAACCTGCCTTTGAATGATGGTGCCCTTTCCGCCGTGCGTTGTAAGCCTGTCGTTTGGCTTGTTCAGTGGTGCACCGCGCACAGCACGTCCTCCTCCACAAGCCCAGTTCGTCACAAAACCCGCCGGGGGAAGCAGCCCTATTAAAACGCTTTCTCTGACCCCCACATCTTACTAATACCCATCACCCAACAACAGTCCTAAACCGCCGTGAAACACTCAGATTGAAGAAGAGAAAGAGAGAGAGAGACAAAGTACCCAAGTAGTCAATAAGCTGACGCAGAGACGCTTTCTGCCTTTCCTATTCGTCTTGCAGGCTCTGGCCTCTGAGTGAGATTGTGAGATTGAGAGTGAGAGATACTATTGTTGTCTTTTCCTTCTATTTATATATTTGTTTTTTTTTTTACTATTTTTTTCGGTCCCTTTTGGCGCTCTCCTTTGCCGCTTTTTCCTCCAAGCACTACTTCTTCACTCACGACCCTTTCTTTACATTTTGTCGCTGCACACGGCTCCCGTTCGATTCCCCACTTACCCCTTCTCTCTCCATTCATGGTTTTCAACAATTCTGCGTTTTCTGCACGGTTCATCGTTTTTTCCTGTTGCTGAGTTACTTCGCCTTCCATGGCTTCGCAGCTTGACTTATCTGTGGTTAAGGTTATCAAGACTTCTCGAGGTTTCTTTTTTGCTTTAATTTATAAATCATGTGGTCTTCTGTATTCTAAAGTAAGGTTTTTCTTCTTGTTGGACGTGTTTCCAGGGAGCAAAAGTGCTTATGGTTGGAGCTGGTGGAATTGGCTGCGAGCTGCTGAAAACTCTTGCTCTCTCTGGCTTCCAAGACATACATATTGTTAGTTTTTCTTTTTCAGTGATTTCCAAATTTGAAGTTTCTTCTTTTCTCGGCCCCTTCCTAAAGGGTTTGCTATATTTTCATCACTAGGGTTTCCTTGTACTGGGGTTTATCAAATCTTGTAAAACTCTTAGTTTTATATCCGGTTGCTTGTTGGCTGCTTCAAAAATTTTGTGCTTTAGTGTTATAATTGGCAATAACTCTCTTTAAGTTGCTCGGCTTTTATGTTGAGGTTGATTCCTTTGTTGCGCGGGTTATGTGAGGAAAGTATTTATGAATGTGAGAAGTGACTTGGAAGAGAATGGTTGCGAAAAGTGTAATTATTGTTCTTAAATGGCTGTATTTTGTGCGCTTTTGATCTCTAATGTGAAGCAAGCGATTAATTTCTGACAATCAACTTGCCAAGTTGGTTGTTTAATCATTACTCTTGATCCAGAAGTTGCTTTTGAAATTCTGCCAGGAAGGCCTTGTTATCCTGGGGATAGCGAGGAAAAATCTCTACCTTGAGTTGTTGTGTCCTTGTTTTGAAAGAATTTGTGCCTATTTTGCATAGAATCTCACTATCCTTGCCATAGAATCCTTGTGCATATTGTAATAGTGAGTGACTGATTGGTAAGCGGAGTGTTATAAGTAAAGCCATTAAGAGTGGTGATGGCAGTGTGGTTTATCTCACAGTATGCAAATTTCCCACATCATTTTCATTATCTCTTGAGTTCCAGGTTATTAATGTGCATTTTCATATTTTATGCCTCTCGTATTTCCATCTGCAGATTGACATGGACACTATAGAAGTGAGTAACCTAAACAGACAATTTTTATTTCGACAATCCCATGTTGGGCAATCGAAGGCTAAGGTATGTTAAGCTACTTCAGCTAATTTTGTTTACTGGTAAAGGTTTCCATTGTGTATTTGTCTGATGAAACTCCAATTTAGGTTGCTAGGGATGCTGTCTTAAAGTTTAGGCCTCACATAAACATTGTACCATACCATGCAAATATCAAAGATCCTGACTTCAATGTGGACTTCTTTAAGCAATTCAGTGTTGTGTTAAATGGACTTGACAATTTAGATGCACGACGACATGTTAACCGTTTGTGCTTGGCAGCTAATGTTCCTTTGGTTGAAAGTGGTACTACTGGATTCCTTGGACAGGTAATCTTTATACTGACTGGCATCGTGACAAGTGATGTCATTTTTATAGGTATTTTTTAGTTTTCTTTATTTTGCTTGTTAGTCTTGTATTTGATCGTCATATTTATATGCTTAAGAGTATCTGCACACGCACACACACATATATATACATATACTTTTGTATGTCTCTCTCTGGTTAGATAAGCAATCCCATGACTAGGGAATCCATAACACATTTCTGTAGTTCAATATTTATCGTTGTGAGTTTTTTTTTTTAGGTTCATATATTGTTACCTTCTGAGATGAACTTTTGTTATCAGCTGTGAGTGTGCAGTTGCTTAATTTCAGTTTATTGGATTATCTTTTCAATAATATTCTTCTTCATTCTTGTTTTTCTGATATGTATGCCTTAATATTTGATTGTGGTTTACTGTAAAGTCTGCCAACACTTGACAATTATATTGTTTGTTTTGGTTATGTTGACTTTATTTCAGTTTGAATTGTGATTCCCCATCATTTTCTTGATGCTTTTTAAATTGAAAGCAGGTTACTGTACATGTCAAGGGAAGAACTGAGTGCTATGAGTGTCAGCCCAAACCAGCCCCCAAGACATATCCAGTTTGTACTATCACAAATACCCCATCAAAGGTATAGATTCATGGTTGTTGATTTCAATTTTTCATTTGCAAATTGGAGGGTTTTCTTTAGTGTTAACAACAATTTGCATAAACTTTTAAAATACAAATGAAAATACCTCTTATATAAGTTATATTTGATAATTTGACTTTGAACATGTAGAGTTTGATAGCAATGTTGATTTTCTGTGTACAATGCTTGATTTTTCTAATCCTGTTGGTGGTCATTTTCCTTCATGGGGCAAGTAGTAGCTTGAATAAGAATCTAGGCAAATAGAAATATGAAGTGACAGAACCTTGAGGCATAAAGGGAAGTTCTAGGTTGCATGTGGTTATTATATAAATTTCACTGAAATGAAATCAATTAGAATGTTTTGTGATATTTTCTGATAGATGCATGTATGGTTGTTCAATATATCTGTTTCTTTATCTCTTTCCTTATTGTGAGAGATGAAGGAACAAATTATTAATGACTGGTGGGTAAATACATGAATTTGTTATCTAAACTTTGATATAGTTAGTATTGAACATTGTTTAGAACTAGGAATTTTGATATAGCATTTCAAACTTCTGACTAATGGATTTCAGAATCTAATCTATTCAATTTCCAGTTTATTCACTGCATTGTGTGGGCAAAGGACCTACTTTTTGCAAAGTTGTACGGAGACAAGAGTCTGGAAAATGATTTAAATATACGATCTAGTGATACTGCCAGCTCATCAGAAAATATAGAGGATGTATTTGAACGAAGGAATGGTGAAGACATTGAACAGTATGGAAGGAGAATATTTGATCATGTATTTGGGTATTACATTGAATTAGCTTTGTCTAATGAGGATACATGGAAAAATCGGAATAGACCAAAGCCTATATACAGTAAGGATGTCCTATGTGATGAACTTTCACATCAGAATGGGAATGTGAAGGAACACATGGCAACTGATGATGGTATTGGACCAACAGTGTCTGCCATGGCATCTTTGGGCATGAAAAATCCGCAGGATATCTGGAGTCTTACTGAAAATTCTAAAATTTTTCTTGAATCACTCCTACTATTTTTCACAAAGAGGGAAAAGGTTTGATTTAAAATATCTTTTTCATGCAGATAGGTCGTAAACTGTGATACTTTTATATATATTCTTAGATCCTAACTTTATTTTTGTGCAGGAGATTGGCAATCTGAGCTTTGATAAAGATGACCAGCTAGCTGTAGAATTTGTTACTGCAGCTGCAAATATCCGGGCTGCTTCATTTGGTATCCCTCGCCATAGCATTTTTGAAGCTAAAGGTATTGCTGGTAATATCGTGCATGCTGTTGCGACAACGAATGCTATTATTGCTGGACTGATTGTCATTGAAGCAATCAAGGTGCTGCACAATGACATAAAAAGTTATAGGTATGATGCACGTACTCTTCCTATATGTTCTTGTCTGCTTATTAGTGTTATTCCATATCCATATTCTGTTTGCAGAAAAAGTTGGAGCAGTTTTTGTCACCATATGTTTAGATTAATATACATTGATTAGTTATTTATCAATTATTGCATGAGATAGAGTTCTACTCGGTGCTATCTTATCTAGCACCAAATCAGTACAATCGTTTTCTGGAAATCTAGGATATGGGGATAGCGAATTATATCATACATTTAGCTTGTATTGATTTTAAAATTCTGCACAATGGATATTCATTCCAAGAGCCTGAAAACTATGATTAATGCAATTTAGCATTAAATTATGCCAATACCTATGCAATGCAAGGCAAGGCATTCAATAAACTATATGGACACAATATAGGAATGCCTACTAAAATTGAATATTTGATGCTTTCTAGCTGATATAATAATTTTTGTAAAGTAAAACAGTTGTTATTTAATCACGGGGATAATACTTTATGCATGCTGAGGCTATATTTAATTGCAAACATCGATGCCTGAACTTGAAGTTTCACTATGGCCCTTAAACTATCATAGAAGGTGAAATAGTTATTCATTTGTTAAATTTAACGTCTAATAGACTTCTAACCAACAATAGTTGACTTTTGAACTTTTGAAAGTCTGCTTCTTCTACCTGTTTTGAGAAAAACTACTAATATCCTTTTAAAAATGATTTGTTTGTCTCAGAAAAGATAGCATAACTGGTTTTTGTCATAACAGATGTCACAGTCAACTTTCAAAGGCTTTGAAAGCCAACTTTTATTGGTCATGTGGCAATTATATTAGACTATAACATATGGTTAACAACTTTTTCATGGATTGAATTATTATGTTTTAAGGTTTAGGTATCTCTATTGCAATTAGGCTATAGTTCAAGTGGGGAAATGTATTTTCCCCTAAAATCATCTTGCTGGTGCTAAATGGAGGAATTTGCATATGGTGAGGTTGCATTTTGAGTCAGACATGATTTTTATTTTTGTTAACTGAATATATTTTTTTTTAAACTGAAGTTTAATTGATTGATGAGCAACTTACGAAGGACACAGTGTCTATTTTTGTTTTGGTGCCCTTAATGTACTACTCTCACTGTGTATAGTTTACATTTGGTTATCTTTATTTATTTGTTTATAATGGGCTTTTCTGACCCAATTTGCACATCTCCTAGAATGACATATTTTCTGGAACATCCGTCCAGAAAGATGTTGCTTATGCCTGTGGAACCATTTGAACCTAACAAGTCTTGTTATGTTTGCTCTGAGGTATGTAGAATCTGACTCCTCTCATTTCTCGCCTAAAATTATCTGTGGCAAATTACTTACAATCAATATTTGTGGGAAGCAGACACCTTTGTTACTTGAGGTGAACACACGGCGTTCAAAGTTGAAGGATTTTGTCGAAAAGATTGTCAGGGCGAAGCTTGGGATGAACCTTCCTCTTATCATGCATGGTTCTGCCCTTCTTTATGAGGTTGGCGATGATCTTGATGAAGAGATGGTGACAAATTATGCATCCAACCTTGAAAAGGTATGTTTAATTATTTTTAGCCTTTGGTTTGAAACTAACATGCCCTGTTGTATTTAGTGCATTCCCTCCACTTTTCAGGGGCTAGCGGAGCTTCCTTCTCCAGTAACAGGCGGGACAATGCTTACTGTAGAGGATCTCCAACAGGAATTCACTTGCAATATCAACATCAAGCATAGGTTCTTACTTAATCCCGTATTTTGTTTGAGTCTGAACATCTCCTGTCTCATGTTGCTGTTTTCTGAGTTGCTTCAATATCTTGTGATCTTGTATTGACAGGGAGGAATTTGATGAAGAGAAAGAGCCCGATGGAATGCTGCTCTTAGGTTGGACGCAACCTCCGTCAGCAGCAGAAAAGGAAGACGGATCTATTGTCAATGGTGCAAGCACCTCAGACACGTCAACGGCAGCTGTAGAAGTTGACAAGATTGATATAGTTCCCATGCGAAAGAAACGAAAATCCTCTGAAATCTCAAAGATTGCTGATTCTGAATTCTCAAACGCTGCCGATGAAATGGTGAATCACAAGTCTTTGCAAGTAATTGATGATGAAGATGATCTGGTCATGCTTGATGATGTGAATTCAGACAACTACAAGAAGAACAAATTGCAATAGAGCATGCATGGACTAGATGTGGAGTAAGTCTTGCATCCTAATTTTGCTTTGTTAGATAGATTTGGGTGATTCTTTTGGTGGCCATGGTTATTATTAGGTCTTCCGCCATCAATGTTTTGCTTCAGATAGATACAGTTGTGGTCCCTAATGATTTTCTATGCCTCAAATTTTAGTAGCGATGTGTATTATCCTAACTGACATCTCACAGTGAGAGGCTTTTAGCTCACCTCATATTTTGGCCTTTCTAACCCAATTAGTTAACAAAGTTTTGCAAATGAAAAACATTTTGTCGTGTCCATGAGATGTGATATTTTCCTTTTTTGTTTTTTGGGTCGTGACTAAATTTTATCTTTGAAATATGATATTTGTCTTCCGCTTGAGTTACCAAACTTCAAAAAGCATCAAGCGGCACAAATGGAGATAGAGGATAGATTTTATGTTTGAATTAAGGAATGTTATACTTGGATCTAGACGAAATATTATAAATTAAACAGTATACATATTCAGTCGCTTTCTTCAAAACTGCTTCTACAATTACCGTCGATCTTTTTTGAAGGCCAGTAATTACTCTCGACCTACTGCATAACAAAATCGAAGATTGCATTTCAATCACACAAGATCATCAAATGATTGATGAACTAAGGTATATATAGTTTTATACACTCATGCATTAATCCCGTTATATAATCTTATCGAGCTGTATGCAACCCGGAAACACAGTACTACACATATACAACAGTAAGTTGTCTGTAAGAAAAATAGAGTACATTGGAAAAGAGACATTAATGAACCTAAACATCCTACAGTTACTCGGTTTAAAAAAAAAATCCTACAGTTACAACTACAGTGACATCCTCTTTAATGTAATTAGATCCTTTTCAATAGTTTAGAAATTTAAAAGATAGATAGTATGGGAAATCCATTAAGTTGTGAATCTTAAAAGATGTGTCACATGCTCAATATATCTAAGCTCTCTTTTTATATTATCAATATTTTAAGACAACTGAGATCCAAATTTTTCCTTTGTATGTTCCAATTTGGAGCAGCCTCGGTGTTGGTGGTTGGATCGGTCGAAGAGACGATCGGGATTTTCATTCACCTACCAGTAACATTAGATAACTGAGCAAACATAGCAGTTCCAGAATGAATGTCAATAGTAATATCTTGCTTCTCTTCTGTATCACTATTATTATCTGCTTCTTGACGAGAAACTGAAAGATCACGATGATCAGAAGCAGGAGGAGTAGGAGGAAGCGTGGCCTCATCCTCATTATCAACTTTTTCTTGTAAGAAAGCTTCTTGAAGCTGCAAAGCATGCTCCAATTTCCACAGTACATCTCCCATTGAAGGCCTATCTATCCCAGAATCAGCCAAGCACTTCTCAGCAGCCTCGACAAATATATTTATTGATTCTGGGTCACAAGTCCCTACAAGTGTAGGGTCCATGATCTTCTCAAGCAAGCCCTTTTGCTTCCATTGCATTGCCCAATCAGCCAAATTCACTTGTTCTCTTGGCAATTTAGGGTTGAGGGGTGCCCTTGCACAGAGTGCCTCTAATAGGACTACCCCAAACGAATACACATCAGATTTATCTGTTAATTGCTGCAATCTAAAGTACTCTGGATCTAAATACCCAAAACTGCCCTTCACTGCTGTACTGACATGTCCTTGGCCCTATGGGCCATCCTTGGAAAGCCCAAAATCAGCAACCTTAGCTGTGAAGTTATCATCAAGCAAAATGTTTGTGGTCTTAACATCTCGATGGATGATACCTTGTGCAGTGCCAGTATGAAGATAATGAAGCCCTCGGGCTGCCCCAATACAGATTTCCAACCTTTGCTTCCACGAAAGAGTGGTCAAGTTCTTGCCGTACAAATGATCCCTCAAGGGTCCATTGGACATGTACTCATAAACCAATATCATTTCCCCATTTTCGTCGCAATACCCAATTAAGGATACCAGGTGCCTGTGTCGTAGCTTGGACAACATTTGAATTTCCGTCTGAAATTCTGTGATTCCTTGCTCTGATTGTGGGTTTCCTCTTTTAACAGCGACTTGAGTTCCATCATCAATCACACAGAGGTAAACGTTGCCAAATCCACCGACGCCAATTATGGTTTTGGGATCCCAGTTCTTAGTTGCTTCTTGTAATTCTGCTAAGGAGAAATATCTGCCTAAGCCTGCTGAGGAGCTGAAGTGGAACCCCGAGGTCTTGCTGCCACCCATAAAGCTTCCATCACCTGTTCAGATTTTTGTAATAAATTCATAAATTTGGACCCAAGTGAGATCAGCTTACTAAATAAGGGCTAGTCTCAAGCTAATATGGCTTTCGGTTCGATTCATTACCTGCATGGAGAGGAAGTAACCATGAAGAGAAGCTATTTCTTCTTTCCCAATCTTGAGGCCTCTTGTGCCACTTGATGACCATAGCACCAAGACCTACAAATGCTCCGAACATCATGGCGAACCCAACCGCCGCCACGGCTGCACGGTTTGACCCATCGCCGTCCTTTCTTCCATCAACCCCAAACTCTCCATCCAAGCTATTCACTGAATTGCTCATCTTCATCACCTCTATTCCGTTCATTATCGCATTCGCCGAATTTTCTGGTCCAATCTGAACCGTTAATCCTCCTGACATCAACGAAGCGTCCACCACAATGTCTTTGTAATACGGTACTGCCAGAGCTCCGGTGATAGACGACAAATCCAAATTCGAAGCCGCCATTTTCTGATTCACGTACACGTTGAAGTAGAGTTTGTTGAGGCTTGTCGACGCGATGTCGCAGAAATGCAGTCTGACGAGGTAGCTAAATGAATTGTCCACATCGAATTTCCACGTGATGTTGAAATTAGGTATCGTCATGTTATCAGCCATTTCGGTAGCGGAAGCGTACACGGTTTGCGGTGCGATTAGAGGAGAGATCGTTGGGTTATTGGGGAATTTGATGGCGTCTGTAGCTACAGAGACATTCTTCGCCATGTTACTGCTGGTGAGGAAAGGCTGATCGGAGACCCAAAGCCTACCGAGCGTGTCGTTCGCGGGGGTGATCAGAGGTCCGCCGCTGTTCAGTCGGCACGCTACTTGGAAAGCGTAGGAGGTCAGGCGGTTGAAGTCGCCGACGGGGAATAGGGCGGCGCCTTTGTCAGGGATCAAGATGGCCGGAGCTGAAACGACTTCAATGGCATTGATGAAAGCAGAAGAATTCTTCAGGGGAACAAACGAAATCGTGAATTGTGCTTCAGTTGCGTTTATGAGATATTCCCTGAGGATGGGGTTGCTATTATTGTTCACATTGAAGCTATGAAGCAGAACGTATTTGTCTGTATTTACAGAGAATGTAGCTTGCTGAAGATCAGAGACACTGTTCTTTAAAGGGTAGAAATGAAGACGAACCCAATGGAAACCTGGTTGAGACAGATTAAAGGAGTATTTAGCTTCATCTTTGAAAATCCTCGCGCTTGAGTAAATGGGGGAGGAGACATTGGCGTCATTGGCTGAGACTTTATAATCATCTTTGACTTGTAATAATGAACTGGCTTGTGATTCTGATAGGAATTGTCTTCCATCTGGGAGTTTGGTTGTGTTATCTGAACCACAATCGATGAGGAAGTTATCTTTGGGAGTGAAGGTGTCAGATGGGGATTGTGAGAAGGCAGTGGAAGAGAAGTATAAGAAGATAATGACCAGGAGGACAGCCATTGAAGGTGACATCGATGGCAAGGAGGATAGAAGATTTTGCAGTTACTTTCTATTCTTTCTATCTTATCCATATCCTCCTGGGTGAGGAGGAGGAGGAGGAGGACTCAATTAGAATCAGACAAAACAAGAAACCTCATAAAAAAAAGAGATGCCATCGTTTGATTCCTGTCCCAACAGTAACATGTTGTTTTGCCTTATTTCAAGATTTTGATTGTAAGTGGAGGAAGATGATCACAATTCTGACAGGAATTCGGTTTCCCGATAATTAGGCAAAGAATTTGGCAAGACTCAAGACCTTAGGTGGCTTTGTAAATTTTGGTACATTTTATTTCCCTTTTTTAGTGTTTTACCAAGGAGAGAATTAGTCAAATTTAGTAAAACCAATCTCATTTGAACTAATTAACCACCTTCCTTCTCCAGCAAGGCATGGCAACAATGAAATTTTTTTTAATTAATAGACAATGACAACTTGCAAAATCTGAATATTTCTGGTATCAGCTTTTCTTATACATGTATTTTGATGAGACTGTGATAGTTTCTCAGCAATAAGCCTTTAGGAATGTTACTTTGACAGAAAAACATAAGTTTTTAACCATTCTCATGTCTCTCTGAATGTTAACTCTGTCTCGAAACAGTTTGAGTGACATTCTTTCATACAGTCCTCATCTTTAGTGTCTTTTCATAAGTAAATTAATTATCACCTCAAACTTGAGTCATTAAAAGCTTGAGGATAGAGAACTGCATTATTTATTTAATCTATTCTTACTGTCTTCTTGGCTCAGAAAAGTATAATTTTTTGAATGACAGAAATGGATTCAGAGCTAACACTCCGGTCCTTTAAGTGATGTTGGTGCTTTCTCTAATAAGTCCTATGGGAGCAGAGGTTCAGAATTAACTTCATTCAATGCTATCTATGCGCAGCATGCATGGCTTTATTTCAGTATTTAACTAGCTTATGCTAGTGCCATTTATAGGAATTATTTATTATTATTTTTGCCACTATTTTTATTATTATAACAACATAAATATTTACTTTTATAAAGTTTGAGAATTTTCTTTTTTCCACTGCAAAAATAACTATGGTTTAAGATTAGTTAATTATTATCATATAATATATTTTAAATTAAAAAAATAAAGTTTGACAAAAACAGGATAGTTTACTTAGAAAAGTGCAGCTTATTTTCTTTCACGGGAAAGGTGATAAATAAATCAAAATTAATACCTTATTATCACAAAAGAGGAGGAGGAAAAATCATTGTATAAGACATCCTTATAATTTTATTTATTTATGTATGTGTTTGTGTATGAAATGACTTTGTCGTTGGTACCTCAGTAGTCGCGGTCCAATTTGATAATAACAAATTAGCAAAAAAAAAAAGGTATGTATCTATTATCAGAAATACAATAACAACAGCAGTTTTATCATGTTCAACTACGCGGAGAGGCGACATGATCTATCAAAAATCATATATCTGGACTTCACATAAGTTAGTTATTGAACATGAGATCTTTTATAATAACTTCATAAGATTTTGACTTCTAATACATGGATCCCATCTAGTCAGTTTCTGAAAACGTTTTAACTCTACTATGTCCATCTCTATATAATATGAAATTTATTAAAAGTTGCATTCTTCACAAAACATAAAATTTATGACTCACTTTAAACTTTGTACAAAGTATACCTACATTTTAAATATATTTTTTATCAATATAAAATATACAAAGTATAAGGTGTCAAAATCTTCACAATTTATGAACATTGGGATTTATCTCAAACTTAGTGCAAATATACACCATCCACTCTAATTATTATTATTATAGATATATATTACAACCTTAGATTTTAAATTTAAGAGAATTAAAGTTAAGGACCAAAAGATTAAGTTAATAATAATAAAAGCCCAAAACATTTCAAAATATAATTAAAGTTTTTAAGTGATTAAAAACATTTTTAAAAGTCTTTATTTGTTAATGTAAATTTAAGCCATATTATCAAAATTTAGATTTTTTTTATTTCAGTTTAAATTAATTTTGATGTTAGCAAGAATTTGTATTAAAATTTTTGCAAACATATAACTTTTTCATATGAAAAATGTAAGCACACACATGAAAAAAAAATACTTCGTTTTCTTTACAAAATACATAAAACAATTTACCACCCCTTTGGAAAGTATATATATTATTTTGTTTTCTTTTTTTCCCGTACCTTTCTTGTTCAAGCGGCAACTCCCACCTTCCAATCTGATTTATAGTCCGAAGTTGAAACAGTAGCTTTCAGAAGTGGCGAGTGAGGCAGAGGAAACTGTGCGACGTCGCGTAGCGGTGACGGAATATCGTAGGAAGCTCCTCCAGCACAAGGAGCTCGATTCCAGAGTCCGTGCAGGTCCAACATCAAACCCTAACGCTTTCTCTCTCTCTTTCATCTCCCCATCGGTTTTCTCTCTCCGGACTGCCAAATCAGTTTCAGATTGAGATTTATGCAATTTAAATCCCTTTTTACCTGAATATAAATGAGTTCGGTTTGCTTCTTTGACAATTGGTGTACGTAAATTTCTTTTTTTCTCTGCTTTGTTGTTTTTTTTTTAATTTCGGTTGAATTTACTTTCTGTTATTAGTATTCCATTTGAACTATTAGGTATTAACCCATGTGTCAGGATTACCCAGGATAGATGGGGGCTAAGTTTACGACTTCAATATAGCTGAAAAAAGCATCAGTGCAGTTGTGCTGAATTTGCACTCTTTTCTTGAGTGATAGCACGCTTATGTTTCTTTTTTACTAATCCGATTTTGGATTTCATTTGTACTCAGTTAGAGAGAATTTGCGGACAGCGAAGAAGGATTACTCTAAAACTGAAGATGATCTAAAGTCCCTGCAGAGTGTTGGTCAAATCATTGGCGAAGTTCTGAGGCCTCTTGACAATGAACGCTGTAATTATGATTTGTTTTGCATCTATATGTATCAACTCCCAAATTTTCTGTTTCTGAATTCAACATTGTATGTAGCCATGTAGGTGTAGCATATTTTTGCTGGATTGGCAGCTTAATCATTCCGTCAGATTTAGTATTTGTACTGATGAATTCTTTTCATAAAATCTATATTTTCTGTTCTTTGATCAAGTCTCAATTATGGATGGGGGAGGATTAGTTTGACAATCATGAATTATTAATACTTATAATTTGAATTGTTTCAGTGATAGTTAAGGCAAGCAGCGGGCCTAGATATGTGGTTGGCTGTCGCAGTAAGGTGGACAAGGAGAAGCTAACCGCAGGCACTCGAGTGGTGCTTGATATGACTACTCTAACCATCATGAGGGCTCTTCCCCGTGAAGTATTTCATCATCTACTATTGGACTATTTGTTGCCATCCTGCTTACAATTCTAAATTCTTGGCTTGCTTATGTTTTTTCTTATGTGACAGGTTGATCCAGTTGTATATAATATGCTTCATGAAGACCCTGGCAATGTTAGTTACTCTGCAGTTGGAGGGCTTTCAGATCAGATTCGAGAGCTTAGGGAATCCATAGAACTGCCTTTGATGAATCCTGAGCTTTTTCTTAGGGTTGGCATCAAACCCCCCAAGGTATGGTCGTATGGAAATCGTTGAATCACTGAGCACATTATTAAAGAATAAAAAGTGATGAATTTTGTTTGACACAGGGTGTTCTTCTTTATGGACCTCCTGGAACTGGAAAGACATTATTAGCTAGAGCAATAGCAAGCAATATAGATGCTAACTTTTTGAAGGTTTGACTTCATTCTCTGTGCTTTGTGTACCAAGTGCTTGATGTGGACTTCTAATCAATTTTTTCTGTCAATTGAAATCTCACTGTTGTTCAGGTTGTATCTAGTGCTATCATTGATAAATATATTGGTGAAAGTGCAAGATTGATCAGGGAAATGTTTGGATATGCACGTGATCATCAAGTAAAAACATCCATTGCATTAAACATGCTTCCTTAAATACCTCTGTTAAGTTGACTTTTAACTAATGCTATCTTTTTGTTTAGCCTTGTATCATATTTATGGATGAGATCGATGCCATTGGTGGACGCCGATTCAGTGAGGGAACAAGTGCTGACCGTGAAATTCAAAGAACACTCATGGAGTTGCTTAACCAGCTTGACGGATTTGATCAGCTCGGAAAGGTAATTTTCTGCTTAAAGTAGTTCACAACTTTTTGAAGATTTGCTATTGGTTTGGTCAAGGGACAGTTCTGTCTATATTGTTGACATATATTAGTAGGTGATAAAATATGGACTAAAAATGTAGGTTAAGATGATTATGGCTACAAATAGACCTGATGTACTTGACCCAGCACTTCTTCGCCCTGGCCGACTTGATCGGAAAATTGAAATTCCATTGCCAAATGAGCAATCAAGAATGGAAATCCTTAAAATTCATGCTGCTGGTATTGCAAAACACGGAGAAATTGATTATGAAGCAGTTGTTAAGCTTGCTGAGGTAGGTCTTTAGAGTTCCTATCCATGGCCAATCTTCGAAGTTGTTAAAATCCCTTACCTGATGATTTCATGTATTTTATGGACTTCAGGGGTTCAATGGTGCTGATCTTCGTAATGTTTGCACTGAAGCTGGGATGTCTGCTATACGTGCAGAACGTGATTATGTGATTCATGAAGATTTCATGAAGGTAAAAATACACTTTTCTTTCATGAGTCTAGTTAGATGCATGAGGTTATTGTCGTAAATGGAATGATAATTTGCATTTAGAGGACCAGAGGTAAAATCTAAAGTATACCATCCACTGTTAGTGGTTCACATTGAGGCAAAATATGTAATCAGAAAATCAACACTTCCTTGATGCACGAAAAATCTCTCTTGAAATAATCTTGGCTGTCATTTTCATGGGCGACGTTCGGTTGCAAAGACTAGAACACTCCTGAATTCCTCCATCCCACCCAACAAGCGATAAACTGTGTCTGATTAACAGTCGTAATCTCCAAAGACAATTATTTAATTTTGAGAGTCTATTACAAATGCTTTGTGTTGCCTTCTATTCACATTTGAATAATTGAAAACCACTTTTTATAATTCCAAATGTTTTGCAGTTTAAATCTAGGGAGACCCATCATTATTGTTTTTCAGCACAAATAGAAGATGCACATTCTACTCCAAATGCCTCTTGGTCAATTACCGAGTTTTTTTTTTTTTTAGCACTCCTTATCTTAACTTTGTTTTTGTCTTTTTATCATTTCAGGCTGTTCGAAAACTAAATGAAGCTAAGAAACTAGAGTCTAGTGCCCATTATAATGCTGATTTCGGGAAGGATTGAAAATTCTTTGTTGCGCAACTTTCATTACCTAAACGCCTGTGGAGCAGTGGAGAAATGCTATTTATTGTTGTATGGACTCTTCCTACCACAAACGGATGAAGCTATCTCAGCCCAAACAATTCTCTTTAGCCTTGCAGTTTACTCTGGATTTGTTATAGATTATAGAATCTTGTGTTGTATGATATTTATATTGGATTTCCTTTATCATTTTTTTCTCCTCTTTTAATTTCAAGTAAAGGTAGTAGTTCCTTGTTTTTGTTCATTATTTAAAGGCTCGCAGAATACACGTGAATTCTGAACACCATGAATGAGCACCCATCACATTTCTCAGAAAGACGCACAATTCTGAATTATTGGTAGTTTTTTATTTTTTCCTCCTTGGATAAGAATTATTGATCGTTGTTATTAATGTTTGTCTTCCTCTTTATCCAGGAACCCATTTAAATTACTTGTCACCATAATAGGAGAAAACTTGAACCGATCCGTGCAAGGGACAATCGGAAACATATGCAAGTATAGCTTTATAAGATCAAAAGCTCGCTCCAAATTTCAGAAAACAATACAGCAGCCTGGACGACAAATTCGCCAAATCTGGGCAGACATGGACTAATTAAGAAGTAAAAGGGGATTGCCAAAGGATTATTCAATCAGGGAGTATATGCTGCATAATTATTTCTTCAAATATTAAATAAATGCCCAGCAATTGTTTCACAATATACACCAACTTCTAAGAACTAATGCCAGTTCCTCTGAATGATCTTTTTCCCTTAAGAGGTCAACTTCGATCCATCCACGCTCTCTAGTATTTGAACGGTACCAAATAACATGACAAACTCCTAGTGTAGTATCTGTTATCATCCAAAGAATCACTTCCACTGTAATAAATCTAGAGCTTGTTGATGAATCTCTTTGTCTCCAGCTGCCAGAACATTAAAACCTGACACGTGCAACTCTTAGAAATGATAATGGAAGCTTAATCAAATTTGGAAAAAAAAAAATCGAGTAAAGCTTATGACTTTCACAGTTCATTTATTTAGTAGCAAGAATATACTTAAGCAAGAAAGGATCGAGTAAGAAAAAATGGCAGGGTTTCAAAGGAGCAATATCCAATGAGCACCTACTTCTTGCAGACGATGTTGGAGAAGCTTCCCAATAGAGTTCATGGCCTTTCCAATCAGTTATAACACCTCCAGCGCCTTCTATAACGGGTATCAAAGCAAGAAAATCGTAGGGCTGAAGCAGTTTAATCAAGTTTAAGGTTAAGCTTCAGCTTCAGTATGTATAGGATGCCGTTTCACCCTCTGACAATACAAGGAACTTAAAAGCAAACAATTGAAATTATAACTTTTTGGCTTTAGAAATTTATGTTTCCATAAACTATGTTTACTTCCATACAAAACTCAACTTGAGCACACAGCACCCATTTATTGTTTCAAGCATCTACCAGTTAAGCTTGATAAAATTAAAGAGATTCTTTTCAGGCCAGAAGAGTTAAAGAGATTCAAAACTCAAACATGCAACCAAAGGTGAGAAAACACTGTTCAGATAACCTTCAGACCGGACTCAACAACAAGATCTGCAAAGCCAGAAGCCAGAAGTGCATACGCATAGCAGTCGCAACCATATAGTGGAACTTTAACCTGTTAATCAACAGAAAACAAAAATGGAATAACTGAATGTCAACGAAAAGATCCAGAAAAATGGAAATTTAATTGTACCATCACTGTCAGATTCAGTCACAATCCTCACTTAAAACGTTATGCTTTCAGAAAATTCATTCAAAATGATTCAAGGATGCTATAAATAACATGCATAGGTGATAGAAATGACTTGCGTGAAAGGTGGAGCAAACAATAAAAAATATGATAAAATTGATAGAGCAAGTGGATTACATTGTGTCATACAAAACCCTGATAATTGATTCAGTAAGAATTATTGAATGAATTTCGCTAGGGAAAATCATGTCTCTCATAGTAGATTACATGAGTAAATATTCCATTTTAAAACATCATTCTCCGAACATTTATTTTAGGATGAAGCAGAAATACGCTGGACCTTGTTTCTAACACGGATAAATGCCTCTTCTGCATCTCCACTGAATAGATGTGGACTTGTGGTGTACCTAAACAGGGAAAAATTCTGCTACCAGTAAGACTTGTAATCCTACATATATTATGTCAAAAAGCTGCAGATAAAACATACGTAAGTGACGGCTCTTGTTTCAAGAATCCCCTCTTACAATCAAGAAATTATTCATGGAAAAGGTTTACTAAATAAACAGAAGAAAGCATACAAGTACGCTTCAGAAAGATTTACACAAGTTCGTGAGGAGACTTCTTGTCCATTCAGTGTAGTTTTAATTCCAGATATCCCAATCCATCTTTCTCTTAACACAGGTTGATCAATTATGCCAAGGATCTGATGAAAGGAAACCACACTTAACAGAAAGTCTACAACTCAAATAACTGAAGATGATGCCAAAATATAACTACAAAAATTCATGATACCACCAATATATTTATTTAATATGACATTCACCTTCATTCTCTTTTTCCTACCTTTTCGCATGATAATGGATAAAGAGAAAAACTCAAATACATTTACAATGGCAAAGAAGTGGTGGTGGTGGTGGTGAAATATGTCATTTGTCTTCATTTATTGGGAAGGAAATATCAAGAAATGTGCAGGACAACAGTAGAGTAAAAAAGAAAAAGAAAAAAAAAAAGCAACTCTATCTAATTCTACGTAAGCAATCAAGCAGCAAGAGATCCTTACAGGTTTACCATTTAGCAGAAGGGCAATGAGGGTACCAAATAAGGGTTTCCCTGTAATACATGCAAAATAAGATGACAAGACGAAATTTTAGAACTCCATAACAAAAATACTAATTTAGTTACCATTGAAGAAAAATACCAGTGATGAAGCTTTTTGTCCCATCAATAGGATCCAAAACCCAAACATGGTCTGCACTATTTTCTTCACACCTCCACCCTTTTTCCTCTCCATAACTGCAGTTTCAGGAAAAATTCAGGCTTGTATTTTAGTACTTTAATCACAGAACCTAGAATCCCATTGATAGTCATGTGTTATTTCATCAAGTTGAAAATGAACATTAGCAAGATTAAAAAATAAAAAGTCATCATAGTATTCCAGTTATTACTCTTTATCATATGAGAATGCAGTAATCGCTTGTCCAATTCTCTAAGTGATAAGAGCACAAGTCACTTTCACTCAAGTTGGCATTTATATAGTGTACTAAGAAAACGGAAGGGCAAAGATATATTTAACCAGTTACATTGCATGAGAAGGAAAATGCTCAAAAATGATGGAAACCATTGCCTCCTCAGCAGATTTATCCGCAATTGTCACAGGACCTGCAAATATCAAGTAAAATGAGACAACATCATCAAACCAAAACATTACACTTGGCGAAAAGAATTAAAAAATTATTTTAATTTCTCTCGAAAATCAATCAAAATTTCGAGTCTCTCAAAAATTGAAAAATACAAAAACCTTTCAACATTTCCTAATATACTAGTTCGGCAAGCAAAACAAAAGAAGAACCAGATATAATTGGATTTAAAAATAAAACAAGAAGAAGAAGAAGCTCAAATATTTGCTTACAACTTACTGGAATCATCTTTGGCAAGAATATCGAATTTCTTTCTGAAATACTTGCGAATAACTTGGCCGGCGGCATCGGCGACCTTGTTACCACCCTCAGCGAATCGATTGATTTCGGGCTGAGTGATTCCCAAGGGAAAGGAGTGACCTCCGTTGGTGAGGTCGGAGCCGGAGGCCATCACTCTGGTGGAAGAGATTTTGAGACGAAGAGAAGAAGAGGGTCTATGATTAGAAGAAAATGAGGCCAAATAGGAAAACGCAGGGTTCAGAGAAAGAAAGTGGGACTGAGAGAACATTGAAGCTAACAGGGCTCTACTTAATTAGTTGCGTAAAATCGCAACACAGACTGACAAAGCCAGCGACAGTGAGGACTGAGGAAGTGAGACGAGAAGAGTGGCGAAACCTTAAGCTTGTCTTGACTTATATAGTGTTTTTTTATTTTTTTACATCCATAATGAAATTCAATAAATCGCGCCAAAAGAAAACAAAATTTACTAGTTATATATAACATAATTTTTTTTCATGGAAATAATTAACAAACATTGTGATATTTTTACTTAGGTATTCACTTAATTTAAAATACAATATTGAGGATCTAGTGTTTTTTTTAATTGAAATAGAGACCAGAGACTTAATAAAAACATTTTGAAATTTTAGCCAAGACTTTCATTAACCTACTCTTTAATTTTCACCACTATATACATATATATAGTATATATTATAGCCTTTTTGCATATAATTTTTTGGACATCAGATTAATCTCTCGATAGAGTGGTACCCCGGTGTTAGACATTTTCAAATATATTTTACACTAAAATATAAAAAAAAAAATAAAAATAATTTTTATTTGATAAATTAATGTTCTTTTTTTCAATTTATCCTTATTTTTTTAATTAAAATAAATTTATTATTATGAAATAAATAAAAATAGTAAATAAGAACATTTATGAGAAAAATTACTTGTAATTTATTTATAATTATGTGAAAGGAGAATTAAATAAGAATATTAAATACATTAAAGGAGAGTTAAATAAGAATATTAAACAAAAAAATTACTTATGATTTAGTATTTGTTCAAAAATGGAACGGAGGTTTAAGATGTTTGATTTTTTTTTGTTCTTATGATTTAGTATTTGTTTAAATTTTGGAAGGGAGGTAGTATAAAATAAGAGAAATTAACTTGATCCATGAAAATTCAACCAAGTGAAGAAGTCATCCACGTACTCATCCCCACTCTCAAACCCATAAATTATATGAAGGCATGTACACACATATAATTAATCTATATATAGTCATATATATGACATCTGAATTACATAACAAAAAGCGTGACATTAATTGAAAAGAAAACAACTCACAAGGCCATATATAGTACAGGTGAAATTACATTGCAGAAAATTAAGGAACAAAAGCATATATATATATATATATATATATAATGAGCAGGTACGTAGCATGCAGGAGGTGATTCGATTCAGTGATGGCCAGGCAACTTCTCTTTGATCTTGTCCATTAGACTCTTCCTCTCATGGTGGTCGTTTCCAGTGTCGTGGTGTTTAGTGGTTGTCGTTGGAGTTGGGAGTTGGCCTTGACCAGCTGCAGTCGTTGTCGTATAGGTACTTGTATTTGTCGTCTTCACGTGCCCATGATTCTGAGGATAATTTATGGCTTCTTCTTCTTCTTCTCTCCCCCCTCCCATTCCCCCAGGCAGCTTCTCCTTTATTTTCTGTTTCAATCCTTTCTTCTTCCTCCTCCCGCCTTCCCCATCATCCTCTGACTGTTTCAACATTCATTATTCACTCCTCACTATGTATATATTCAACACAACATCCATCCACACACAAGATAATTAAACACAGAATATATACATATATACATGTACAAGAAACGATACAGTAAAACGTGTTCGAGGAGTGCCATTCAAAATATATACAATATACAATATTGTATATATTGATCAGGAACTAAGGATACTACGTACTGAAGTTTTTGGAAGTAGGTAATAAAGTGAAAATATATAGAGAGAGAGAGTACCGAGCTAGAGCTTGAACTGTTGGAGCGATGAAGTTCTCCAGTCTGATGTTGCTTAGTGTGGTCACTCATCAAATCCCCCACCGTCGTACCGCCACCAATACTTGTTCCCTTGGTTGCACCCCCACCGTAAGGCCCTGTACCATACGTGCAAAATCCACTCTTATTCGTTGCCGTTACACCACCGCGTGTCCCAAAACCGGTGGGGTGAGTCCCTGTGGTTTGAGAGCCATAATGGGATCCCGCGGGAGGAGCGGTGGTGGCAACACCGGTGAGGTGGACGGGGTTGCCGTGCTCATCAGTTAACTTGACGGGGTTACCGTACTGGTCGGTGAGTTGGATGGGGTTACCATGTTCGTCTCGGAGTTGGGCTTCGGCCATTTCGATCGTTCGTGCTAAAATGTAGCACTGGTCTTTACCACGCGGACTTGAGCTGCTTTTAAATTAGGAAAATCAATGGCGGTGAAGATTTTGCATGCACACCTCGTAGGTACACGTGGAGAAGGAACAAAAGAGATATTGACACCTGTTGCCACGTAAGAGAAATGAGGACACGTGTCACTCGGCCAGGTATCAGTAGGTCCGTGGTTATCCACCATTTTTTGTGGGATCAATTACCAGGGTAGCGTAGTATGTGTTACTATTGCTTTAACCAATCAGCCAAAAAACAAAAATCAGACTAAAAGTATGAAACGGCAAATAGAAATTTTCATATGGATGTATGGAGATAGGGTCGTAGTAGTAGTAGTACTATACGGAACAATCTCCGTTTGGTCCGATCGAGTGTTCGCTTAGTTGAGTTCGATGATTAATTTAATTTAAATTGAATTGTTTCGGCGAAATTAAAATTAAAAATTAATATTCAAGTTTTGTAACCGAGTCTGGTTCGATACGAAATATCCTTGCTGACAAACTAGTATTAAGTCAATGTTTCAAGTTGACCGAAACCTTTTTCCCCAAAAAAAAAACGGGATTTAATAAAAAAAACAACCCGAATTTTTTTTTTATGTAAAATTTAATAAAATCACATTTTATATTAGAAAACATTAAAATATCAGCATAACAAAATGGATTCTTTTATTCTAAAGCACGTTTTCCTTTGGCCCACAACGGGAAAAAAAAAGCCTAAAACACGTTTGATAAGAAAAAACTGCTGTTGGGCATCAAGATTGTCTCGTCCGGGTTGGGCCTTTTGGGTGATACAAATTCACATTAGCTACCATAATGTTAGCATTAGCTTTGGAGCCCAAAAAGAAGGATTAGCTTTATTCTTGTTGGAGGTGTTAATAAAAACCATGCATGAAAATCATATGATTCATTCTGTTAACAAGAGCATTAACTATATAAAAGCTTCCCCTAAAGCTGTTCTTTTACTAAGCAACCAACTTTTTTAAGTAAATCAAAATAATTGGTATTGCCTAACAATCTGTGAAGACCATTGCCCAGCAACTCCCAAAGGGCAAATGGCATGCAGTATCAGCATTCAGCAGATCCATGGACAACAAAATATCATTTGGATATATGTATAATATCCATGCAATAAACAAATTGATCTGTACACAATTAGAAAAAGACCCCTGAACTCAAAACACTTTTCTGGTCTATATTTATCTGATCCTTCTGTATGCTTTCCACATTTCTTCTCTACAGAGTAACTTCAGCCTTTACTCCTGTCGAAATCATAGATCCGCGCATGGAGATGCTTAAAAATCAAAGCTTGGTGAATGACATCTTGCCCCCTTTCACAATTCTTAGTCTGAGTTCGCAGAGAAAGTCGACAATGGAATCTATTTAAAAGGAGGGGGAAAACACATATGTAATAAGTCACAGAAAACGACGTAAAACATACTAAAGTTTCTAGACTACATGGAGAGTTATATTAAGATTTAAATTTGAATTTCCGTTGCCCATGAAAACAAATTCAATTAAATCTGGAAGCAAAGCAATCCCCTAACTACAAAAATGAAAAACAGAAAACCAGCATTTCCTTACACTAACTATGGCATAATATAACAAACAAAATAAAGATAAAGCAACTTACATGGTAACAGCCAAGAAACAGCTTATTCCTTGCTGGATCTTGCCCAAAAGAAGCCCTTCTTTCTAGTAGGGTGATTATCTAACAAGGTTCGAGAAGAACCCTTTGAGCCAAATGAGAAGTGTCGCCTTAAAAAGGGCTTCCCAAAGGAGCTTCTCCCACTTGAGCTGGATTCCATCCTGGGACCTTTACCTTGGAGCCCTTTCCCTCTAAAGTGATCAAACACAGCAGAATCATCATCAACATCACTATCCACAACCCGGTTCCTTGATTTCTTGTTTCTAGCCCTCAAATCCATTTCAGCTTTCAAAGCTTTTTCTGATAGCTTAAGAGTTTGATGCTCACCAAAAGTGCAAATTGGGCAAGCTGGATCATACTTGTTGATTTCAGGTGTCATACTCTCCAAACATTCAGCATGATAGACATGTCCACATATAAGGACAGCAACTATTGAAAGGTCATTATTTGCAATTATCTTTTGGGTGCTCCAAGAAGACTTCTCTGATAAAAGCTTTGCGCAAACACCACATGCTTGCAAATCAACAGGGGAAGTTAAAATCTGGCTACTGGATCTAACTAACCTTTCACGATTAAAACCAAAGGACTCGCTATCAAATGACCATCTTTCTCTGTGGGAAGTGCCCATCAGCTCAGAAAAACCAGGTATAGACCAACCATCAGAAGATGCACCACGGGAGCGCCTACCAGATTCATTGCTCCATGAAGGCAGTGCTGGCCTTTCTTCAGACATAGAGAAGCTGCCTGGTGACTTAAACTCTGGCATTTGGCTATCAGAACCTTGCCAAGGCAGTTGATGACCTGGGGAATGGCACGGCCACCTTACTGGGGTTGAAGTGGATGGAGGCAGGTGACTACGAGAAGACAAAGGAGATGCTGACAGTGAAGTCGAAGGCAACGAGAGTGATGGTTTTGCAGGAGATGGACATGATACAATCGGAGACTCTGCCAACCCCTTCACCTGCATTATCAACACATGGAGGGTTTGTCACACAAATCACATACAACAACTAAGCAAAAATGTAACACAAGAAGTTCCTTCACTACTGTAAGCTCACCTGATCCACATTCACATCCATGGAGACATTACTTGAAATAAATTGTTCTGTAATGAGCATGAATAACAATGTCAGATAAAATGCCATCAACCAGTTAAGGGATTTCGAATTTAACAGTCAACCAAGAACAAATGTCAGATTACAGATATTTATAGCAGGTTTACTGTCTTGCATGGGCACAGATGGCATAGCAATAATTCTTCAGCAAAATCTAGCTTTTCCTAAACCACCAATAAAGAACATAAATATTTCATCGTTAGCTGAGCTCCAAAATTTCTGCTTTTTTTAATTTTTTTAACAACTACTATAAGCAATATCATTAATGTTTGACAAAGATTAATGAAGCAAAAGAGCTTATTTTAAAGAGACTCAGCCACAATGCTCCAAGGGCATGCATCAGAATACCATCATAACTAAATTTACCACCAATCTCACTAATATATCCTGTCCATATGGTATCCCACAGTGGTAACCTTCAAAATTTGAGTCAAAGATTTGTGTCTAACTATGCATTTCGAAGTCTGCTTCTTTCAAGATATTTTTTCATTAGTAAAACATTGCCTCAGATAAAACTAAGCAACTTAAAAACTGATAGTTTGTATCTTAGTTAAAAATCAAGTGTTCATGTTGAGTCTGTCTTTCAAACATTAACTGTCATATGCAACAGCTCCTGTCTGTGAAAAGAATGGTATTTCTTCAAACAAAAAATTCAATTATCTTAGATTCACCTCCTTTTTCAGTTTTCAATCTCTCCTTTTTTCTTTCTCCAAATGTTTCATGCGCAGCTTATATTAAACTAATATGCAATATGAAATTTCCTATTACTAACACATCACTTCTCTTCGAGACTATGGTCCCATCAAATTTTAAAATTATCATTCAACTCCTCTTGCTGTACTACTGCTGTATACAGTTCTTCTCTTACCTTTTGATGCCAGTTTCTGTACTCTATCCAAGAATTTAGTGTCCATACAGAACTATCATTTTAATCACATTTATTGATATTTTATTATTATTATTTAAAAAAAAAAAAGTATCATGTCTAGTAGCTTCAGGCAAAGAACAAAATATACCAAAACTTAAGTATGTTTCCAGATCTAAATGTAGCAAGCAATTTGACATCTTCCACATAGCCTTTCGGTTACAAGAGTCATTTGATTCAATAGGCTGTCCACTGATCTTATATCTATGATAAATGGTTAGAGAATCATATGAAAGAGTGGGCTTAATGAAGGTTACCTGAAGTAGATGTCCTTGCCTTTCCAGCAGTTCCTTCAGAAATTGGTGATTTCTGCCACCTATGCCTCTGATAATTCTGTGAAGGGCTTCCATCCTCTGATGCATATGTTGATTCATTCTTATTTTCTGATCCATCATTCCGGCTAATACCATCAGAAAACCAATTTATAGAAGTATCTTCACCAGCTACACGCCCTCGATGATCCCAGCGAAAGCTCCATGTTGGAGAGTATCGAATGTTCCTATGCAAAATTTCATTAGCTGAACCACTTTGTATAGTTTTATCTCTGGCAGCCACACAACAAGAAGCACCCATTCTTTAAATAGACAACGGTTTCTAGCTTGTTATGTTAACACGACCACCAATTGCATCTCCAATTACAAATATGCACCATTAACCTGTGAATATAGCTGTTTCCCTGAAGTAGATATGAAATATGTATATTAGCAGTTGAGGCGTTCGATGAAGTGACAGTTATAAGCATACTCCGGAAAAAATGAACAAGTTCGAACACAATTTGACATCTGTAACAGACAACCTGAGTTCATTGTTCCTTCAACATACACTATACTGAATTCAGAGGCTATTACAGATTGCAACATTCAAAGGAGAAAAAAATCTCAATATATAGACTCCAAAAAAGGAGCTCAAAATCAAAAGAGTACGGACAGTGATGAGAGACTGAGGACAAACGACTGCAGAGATAGTTCGCCAAAATCCATATGATTTTATGTTTCAAGAATCTTTCGTACAAAAAATAATTAAGTAAGCACAATTGCAACAGCAATCTAAGCCAAAAAGTGTACTGCCAGTAAAATTAACACAAACAGTTCAACAGAGTAGATTCTACAGAAACAAAAACGTATCCATGGAATAGTATTCCACTCTCATAATCAGTCTTGGCACCAACCTCAAATAATCTTAAAAACAAATCGCAGGACTTAAACAGCACCAACAAAAAAATATATACATATCCGTGAAAAATGAAAAAAAGCACCGAGAAACCGATGCAATCTGATACTCATAGAGGTACTGAGAATGAGTATAAATCTAGAACAACAAACATCCCAAAATTAGAAAATATTCACAACACTGAAAAGTCATAACGATCCGATATTAATGCAAAAAGAACGGAATTTCAGTCAAAACCTACGAAGTTTCCATAAAATAATAACTCTAATTTATTGAACAGAAAAAGCCCCCTATGATTTGGATTTCGGAAATCGACATATACATAATCCCCCACATAGCATCATCCGTATGAAAAAAAATATGATCGAACCACACGTGATAGAGCCGTACCTTTCTCGAAGACAAGCCCGCCAGCTCGCACTTGGAGTTGGAAAGGAAAACTTTAGAGAGAGAGGGCGAAAGATAAGGAGCGAGAGTGTGGCTGAGTGATGTATGTTGTTGCAGAGGAGGAGAGAGAGAAGAAGGCGAGGGAGAGGGGGGCTGTCAGACGGTGAACTTAACGCCGTTACATAGTGTCTGAAGCGTTTGCTCTTCTCAGTGTTAGCGATAAGTGTGACGGAGTTAGTTTATGCGCGGCATGCGAATTTGTGCCACGTCGGATTAAAGCTCTTTTGGCTTTGATTTATTTACTTATTTTCTATTTCCCGGTAAATAAAACGGAGTTGACACTTGACACCTTTCCGCATTTCCTCTGGCCTGTTCCTGTGCTGATGTCTGCGTACCCTTAAAATATGAAAATTTATTAAATATAATTTAATGATACTACTCCTCCGTTATTTAATATAAGATTATTTTAACTGAATCACCCGAATTAAAAAGATGAGTTAAAACTAATTAACTATCTCAATTTCTCAAAAAATTTTAATATTTTTTTAAAACTACCCTTATTTAATCTCTCTTTTTCTCTCTTTGAATACATTAAATAGGAGTATTTTTTAGAAATGTATAATAAATACCACCTCGTATATTGTAAAGGGTCTTATATTCAGGATCAAGGTAAAAGATCCTGTATATAGGACCGGAAGGAGTACAAAATTTTCCTAAAAAATCGCAGGAATCTTTCAAGTTTATTAAAATTATATATTTTTTAAATATACATAATTGATTTAAAAATGAAAATTATGTTATAATTCAAATTTTTTAATCAATAAAATTTATATTTTGTAAATTAAATTTTCTGCACCTATACAACATTTAAAAAATAATATAAAGAGTGAAGTTGTTTATGGATATTGGCTATATATCCATCCTTTATCTAGGTTTTTTTTTTCATGGAACTCATTTTTAATTACAAAAGATCTGACTTATTTCTCAATTTTTAAGCTAAGTTACACTATTTATTTATAATTTTTGGGTAGTAATTAAAATTAAGAATTGAGAGTAAATGACAATATATTCTTTTTTTTTTTAGGGCAATAAAAAGATGGTTGTTATAAATAGCATTAGGTTTTTAAATGGAAAAAAAAAGTATAAAAGGTGGAATTTTGGTGGGGCCAAAGGTTAGAGGCGGCGATGTCTTGTGGAGTACTCGGAGTGGGCACTACGCATTCCATGCTTTTCCATTTCCTTGTAGAGGAACTCACAAAAGCAGCCTAAAATTTAATATTTTCATAAGAGATTCTTCCAAAAACAAAAAAGGCTTATTCTCTCTCACAAATTCCTTTCTTGTAATTTTTAGATTCCTTTTTCACCCCTTAAATTAGTTAACCCTCATACTTCTGCTGAAAGAACAGTCACAATTCACAAAATAAATAAAGTAAATCACACTCAAAATATAAAATTTACAAAATTGATAGTCCAAAATTTTAAAAATTGAAATCTCTTCAAATAATTATGAGAACAAGGTATTGTTAATATTTCTCAAGCAATTTTATTTAGAGATAATAATAAATGTAAAAATCTAAAAGATTAAAATAATAATAAAATATAAGTAATAATTTTTTTAAAAAATAATAATATTAACTTATTTTGTTTAATCTTTGAGAATGATTTTAGATTTTAAGGCATTTATTTTTTTAAAATAAATACTCTCTCCGATCCAAAATATAAGATACCTTTTAGGAATATTATTTGATTTTAAATATAAGACAGTGTTGTTTAGTGCATTAATTATTTTTTCCTTTTATACCCTTAATTTATAATTAATATGTGAGAGATAAACATATGTGAAGTATGAGAGATTATGTAATTAATAAGGATAAATAATAAAATTATAAAATTTTTTAATAAATTTAATAATCTAATTCATTTTCTTAAAATGAGTGAAATAATTAAATGTGTTTTATATTTAAACCAGAGAAAATTAGTTAAAATATCAACGGTAAACCATGGGCTATTTAAGGTGAACATGTAAATAAATTAAATGGTTCTTAAATAATTCAAACAAGATACGAAAATTTTCAAACTAACAGAATTTGATGCGAGGAATGATTGAAACTAAATTGAATTTTGGAATGCGTCATTGTTTCCTGATCAATGATCGAGAAATCACGGCTCATAAGTTCTCTCTAGTCAAAAACCAAATCAATCAATACTACCAAATTATTACTATATATACAAAGTGTCAAAAAGTCGTACACCATAATTTCTTCCATTACACTTGCAATATATTTTATTTGTTTTTTCCCGTGATTCATTTAACCCATCCCTTTACTTTATTGATGGTTTTTTTTTTCACAGATGACTACATACGTAATAATTGTGAAGATTATGAGAAAATTATTTATTAGATTATATTTTTAAATGACAATATTATGATGTATGCACCATCCTACATAAAATCCTGCTTGTATCTTTACGATTTATTTTTTATTTTTTAACCAATATTCTGAGGAGAAGATCCAAGTTTGATAATGATTGGGTGCGAGATTTATGCAAGTCAATTTTATTGACGCAATTTTTTCATGAACTATAAATTATCTTGTTGATAATGAAGAGGGAATCCCTTTTATCCTTAATATAAGATCCTTTTAATTAAATCACGCGGATTAAGAATTGAAATTAAAACTAATTAACTGCCTCGATTTCTCCAAAAATCCCAATATTTTTCCAAAAATACCCTTATTTAATCTCTTTCTCTTTCTCTTTAGATGCATTAAATATGGGTATTTTTTTTAAAATGTATAATAAATACTACCTCGTATATTGTAAAGGGTCTTATATTTAGGATCAGGATAAAAGATCATATATATAGGATCGGAGGGAGTAATTTTTTTTATATATTAAGAGTAAAGTATAGATCACTCCTAAATAGGTTTACTTTATATATAAATATTAGGAATCGAATTTTAACCACTTATTTTGTTCAAAAATAAAAACCACTTATTTAGAGGATGAGTGTTTATACCACTCAAGTAAATCACACTTATTGTATAACTGAGCTTTTTTTCATGTAATTAACTTTCTAGAGTGATATATAATGAGAACAAAGATAGATACACAGTGATATATATATATATATATATATGATAAGTGAACTCTTATGGAAGTAATCCAAAGAACTCACTTTGATGCGTAAGACACTCAGATCTTTGCAAAACAAGGAACACAAAGACTAGACAGCAAAGAAAAGAACAAAAATGTACAAGAACAGAAGCAAAAGAAAGCCAAGATAATGAAATAAGATTGATAGATGTTGGTCTTGATGAATTAGAATCCAAGAGAACTGGTCTCTTGAACCCTAGTTCCAGTGACACCACAATGATTGACCACTTCCTTGATAAGTTATAGTTTCATCATAGCACTTAAAGAACGTAAGAGAAACTCACAAAAATCTGAAACTTTAATCATTCAAATCTGAAAAACGCATATAAAAAATAGCATTAAATAGGCAAGGTAAAATCTAACATAATAAGCTTAGAAACCATAATTAATTTGAGTTCAATTAGTCCTAATAGGATTAGAAGGATTTGAATAATAAGTGAACCCGTATGAAATCAATTCAAAGAACCCATTTTGATGCGTAAGACACCCGGATCTTTGCGAAATAATGAACACAAAGACTAGATAGCAAAGAAAAGAACAAAAATGCACAAGAACAGAAGCAAAAGAAAGTCAAGATAATGAAATAAGATGAATAGATGTTGGTCTTGATGAATTAGAACCCAAGAAAATCGGTCTCTTGAACCCTAGTTCCGGTGACACCACAAGGATTGACCAATTCCTTAATAAGTCATAGTTTCATCATAGCATTCAAATAACGCAAGATAAACTCACAAAAGTCTGAAACTTTAATCATTCAAATATGAAAAACGCACATAAAAGATGGCATTAAATAGATAAAGTAAAATTTAACCTAATAAGCCTAGAAACCCTAATTAATTTGGGCTCAAGTAGTCCTAATAAGATTAGGAGACTTTGGGCTCAAATAACACTTCTATTAGACTTAGAAAACTAATAAAATAAAACCCTAAAATAAAATAACAAAAATTCATAAAAAATAATAAAATAATACCTAAACTCTTATAAGCATGTCACCACATTAATGAAATCACATGTTTGGCACATAACATGTTTATTTACAAGTTGGGTCATAAAAAAACTATTAATTAACCAATTGGGCTTTATTAGTCACTTAAGTTTAACCCATAATTAATAAAAATGAAATTAACACTAATTGAACCCAATAATGCTTAAGTTACATGATATTTTAGTGAAGCACATGATCTTTTAAGTAATCTCTTCCAATGGGCTTCTCTTGGGCTTGAAACTTTCCAAGTGATAAGGCCTCCTACCATGTTCCTGAATTTGTCCAAGTCATCCTCTATCAATCTCACAAAAGTGGAACCCACAAGTTAGAAATATAACTCATTAATACGTATAAAAAAGCTTCAGGCTCATTTGGTTCAATTACATGGGGTAATATAATATAATGTAATGTGATAGTGATTATATGTGAGTTTATTTGGTAGAATATAAATAATGATGTAATGATATTCATTTTTTATATTAAAACAATAAAAACAAAAGTGAAATGACCATATTGCCTTGACCCTAGAAAAATTCTCCCACCCACTCAAGTATTTCCCCAACGTCAAAATTGTCACCGATCACCATCTTATCCAGCAACAATACACTAGCATCCAGTCACAATTAAAAAAAGAGAGAGAGAAACAAAAGATGAAGATGGAGTCCACAAGAAGCAGATTAAATCAAAGGACGAAGAAGGAAGAAGGTTGATGGAGAAGGAACAAAGATTGGAGAGGATGAAGATGGAAGAAGGGTTGGTGTTAAGTCCACAGTGGATGGCCACGAAGATCATATTGGAGATCAGGATGAAGATGGAAGGAACAATGATGGATGGCCATGAAGACATTTCTCTGTTTGCGAGGCTCAAATCTAGTGGGGTGGGGAGAAGATCAGTTCGGAGAAAGGTATGGTCACTAGAGATGAAGAAGATGACGACGATGTTGGGGAGGATGACAAGGGATGGCCACAAAGATGCTTCTCCGTTCACGAGTCTTGGATCTACTCTGGTGGGTGGTCGCCGTTGTGGGTAGTTACCATTATATTTGCTCCGATGGGTGGTCGCTATTGGAAGAATGAGGAGGTTGGGAGTGGAGACAATGGCGAGGAGAGGGTCGAAGGGATTTTGCCAATATTTGTTTTTATAAGAGTATTAATGTATTTTTGTATCTCATTACACTCATGTAATGACCTTTACATGCAAAATATTATATAATCCGGATTACCTCTACAAAATCACTTAAGTAATCAGGATTACATGTAAAATGTCCAACCAAATATTCAAAACTCAAGTTATATGAAACCCATTACCTTTGCATAGGGGGCTATAAACAAACCAAACGAGCTCTTAGTATCCCACTTCATAGGGGATTTTTTTCCCCCTTATAGCAATTGAAATTATAATTTTACCCTATTTTAACTGAAGAATGATGTCTAAACTAATCTAAATTGAGCTAAGTATGATCACAAATTAATAATAATTGTGAACGTCCTATTTTATCTGGTCCTTACATAAAAAATATAATAATAATAATAATAATAATAATAATAATAATAATAAAAGATTTTTAGTCAATTAAAATTCTGGTAAATTAATTATAAATCCTTTAACGAGATTTTGGAAAAGAGAAGAAGGAAAAATAACAAAAACAATAAAAAAATAAATAATAATAATAACAACAACAAAGATAACAAAAATAATATAAAATTAAAAAAAATCAACCGAAAACAAAAAAGAGGAAGAATGCTTTGGGGCTTAAGATACTGGGCTTGAAATGCTGAAACCCAGCATCTCAAGCCCACAAAATCAATTGAAAAATGAAAAAAAAAACAAAGGGAAATTGCTTTAGGGCTCAAAGTACTGGGCTTGAAATGCTGAAGCCTAGCATTTCAAGTCCACGAAGCCACCACCACTGAGCCCTAATTGGGGCTCAAATACGCAAAGAAGAGAGAACTGAGGGAGTCGCGTACAGAGCCTGACCGAGAGTCGAAAGTAGTCTAAGCAAGGAATGGAGGGCGAAAAGTAGAGAAGATCAGAGGGAGACTGAACACTAAAGATCCTGACACCATCAGAGAAAGCGAAAAACAAAGGGAGTCATGGTCGAGGGAGAAGAGGTCAGAGAGCTGAAAGAAAAAGCGAGAGAGACAGAGAGAAAAGCGGAGGAAGCTGCACAAGGAGCAGAGAAAGCCGGGTGAAAAGGCAGAGGAGGCGTGCACGAAAAGAAAATGGAGGGAAAAAGCCGAACAAAGGAGGGACAGAGGAGGCTGAAGGAGACCCTACAGATGCGCCGAGATAAAAAGAGGAAAGCAGAGTGAACCTGGGGGGAGGAGCTTAGAAGAAGAGAGAAGAATTTGTGTGTGGCGGAACCCTAAGAGGACGAAGGCAGTGAAATTGGGGCCCAAGGAGAGAAATTTCAAAAGAGAAGGGCACGGTGAGCAATTGCAAAAAGAAGGATCGATTGAAATTATAGAGAAGTAGAAGGAAGGAGGATCTAAACAAAGCAGCGAAGGTAGTAGGGAACAATGAGAACGATTTCTCCTACTCCGGCGATGCTTGTGTCAGTTTAATTTTCTAGCTTTGATTTGATTTTTTTGGGTTTGTTTTCGTGAAGTGACCTGTGAATCCATGTGTTGGTGTTCTATGGATTGAACTTGTGTTGCTAATTGTTTGAGTTAATGCATTAACTGCCTATTGGATCATAGTTTCATCTGGAGCTTAATGTGTTAATTTTTAATTTTGTCCAAATTCTCATTTGATTGGTACTCTGTCGTTGAGGCATTTTGGGTTGGCAATTAGAGGTTCTGCTGTGAAATTCTTACTCTGATATATCACTGTTCAAGTTGCCCTGTGTCGAATGATTATATTGATTCAAAATGGGGATGCCAGGCTACTATTTACATCCCTTAATTTGACTTGATCACTAATAAAGCTTGCTGAAAATTGTTACTAGTCATGTAAGTTTTAATTCCTCTTGATTGTTTGATGTGAATATGGAGTTCCAGTGAGGAATTTAGGCTCTCTTTGATATCCTGGAATGACGGTGAGTTGCACAAAGTGGTATTCCTTGTCATTAACTTCCTATGTCTTGTGGAGCTTGCAAATACACTTTGACTCACGGGTTGATTTAAAGGATGGGTGGACATTTGTTGTCTTAGGAAACCAGTCCCATATTTGTGACGCTAGTTACCCCATACTGCTGTCTTATGGTACTGTCCTGTTAATCAAGTAGAGGATTCAATGGAACACCACTAAAGTAATGTACCTCTTCGATGAATACAATGTGCTAAGCTCATATCATTGATGCATGAGGCCTTACAGATCTTAAAATTAATGAAGAGAACATCATTGGTCTTATAGGAAAATGATATGACATGGGTTGTTGTAGTGTTCAGAAAGCATCAAGCTGGCTTGCACAGTGTCTAATCCTTTACAATTTCAAGGGGTAGTTTCTAGGTTCACTTCCACAAAGCGTTATAATAGGGAGATAATTTGATGCTTAACTCAGAGATTTACAATTCTTGTTCTAATCCATGCTATTTTGCTTTTCCTTCATGATGTTTGAACTTTGGTAATATTGGCATCAAATATTTATAAATGATATAAATTATGCTGAAGTACGCTCGTGGTAAGCAAGGGTCCACACCCTTGGTTTAATACTTTGTGTGATACCCATTTCACATCCAAGTTTCATCTTATAATGATTGGCAATGCATGTAGTTTTTGTTTTTTATATTTTTGTTGTTTTTATTTTCATCTTTATTTTTTTTAAAAAATGTGTCAAATATTTTAATCTTGGGAATCGATAATTCCAAAAAAAAAAATTATGGATCCGAACGCCACATACAAAAAATCTTTTGATGACTCCTGTTGTGAGAGGAATTATTAATATGATCTTTCAAAAGTAATAATATCACTATAATTAACTTAATAATTACACCACGTGAGTTTTTGGAACCTGCGCAGGTATGTAAGTTTATTGAGTTATCGCGTGAGATTGCGAATCCACGTAGATATATCAGTTAAATAACGTTTTGTGAGAAAATAATTATATTTCAAGAAAATAATAAATATATAAATTAATTAATTAATAAATTAATAAATTTTGATAATATGACAAGTTTCTTTCCAATTTTATTTTAAATGTATAATAAAATCGTTATCTCAAAATGAGAGAATAATAGTATCTTCTAATTTTTGCTTTACCTATGTAATAAAACTTTTATACCGCGAAGTTTAGAACTTTCGCAGGTAATTAAGAAATCGATCTATCGGGCACGACTGCGAGTTTGCAACAGGTAGTTCGGTTTTCATTTTCTTTTAAAGGAAAAATTCCCAAAAGTACAAAAATATATCATTTTTTAAAAATAAAAAATAAAGGAAATATTTTCAAAACAAAATAAAATAAGAGTAAGTAGCGAAGTTAAATTATCTTTTGCAAATAAAGCACACCAACTCAATCTCAGAAAATTGTTTTATTTGCAAGAAGGTAAATTACTCTCTCAATTAACTTTCTCTTATTATAAAAATTTTATAATTAAAAAAATATCAACCAACTGACATGCATTTTTAGTCCCGAACTACGTGGACTTTGATCCCCATCGCATGGTACGTAGGCCATAGGCTCTGATCCTGGGTTAAGTATGTCATTGTAAATAAATAAATATTTTTCAACTTATTTTCCCAATTCCTTTTCCTCATTTTTTTTCTTAAATCTCTTTAATACCAAATTTAATTTATTTTCTTTATTTCGTTATCTAAATTTCTCAAATTTTCTTAAATTCTTCTCTACCCTTATTCTCATATGATAAAAGGAAAACCAGAATACTTTTAAAACCATATTAATTTGCACAATCAACGTAAGGTAACCGTTCCTAGGAACGGGTGTTGTGGGGTACCTAACACTTTTCCCACACACAATCGACTCCCGAATCCAATCCTAATTACGTAGACCATCCTTTCCCTTCCTAATTTGGTTTCCCAAGATTTTCCTTTAAAATTTTAGTTATGACTCCTCACAAATTGATTTTTGCTAGAAAACTCGATTTGTTCTCCTTTTTCCTTTTGTTACATTTTTCTGGGTGCGACAATAATAAAACTCCACAATCAAATATTTAACATGGTAGTATTCTTAAGGTTTGAACATAACCTCTAATTAAACCGGTATAGCTTTTTTTTTTTTTACCAAAAGATTAAGGTGGCATAACTTGGAGATCCATATTAGTTTATTACGGGAAGACTATGCATTACATGAAATCCAGTTGAACATTGTAGAATGGAAGAAGAAAGAGAGGGGGATTGAATTTGTTAGTGTGAGATTTAGATATAAAAAAGAGAAGAGTTTGGTGGCAAATAAAGAAGTGTGTGAGATGTAGAGTTGTGCACGCAAATGGGAAACTGTATTGTGTGAACCAGGTGTAAATGTGAACCTGAATATACCTTCTTCAGTTTTTCTTCTTCCTTCCTGTGGGTCAGAAGGCCTCCGTGTTCTTTTAGTCAAACTTGTCTTCCCCTTTCCCCCAATATGCCCTTCAAAATCAACTTCGAGCGCATGGGCGCAAGGGCATAACTGTCTTTGCGCATTCCTTGAGGAGACCTCCCTGAACCGCGAACTCGGTCTCCGTCGCTTTCAAGCGGTGCTATGCCTCACTAATAGACGACACTTCATCTCATACAAATTTTGCGTTTTTTGTTTTGAATTAAGCGGAACGGTTGGTAAAAAGCTTCAAGTTTCACAAACTAATTTTAAATTAAATAATAACTTCCTCACACCTTAATATTTTTTTTTGGGCCACAACCTCCCACCCTTAAAATATAGTAATGCTTTTAATTAAATCACGTGATTAAAATGGAGAGTTAAAATTAATTAATAATATTAATTTTTTTAAAAAATTATAATATTTTTTTAAAAATTATGCTTATTAAAAATCACTTATTATAAGTGTGGATTGTAAAAGAGTGGGTGGGCTAAAGACTAAAATATTTATATTGCATTATTATTGTCCATCCTTTATTTTATGCACTAGAAGCGGTTGGAATTTATTTACTTCTTACGTTGTTTAAGAAAAATTTGATGAGTAATTATTTTTAATTATTATATATCAATATGAGTATTAGAAAACCATATATATATATATATATATTCTTGAAATTGATGGGGTCGTGAACTAGTTTCTTGATAGTTGAAAATATTGTACAAGGCAAATTCATTAGAGTTTCCATTTTAAACGCAAATAAAACTATCGGCCGGTGAGTGGTTGGTGTGATTTGTTGTTATACTTTGTTTGTTTGTTTTTGGTTTTGTTCTGTTCTATGAGTGTGACTGTTTTATTCTAATAATTGATATAGTATTTAACGTTGTTTAGTTTCTATTATAATTTATACTTCTTACAACAGTGTGAATGATTAAATATATTATTTTTCATCAAAGAGGTCCATTTTGTTACTAAAACGAAACAAAGGCATAATTGTATAAAGCCTAAAAATTCATTTCTCGTAAAAATGTAGTAAGGCTTGTCTGAGTAGTGATATTATACATTTTTATAATTCCCAAAACAGCGAAACACTATATTATATTGTTATGTTACATGGTAATGATCAAATACTAAACCATATTTTATGTAATTCGTTAGATAAGTTAGAATTATTGTTATAATTATTCTCATTAGATAAATCATGTTGTGAAAACATTATTCTATATTTAATTTAATCATTAGTATACTAAATTGTAAATTTATAAAAAGAAATTGATCAAAATAAATTCAAAATAAAAAAGCACTAATTATCTCAAGAGTAAAGAGACGATTCTTGTACCGGTTATGCTTTTCATTTAAAAAGATAATATTTTATTTGATCAAGTTAAGCGGATAATTTTAGCATTAGAAAATAAAGCCAGTGGTATCAATATATATGATTATCTGTTGTATAGATATGAAATAAGTAATGAAAATTGAAAATATGAAGCAGTGGCCCAATGAGATTATTTAAATATTGATTCAGTGATGGTAGTTAACATCAAACATCAATAAAATAGAGATGTGGTATGATAAGACACTTTAACGTCCAAGTGATTGATCTTCAATCTTAAAAAACGTTGGTTTATCTTTCAATGAAGTGATGGAGATCAGAGGGATGATCTTGTCCTTGTGTCACTCAATCTAATTCTTATATATTTCTTCTTCTTATGCAGCGACCAAAAATAAAATAAAATCGAAGTACCAAAGGTATATTTTATTCACAACTTTGTTGAAATTATCATAAATTAAAATTTTGAATATATTAAAATGATATAAAAAAAAGTGTATTCTTTGACTTTTTTGTTTTGAAAAAAAATCTTGCTATATATGGCATGTGAGGAATTTGATTTATAAAAATTACTATATCATAGTTATAATATCAACTTGATAAAACTCCAAGCAACATCAAGTCTAAAAATACCACATATATATATATTATATATAAGAGACTAAAAATATAAAAGCAAGGATCATAAACACTTAAGCTATAGTAGATTAGATCATTAGAAAGTGGGATAAATGAGTAGTTAGACAAAATATGACAAATTCAATTATCCACGCGCACGCACACACACACACACACACACACACACACACACACACACACACACACACACAAAAATTTGGTCAAATGAGAATGGAAGCTCCATTGCATATTTGTATTGTGATGGGCCCAGATTGTGGCAACTTAGATTCTGAGCCCATGGCCTACGATTTACTGGGCAAGTTAAACTCTTTCCTTGATCCAAAATCCCCCTCACACTAAAAAACACACAAAAAAAAGGGAGAGAGATAATAATACCAAGGAGTGAAAGTGTGCATATACAACAACAATAATATTAATCTTATCCCACTAATGTGAGGTCGGCTACATGGATCATATGACGCCATTGAACTCTATCAAATACCATCTCTTTAGACAAATCATTTTTTAAGAGGTCATTCCTTATAACTTCCCTTAGTGTCATATTTTGTCTTTCTCTACGCCTTTTGATAGGGCTCCAAGCCATTTGATCAACTCTCCTCACTGGCTCCTCTTGTTCTCTTCTTTGTACATGTCCAAATTACCTTAAACGATTTTTTACCATTTTCTCCCCGATAGGTGCTACTCCGACTTTCTTTCGCATACAATCATTTCGTATCTTATCCAATTTTGTATGACCACACATCTATCTCAGCATTCTCATCTCTGCTACTTCCATCTTATGCTCTTATTGTTCTCTCAAAACCCAACATTCACTACCATATAGCATTGCTGGCCTTATAACTGTTCGATAAAATTTTCCTTTAAGCTTTGTAGATACCTTGCAGTCACAAATAACTCTTGATACTTTTCTCCACTTTAACCACCCAGCTTATATCATATGCATAACATTTTCATCAATTTTACCATGACTCTATAAAATCGACCCCAAATATCTGAACTTTGATACCTTTGGAATGGTTTGCTCTCCAATTTGTACCTTTAAATTATTTCTAACTTGCCTCTTGTTAAATTTACAATGCATATATTATATCTTACTTCTACTCAAGCGGAATCCTTTTAATTTCAAAGTGTGTCTCCATAAAGTGTGCATATATATGAGAAAAAAAAAGGACGAGAGATAATATTACCAGGGCGTGAAAGTATGCATATACATGAGGCCTACTTCAATTTCCCCCCTCGTTCAATATTTATTCTCTTATCTTTTCTAAACTCTACATGTACTCAGGGCCATGTGAGTAAGATACCATTGATCAGTTGGAAAACTTAAAAAATGTATAAAAATTATAAATGTTTTCCTATGCATTGCTCAAAATCAAAGGTAAATTAAATTGTTCATATCTTATAACATGTCTTACTATAAATTTAATTATATATAGATTGATCTAAACTCTGCCTATGTAATTTCATAACCGGTCCTAAACCTGGGTAAAGAAGGAGAGTTATGTTAAGCCATCAACAACCAACGTAAAACTCTATCGAATCTCTTTAACAGGGATCAAGGATGCTATTGTGCTATTGCTAGGTCGTTACCTATAAGTAACGTACAGTATGACTCGAATACAATGTTAAATGAACTAAAGTTGTTACATCAATGCTCGGGTGTAGTGTAAAATGAGCAAGGATTCCCATATCATTTTGGATAAATGTGGGTAAAGAAATTAGCAAGGAGTGCAAGATTCAGTTTGATTCTTGGAATATTGAAACTTTAACACGTAAATCTGTGGAAGTGGTGGATGTTATAATTCAAAGAAGAATTAATATCTTGTGCCTTCAAGAAATTAAATGGGTAGGGAAAAAAGGTTAAGGAGCTTGACACTATTAGATTTAAACTTTGGTATGCAGGGAATGTTAGTGCATGGAATGAAGTTAGTATTATTTTGAACAAGGAATGGAAGAAAAAATGTGGTGGGGGTCAAAAAAATTAGAGATAGGATCTTGTCCATAAAATTGATTATTGGGCATGATACTTTCAATGTTATTAGTGTTTATGCACCTTAAATAGAGTCAAAAGTATACATTGAGGCAAAATTTTGGGAAGATCTGGAGGGGTTGGTTTGAGATATCCTATAAGAGGAAGTGATTTTCATTGGCGAGGACTTAAATGGCCATGTTGGTAAAGAGACAAGGTAGTATGTAGGAACTAATGGTTGTTATGGAAATGGAGAACTGAAAGATGAGAGGTGTTCTATTTTTGATTTTTCAATAACTTATAACTTCATGGTTGTAAACACTTGTTTTAAGAAGCAGGATGAGCATTTTGTCACGTACAAAAGTGAAGTCCAAAGGTCATAAATTGATTTCTTTTTGGTGAGGAATTCTGATAAAAAAGCCTCTATAGACTGCAAAAGTGATCTTTATTGAAAGCTTAACTTCACAACATAGAATCTTGATTCTTTATGTGCCAGTTAAGAGTTGTAAATAGAAAAGTCTAAAAATTATAAATCCTAGGATCAAGTTATGGTAGCTAAAAGGTGAGACACAATTAACCTTTAAGAAAAGTGTTTTAGAGGGAGGTAATTGGGAATCATAAGAAAGTGCTAACATCTTGTGGGATGAGATGGTTAAAATGATCCGGGAAATAGTTAAAGCAATCTTAGATGAATCTAAAGGTTTTGGAACTAGAGGTAAAGAATGTTGATGGTGAAATGAGAATATATAAGAGAAGGTCAAACACACAAAAAAAGTGTTTCAAAACCCTGCGTTTGTGCAATAAACATGAAAATTTAGAGAGTTATCGTAGGGCTAGAACAGAGACCAAGAATGCAGTGAGTGAGACTCGTTCTAAAGTTTTTGAGGAATTCTACTAAGATTTAGAATTGAAGAATGGTGAATGAAATATTTATAAAATTACAAAAAATAGAGAAAGAAAATCAAGAGATTTGGACCAGATAAGATGTATTAAAGATGAGGAAGAAAAAATTTTAGTTACAAATGATGATATCAAAGAAAGATAAGAAAGTTAATTTTATAAGCTTTTTAATGATAAATTGGGTATAACTAGTGATATGGAAGAATTAACAACCTATGAAGATGAACTGAATAAGACATTTTATCGAAAGATTTGGGTTGGAAGGGTAAAGGAAGCCCTTAAGAGAATGGAAAATGGTAAAATCATTGTCCTTGATGGTGTTCCTATTGAAGATTGAAAGTGCTTAGGAGAGAAAGGTATTTTGTGGCTCACTAAATTATTTAACGAGATTTTGATGTCAAAGAAAATGCAAGAGAAATGGAGAAAGAGCACTTTGGTGCCTATATACAAAAATAAGAGGTATATCAAGAGCTATGCAAATTATCAAGGATATAAACCTTATGAGTTATACCATAAAACTATGGGGAAAAATGGTTGAGCATAGATTAAGGCATGAAACTCATTTCAAAAAACCAATTTGGATTGATGCCCAGATGGTCTACAATAAAGGTTATTTATCTATTAAGGGACTTGATGGAAAGATACCAGAATAAGGAAACAAATTTGTATTTGATTTTCATTGTTTGGAAAAAAACTTATGATAGGATACCAAGAGATGTACTGTAGAAAGCTCTAGAGAAGAAATGTGTTTGCGTGGCTGATATTCAAGTAATAAATGATGTGTATGATGGGGCAACAACATGTGTGAAAACTTTTGGAGGTGAAACAAAGGACTTTCCTATAAGGATATATTTACATCAAGAATCATTCTTGACTTCATACTTATTTGATTTAGTGTTGGATGTTTTGACATAACACATACAAGAGGAAATTCCTAAGTGCATATTCTTCGTGGATGATATAGTTTTAATTGAGGAATCAAGAGAAAATGTCAACTTTAAACTTGAGTTATGAAGACACACTTTGGAATCAAAAGGCTTCTGTCTGAGTAGGAGTAAGACCAAATATAAGCATTGCAAATTTAACAAGATGCAAGCCATAAACGATTTGGAGGTAAAAATTGGAGAGCAAACTATACCATAAGTGTCAAAATTTAGATATTTGGGCTCAATTTTACAAAGTGACGGTGAAATTGACAGAAATTAATGCTATGCATAGAATATAAATTGGGTGGTTAAAGTGAAGGAAAACTTCAGTAGTTATTTTTTATCGCAAGGCGCCTACCAAGATTAAAGGAAAATTTTATCAAACTGCTATAAAACTAATGATACTATATGACAGTAAATATTGGGCTTTGAAAGGTCAATATAAACATAAGATAAGAGTAGCAGAAATGAGAATGTTAAGGTAGATGTGTAGCTATACAAAAATAAGAATGATTGTATATGAGAAAAAGTTGGACTAGCAACTATTGGGGAGAAAATTTTGGAAAATTATTTAAGGTGATTTAGACATGTATAAAAAAGAGGACTAAAGAAGCTGGTGAGAAAAGTTGATCAAATAGTTTTAGCCATATAAAAAGGCATAGAAGGAAATCAAGAAAGACATTGAGGGATGTTATAAAATGGGATCTCTCAATAAATAATTTATCTAAAGATATAATTTTTATAGAGTCCATTAATGTTGTATGATTCATATAACAGACCCCATTTAGTGGAATAAGACTTATATTATTGTTGTATATAGATTGATATATACACGACACAAAAAACGAGTTTTCATGACGATTATTTTTAGTCTTTTTAGTGGTTTTGAATTGCCAACTATTTAGGTGCTAAGAAAAGGGATAACTTTTGTTGGTAGTTATTAACTGTCAAGAAAAGTAGACATTTGTTGGTAGTTCTACAAAATAACCGACAACAAAGGGTATTTTTTAAGGTGGTTTGGGTATGTATAAAAAAGAGGACAATAGGAGCCAATGAAAAAAGTTAATCAATTAATTTTAGCCATATAAAAAGGCATCGAGGGAAATCAAGAAGGACATTGAGAAATGTTATAAAACAGGATCTCTTAATAAATAATTTATCTAAAAAGATAGTTTTTTATGAAGTCCAGTAATGTTGTATGATCCATATAACAAACTCTATTTAGTGGGATAAGACTTATGTTGTTGTTGTATATAAATTGATATATACATGACACAAAAAATGAACTTTCTTGACGGTTTTAAACTGCAAATTATTTAGGCGTTGAGAAAAGGGGTAACTTTTGTTGGTGGTTATTAATGGTCAAGAAAAGTATACCTTTATTGGTTATTAACCGCCAACAAAGGGTCATTTTTTATTTAAAAAAAATCTGCAATTGCAATACTAACTTACACTAGACAGTGCACAAAGTAAGAACGAGAAATGAGTATTATCATTATTTTTAATAAACAAAAAAAGTGAAATATACATATGAGTTTTTAAAAGGTGAGACATATATTTCAAGACCTAAACATGAAATTCAAGTTTTAGAAAAAAAAAATTCTACCATATGAAGAAAACACATGATCGAATCAGCTTTCCTTCTTTTGAACAAAATTGAAGAATGTAGGAACAAAATGGAGAGAGATAGAACCAATATTTCTTTTGGTCTACGAGGGAAGAGAGAGAGTACCTGAGGGAAGGAAGAGCTCTGATGTCGAGATCTACCAGATCCACCAGTCCTCTAGTAGTTCGTCCATTCAGTTATATCATTATTTTCGTTGATCGAACTCAACTCGCCCGATCCACTGCCATCTTCGTTGCCGTCAATAGAAACCACCAGATCTAAATGGAGCCATTGAGGCTGATGATGGCAGTGATGCAAGATGCTAGCGTTGGCAATCAATGTTAAGATCCACCAGTTCTCCGCTTGTTCATCCTTTTGATTAGCTCTTCCTCCTTACTAGAGAATATGACGAGAGAATAGAGATGAGAGGGAAGGAAGAGAAGAGATAGAGTCTGAGAATGAGAGAATCAAGTCAGGGAACAAAGCAGAATGAAATAGAAAATCTTTTTGCCACCTTTAGATTTTTTTTCTAATCAATGGATGTGTATTTGCCATCTCATCAATTTGTGCTTTATGTTTTTTCAGTCAAAAAAGTTGTTAAAACTTTTGTTGGCGGCTATGTTCATACTGACAACAAAAGTCTCAACCAAGCTGACCTTTTCATGATGGTTATTTTTATAACCGTCAACAAAAGCCTACTCAAAACTTTTGTTGATGTTTTTTCCTACAACTGCCAACTATTGAGCATCAAGAAAAGTTATTTTTAGCGTAGTATATAGTGATTGACGCAATTTTTTTTTCTTTTAAAAGATGTATGTGTGTTCTTTAAAAATAAGATAGTAATTTGTATAATTTCAGAAAAAATTTTAAAAGGAATTATGTAATTTAATTCTCGCTCAGAGTCAACTTTTGCGACTAATTCTCCACCCCCCCACCCCACACAAACTACAAACTCTCATAATTTATGGGAATACATATTATATGTATATTAGGTCAGTTATAAGAAATTGTGAGTGGAAACACAACTAAAGCCGACAAGAGACTGGGGGATGCAATCTTCTAAGTTTATATATATCAATATTATTAGTACACAGATATATAGATGAGGAATTGAGTAGTTCATGACCATATATATAAATATATATAAGATTAACAAAGCAACAGTAATATATAGACATGCCACAAACTGCCTTCGAAATCACACATGAACTATATATACTTATTAACCATATTAATTATATTCATCTACGTACATGCACTACACACATATATTAGGGTAATATATAGCAGATGGAGATGAATATAAGGATAATCAATTGGGAATGAGCTTGTGACGAGGCTTATAAAAAGTTGGGGATGGATCGTATCTTCCATAATCCCTTGTATTTGCCCTGAGAAGCCTCTCCTGGATGATTTCTGTTTCTTCTTTATTCACTGTGTTCCCTGCATATATTTCAAGTAATATACATAATATATATATACAGAGAGAGAGCGAAAGAAAAACTTTAAAATACCTTGAAACATATGGTGAATTACAACACGGAATTAAAGTTCAAAATTATCACACCACTTTCAGTTCCATATAATCTTTGCTATTAAATTAAATGAATTATGCTAGAAGGAAAAAAGCAAAATGTTTGGTATGACTATATCGAAAGAGATAGTATAAACGTTAATAATATAAGAGCAAAAATTTTTCTAATTCATCTGCTTAATTAGAAAGTGAGACATTAATTGCTATTAGCTCATATGCATACATCTTGTCCGATATCACCCACATGATTACCAATCTTACTCACAAACTCCGATCCTCTTCCTGCAATTTAATGCACCAACATTATCAAGATATATAGGCCACCACCTTTCGCCGTTATCTACTATATATACAATTGCGTACAACATATTCACACACACACACACAAAAACTATATCAGAAAGAATAACGTTATACGTGCGTTACAGTATAGAAGTATCAAGCAAATTAAACAAGGAATATTCAAGCACAAAGCCAAGTAAAGCTAACAAAGCTTAATTAATATGCACATGACTTAAAAGTTTTTCATGTTTCAATTGTAGAATGAATTAATGAAAACTCATCATGAGCGTTTTAATTGATAATGTCTACTTATATGAAAATTCATAACTAGACATGTTTCATGCATTATACAGAGTGTAAAAAATGAGTTGTATTATCCATAATCCATAGCTAGTAAATAGTGCAACTTGTTATAAATTCATATTATATATTATATTGATATTGATTGCAAAGCATATTCACACACTCATCATCATCATGAAAGAAAAAATAACGTTATACATGCGTTACTGAACCAAAAGCTTTTAGCAGTGCTAGCTCTGACAATGTGATCTTCAGAACCAAAAGCTGCAAGAGAAAACTTAAATAAAAGAAAGAAAGAAACCTGCCAAAGAAGTGGAAAAAAGGGATCCAGAAATGAGGAGGAAGAAGAGGAAGCTGAACTTCTTGATGATGAGAAGCATCATGAGAGGTAGATCAAAAGCAAAAAAATTTGTTATTTTCTGAAATGAATGAAAGTGAAGAATCAGGAGTGAAGGATGGATGGATGTATACTATTTCCCAGAGAGAAGGAAACCCCAGAGAAAGGACTGAAAATTGGCACTTGTGTGCTGTGTGATATAAATTAAAATCAGAAAAAAGGTAAAAGGAAAGCACTTTGCTTTTGTTTTGGGGCATTGTTTGAAGGTAGTGGTGAGTGACATACGCTAATTAATTAGTCCAATAGTTGTAGTTTTGTGGAAATTATTGGGCTTCCCCCTTATTATGCTTTCCAACAAATAATATTCTGCAATCTCGGCATGCAAGCATATACCGCAAAAAAAAAATATATATATATATATATATTTATTTATTTATTTATTTTATTTTTAATATGGCATTCCGCGCATAATTGAGTCAATTAAATGGTTAATCTATGTTCAAATTAAAAAAAAATTACAAAAGCTAGTCTCATTTCAAAAAAGAAAATTAAAACTAGTTTAGTTACATAGTACTATATTATTATCTCAACTAATAGTTCGAAAATTCGTATTTGTAATCATTTTTCCGTGATTTGACTTAAAATAGAAGCAACATAGTGCTCTTGCTTTCTTATGACTCAAAATGATATTATAACAGAGTAGTTTTTTCTCTTTACACAATTTTTTATTGATTATTATGACCAAAATATACATAAACTCTCCTCTAAGTTAAAATATGACCGATACACTCTCAAAAATGATACCGATTCCTTTTCTAAAAAATATAATAGTAAAAAATAAATAAATATATTTTCAAACCATGTTTCAACGTTCAAAAAATCATTATTTTATATTGGTCAAGTATTTAATACTTGTTTATTATATAAATGATATATATAATTATATTTTAACCAAAATAAATATAATTGTGGTTTCCAGTTGTTTTAGAAAAGGCAAATATATATATATATATAGATAGATAGATAGATAGTGCATGTTTTGATAAGAATAAATTTTTAAATATAATGGAGGATCATCTAATTTAGATATCTTTTAAAGAAAGAGAACAGAATTTGCTTTAATTATAACGAGTAAGGCGACCAGTTTTTATAATGAGCTACATTAAAAGGGAGTTAAAAAGGAAAACTAGAAAGCATGCCTAGATATAAAAGATTAAGGAGGGTGGAAAAGAGGAATGAAGTTGGCATAATAAAATAATAATTTGTGGAAGACAAGTGCTTCCAATAATCCTAAACGACAAGGACAAGGTACCAAATACCACGCTGGTGGAGAATAAAGAGATGCCAATGCAATGTGATAACATTAAAATATACAAACGTGCAGACACTCTTCTTATCTTCCCCATTTCTTTTTTCCTTAAAAGTGGTCTTAGGTTTGGATGTTCATCTTTCAGCCTCCCTAATTCAAACATTATCCTCCTTCCTAGGCTTCACCAATTGCTCAACTCTCAATAGAATGCAAAATGATTGGTATAACTGACTATATTTTATTGGCGCACTTGTTTCTGATATGATAATAGTACTTTTTTATCGTAAATTTTACACACACACACACACACAGTTTTTCTAATATATAGTAATTGGCCAAAAAAGAGTTTTTCTAATACTGGACCCTATAATGTTGCATGCATGCTTCTACAACAGTTAAAAGACCAAATTCTAGAGTAGGATGATTTATTATCATAGCATATAATAAAGCATGTGTGTCTGTGTGTGTGATTTGTCACGTATGCTATAGAGGAAAATTTTGATAACTATCTCTAACATGAGGATTTTAGACATCGCTGAGAGTGCTCTTTGCCATCATCACTATATTGCATTCCGTATCTTTCTTCTTGTTGAGTTGTGATGAATTTATTTTGCATTATTTGGATTGAGATCTTCTCAAGATTTCACGTCACACTACCAATTTAATTGTGATTTTTTTAATAATAATACTATTATTATTAATTAATGGTTTAAAAGGTCACAATATTAAATTTGCACCGAGACTTTACTTGTATCAATGATAAATCTGAAGTCGTCCTACCCCTCAATGTGCACACTTCTTTAAATCAAAAGTTGGACATATATATTACTATCGAGTCCCTGGTTCAATTCAATTGGCAAAATGGTTGTACCTGCATATTCAACAGTTTTCATTTTACCATAAAGTCCCCAGAGTGTCCTCCTTTATGGTCCAAGGGACTATCAGCAGTCAAAAATTGCTAGTTAAGTATTGACTATGGGCCCGTTTGGTTCTCAGTTGGTTAGAAATGAGTTTTAGTAGAATTGGTTTTGTAATGTGGTTATGGTAAAAATTGGTTTTGGACTAACGTGTTTATGTTTGGATGATTTATTTGAAAATTAGTTTCGACAAAACTCATAATTTTCCTCTAAATTGAGCTTAAACTCTATCCCATGATTAATTTAATTTATTTGGACTAAAATTTAATCTGCATTTATTTAATTGAGAACATAATATATCTGATATAACATTTTTTATATGTCATGATTGATGAAAATTAAAATTTTCAAGGGATATTTTGGTTAATAGATAGGAAAATTTTATGTAAATTTTATTTTTATATTTTTTCTCATTTTTATTGATCTATTTTTATCTTACTTTAAAATAAATATAAATAAAAATTGAAGAAGCAAACGGAAAAGCGGCTGAGCATCTACTTCTTCGAAAACGTGGTGGGAGAGGAGAAATGAGTTTTAAACGGAAATGTTAAAAGTTGCCAAACATAACCATATTATGTTAAATGGAGTTTTGCCCTCAAAACGTGGTTGAAGTAGTGACACCAAACGGGCCCTATATGAAAGTATCAAGCATACCATAAGAAGGCCTACACCTGGAACTTTTATTCATTTATTTTTACTGCCGACTCAATGTATCGGCACTACATTAATGTATTTAAAAGTGATGTTGTAGGTATTACCAACCTCGGGAAAATTCTTTATCAATAAAATGAAATAAAAAGTATCTTTCGTCAATAATGTAAATTAACATGCAAAGAATATGTAGCACTGAAAAGAAAAGGACAATTGCTCCTAGAAGTCCATTCTACAAGTCAAACTACATACCAGACTCCCCTGGGAACTGGGATCGCCCAGGGACTGCAGAATAACTAATAAGCAAACTCTGATACAGGACTGTGATGGAAAAAAGAAAAGAAAAATTACACACCATTCTCATATACCAATAGCATAAGAAAAATATCAATTCAACACAAAACAACATATTGAACACACTGAAAGTGAAAATGAAGCACCGACTCTCCACAGAACACCAAGATGACTATGATGATGAAGCAGCATCTCCTGTTTGGACACTTTCCTGGCGTAGACTGTTTTCTCTACTGTAAGCAGCCTCAGCACCCTGAAACGAAAATGAAGCATTCTTAATTCTTAATCTAAATCTATATATTTATAAAATTTTTAGGAAGTCAGACTGTTACACAAAAAATCAGCACAAACACTTACTTGGAAGACAGTTCCTAACTTCTTCAAGGCTTTAGCCCGTAGTTTCAAAACGTCCCTTGACACACTAGGATCTTTAAGAACCTGATAAAATTAACAAGTGCAAGAATTATTTTCTTGAAATTTTGTGAGTAATTGATGCTTTAGTATAAGTAATTAGCTGTTCGCAATGCTTACACTTCAGCTTAACATGTAACCAGTAACTGCCAGTACTCACCATACACCAAATATATGCAACCAAGTAAATAACATTATGATTGTTTGATTGTTAGGCCTATTTCATTTTAATAATAAAACAATTAGCGAGTGTACAAGTCCCCTTGTAATTGACTCTTTGTACATTTGTTCTTTCAGCATCATCTTCAGGTAGGTTGATTGTTAAAAACCAATTCGTGCACTCACTAATTTTCAGATATGAACCAAATTATTTGTTTAATCATTCTGAAACTACTAATGTTAGTTTGACAATAAAAGATATAGCAAATGTCATTATGTCAGGCCTGGCAAGTGAAGATAAGTGCTTGAAATATTTCACAAACTTTGCGAAGTACTATTATTTGTAATTCTTTAGCTAGCAGACAAATCTAATCTTCTCAAGCTACAGAAACTTAAAACTAAAACTTACAGCTTGGCAGACATGTGACAGCGTTGTTTCGATATCAACCACATTAATCTGCCAAAGGGAATTGATCATAGCGTCCTTCTTATCTTCGATAGCTTTTACTACACTTTCTTCTTTGTTTTCTCCCTCATTTAGCTTCTTCAGCTCTTCTTGTATTTGAATTAAGGACACAGCACCTACACACACAGCTCAAATTCATTAAAACCTTCCCAAAATATGTTAAGGTCTATAAACTTTTTCAGTGGGTAACACCCAAATATTAATTAATCTACTACCTGAAGCTGCCATCACTTGCGACTTTATCATATGTCCTTTACCTCTTACCCACTCTGCCAAAAAGGGAACCTTCATATACCGCATATCCTTTCCCAGCTCCTTTGCAGCTTTTCGTGCGTAGATATAACCGATTGTATGTAGCATGGCCTCACCAAAAGCTAAATATGAAACGAGTTAAAGAAAAATGCCAGGCAAAGCAAAGGAACTAGTATAAATTATAAATAAATACAAAGGTCAATCAAAATTTAGGCTATAAAAAATATGGTATCCCAGGCCCATTACATACACACTCACCCCATTGATTTTTAACAAGCACCTCTAAGTTGGATTTTTCATCTTAAAAATTTCAACAGATACGGTGAGTGTAAAATCCCATTCAGAAGAACCCACAAAATTTTAGCAACAAAATGAAAAACTTTTGCTTGACTCTAACAGTTAAGTAGTTAAAAAGTAATATGTATTTTGAAAGCATATTAAAAAGAAAGCGTGATGGTTAAAATGCTTAAGCAATACCCTCCAATTCTCTCTGACTTCTCTTGATGTCATGGGACCGAAGATTAATAAATAACTCTAGTATTCTTTCAGGCTTTGGAAAGATCTATTATAACAGGAAAAAAAAAAAAGGCGATGAGAACCTTCTAGGAAAATAACAACTAAATGAAGACTGAAAAACAAAGTTCTGATATTTGTATTCAGAGAGAAAAATATATTTTGGTTTTCAGATATAGCTTGACGGAAAGACAACAGCAAATGGAAATTTTAGCCATCTATAATTGTGGCATAATTCTTTCACCAGATCATAATATTGGATATCAAGTGCAACGACATATCAGGGTCAAAACTCCATCATATCATTAAATATGCTTAAAACTTCAGGGAAAACATTATATGGACATTTACAAACACTGAAACAGTCTCCTCATTAGTTCCCACAGAGCCTTGGGTCTCAGGTGTGTTTCCGTGGCTGTTTGATCCCAAGAAGGCCAGCAAACAACGAAAGACAGCATGTGACATGCTCTCACACACTGACATGTGGGACTGAGTGCAGAACATCAAGACTGAGTGGAACTTGGTGAACTTTGCTTAGACAGCCATGGGATAGTGAGAGGGAAGAATTAAAAAGAACAATTTCAGAAATTTCGGAGTTCTTTATTCTCTCTGAAAGTTCTATTTATGGTAGCAAGACTTACAAATATTTAATGGAAGATGACCACTAAGCTAGCCATTCAATCCCAATAATCAAAGAGCCAATATTCCAAAATGGACAGATAAAGTTGACTAACTTAGTAGTAACAACAACGAGGTGGGGCAACCAACCCAGTTAAATGTAGCATAAAACAGTACATACTATTCAATGTGAAGCTTAGGCATCTCTTATTACCTAAGTCCCCATTAATTGGCCCCTCTAGACACTTCACTTGACTTCCTTGTACTTCCTCATCGGTTAGAACCCTTCACATGATACCAATTGATGGCGTATTTAAGTGGGATGGGAAACCTTCCCCAAAAGTTAGCTATTAAGGTTGGAAAACCAACCCACTTAAATACCCTACAAAGCATCCCACATTAATGTGGGATTAAGCATCCAATACAATCTAAGTCCCCATCAAAACAAATATGATTAGCAAATATCCTGTGATTTCCAACGATTGCCAACAAGCAAACATTGGAGCACAGATATGAAGAAGTATTTGAGATTTATATAAACCTTCCAGATCAGTGGATCATCTTAAAAGAGTCAACTATTCAAATTAAAGTATAAATGGGAAGAACTTACCAGCTTGAGAAAGACGTTGTGCTTCTAAATTTGCCCATTTTGTGAACTCGTCTGCTTGACCATCAACAAATGGTTGCAGGCGATCTTTTAAAGTCACAATTAGCTTTTCTTCCCTTTCCTTCTGCCATACCTACAGGGACAAAACTAGGCAACAACTTCAGCTAATAGAAGATGAGGAGAACAAAGGTAAGAGTGGGGAAACAGACTAAAGAACTCAATTAAAGCACTAGGGAAAAGATATGTACTTTTATCTTTTCTTGAATTATTTGCTTACGAGTTTCGGCATCATGTGTGTCTTCCTCAACTTCTATAGATGCTAGAGAAGCCAATGCAAGTTCTCCAACATAATCTTCAAAATATTCACTTCCAAAAAGCATTCCAAATACAGATGCTGGATCCATCATGGAATCTCTGCACAGAGAGAGAAGGGGAAAAAAAGGTATAGTATAAACTTAATGTGATTACTTTTCAATTATAGATGATTGTATAAACTTACTGTGGTACTCCTGCCTTTCCATTCTTATCATATGCTTCACGCTTCTCAGGATCACTTAAAACCTGGTAAGCCTCACCAAGTACCTGAGCACGGATATCAGATTTAAAATATATTGATGGGGTGGAGGAAAGGAGGTTGAAGGAGAGAAGAGATCTAAAGGCTTATAGAAAAGCTGATGATGAAATAAATGAAATATTCCTGTCGATTAGTCCTGAGCTACCTCTCTAACCAATCCAATTCATGGAAGAAAAAATTATTAATAGAGCTCACAAAATTGTATCTCTTTTAGATAACATACTTAGAACTTTACCCTTAAGAAGGGAATAAATATTTTTGTCTGTAAACTCCAGAACTATCATAAATCACTAGAATCCAAAACTCTCTGCATAAGATTCGTTCTTTAACATACCTGAAAATTTTCTGCAGCCTTAGGATCTCCAGGATTTTTATCTGGATGAACTACCCTTGCCTGAAAAGAGAAGAAAATGGAAATAAAGGTTATACTGACACAAGGAGATAGTGCTTGCATATATCTTTCAAGGAGAAAAATAAAGGGAACCAATAGGATAATGGTAATATTTCTACATATTGAATCTAAAATTTAGCGCAAGAAAATGACTAGACGTTCTGCAGAGAATACACTTTTCTTCTTTCACATGTCTTTAACTCATCCAAAATCCATCCTACCAACATAGAAAAAAAAATAACTAGACGTTCTAAGGAGAATACAAAGCAAAAGGTCCAATTACCTATCTCAGCCCACTAGCTTAATGATGGTCTGCACCAGAAGTGCATACCACGCCACCATCTAATGGATGCACTTACAGGAAGAACAAGAGAACTAGAAAAAATCATACGCTCATTCTACGGGGATTATATTGAGCTCAAAAATATCAAATAATAATCAGCTAAAAGAAATTTCAGAAGTCAAATAAGTGAGGGGTTTACCAATCATAAAAACCACACAAATTAAGAATCTTCGTTTAATGAACAAATTGAGTACGATTGCCTACTGCTTCCAAAATACTATAACCAGCATACATTACGTCTCTTTCGCACGTGGACCGTGCTGGGTAAAATTATAAGCATCCTCAAATCTCATATCTACTTCCGAAAAATGCACTAAGTACGATTAAAGTGGTTACCTTCAAGTAGTACGCCTTCTTGATTTCTGCAGGGGATGCATCAACTTTAACGCCTAGTATGTCGTAGTACGTAGTGTCCTTCACCATAGCTTGATTAGATATTCGAATCGCGATTCACAGCTCTAATAAGAAAATGAGAAACATGCTCAATCAGATAGCATCATGGTTTCATACACTACTATTTTAATCGTTATATACCAATACACATATCCGTTGAACAGTACCAAATCTGAAGAAAAATTATGAACAAAATAAACATTAGCGGAAAAAAAGAATCGACTTGAAATCGAGAAACAAAGAGATAAACCGATTATAGCGAAGGCGGATAGTAAATCACACTGAATCCAGAGCTCCAGACGCAAATGATTGCAATTCTCTCTGCTTTTTTTTTTTTTCCTCCCTCTACTCGTCTAGCAAATAACAGAATAGCAGGTAGACAGAGTGAGAAGGGAATGGTAGATCCCTTTGCGGGGAAACGGCGTCGTTTTAAAAATGGCCATAAAACTAAGCTCTATTTTTGGGTACTTTAAAACTAAAAATGATTCATCCATTATTACCAAAATATTAAAAATTGGATCGGTCCATTAAATCAGTTGAGATAGCGATTCAAGATTTAATGGTCGGATCGGATCGAATCAGTTAAAAATAGATTAATGTATCTAAAATAATATGAATGAAAAATATAAAAAATATTTATTAATAATAATAAAATTAATATTCAATCTAAGATAAAAATAATAGTTTGGTATAATAATTAATCAACATTTATCACAAATAATTAAAAAACATAGGTCTCCAAATTTTATATTTTTTTAAATTAACAAAAACTTGGAAAAAGAAAGTAAAAATTTATATTATCATCTAATGAAAATAAAAATAAAAATGATAAGATATATAAATCAGATCATTTGCTAACATTTGTTGATTAATTTCTATGGAAATGAATAGTATAAAGTATAAACTATAAAGGTTCTTTGTGATTATGTAATTAGAAAAAGGTTTAAATTAATATATGTATATATATTAAATATTGTAAATATATAACAATAATTACTTGTGGCTCAAATGGTGAAGTGCCACAACTCTTACAAATGAGTCATGAGTTGGAGACCTCCAAGTTTTGATGGTCAATCATTGTTGCAAATGCTCCAGGTTGCGGAAAATTTTCATTAAAATAGCTCGTTAAGAGGTAAGCGTGGAAATGATTGGCTAGTAGAACATGTAAATGAGGTGGAAGACAATGAATGAATACTTCTTATTTTTTTTTCTTTTTTAACCACGAATGAATACTTCACAATAAAGTGATACAAAGCTCTGAGTTGTATCTAAAATTCAACTTTTTTGTGAAATAAGACGGACATGATGCTCTTGAAGGGTGAGGACCATAACATGCACTGCATCAATACTCTTTAGGCATTAAATTGCCCATGCCATTCCAAGAGAGACCTTTACAAGCATTTAAGAGGTTATCAACGATCTTAACCTCCAATTTAAAATGAATCAATTGTTTGTGGAACGGGAAACATACCAAGCTAGATGGCTTCCCTCGGAAGCAGATTGGGTTAGACTTGACATCGATAGTTTTGTCAAAGACAATGGTGCTGTTGCTTGTGGTGGTCTCATACGTGATTGTCAAGGAGATTGGATGAAGGACTTTACAAAATATTTTGGTTATCATTCTAGTACTACAACGGAACTCTTGTGTATCCTCGAAGGTCTTAACATTTGTTTGAATAACAATCATTCCAAAGTTAATATCTATACTGATTTGCTTGAGGCACTATCGCTCATTTAGTATGAATTCACCCATAATTACCTTCTTTTGGAAACCATCAAGAAAATTAGGGATCTTACTATGAGAGATTGGATGATCACTTTCGATCATATGTTTAGAGAAGAAAATAGATGAATTGATTAGCTTACTCAACAAGCTTCCAATGATAATTTTGATATTTTGATTTTTTATGTTCCTTCTTTAAGGTGTAGAAACCTTTTGACTTCAAATATAATCTAATCTTGTTGTATTTGCACGGTTAATTCATGGTCTTGTATTAAAAAAAAATTGCCCATGCCGTTTGAAAGGGAAGTGTAACTTCTGCCATATGAATATACACTAAGCTTTAAGACCAAATTAACTTATTACCATAGTCAAAATCCAATGTAACTTTTGTGCCCAAAAAAAATATATACATTCATACATTTGGGAAGTTATCTTTTGCATTTTAAAATAGCATGTTACTTCCCATTCAAGGTTTATCCTTATGGTATGAGTTGGTCTCATTTTTTTACCAAAAGGCATGGATTTGAGTCTCTTATTGTTAACGTGAATATCCCATTAGTAGAAAAATTGTAGTAAATATATTCATAAATACTGTATGAGAATTTAAAATCTGTCTTAATTATATCAAGCATTTAAGAATTAATTTATCAAAACTTCATATTTAACAAAAAAAAAACATTTCAATCTTTTTCTATGGATTATGATTAATAATGAAAATAAATTCTGTTTATAAAAATGTAAACTAAAATAATTATGAATAAATATACGAAAAAATAATTTTTTAATCCCTGAAATGTTGACTGATTTTGAAGTTAGCCCGTGAAGTTTAAATTTTTTTAAATCCATCGCTGTCTGGTCCGCCAGTTCCGGAGCTCACAAAAAGTGGTGAAAGGATGTCCGCGTGGAACTGACGGCGTTAAAACCGTTGAGATGGTATACGGAGTCACATGTGGCAAATGACATGTCTAAACTAGTGACAGCGTGAAGCTAAATGAGACAGAAACACATTTGTAAGAAAAGAAGAAGAAGACGCACACTAGAACAAAAGGCACACCACCTAGGGTGTCTTCTCATCCGTCTCTCTCAATGATCGTCAGTGTCTCATCGCTCTCTCTGAGAGTTCGTGGCAGTTTGGAGCTCTCAGTTCGTCGCTCTCTCATCTCGCATTGGTGTCGCTCGCACCTCGCGCGTTCGATGTCAGGTGCTTCTCTAGCTCGCTCGCTCATCTCTCATCTGTGTTTAATGCTCTCATCTCGCTCGATTTTTGAACTCGTCGCGGCCTCTTAGTAATCCGACTCTCTTATCAATCGCTCTCTCTTCTCTATTGCTCTCATCTCCTTTTTTTTTTTTTATATACAAAAGTTTATTGCTCTCATCTCTATCCGACCATTTTGTTATATTGGTGAATTATATGGATCCTTGTCCTTATGATCCTCTTATATTTGGCAATGGGATAAGATACATTGATAGGGAGCAAAACTTAATTGGGTTTCACAGTGTTGGAATTGCTTACATAGTGTAAACTGTGTACATTCTAAGAACATTTTTGGAGCATATGGAATCACTTCTGCTGTGGTAATAGTGAGAGACGCAGAGGCATGATACATCCACTTCAGATACATTCTTCAATGTTTTCCAAATTGAATTCAGAACTGTTGGCATAGAACTTGTTCCAGAGATTGAATTTTTGTACTATGTATTTTCTGAATTCGAATATTCTTAATCATGAAGCAATTGAAAGTAGTTGAAGTGCATATATTATCTGTTTTTAATACTTGAGATCTATTATTCCATTCTTCTTCTTTATACCGTTCATCTTTGAACGAATCTTGAATCTGATTTGCTCCTCATCTTTTTGATAAATTCTTACCTTGATGTGTTTGCCTTGCAGCCCTTGTTTTGAACGAAAATGAAAAGGCTGCTCATCCCAAATTGGTTTCTCATAATCTGCTGGCATAGGAGATGGAGCCAAGGGAGGTGAAGGAGTAGGAACACATATGACGAATTAGCAGATTGCAGAGGGGTCCCAAATTTTATGAGAGATAGAGTAGGAGTAGGAACCACATGTGGTGTTATCTATTTGAACTATGGCTATGGTCCATAGATCAAGGATTGTCATCCTATGAAGTTCCTTTGTTCCATACTGTTGTTCCAATAGTATTATTGATATCAACAGGGAGCTAGCCGACTATATCATTTACATAATAGATGTATCTGGTGGTGACAAAATTCCTCGGAAAGGTGGTCCAGGAATTACATAAGCAGACCTCCTTGTATGGTTTCTGCGGCTACATTACATGGTTTCTTCAAAGCTTTGTAGAAAGAACAAAAAAAATGATATATCCTCTGATTCAATTTGCTAGTGTGCAAAGGGCGAAATCATCTTGAGTAAAATATTTTAATGAACATATAGATAGTATATTTTTCATATTAAATTGGTTGTTAAAACCAAGCAAATTATCCCAACATTATCCAATATCAATGTATCCAAGTAAATTACCAGTGTCTGAGATCTGAAGCACACAGCTGCTTTTTTTTTTTTTGGAAAAAAAAAAAGCACACAGCTCCTTAGTTGAACTTAACACTACTTATGCACAGAATGAATTTCAGCCAAAAGCTTGTAAGATGCAGAATTATCTTTTACAAAGTACAGTGATAGCATATAAATGATGCTCCAGAATCAGGATTTTTTTCATGTTTGCATGTTCTCTGCAATTTTATATCCGTAAATCACACATATAAATAGAAGTAACCTTAAGTTACCAAAACATGAATTAAATGTGGCTCACTTTGGGGTTAGCTAACTTATTCTCACAAACAGAAACAGTATACTATTGACTTCAAATATTAAAAAACAAAGTGACTCCATATAGCATCAAAAAATAAGAACATCACTCAAAAGCACAAAAAAATTGGAATATTGGGATATCATTATCCAAAATGATATAAGAGAAAGATTGGCATTCAAAGATGCGTATAATCAAAAAAGGAGGAGACTAAAACCTGGCTTGTTATTTGACTTGCAGCTTCTGAATATGTTCTGCAATCTTCTTGAGCTTTGCTTTCGGAATTCAACTTTACATGCTTACGTCTCTTGTAAGTTCAAAAACTTTCAACGACAACAAAGTCCCTTTGTGCAATATCATTCCTATCTGCAATTAACAACCCATTATTCACAGTTTCACATTTCACGCGTTGAACCCCTATTTTAACAACATTGCTATCTGCAACCCCATTATTTACAGCTTCACTCTTCAGGCAATGAACCGCTTTAGAACATTCCGTGTTATCCTCATTGCTTGTTCCATCCTCAGTTACCATCTTTCCAGTGCGAAAGGACCCCAACTCTTTCACCTTTGCAGCAAGAAATCAGTTCCAAATCTCTCTCACTCCTCTGCTCTGCACCAGATCCCGAAGGTTGCAGCGAATTTTTTTTAACATTTGATATAGGTGGAAAATTTTTTCCAATGTGGGTTAAGAAAGAGGCCATGTCAGATGCCATATGTTTCTTTGTCATCCACCTCAGCGAAGTTGACGCTGTGAGTGCCATGTGGACATCCTCGCACTACTTTCTGAAAGCTTAGGGAGTAACGGACCACACGGAGATAACTTCAAGGATGGGTTTAAAAAATTTAAATCTCAGGGACTGGATTCAAAACCGATCAAAACTTCAAAGGCCAAAAGTTTATTTTTCCGATAAATATATGAACATATCAAACATTCTTTCTTGTTCTTTCTAGTACTATAATAGCAATTAGCAAGCGATATGGAGATGACTTCACACGGATGTAAATAGGCCTTGAGGAGGTCTCAATGAATATCGGGTTTCGGCCCATTATTTGCTAAACTACCCTTGAAAGTAGGGCCTCGACAGAACCAAGCCTAGTAATATTTTTGCCTAAAAGCCCATCAAAGTTTGCTTACAAGTTCAGCTCTTTTTTGTTTTTGGCTATGAGTTTGGCCAATAAGGCCACAATCTTTCTGACCATGTACAAGCCTACAAGTTCACGCAATTACCACATATATTAGAAATCTTAAAACCTCATTTTGAGTTATCTTAACAATTTCTGCGATGAGACTGATGTTTTGAGTTAGATTTTCATTAGAAAATGATGTTTCTATTTTCCAAGTTTATGAAGATCTTGAGTGTGTACGTAGATAAATTATCCAAAAACTTTATAGCAAAAAAGAAAACAAAATAAAATCTTAAAAGTTGAATGTTTGGAACAAACATCTATCACAACTTTATTTTCCCATTTGATTGCGCTACAAGTAGATGAGGGGACAACGACTTGAAAATACTTTTCTTTCTTTCTTTTTTTTTTTTCCTGATATCAGTTAACTAAAAGTGAGCATTACATTTTCATCATTTTATTATATTTATGAACAAAATACATTTATAAATAAAAAATAACTATCGTACTGAAGAAAATATTAAAAAAAAAATTTATCAACTGATAGTAAACCAACTTACGTCACCTTTGCTTATTAAACTTGGTGCCTTCTTTCATGTTCTAAAAATCTGTGTGTGTGTGTTTCTGTAGCAGAATAAAATGAACAGTACATATGGATGTAAACATGGGGCTCTGCCCCCCCTGCTTTTGCTTAAATCACTCAATCACTTATATAATGGATGCTAAGGATATATATATACATATATATATATATATATAGGAACACAAACACATATATAAGAGGGGAATCTAGTTTGCTAGCTCTTCATTTTCAGTCAAAATTAAATAATAAGGAATACGAATCATTTTATCCAGAATTGCATTCTAATTCTATGCTTAGCCACAATAGAATAAATAAAGTGACAACGTATACACGTATCATAAATCAACAAGTTCTCGCAACAGTGGGTATTATTATTAATACATATACAATATTATCATATTATAGCAAAAATGAAATTGCGTGTCTCTGTTTAATGCAAGTTTCTGCTGGCACGTATTAAAAACAAAATCCTCCCCGTGAAAGAGACTGCTTAAATTATTACATGATTGAAATAAATTCCTTTTATTCTCTATTTTACTTTCATTTTATTTGCTTGGGAGTTTGGGGCCATTTTCATTCACTTTGATATATACGATGCCCACCGAAACTGAACATGCATATGGGAAATATCATCTGTCTTTGTTTGAAAACTCACAGAATTGGAGGAATATGTATAGGACTTGTAATTAATTAAAGTGAAATAAGTTGTTATATATGTGGGAATAAGTATAATAAAAAACAAAGAATCGTTTGAAATTGAATGGATGGATAGAATTGGATAAATCGGAACAATATATATATTTTATATAATTCCTTTTGAAAGTTTCAAATTAAATATTCTCTCGCGAATCTGGGGTCAAGTTTCAACCCTTTGAATTATATATATATATATATATGTGCTAGCTAATAGTATTCCGGTATTTATAGCCATCATATATATGTCCTAATGGGCCCCTTCTGCTTTCTGCATGCATTTTCTAGAAACTCTGCAACTCTATGCATTCTGGTGAACAAAAAGATATATTCTTATTCTTCTTTACTTATCTCATGTCACTGATATTAATTTTCACACTTTAAACTCAAACACCGGCGGCCTATTGTTAAAAGGATCTTTATTTCTTTAATTTATTATTTTATATATGCAAATGGAGTTTGTGGATATACATCTTCTCTTTCGACTATTGTGGGTATACAGCTGAAACCGACTGCTTGTTTGTTGGCGCAACGATGGCTGCTTCTTCCTCTCGATGGGCGGCCAAATCAGTCATATCAGTGACTAGATATTATATATATTCAGAGAGAGATAGTCAATATAAGGCTTCTCTACTTTACAAAATATAGAATATCACACACAGATAATGAATCTGATCTCTTGCATTAATTGCTTTGTCTAACAATAGTGCGTGTGTATGTTTATGTATATGCCTTTCCACTCCACGCCACACCCAACACCATTCTCCTTGTCTTTAAGACATTTATTTTCTTCCGAAATTTTGTCCCTGATGTGATCCCGATCACCAAATCTTCAATCAAATATATCAATATATAATTATTAAACTTCTATTCATAAGTTAGCAACAACATAATTCATTTTTTAGGGTTCATGCATTGTATAAGCCCACTTATTTAGTTTTAGATTCTCTAGAAAAACATGGAAATAGATTTTCTCTCCCCATTCTTTCTCCATACCTTTCATCATAAAAATTCTCTTCCATTAATTGTTGACTAAAAATAAATAATATATTTAATTTAATAGTCTACATTAATTATTATCAGCGATGATATACTTTTAAAAAAGATTACAATGCTTATTTATAACAATAATTGAATGAATAATATATTTAATTTAATATTCCAAGCAACAATGATATATCATTATTTAAATCAAATGAATGGAGAACGTTGTGTATAGAAATTATTCATTTCTCTGATTAATAACATGTACTCGAAACTTGGCATTTAATTCATTTATCAAATTTATATGCGATGCGTGACTGTGTGTTCTTTTAATTTTAGCTGTAGACTATAATTGAACCACTGACTTATTAATAGTTGAAAAAATGGTTAAATCCAATTCCCTGGATCCGGTTAAATCTATTGCAGGCCGCCATAGAAAGTTGCAGACAACTAGCACTTAAAAGACGACAGAAACAGCACTAAAGCTCAACGTCACAATGACGAATTTATCGTTTACCTTTGAAAAATGATCACTTATATAATTAAAGTTGTAGCATTTTTTAAGGTATAAATATAATTGATGATTCATGACAAGATTAGCAACACTTGTGGTGGATAGAATGCTTTTTTTTTTTTTTGCTGGTTGGCATGTAAATTTTGTGTATTCTTTGGGCATGCAAACTCGTCCAAGTGGCATATTTGGCATTTCAAAAGGGCAAGAGCGAACTTGCCTGCTTGCTTCTCAAACTCTTTTAAAAGATAAATATTACTATTTGATGAGTTAGTTGCGTAAGTGTTCACGAAACCACCATAAATCAATTTATAAATTATGAGAATCTCTCATGACTTATTATTGGGACTATAAACATTAAACAATGACAGCTTTCGACTCCTGACAACGTTTTTTGTATCTTGTGAAAGAAAATTGTGGTAATAATTCAATCACCAATTGAGTTGATTGAAGAATCTTCAATTCATTATTTTGTTTTTCTTTTCCATTTTTAAAGATTAAGAAACGCAAAAGTTGTTGGAATCTCAGGAAATATATACCCTCCATTTCCAATTCTTTTGAAACTTAGGTTGGAATCCATTGCTATCCTGTCTGGTTCTTTTAGCATTATGATGGGATGTGAATTTTTTTAAAATCATTTAAAATAAATTTAATTGAACTGATTTAGATTTTCTTATTACTTTTAATATAAATGATCATTTTAAATAATAATTATTATTATGTTTATTTCATATTATGATTCGTTTAAATAAAAATTATTAAAAAACTAATTAAATTTAAATTGTCTTATGCACATCCCTTCAAATGCCTGAGAGTTCAAGTTTTCAGGCTTGTTCTTCCATTTACGTATTATACTCATTGATATCATCAGAATTATGCAAATCAGAAGGAGTTAATTGGTTACCTACTTTCGTATTCTATTGTTTTTAATTAATACCGATTAATATATTGTTCCATTCTATATTCTGAAAGGAGGAAGAATAAAGGTTCAGCGTGGAGTACCAGGCTTTTCGTCTTTATAAGGAACTGATCCATATTTCATAAATTAAGTAGACTTAAATAATATAAATTATAGCATGCTTATCGTTTCCTTTAGAGATTTAACTAATATTACATGTTTAGTCCTTTGCAATGCACAAAGATTAACAAATAAGTTGTATTATTTATAATTTACAAATAGTATGACTTACTGTGTATATTTTATATATTGATTGATGAGAATTCATTGTTAAAAAATTTGTATGGCATAATTATTTTTTTCACAAATTTATCATTAGGTTGAAAGATTTTGTCATCAGTGTATTATCCTTAATTACAAACATCAATATATGTATGTGTGTGTATCTAATATAACTAGCTTAATTGTTTGTGTGAGTGGAACCCTGTGATTAAAATTTAAAAGTATATGGAAGTCGTTCATAAAAAAAAAGGGTATATGGAAGTCATGACTGTTTTTTCTTCTAGCTAATGGACTTTTTCAAGAGTAACATGCTCTGAAAACTTTGTTTTTGCACGTGCTTATTCTCTCTTGATTTTAGTTTTAAATATATAGACTTTAAAATCTCTTAAAATACTAGAGGTGTTTAACCACCTCAATAACCATATAGGCTCAAGCATAACAAATTGATTCCCAAGATTGAGCTTGCTTGAACACCAAGTTGAAGTTATACTTAGTCTTGCCTAGGCTCGGTATATATATATATATATATATATAATTTTATATATTTTTTAAAATTTATAAATATTAATTTTATGTGATATTTTTCTTGATATATCATATGTAATAAATTGATTATATTATTATTGTAAATATTTTTTAGAATTCTATTTTTTAATTTTATTTAAATTTTTAAATTGATTTCTTAATATTATGTAAAATAATGTATGATTATTGAGTATTTATAATTTTAATAAATATTATTTTTTAAGAAAATATATTTTGGATAAAAGTAATTATATTTTTTAATAAATAAAATTATTTTTATTTTTGAATACTTTTTAATACTGAGTCAATCCCAATCTCATATGCCAAGTTGGCCCAGTCCCATCCGCTTCATAAAAATTGTCAGATTGAGTATCAATTTAATCTTATCTAATCTTTATACACCTCAATAAAATTTTATGAAGTTAATTACTTCAGGTAATAAAGAATAAGGTAAAATATTATAGAGGTGCAGAATTAAAATAAAAGTAAATCTCTAGAAAAAATAAGATTGTGTGGATATATTTTGAAAGTTTTACGGTTCCATTAAATGAATCGCATCGTGAGCTCACCCATGTCTGTTGTATTAACAGGAGTTTCCAAGAATTGGGTGCTGCAGCTTTAAACAAAGCTGGTAACTTTCATCACTTTCATATTTTCAGTAGTTAATTTGTCGTTCTCCTTTTGACCCCCTTTTTTTTTCTGTTTTTCCTTACAACAACATGCCAACTTGTTCTATTTGCATTTACGTTAAAAAATAAAAAAATTCAATACTCGTATTAAATTTTAACTTTATATATAGAAAAGATTATATTAAGAGAGTTTTTCTCAATTAAAACCTAACCTGAATTGAATCTAGTTACAAGTACAAGATGATTTGTCACAAAAATAAAAAATAAAAAATAAAAAAATGCCAACTTACAGTCTATATATTTAAAATTTAAATTTTTTGTTATTTTAAAATTAATAAAAGTATTTTTCAAATATTAATTTAAGGATAATATTTTAAATGAAAATTTTTAAAATTTAAATTATTTAAATGTAATTCATTTTAATTTAAACAGTCTAAATTTTTAATTAAAGACTAAAAAGTTTTTCCATTAAGGGAATTCGATTCATTTCTTCCTTGATTTGAGCAATTTTCTGTCATGTTAAAAATATTTTTTTTAAAAAATAAAAGTTTGAAGTTCAAAAAAAGAAAATAAATTTCATATTCCCTCCGGTCCTATATATAGGATCCTTTGCCCCGGTCCTAAATATAAGATCCTTTACAATATACGAGGTAGTATTTATTATACATTTCCAAAAAATGCCCCTATTTAATGTATGCAAAGAGAAAGAGAAAGAAATTAAATAAGGATAGTTTTGAAAAAATATTGGGATTTTCGGAGAAATCGAGATAGTTAATTAGTTTTAATTTCAATTCTTAATCCGCGTGATTCGATTAAAAGGGTCTTATATTAAGGACAAGAGGGAGTATAATTTTTTTGTTAATTTTTTACCTTTGTGTTACTTTTTGTTTTTTGACAAAAAAAAATAGTGGACTGAATAAGAGAGATTTTTTAAGTTGGAAAAATCAGCCCTCCAACAGAGCTGACGGGGCTGCTGAGCTAGTTAAGCCTCGAGGCAATCGCTGAGTTGCAAACTTTTTGGGAGTTGGACAAATGACAGACACACCACAAACATGTTTTGGTGTGTCATGTTTGTTTCTCTATTTTTTTTTTTTTTAAATCACTTCATTATTATTATTATTATTATTATTTATGAGGAGAATAGTAGACGGCTCGCCTCCTTTCTTATTCACTTGTCCCTTTCCGTTGCATCTTATTGATGTCCTTTGGATGTTTTCCCTCATTTGAATTCATTGTTATTTATTACAAATACATGTATGTACCAGATTCGTATCATCATTTTTATTACGAGTACTCCTTAATAAAAATCAATCCAGACACAGACGACAAAAATTCACTCATCTCAACCCCACTCTTCACTTCTTTAATTACTTATTACTTCCTCTGATCCTATATATAAGACTATTTTAACTAAATCATGTGAATTAAAAAAAAATTAAAACTAATTAACTATCTCAATTTTTTTAAAAATTTTAATATTTTTTTAAAATTACCCTTATTTAATCTCTCTTTTTTTCTCTGTGAATGCATTAAATAGGAACATTTTTTTAAAAATACATAATAAATACCACCTCGTACACTATAAAGGATCTTATATTTAGGACCAAGACAAAAGGTACTATATATAGGATCAGAGAGAATATATCACATAACATATTTTTAAACATTAATAAAATTAAAATACGCATGCATAATTTAAATTAATAACCTATCCATGTATAAAGATTTAGTACTATTCCAATCATCAGTTCACCGTGTCCACCTTCACCTTCTCACTCATACACAGGCTAGCGGCCTCCAATTTTTCTACCATCTTCAGTTTCAGTCAAACAGGTAAACTGATCCCTGCAATTAATACTACATATTTCATAAACTGCATCAAAACATTATAGTACAAGAAAAGAAAAATAAAACTTGGCATTTCATAGAGAAAATCATGGGTAGGCACTACTACATTATCCCAACATGTTAGACCCACAACAACAATAATAATAACAATAGTGACAGCACTCATCACTCTTCCATTTTACATCACTCTTAACAATACATGCCCCTTCTACTAACATCTCCAGCACTGAAACCACATATAAGAGAGACACTCCAACACAATAAAATATATGTAGTGTTCGAGTGCGATTTGACATGTTTCAAACACCATACAAATCCAGCTTTAGGTTCCAGTGCTGGCTCAACCAATTTATTCCTTATCGCTACTCCTCTCGACTGACTCAAATCTAGGACAAACTAACAATACCCCATATTAATTCAACCTCTCTATAATCCAGAAACTAACAGTACTGGAACATGTCTGCAGAAGCCATGATCGGCTGGTTCAGGTAGGCCGTGTTTAATGCGTTATTGAAGAAGCTGTTGGTGGGTTCGATGAAGGTGTTCGAGTTTGAAGCTCCCAAGACTCCAGAACTTGCGTTCAAGAAATCTACGATCTCGTTCAGAGATTGCAGTCTGTGGGTCAGCTCGTTCACTTGGGCTCTGAGTACAGAATTCTCAGCCTCCACGGTGAGATACTGCTGAGTTGTGATGTTTATGCTGGTGAGAATCTCCTGATTCTCCCTCCTGAGCTGAGCCACCTGAGCCACCAGATCATCCAGATGCTTCTGTTTCCTCATCCTTGACCTCCTGGCCGATTCACGATTCGATATCATCCTCTTTCTCTTCCTCTGATCCATCATAGCCCGCAAATCCTCCTCTGAACCAGAGTTTCGAGCCAGAGATGATGACCCAGAAGACGTTCCACTAGAGGAAGCCATGAGAATTGAAACCTTCTTTGAAATCACGAAAGAAAAAATAAAAGGAAAAGATGGACAGAAACTACTATTTTGACGCAGGACCCAGACACTAAGAAACACGGAAACCCAGAAAAATCAATGCAGAAAATAGTAATATGTATGATTAATATTGATCGAATAGATCACAAGGGAGTTAAGAATCATGAGACGTAGTACAGCCAGTAGAGGAAGGCAACCGAGAAGGATTGAACTAGATGGGTCCTGCGCCTGACAGTGGAATTTATCATACACCCAGAAAGGAAGATTTCACTGAGAATTGGATACATGAATCTCAAACATCAAGAACAAAAAATTGGGCATTTAAGATAAACTTGTGAAATCTACCACTTCAACCAGAGAGGGGAAAAAAGAGATCGTGACTTTCCTGTTCCGCCAGATCCAACAATCAAATCCACCCCAGAAAGCGAAGATTTGATGTGTGGGTTTCGGAGGTTGAATCGAGGGAAAATCGCAGCTTGGGAGGGCTTGAAGGATAGCCCAGAAGAATCTGGAGACTGGAGAAATAAAGAGCTGAGGCTGAATATGATGAGAGAGAATTTGTGGAAGAAAGGTTGGGTATAGGCGGAGAGGATGGAGGGACCAGAAGCGAAATAAGAAAATATCTGTACTGATTATCTAGAAGGTGTGATGAGAAAGAAGGCCAAAGGAGAAGAGGAGGGATCTCTCTGTGGCTGGAGCGCCGAATTTATAGAACTGAAAAAGCCAACTTGATTAAAGTTGATTAAAGTTAATATTTAAAATGGAAAATGGAAGCTCGGCCTTTCATTTTTTTTTAGTAAAAATGGAATATTTTCTTTAGAAAAAAAAAAAGATAAGAGAAACTGATTTCAAAGTTGACATGTAGATCGTTACTGGTATAAAAAGTCAACAAATTCATCAAATTATTAGCATAGCTTTTTGACACTGAAATATTAAAATAATTTAAACAAACTAATTGTAAAATATATTCACTATTTTTAGTCCATATAAATATAAAATACAAAAATTTTAAGAAGGGATTTTTTTTATAAGTCATAAATATTACAACTTAATTTTAATACTTTTTTCCCTGATAAGTTACTCTCACAATTAGGTCATGTTTGACAGATTACAAGAAAAAAGTTTCATAAATACTTTTTCAATTATAAAAACTTTATCGGAACTAAGATTATATTTGATTGGAAGGAAATAATTTTTAAAAAAATAAAAAAGAGAAGAAAAAAAAAGGAAAATGATGGTTGCATTAAAAGCTATTTTATATTCATGTGAAACTTGAATCATGCGCACTAAATATGTTTTATAAGGAAATCTTTCTTACTCCCTCTTTCATAAAAATACTTTTATGCATACCAAATTTAGTTTCATAACAGCATCCAATTCACTCAACTTTTTTGTTATGAAAAAAAGTGTGGCCACTACCTTGAAATTAATGACTCTCCCATAAACCAACACAAGTCCTTTTGATGTGCTTTTTTTTAAGGAATATGTTATCAAAAAGTAGGTGCACTTTGTTGATATAGGTAATACCTATCAATTCCTTTAAACTATCATTTAACCGTATAGTCTCATACCTATACAGTCTCTAGATTCCTCTTGTTCCAATATGTATTCGATTCATTCATATACCCCTTCCTCTTAGAAGCCTGTCAGGAGCCGCTTCTTGTCCGTGCCTTATCACTTTATCTGACCCCTACTTTTCTTACACCGGCGATCACTCCCTGCCCTCGTCAGCGCCCAAATGTCACAAAAAGCAAAATAACATTTCTATTTTTTTAAAAAAAAAGATAAAATCTGATATATTTAAATTTTTATTTTCCAAAAAATTGGTTATTATTTAAAACTCAATGGCTTGTTTGGAATAAAAAGTATTTTGTTTTCAATATATAAAAGGAAAAAATATATAATATTTATTATTATTTAAAATTAAAATGTCATAATTTTATCACTCATGTATAATGGGCCCATTTGTTCAAATTAAAAAAAAAAGTGATTTTCAATTTGTTTAAAAAATGATTAACTGTTTATAGATTTTATAAAATAACAGAAATTATTTTATATTTGATTAAAATAAAATAAAATACTTTTTAAATGGTTGAACAATTAGAAAAAAAATATGAATTCATATTATAATATTTCCTCATGATCAAATATTTTTTTTCAATTTTTAAAATTAGTTGAATCCATTTTGACCCTTTTATATTTTTCTTTTTCATTTACTACAACTACTCATAGGCTAGTCCAAGTAACTTCTCAAATAAATAGAACACTGTTATTATTTTTTAAAATTTAAATAAATATCCTAAAAATGTAAAATAGTTAGAGTAATTAATCATCACACTGTTACTCAAAATTCGTCCCGCAGAAGATAACAAAACAAGTATTCAGAAGTGTGCAGAGACAGCTGTGAATCAACTAATATATAAGAACAAACTCACCCAACTATTTGTTGTCATTCACTTTCAAATAATTTTTTAATTTACAAAAAAAAAATTCAGTTTCCTATTTTAAAATAATTTATTTTAATGATTATTTTCAATACAATAAATTTAACAATCACATCACATTTTCTTGTAACTATCATGATAAACTTCTCATTTACTCAAAAGAATGACCCCCTCTGGTTTATTGAATGTTTGGCATTAATTTTAATATTTTACTTTCACTCATCAAAATATATTTTACATTTATAAAAATAAACATGTTTATTGAATGCCCACATTAAGAATGATAATTCTGAAATCATTATTATTAACTTAAAAGTTATAATTTTAAAATAATTATCTTAATATATTTTAAAAATAATAATAATTTTAAAATTATTTTAATCATGATTTATATGTCTTTTTTTAAATAATTTCTTATTTTTAAAATTTTTATTACTAATTTCTTGCCATAGTTTTTATTACTAATTTTGTAAGTTTTGAGTTTGGTAATAATTTTTTAATTTATAATATAATTATACATTATGCATGTTCTGATGTTCATGTCTTTTTACTACAAAAATTCTTTTAAGTATTTAAACTTATATGCGTAAGATATAGTATAATAACATGTGAATTTGAAATTTCAGAAAAAAATTTAAAATTTTTAATGATAAGAGTTTGTCATAAGATAAATGATAGTTGATGCATAAAAACAATTATCTGTCCTAACTTAATTAAAAATGTACTTTAATGGTATAAATTTAAATACTTAGTTTTTTTATTAATTAGATTGTGAATTTATGCATGAAGAATGAGGTAAACCACTTTATTCATGGTTTCTATATAGTGTGGTTTCTATAGATTTTATTAATATTCTGATATTTAAATTTATAGAAGCTAAAAATGGGTTTCATGTATACAAACACTAAAATGAACTTCATTGTTCTTATAAATTTTATCATATACATTGATATATTGATTTTGTTCATAAGAACTAGTCATAAGATAAGTGATATAAAGAAAAATTTACATGTCATAATTTAATTAAAAAGTACTTTAATAAACAGTGGATTCGTATTTGAAATTTGAAGTGAGTCACTATATGCATGGTTTATAAATAATGTGATATTTATAAATAAAAAAAAGGACCCAAGTGGTATTAGTCTATTATCATTTTTCGAAAGGCAACTCCTGCAGTATCATCAAAGAAAATCTGCAATGCATGCACTTCCTTAGAGAGGTCTCAATTTAAGTTTTTCGTACCCGGTCCACTTCCTCGATAAGAGAAGCTGACATGTAGCAAGTCTATTTTCCTTATATATATTGAATTTGATATATTGATATTGTTAGTATCAATACTTTTAAAAATTATATTTTATAAATTCACTTCTTAAATTTTAAATTTTAAAATTAAAGTAGTAAATAAATTAACCTTTTGAAAAAGACTTGATGCTTCACAAATTTTATAATGTGATTTATATTCAAGACATAAAAATTATATGAGATGTTCCTTATAATATCATATGATTAATTTTTTAAGTGAATATAACTAAAATTAAGTAGATATAATTAATTTTTTAAATAAATATAATTAAATTTCTAAATAGAAATATTTAACTTTCTAAGTGGGGTGGATTAATTTTTCAAGTAAATATAATTAATTTTTTAAATAAAAATAATTAATTTTTTAAATAGAGATAATTAAATTTCTAACTGAGATAAACTAATTTTTATAAAAATAATCTTATTTATTCAAAAAAAAATTCAAATTAAAAATCCAGATCTTTTTAACGATTTTAAAAATTAGAAGTTGTTATTAGTAAATATTTTTATTATAAGTTTCCACTTTGTCCCTTTTTTTTTTTATTATTATTATTATTAGTAGTATTTTATTGTTATTCTTGTAATCATACGAAGGTAAGGAAATCCGAACTCTAGTTCGGCGCGTGAGGGACAAATGGCAGCGCCTGTTGGGTAGGAAGTTGTCGTTCTCAATCACACGCAGATTGAGCGCCTAAGATGCACAGACGATTCATTTGTGCTGTTGTTGGTGGTGGGGGCGTCTGTGGAGCACGGACGGGTGTAGCATTGGGAAGTGTAGGCACCACAAGATAGTAGTAATAAGAGACATGAGTGAGAAAGAAAATATAGGAGGGAAGTAGTGTCGGTCGGTGTGACCCACCAATTAATTTTTCAAGTAAATATAATCTTTCATTCTTTCTCAAATTACATTTCCCACGTTGAACCACCTGCTTCTATTTTCTCAAATACTATTCTCTCCTTTTCTAAATATTGGGTATATTTTTTTTTCTAAATATAAAACTGTTAGAATAATTTTAAATAATAATATCAATTAATATTAATTAATTAGTTAAGATAAATAATTATAAATTAAGAATTTGAGATTTTATATTAAAACATTAAGTTTATAACAAATTTAGCCCATATTAGTGATGTGCAACCTATGATAGGTAGGGTTGTATACTAACTCATTGTGCAAGGTCCCAACTAGCAATTCCTTAATGGCTAGAAGTTCCTATCACAAAACTGGCCTTGTGAAGAGAGAAATCTATTTTATTTATTATCAAAGAAATAAATTTGATTAATTTTATTATTATTATTTTATTTTATGGTGGTTATTTTGACTTAGTCAGATTTTAACACACAATCTTTTAAAAAAACTAAAAAAAGAAATTGACTACGCTCTGTAACTTATATCATAAGAATTTTTTCGATTAATCTCTCTCTCCATTTGTTTTTTTTCTCCTTCTATGTGATCTAAGGGGCTAAGCTAGTAGTAACTCTCTATTTTTTGGTTGCCCATCAATAGCTCCCAGGGATTCAAGTACACTCTAATTACTTTGTCGTCATCTATAATTGATTGATTATTATTTGATTACATGTTGATAGCATATGATATTAGAGTAGATGCTATCAATAATGTGATATGACTGGTTAATTGCGAATTATATGGTGCAAATTTTGAAATTAAGTAAAATTCCCAATTTCACGCATCAACCCTAGGAATTAGGGCTTTTGAATTTTGATGCAATTGATCAAAATTGATCTGAGTTTATAATGTATATATGTTTGTTGGTGCCCATTATATGTTTAATTTATATCAATGCATGCAAAATTGCTCAAAATCTCAAATTAAAAGTGTCTGTGTTCGTGGGATATATGGATTTTTCGATCTATGCTTCTTGAATATGATCACTTGAAATCAATACATGGTTATTGTCAATATGAAGGTTCTAATTGATAAAATAAAGTTTAATTGCATTATAATGCCATTAGTCATGCAAATCAAAGGTTTTTTATTCCATGTGAAATTATAAATTCGAATAGTTAGATTGCGTGAATATCCCTTTGATTGTAGATCTAATTCATGTTTTTGGGTGACTGTTGAACGATTTGCACAATATAATCACACAAATTAAGTATCTGTGTTGAGATTTAAAAAAAAAAAGGAATATTTAAAAGTATTTTGTCATTTCGTTTTTGTGTTTCTAGCTCAAATATTCTGAATTGATGCTTGAATCATGGTCACCTAACAACATAGAACGTTTCTGTAATTTTAAAATGCCCTGGAAGCTTAGTTTTAATGCTCCACGAGATCAGCAATGGCGGACTGTCTGCCATTGCCGAAATCTTCGCTGGAGAGGTTGAAGATGACCTCTTTAGCAAAGCCCACTTATGGCCCCACATGTGTGGGGTACGTGAGGGCCACGTGCTGAGCCATTAGGCCCATCACTTCTCCTGGTCCCATAATTTTTGTGTTAATTTATTATTTTCCCATAATTTTATTTTGTGTTAATTTATTATTTTCCCATAATTTTTTTGGAATTATTAAATATTTATTTTTTAAATTTTAGAATGTTTGGATAGTAAAAATTGGGTCATATTTTGGGAATTTGAGCCTAAAAAATTTTTGAGCATATTCTATGCAATAATATTTTTATTGGTGAAAAATCACTCTTTCTGGTTATGAATGTAATAAAGAAAATAAATTATAGAAATTATGAAAATTTTGTTTTTTCCCCCATAAGAAAAATAAAATAATATTCATGAGCCTTCTAGACATTTAGAAATACATTATATTGATGTTAGGCATACCCTAACGGTGTGATATCATTAATGTACTTTTGAGGTTTGCACTCTACGTAGGCAAGCAACACATTCTCTAATGTTTGTCACTGTTTCTTGTACCCTAATGGTATGGTTACATTGAATGCATTTTTTTCTAGACTTTATTATAATTGAAATTTGTGTAGTATGTGTGATTTATCTTGGTACCATTCTATGAAGATAGTTGTATAACTGATTTCCATTGGGAATTCTACCTAAAATTATGTTATACACGCATAATTACTATTTCCCAATTTTGGCTTTTTCAGTTTCTATTTTTTAGCAACTATCATTGTTATGACTCTTAATGGTACGAATTATGAAGATTGGAAGGAGTCCTTAGACACATACCACACAATTTCTGAGAAAGATTCGGCTCTTAGAGAGCCTAAGCTAGTTGATCTCACTTCCGAGTATGATGCTGCTGCTAAGATATATCACAAACAATGGCATGAGTCAAACTAAATATGTTTAGTTGTGATCAAGTACATAATTGAGAAATCTGTTAGAGAGAGTATTCTTGACAAAGATATGGCTACTGAGTACATGAATGCTGTAGGGGACAAATTCAAAAGGTTAGATAAGACTCAAAAGGCTTATTACTTATCACTGCTTGATAACACCCGCTATGATGGAGTTTCAGGTGTTAGAGAACACATTATGAAAATGGTGAACTATTACAACAAACTAAAGTCTTATGGAGTTGATCTAGGTGAAAGTACCTTGGTCTATTGTGTCCTTCAATTCTTGCCAACTGAATATGGGTTTCTATGAACTGTTTATAACTCACAGGAGGCTGAATGGACAATGGATTAAATGATAGCTATTGTCACTCAAGAGGAAGAAGCAATTAAGAAAAACTATTCTCACACTCCATCTACTAATTACCTATCTCATGGTTCGAGCAGTAGATTATGTGGTCATGAAGAGAAAAGTAAAAAGCTAGAAACTCACAAACCTGCAAATTCTAGGTTCAAAATAGGGCAAGTGTCACTATTGTAAGAAACCAAGCCATAGGATATCTAAGTGTTTCAAATTGAAGAACAAGAATGAAAGAGAAGGTATATCTTCTAAATTCACCCCTCTAGCTTTAGTTTGTTTAGAATCCAATAGTTTTGAGGTACCTTCTAATTTCTGGTGGTTGGATTTTGGTGCAATGGTTAATGTTGTGAATTCCTTGCAGGGGCTTAGAAACAAGATGATCCCAAGTGCGAGGAAGAAGAGCATTTTGGGATTTGAAGGCAATAGGGCTGCAGTAGAATATGTAGGAACTGTTGATTCTTGTTTACCTTCTAGACACATTTTGAATTTAAATAATGTTGTTTATGTACCTTTTGCAAGAAGGAACTTGATTTCTAGTTTTGTTTGGATAGACATGGATATTCCTTTTGGCAAGGAAAAGGAAAGATTGACATTTATTTTAATTCATCTATTATTGGTACTACATTTTTATATAATGGTTTATATCGTTTGAGTCATGATAATTGTTCAATTGAAACCTCTGTTGCTTCTGCTCACGCAATAGTTGGACACAAACGTGCTAGACTTAGTGAAAATTCAGTTGAAAATTCATCCATGTTGTGACATCGATGTTTAGGGCATATTTCCAAGGATAGATTGTAGAGAATGGTTAAGGAAGGTGTCTTACAGGATCTGGATTTTCCAGATTTTGAAACTTGCATTAGTTGTATAAAGGGAAAACTTCTTGCTAGAGCTAGAAACAAAGGGCTGAATAAATAAGAGAATATTCTAGATTTGATTCATACTGGCATCTATGGACCTATCACACCAGCTACTATGGGCGGATTCAAATACTATATCACTTTCATAGATGATCATTCAAGATATGGATGGATCGATTTAATGCATGAAAAATCAAAAGCACTAGAAGCCTTTAAGAAATTTAAGGCATTAGTTGAATTAAAATCTGGTAGAGCTATCAGATGTGTCAGGTCTGTTAAGGGTGCAGAATATTATGGGAGATATACTGAGATAGGTAGAAATCTAAGCCCATTTGCTCTATTCCTACAGGAACATGGGATTGAAGCTCAGTATACAATGCATGTGACTCCTCAGCAAAATGGAGTTGTAGAAAGGCGTAATCGTACTCTCATGGATATGGTTAGAAGCATGACGAGCTACTCCACCTTGCTAGAATTTTTGTGGGCAGATGCTTTGAAAATTGCAGCATACATTTTGAATTTGGTACCTAGTAAATTTGTGCCAAAAGCACCATATGAACTCTATTTTGGAAAGAAACCTAGTGTTAAACATTTCCAAGTCTGGGGATGCAAAGCAGAGGTGAGACCATATGATCCTCAGTTGAAGAAACTGGATCTTAGAATTGTTAGTGGTTTTTTCATTAGGTATTGTGTAGGATCGAGAGGTTATAGATTTTACTACCCCTTTCATACTACCAGGGTCATTGAGTTAGACTGAGCATTTTATTTTGAGAATGTCCAGGATAGTGGGAGCTCAATACTCAGGGAGATCAAGTTACACGATGAAAGCACTGCTTTGCCTATACCTATTTCATTATCACCTATGATTGATAGGATTGATATCGAAAATCCTACTGACATGGGTACAGAACCACATATGATAGAGACTGATGAACTAGGTGTTAGGTTAAGACATTCTCAAGAAACTCGTAGGCCTGCAATACCATATGACTCTATGGTTTATTTGCAGGAGCCTGAGTTTGATGAGGTGAATGACATGGATCCTACATCCTTCCAGCAAGCTATGTCTAGTCCACAATTATTTGATTGGTTAGAGGCAATGAAAGATGAAATTGCCTCCACGCATCACAATCATGTGTGGGAACTTAGTGAGTTACCCATTGGATACAAGCATGTTGGTTGCAAAATGGGTCCTTAAGACCAAAACATGGGCTAATGATGAAATTGAAAGGTACAAAGCTAAACTTATAGCTAAAGGATATAATCAAAAAGAGGGAATTGATTACATAGAAACTTTCTCCCCCATGTCTACCAATGATGCATTTGGAGAAGTTATATCCTTGGCAGCACAGTTTGATCTTGAACTTCACCAAATGGATGTCAAAACTGCTTTTTCTGAATAGAGAATTATATGAAGAAGTCTACATGACTCAGCCTGATAGATTTCTTGAACCTGGTAAAGAACACTTAGTGTGTAGACTACAAAGATCTATTTATGGATTAAAACAGGTTTCTAGGTAATGGTACTTAAAATTTGATGAGCTTATGACCTCAAAAGGATTCACTGAGAATGTTTCCGACCATTGCATCTATCAGAAATTCATTGGCAATGATTTTGTGATCTTGGTGCTCAATGTGGATGACATCCTACTAGCTAGTAATTCAGTGTGGTTTTTGAATGAGACAAAACACATGCTATCATGCCACTTTGACATGAGGGACCTTGGTGAGGCTTCATTTGTTATGGGAATTCAGATACATCGGAATAGATCCCTTGACATTTTGGGATTGTCTCAAACGGCTTCTATTGCCAGAGTGCTTAAGAAATTTAAAATGAATACTTGTGCTTCTAGTGCAGCTCCCATTTAGAAAGATGAGACAATGTCATAATTACATTGCCCTCAAAATGATCATGAAAGGACTGAAATGGACAAGATTCCTTATGCTTCTGCTGTTGGTAGTCTCATGTACACATAAGTATGCACTCATCCTGACATAGCATTCGCAATTAGTGTGCTTGGCAGGTATTTGAGCAATCCAGGTAAGGATCATTGGAGAGCTGCCAAGAAGGTCATGAGATACCTTCAGGGTACTAAAAACCACATGTTGACCTATAAAAGATCTAATTCACTTGAGGTAGTTGGATATTCAGATTCAGATTATGCCTCCTATATAGATGACGGGAGATCAACCTCTAGATATATATTTATGTTGTGTGGAGGAGCTATTTCATGGAAAAGTGTTAAGCAGACACTTATAGCTACTTTAACTATGGAGGTAGAATATATAACATGTTATGAAGCCACATGTCAAGCTATATGGTTGAGGAAGTTGATTACCGGTATGCATTTGATTGATTCTATATCACATCCTCTTACCATATTTTGCGATAATTCATCTACCGTGCAATTCTCTCAGAACCATAGGAATTCAAATCGCACTAAACATTTTGATGTGAAGCTCCTGTTCATAAAAGAGAAGATTGCATAATCTCAGACTCGTGTGGTTCACATTTCTAGTGAGCATATGCTTGCAGATCCCTTAACTAAAGGCTTACCAGTAGGAGTATTTAAGAATCATGTGATTCATATGGGTTTTACTAACTCTTTTGATAAAGCCTTAGTTTAGTGGGAGTTTGAGATATTTTCTTTCTTTCATTTATGTAATTTTGTTCAGTTTAGATATTGTAACATTGTTGATGCGTCTTATATCACTTGTTTCCTTAACGGACTCAGCGATTTTGTCATTGTTTCTTTACTAAATTGTGGTTGAAAAGACCAATTTCACATTCTGTTCTATTCAAATTATGAAACCTTATGTTTATTGTTACTTGCTTCCCTAACGGATTTAGTGATTTTGTGAAGTTTCATTTTTTGAGTTTCGTTGAGGCTTAATATGTATATATGATTGCTTGATTTGTATATTTTAGTATTATGGCATGTTCTCTGATTAATTAATTAATGTCATCCAAGTGAAAGATTGTTAGAATAATTTTAAATAATAATATGGATTGAGATTAATTAATTAGCTATGAGAAATAATTATAAATTAAGCATTTAATATTTTGTATTAAAATATTAAGTCTAGAAGAAATTGGGCTCATATTAATAGTGTGCGGCCTATGATAGGTAGGGTTATGTGCTAGCCATTAGGCAGCGGTCCCAACTAGCCTTAGTGGCCAGAAGTTCCCTATCACAAAACTGGCCTTGCGGAGAGAGAAATCTATTTTATTTATTATTAAATAAATAAATTTGATTAATTTTATTATTATTATTATTATTATTATTATTATTATTATTATTATTATTATTTTATGGTGGTTATTTCAACTTATTCAGGTTTTAATACACAATCTTTTAAAAAAAAACTAAGAAAAAAACCTGACTGAGCTTTGTAACTTTTATTATAAGAATTTTGTTGATTGATCTCTCTCTCCATCTGTTTTTCTTCTCCCTCTGTGTGATCTAAGGGGCTAAGCAGTTGTAACTCTATTTTTTGGTTGCTCGTCAATGGCTCCCGGGGATTCGGGTATGCTCTAATTGCTCTATTGTCATATATAATTGATTGATTATTATTTAATTTCATATTAATAGCATAAAATTATTTACAGTATGTGAGATAGTATTTATTATATATTTTTAAAAAAATATTTCTATTTAATGTATCTCAAAGAGATAGAGAAAAAGATTAAATAAGAATAATTTTGAAAAAATATTAGGATTTTCTGAGAAATTGAGATAGTTAATTAACTTTAACTCTTATTTTTAATCCATATGATTCGATTAAAGGGATTCTATATTAAGGATCAGAAACAATATTATTTTCCATAACTTTATCACCAACTACTTTGTTCAATTTAAAGGTGATATTACACTTTTAACTAGAGATATAAAGTTTGAGTCATGAGAATGTAATCATATTAAATACTTAATAGTAGAATTCTCTCATCACCTATCTTCCTATGTAATTCAATCCAAATTAGTTTGAATCTCGATAACTTGTCCAGAAGAAATAAAATAGGTTTAGGTACATGATGCTCCAAGCAAAAAGTACTACATTAACTTTCGGATGGATTAAAAAAAGTAAATTGCACAGAATTTTCTTAAAATTTAATATTAAACAATTTGACAATAATATAAAAAATAATTATATGAACAATTTCAATTTCTTGTTTTCAACCGCGTTATGAGCAACAATATTAAAGAGCAGTCATGCAAAAGATTACGAAAATACAATGTTTTTATTAATTTGGATATATATATATATATATATGTATAAGAGTGGTGTGGGTGAGTCGCATTGTTGATAATTTATTTGTAAATAAACTTTGCATACTATCTTGATATTATTTAATAATATCATGTTACAATAATATTCAATTAAATTTAAAGTGAAGTTGAATAACTTTTACTTTATTTATACTACAATATTATAGTAAAAGCCATATATGAAGATTTGACCCGCCACCATGCACGCTTATGACAAGATTTACTTCACGTGTGTAAGTGACTATTCTTTTAGTTGATATGACTTATAATTGACTTCATAGATAAAGTTTCGACTAGATATTAAGAACTTCACTCATAAATAATAGATCTACCACGCTAATTTCGGTTTCTTAAAATTTTTGTTGCTTGGTGTATTAAAAATTTTTACCATTTAATATGTTTTTTTATTTTATGGCTCTAAGTAATAAAATTTTTTGAATTATTTGAAAAATATATTATGTATATTTAAAAACTAAATTGTCCTGAGTAACTGACTAATAAGGTTAGTCGAAAATATAATACTAAAATTTACGACATTAAAACTTAACCAAACAAAAGATCAAACTGATTAATCAAAATCGTATAGTGTCTCAATTTTACGTCTGCTTCGTGGTAGGAATGAAAAATTAGATTTTCTTTTTATAAAGAAAAGGTGCATTAAGGAGATTCTTTTTTTTTTTTTAACCAACCATTGAGGAGATTCAAACTTCTTCATTTTCTTTGTAAAACATTTTTAATGTTGACGAATAATCCATTAAATAAAGTGAAAACTTATGCAGATTATTCATATTATTTTGTAAAAGAATATTGTTATAATGGAATAGATATTGGATATTGTATGCTATTGAAAAAGAATCAGCTTTTTTAATGTGTGGCCGTAGTGTTGATGAAGAGTTAAGATTTATTTATAATGAGATGACGTTTCTGTCTTTTTCCTGGCATTTTCTTTTTCTTCTTTTGATTGCCTTGGCCCATGATGTCAACACATTAAAGTGGTTCCTAATCATTATATAAATATTTTTTTTTAAAAAAATTACCTTAAAAATTAAAATCTTATTATAATAGTTATCTAAAAATTTTAAAATATTAGAAAAAAAATAGATAATTCTATTCAGGACGAGATTGAGATGTTACCAAATTTTTTAATACACATATAATAACATGCACAAGCATTATAATTGTTACCAGACTTTTTAATAAAAATATAGTAACATATATATACAAATATTCAAAACTTTGTTTTTTGCATTAAACATATTGAAAATATTGGACGAGTGAATAGGGGGGACAAGAAAATTTGGAGCACTTAGGTAACAGAGTGACAAAAAGACGAAATGTAAAAGATTGAGGAGAACACATGTTTGTGTTTGGATTTTCGGTACATTGTGTTTATCAAATGCAAATAACATCAATTCTCAACAAATTGCCTTCGTTGATAAGCAAGTTGTCCCCATTTCAGTGGTCACTGGTCAAGCATTTCTGAAAGTGAAAGCCTTCATATGTTTACACACATTATATTTTTCTCTATATTTGATTCTAACTGAGGATGTTTTCATTGTTTAAATGTATTTTTATCTTTTTGAAATGGGGTCTGAGTAGATTTACAAAGAAAACTATGCTCTTGCTATAGTGGGGTTTAATCATGATGCATAAGAAAGGGAATTTGTTGAAATGCATGCATATTACACGTGGATGATGGGAACTAGATTGAAAAGTGAAAAAAAGAAATCCCGCATCAAATATAATTGAATTAAAACATGATAAATAATTAAAAATGACTCAATTTTTTTTTTTGGACTAGGAGTATTCCCACTCGCTATTGGAATTAACCCAATTACTTACTTAATAGATAAGAGCCCTAATTAGCCAAAAAAAAATAGATGAGAGCCCTACTAGTTACACCAATATAAGCCAATAAAATAGCTCATTATTTAATGTATCGAGGTATATTGGTAAACTTATCTGCGCGTGTGTGAATGTGTGGGAACCAAACAAATAATAAAAAATCCAATAAAGATTGTGTGGAGTCCTAATGCATGCATGGCGGATATACAATCACTTTTGAAACTTCTTCTCGGAACTGTTTTTTGAATCCTTTCTTCTTCTTCATTTTTTTACCTAAGTTTTTGAATCCTTTCCTTCAAAATTTGAATAAATATGTGTCAGCCTAAAGAAATTGGTGATGATGAGCTTGAAAGAGAAAAATTGGAACGATTGAAGGAAAATGGGAGTAACTAAATAGCATAATCTTGTAAGATAAATTTTAAGTCAAACTTTTTGTAATGAGGATTTGTACTAATTTAAAAGGATTATGGCAGCCTTTTCATTTTGACGTAAAATTCAGTTCAAATTAAGTGAAATAAAAATAAATTGTAAAATAAATTACTCAATATCAAGTGAAGGGTCAGGGGAGATTTAATCACATGAATTATTCATGTCTATTTAATTAAGTAATTAAGAAACTAATAATCAAGAAAGAAAGCAAAGTCAATCAAAGTAACTCCTTTTTGTTTTGAAAGTTGAAATCCACATCACCATGTCATACAGAAATATCTTGTTTCATGTTAATTCTTTTCAATTTGTAGTGTACGTGCATATTTGTTAGCAAAAGTAAGCTTAAAAAAAAAAAAAAGAACGTGCCCCTTGGTTCCATTTTCAAATCCATATCCTCTTCTTCCTATAGTTTTCTTACTTCCCCATGTTTGTTACTCTTGTTAGATCACTTGTGATCGCTGTTTTAATTACCTAGCTCTTTGTTTTTGGCTCTTGACTTTGAATAGCAATTAAAACGTAAATAATAAATAAATAAATCCACTTGCAGTTTGAAAACCTGAATTAAGTATACAATTGTAATTTATTGTGTTACATATATATATATTCTCTAGTGGTTATTGTATTTTTATTACTGTTTTCCACTACCTACAAGGAATTCTTATAGTGGAGAGTGAAGAAGTTTGGAAGGGGTCTCTTTCATATCAACATCATGATATCATACCAAAAAAAATCAATATTTACTATGACTATATTTTAAAATTTACAACAAAATGTTATAATAAACACACTCCTATTAGGTTTTTAAAAATTAAGATGCACACACACACACACACACACACATATTTTGTATGAATAATAAAAATTTGATTTGCCAATTGCTTCAATTTTTGTTTACATAGACACAAACATCTATAGTAATATAAGGTTATACTAATAAACCATCTCATTATCAATGGAAGAATGCTGATTTTGACCTAGGGTGCACAAAAGAAAAATTCTTAATATATGTTGGACATGAGAGAGTAATTAATGTCAATTATAGATTTTCAGTCCAAACTAGTTTTTGACTTCTACTCCATAATAGTACATTATATTGTTTGCTTCCACTCGAAGTATATTATGTCATTAAGTTTGACTAGAGGCTGCTCCTCACTTCTTGTTATGTCTCTTCACTTTTTAAATGAAAAAGGATGTGAGTTCTAATTTTTTGTTGTTTTATTTTGTGTTTTGGTGAGGCTGTACATGAAAGGAGTCAAGCTAATTAGGAGACAGTTACATATTAATTGCTTAAGTTGAGGCACAAATGAAGAAAAATGTCAAGAACATCACCAACCAGGTAAATTGTGGTTTGTTGTATTCTAGTCATATCAAAATACGTTACATCGAACTCAAATAATTCTTGAATGGGCCTAATCAGTAATCACATAATTTATTCAATCCAATTTTATCAAATATTAGTGTGTGTGTATATATAAACTAAACCAACCCGCATTGCTTATGAATCATGAAATTGATCTAACTTATTACCAATAAGGTTTTGACGTAATTGGTAGATAACTAGATTTCTTTAACCTGTTGTCTTGGATTTGGTTTCTAACTGTGTGTATGGAAAATACTATATTGAGAAGGGTAAAAATCACTTCGGTAATCTCTAATACTTCGTTTGGATGAAAGGAGAAGATAGGAGGAAAGAAAATAGAAGGGAGAGAAAATAGAGATAAAATATTTTCTTCCCTTTTGTTTGGATAAGGGGAGAAAAAAAAAAGAGAAGAGAAAACTTATTATTTTATAAGGATTATAATACTCCTATTACTAATATAACTAATCTATATTATATGAATAAAAATAGCTCATATAAATAACATTTCCACATAACTTATTTTATTCAATAAAGTGGCAGTCGGTGATCGATAATTGGCAGCGGCAATCGGTGACTGAGGAATAATCGCGGCGGCTAGTAACTTGCAATGACGGCCAACAACAAGAGGAGACGATGGTGGCGGTCGATGACCAGTGATCAAAGGTGGCAGCAATGAGTGACCGGTGGTTGATGGCCAATCACCAGCAGTGGCAGCTGGTGATTGGTGCCCAGCAATGGTGGTTGAAGACCTATAATCGGTGACTACGACTGTTGATCGGAGGTAGCAACAACCAACAACCAACAACCAATAGTGGTAGCCAACAACAGGTGACTGGAGGCTGCAACAACTGGTTATCAGCAACAAGTGGCTGCCAGTGGAAGCTAGTGGCTAGCAGGCACTAATAGCAAAAGGTTATTATTTATGGTGATAAGCAACATCAATATATACAAAGCATTCTATAACGGTAATTTTGGAAAATAAGTTTTCTTTCCAAAATCTCTCTACTTTTGAAGGAAAAATTTGTGGAGAAAAATATATGGGTCCCATATGTTTTTTTCCTCTACTTTTCTCTTCTCCTTATTTTCTCCTGTTATCCAAATAATGAAAAATATGTTTTTTCCTCTATTTTTCTTTAACTTTTCTTTTTCCCCTCCATCTAAACAAGGGATAAATGAATGTTTAGATTCATTCTTGTTTTCTCTCCGAATTTTCCTCTTTCCTCTTTTTTGCTCTCATCCAAACGGAGGGAAAAAGTCTTGTTAGGAAAGTCAAAAGTCACTTCAATGACTTCAAAATTTCGAAATAATTAGTTTTCAACTATCAAAGAATACCCTACTCACCCAAAAGAAATTGATGTAACTTATTTCTCATAGTCTATACTACATATGCACGTAATAATATTGATCTTTGTTTTGGGCCAGCATAGCTTTTTTATCTCATGAAATTAGACACTTCCTTAGCAATTTTATTTGATGAAAAATTATCAAACATATGAAATTAGATGCTAATATAGCAATTTTATTTGATAAAAAATTATTAAATTTATTAATCATATGAATTTAATCTGAATAATGCATGAGTGAAACAATAGAAAAAAGGAAAAAATAAACAAATCCCAGATGGGGCCGCTGTGAAAATAAAATAGTGGTTTGTTGGGGCTGGAAAAACGCGCCATTGGGTGACTGGACTGTGGAGTTACAATATTAAAGGGCCCATTGCCCAAAGATCCAAGTGGTCCAAAGCCTTTGATTTATTACACTATTGTCTGTGTGTGTCTGATTGATACTCCTTTCTTGTCTTCCAAAAGGGAGAGAAAAAAAAAATCCGTCATTTGGTGTCCATGCCTCCAAAGAAACCAAAAAAAGAAAGAAAGACTTAAAAAAAACATATGACAGAGCTCAACCCACGGATGCTTATGATGATGTTGTTTCTTAACCTCAAGCTTCATGTCCCAACCCAACCCAACGTAACGTTGTCCATTCTAGTCGTTGTACTTTTTCTGGGATTCTTATGATTTATAAACACACACACACACACACACATAAAAAGACATAAGCCATGCTGCCTCGTGTAATGATAGAAACAGGATTAACTATAAGGAGTAGTTTGAAAACCAATTCCCACGTTGCCTAGGGGCAAGCTTCTCTAAGGATATAAAAGAAGGAGATCAAGCCACTTATCAAAAGATATTTTGTAGAGAAGATTAAGTGGGTTTAAATTTAATATTTAAGCACTTAACATTTGGCACATGAGATGTTGTGACCTTTGGATTAATCTGATGGTGTAGATTTGATCTGGATTTAAAATTCAAATAATTTATTAAATCATATTTTAGTTGTTTAGTTTTTTATCCTAAAACTGTTTTTAATTATTGCCAACGTTCAGAAATTTATTATTAACATTTTCATATCTTGACAACATTCAGAGAAACAGCTAATTTATGGTTTTGATTAAGTTTTAATATTCAATTTTTATATTTGGTTATAAAAGGCAGCAAATCAGACTTGGAAAATACACAGAAAATTGTACAGTGCTTTCTCTTTCTTATTTTCTATCTAATTTTTGTTTCTACATTTCATTGAGACATTAAAAGTTGTTGTCTACTATTTTAGGTGTTTGGGATAACTCCGAGAGGTGATTCACCGGATCCCTGTAACAATTATAGTGGCAGCAAATAGCACTCTTAGGACAGTGTATTTGTCATACATATTTGAGCAATTCTTCATTTTTTGCATATTGTTTTTAACATGAACATGTTTCACTCACCATCCACACTCCTCTCAATAAGAAGCTATATAATAAACTTCCTTTTGTTTTAGATTCACCATCTGCTATATAATTTCTGATTACTAATCATCTTTCCCTCTAATTTTTAAGATTACACTGCATCCATTTTAGTAAGACAACATCAATTTATTGTTTATTCTAATAAAGAAAAATATACATGGACAGTTTTTGGAACAAAAAGACATATTTTGTTTAACCAGACACGTTTACCTGCACAAGATTTTGAGAAAAAATTTGTGCTGTTGATATAACTCAGGAATAACACTGTTTACTATAACTTTTATATTGATATTAATTTTAATATTTTATTTGATTAAATATATTTGATGGCTTGCTCCGGTCTATTTTGTGGACGATATTAAATTTAAAAAAATTAATAAAATAAATTATATATTTTGTAAATTAAAAAGTTATGAAATTTTAGTAAATTTATGAAAACTCTATGTGAGTTACTCTAAGGCTCTGTTTGGTAGGAGGGGAGAGGAGGGAAGGGAAGGGAAATGAAGGATTTTAATGGAGGGAAGGGGAGGGGAGGAGAGATGGGATATGGAGGGAAGGGGAGGAAAAGGAAGGGAATGAGAGGAATTTTAATAATTTGTTATTTGATTCAGGAGGGGAGGGGAGGGAAGTTAATAATAATTTGATTATTTTGTCCTTAAAATTAAAGAAGTTTTATGAGTATGAACAGTGGAGTGGAGGGGAGTAAATTCCCTCCCCTCCCCCTGTACCAAGCAGGGGGTAATAGTTGACAAATTAAATCATAAATCAAATTAGGTGATATAAATCATATTATAGTTGGCAAAAAAAAATCATATTATAGAAGAATTGAAATATTCAAAATACTCTCTCCTGTTTGTAAAAATTGTCTCTTTAGAGTTTTTGAAAATTTTCACAATATCTATTGCTTTAAAATTTCAATGAAGTATTAATTATTTATTTTATTAATATCAAATATACTCCTATCCTAAATATAAAGCATTTTCTCTTAGTTCTATGTATAAGACTATTTTCAGAATATGAGATACTCCCTCTGGTTCTATATATAGGGCATTTTGTCCTAATTCTAAATATATGACGCTCTCACTATACCAAAATGGGCTTTCATGGCAGTTTTTTCAGTCTTTGTTGGCGATTTTGAACTGTCAACTATTTGAGCACCAAGAAAAATGATAACTTTTGTTGGTGATTATTAACTACCAAAAAAAATAGACCTTTGTTGGTGGTTCTAAAAAATAATCGCCAATTGAGGGTATAGTTTGTTTTTTAGAAATATACTTTTTATTGGAGGTTATTTTGGATAACTGCCAACAATTATTTTATTTTTCTTTAAAAAAATCTTTTTAAAGCAATATATTTATCATAGCCACAATTATTTCTAACAAGTAATTTAGAATCATTAAAAGCAAAAATATGTACAATAGAAATTATAGTTATATCTCATTAAAATTTGATAGAATCATAGCATTAAAAAAATAATTATGAAAGAACCGTAAAAAAGAAGAAGATATTTTGCTTATTGAAGTGAACCGATGAGGCTTAAGAAATATTAGTCACAATTCTATTTTGGGAAGAAGAATTGGGGAAGTAAACAGATTTAGTTTGACTCAAAAATATTATTCACAGATTTAGATTGCGGAGCACCAGTTAGGCGGGATTCATGTGCCCGGGAAGGGATTTCACTAATGGAAACAGAATCGATGAAGAATCGATCTACGAAGTGAAATCCAAAGATGAGAATTTCATAGAGAAGCACACTGAACCTGGAATTTTGTCGATAGCCAATGCAAGCTTTGGCATGAATAGACATTAGTTCTTCATTTGTAAGGAGAAGACGAAGTGGCTGGATAGAAAGAACGTGGTGTTCAGACTAGTGGTTGAGGGGATGCATGTGGTGAAGGTCATCAAAGGTTGGATCCTCCTTTGATAGAACCTCCAAGCTCATCATAATCGCCGATTGTGGCCAACTTTTTTAAGCCAAGGCAGGGTAGGTGAAGACTATGGAGAATGAAGTGCTCACAAGACGAGGGAAAAAAAGAGATGAGTGGAGGAAATGTCTATAGGGAGAGAAAAAAGAAGGAAAAAGCTGAAAACATAAGTTATATAAGGGTTTGTACTTTTGAGTTGATAGTGAGGATTAATTTGAATTGTTGGATTTGTTTTAATCAATAACTATGTTGATTGATTCATGCCTTATGCTTTTTTTGAAATAAAGTTATTAACACTTTTCTTGGTTTTTGTAGTAATAATCGTCAATAAAAGCCTCCGCTTCATTTTTGTTAGCATTTTTCTCTATAACTGTCAACTAATAAGCACCAAGAAAAGTCATTTTTGGCATAGGGTTTATAGTATAAGAAGTTGTATTTATTATACATTTCCAAAAAAATGCTCATATTTAATGTATTATAAAAAAAAGATTAAATAAGGACAGTTTTAAAAAAATGTTGTGATTTTCAAAGAAATTAATGTAGTTAACTAATTTTAACTTCCATTTTTAATTCACGTGATTTAGTTAACAGGGTTATATATTAAGAACTAGAGAAAGTAGTATTTATTATCCATTTTCGAAAATGCCCCTATTTAATTCATTTCAGAGAGAGAAAGAAAGAGATTAAGGGCTTGTTTGATTCATGTTTCCAGAACAGTTTTTTTATTTTTGAAAATAGAAAAATATAAAAACTTGTTTGATAAACCTGTTTTTTATAAACTGTTCTAAAAAACAGAAAAATAAAAGAATAAAAAACTTAGAACATCTTTAAGGTGTTCTACAGTTTTTGTTCTAGAAAACACAAAAAAAGATGAAAAATACCTACCTCATTAATGATAAAGTTATAAATTTTGAATAATTTATTTAACACTTATTAGTTATGATTTTGTTAACAATTATTCAAATAGATTTTTTTGTTTTCTTGTTTTCGAAACTTGTTCTAGAAAATAGTTTTTTAAAATTGTTTTGAGAACAATAAAACAGAAAATAATGTCAAACAGACCCTAAATAAGGGTAGTTTTGAAAAAGTGTTTTGTTTTTGAAAAATCAAGATGGTTATCTAATTTTAACTTCTATATTTAATCTGCATGATTTGATTAAAAAGTTCTTACATTAAGGACCGATAGAGTATCATTTAATAAAACATTTAAATTAAGGACATTTTGGTAAAATATCATTAAATTTTATAATATTCTAAATCATTTAGTGACTTCCTTAGTCTATATGAAAAATTCTAAAAAGATAGTATGAATCACTTTGTAAATATTAAATACTCATTTCCATATTTGTCTCTCATTAAATAATTATAGTGGATAGAGAATAAAAATAAAAAGTATATAAATTAAAATAGGTTAGTCCCTCTTGTTTTTAATAACCCTTTTAACCAAATCACGAGAATTAAGGATGAAAGTTAAAGTTAGTTAATTATTATATTTTTTCTGAAAATTAAGATATTTTTCTAAAATTATCCTTATTTAATCTCTTTCTCTATCTTTAGGATAAATTAAATAAGTGCATTTTTTAGAAATGTGTAATAAATACTATCTTAATAAATACTATCTTACATTCTTAAAATGGTCTTATATTTAGAATTAAGGTAAAAAATCTCATATTTAAAATCAGATGGAATATAATTTATTGAGCATAATATCGAAAAGTTGTAGTAAATTTTGCAAAGTTTAAAAGTTTTAATTACTTCTTTCCACTTTTCTTGATATGTATAAATCCATTTAAATTAACTTATAATAGGTAATTAAGGGAGTAATTCATAAGCAAAACCATATATATATATATATATATATTATTTGGGGTTCAGATAAGCCAATTTGTTATTGGACCCCCATGAGCGATTCTGATGCACGTCCCCCGACTTGTTGGATATGTAGGATTGGGTCCATACGCCGGCAGACAGATCAATATATCAATAAATCAAAATGACTATAACAGAGAGACTAAGTGTGATTAATTTATCCGTAATTAATTATAAAAATAAGTGATTATATTGAAAGTGATTTGTATTTAAATATTTTTATCTCATAAGTGATTTTGAGAAAAGAAATGTGTTTAGATCTTGAAAATTTAAGTGATTATTGAGTTAATAATAAAAAAAAGATAATATAAATAATAATGTGAGAATAAGTGATTATTATAAATAGAAAAAGTTAACTTTTCCTATAATTACTTATTTAAAATATAGTAAGTACTTATTAAAATAATTTTGTAAAATAAGCAATTATACTCTCTATAAGTGCTTATTTTTTTGTATCTAGACAGGATATAAGTAAGTTAATAACTAACATTATTTGTGTGTGTGTGTGTGTGTGTAACTAACATTATTTCACATTCATTTCTGGGCATGAAGAATGTGAACATTGCCATGTTGGAGAACCCTTTTGAGAGAGTTACAATATCGTGAATATTTTGTATGACGACGAAGATCATATTTATAGATTTCTGTTAATTCAGAGTTCTATGTTGGAAATTTATGGATAAATTTATTTGTATGATATTGGTTTAATCCATTTGCTTTTAGTTGGATATTTCGTTTGCTCCCACTGAAATTGAAACATATATTTGGAGATTAAAATGAATGAATATTGTAATGACTTCGATAGGGATGTTATTTTAAAAGATGGTGGATATGATAAGGAGGAAAGTGTTGGTGGAAACAGTGGCAAGTCTCAATTATTTGAGCAGGTGATATAATATTATTGATTATAAATAGCACAACGTAGCATTATTTATATTATTTATATTTACTAGTGTTAATTAAGAAGGTGGCCATTCTCAATCTGAATGGTCCATCTCACCCCATTTCTGACGATTTTCTTCTGTAGGCCTATATTTGGTTTTAAAAAAAAATGGGAAAGTTGCATGGCTTGATGAGTTTGCTATTGAAAAAGGGGGAATGTATTGTGACGGAATTAAACCGAAAGGTTCTTTTCTTCAGAAGCAAGTTAAGTTGCGGCATAACTGGAAAATGACAGTTGGGACTAAAAATTTAAATTAAATATAGTAAGAAATTTTATAATTTTTTTAATAATAAATACAAAACAAACTAATAATAAATTTGTAAAATTCAGTAATAAAAAAATTATAAAATTATTTACTATATTTAATTTAAATTTTTAGTCCCAGTTACCTTTTCCCCAAATTAAATTCATTTCATGTTAGGTTCAACACTAAAGCTCAAATTACAGGAAAAGTAGATCAGGTGGCTGGTCCAATTCAAATCATGCGGGCCCACCATTCTATGTGCGTGCTTCTTTCTCCCACAAATCACAAGATTCACAGCATGCTTTTTTTTTTTTAATAATTTTTAATTTCACATTTTTGTTTGGCCAAAATTTTTATCTAACCTTTTGAAAGTTGCGTAGGCAGGGGCATTTAAATGAACTCAATCAGTATAGGTTTTGTATTTCGTTATTAATTATTTTAGTAGTAATATAATATATACATGGATTTTAAAAATAAAAATTTTGCACATATAACAATGTTTTAGAGATAAAAACTTTGAATTAAAAAAATTGATAACAAAAATTTAAAAATTATACATATATATATATATATTCCCTCTGGTCCTATTTATAAGATGCTATTTTAAAAATTTATTTAGTTCTATTTATAAGGTATTGTGATATTTTTTCATTTGAATTTCCTTTTTTATCTTTCCTTTAATGATTTTTTTTGTTTCATAAATTATTCCAGTCTTTAATCAGTAAGGGTAAGATTAAAAATTTATACTAACTTTTTATAAATTTAATAGTATAATTATGTCCCCTTAACACCCGTGCAATAAATAGTACTTCTTCCGATCTATATTAAAAGACATTTTGTATCAATTACACGCATATTAAAGAAATCATTTTTTCAACTGAAATTAATATAAAAAGTATTTATATTTCTTATTTTACCCTCCCTCATTCTATTATCAAGCTATAAATAAGGAGAGAGAGAAAGCGTTAAATACAAGAGTAAAATAAGAAAAAAAATATTTAATATTTTATATTTTAAATAAAAAATTTATCATATAAAATATTTTATAATATTTATTAAAGGGAGTAACACCTCATAAATAGGACTGAGGGAGAGAGGATATACATAATCTACTAATCTTCAGCAGATTAATAATGGCAATAGCAATAGTAATAGTTGTAATTAACAACAATAATGAAGTAGCATAATGAGTGCCTATTTCCACATCCGTCATAATGCTAGCTGGCTGCGCGCACAAACACCTCCGCGTTGGATACATCATCATCGCATGCGGGAAGACTTTCTATTTTTATTTTATTATTATTATTATTTAACTTAATTCTTAATATAAAATATTTTTAATTATATCATATGAATTAAAAATAGAAATTAAAGTGAAGTAACTATTTTAATTTTTAAAAATATTGTAATATTATTTTAAAATTATTCTTATTTAATTTTATTTTTTTGTAATATATTAAATAGAGATATTTTTTAAAAATATATAATAAATATTACTTTACATATAGTAAAGATCATATATTTAGAATTAGTGTAAAAAATTTTATATTTAGGAGTGGATGAAGTATTTTTTTTTGCATAATGACAATTCTTTTTGGTAATATAAAATTGGCCACAGCCTACAGCACGTTCATAATGCAACATTATATTTTGCTTTTATATATACGTATATGGCATGTGAAACTTGAGCTTGTTGGAGCAGAATTTATGTAAATGAATTGAATTATTTATGATTTATCAATAATATGAATATATATATATATATATTTAGTTATACTCCCTCCCTCCAATTCTATATATAGGATCTTTTACTTTAGTCATATATATATATAAAATCTTTTACAATATACGAGATAATATTTATTATATATTTCTAGAAAAATGTCTCTATTTTATGTATCTAAAGAGAAAGAGTGAGAAATTAAATAAGGGTAGTTTTGAAAAAATATTAAAATTTTTAAAAAAATTGAAATAATTAATTAGTTTTAATTTTTAATCCGCGTGATTCGGTTAAAATAATTTCATATTAAGAATAAGAGGGAGCATCTTATATTGATAATATCAATATGGATGATTTGTCATTTTTTTAAGTTACATAAACTGTGTCTGTGACATTTTTATTTTAGTTTTGCAGGATGTATTTCGTTCTGTCAATAAAGATCTTTTATTTTAATCATGAAATGAAACAGAAGTAAGAGTAATTATGATGTTTGATCCCCGTTTTCATACTTAATCTAATGATTGAAATGAAAAACATAGAAGCGCGTACCGAGACATTGTGTTTCTAACAACATCATGATGTCCAGAAATTTTAATTTGTTTATTTTTTACCAAAATAATTACATTTTTATATTACTCCCTCCGGTCCTATATATAAGATCTTTTACTTTCATCCTAAATATAGGATCCTTTACAATATATAAGGTGATATTTATTATATATTTTTAAAAAATATTTCTATTTAATGTATTTAAAGAGAAAAAGAGAAAAAATAAATAAGGGTAGTTTTAGAAAAATATTAAAATTTTTGGAGAAATCGAGATAGTTAATTAGTTTTAACTCTTTTTCTTAATTCACATAATTCAGTTAAAATGGTCTTATATTAAAAATCAGAGGAAGTATATCAATATCCATGCATCACATAAGAATGATTAATATTTTTAATGGAAAGCGCGCAAAATCGAAAGAAAGCAGTGGGTGATGAAAACAAAGACAAAAAAGTTAGTCTAAAGTGTATGAAATTTTAATTTTAATTTAATATATATATTTATTTTGATTTCATATGTTTGTACTGATTATAATTTTTTTAAAATTTTTGTAATATTACTACTATATGGATATCGATTAACATGTGGATTAATAATTAATAATACATTAATACTAATCCGCTTCTGCTTATGGAGAGATGGTGTGAGATGGTAATTACTCCCTTTTGTTTATATTGTAATATATTTTGTATTATAAGTTTTTATCTAAAATATAAAATATTAGATTTTTTTTATTTTATTCGTATATTTAATTTTTTATATTTTTTATTTATAATTTTATAATAATAATAATAGAATGAGGTATTTAATAAAGATAAAGTAAAAAATATAAATATTTTTTACATTAATTTAAAATAAAAATAATTTTTAATATATATAATTAATATAAAATATTTTATATTATAAATAAAAAGAACAAAAATTAGAGAAGGCGAAGAAAAGGAGGCGAGAAGGATAATAATAATTGTTTTTTTGGCTAAAGGATAATAATTATTGAAAGAAGAGAATGTGTCCATAAAAGAAGGTCAAAGACAACAAATGCAATCAAAAAGCGACAAAATAACTGGTCGTACCACATTCCTTACGTCCTTCCCGCTCTTTTTCCCTGCAAAAATCGGCCCTCCTCTGTTTGTTTGTTTTTTAATTTTTTTATTTCTTCCAAACGAACTTTTTTTTATGCAACTATTAAATACTTCCTTCGTTTTGCTATATAATGTATTTTTTAAAAAAATTAATATTTTATAACATAGTGCACTTTATGAATTACGTAGTATAATTTTTTTCTCTTTTCAAGATTGTCCCTAATTAATAAACTAAAATATTTATTTATTATTAAAATATTTCATTCCCAAAGTATTTAATGAGGGTAATTTGAGAAAAGATAGAAAATTTTGTTAGTTATTAATTATTGTCTTGGTCTGTATGCGGTAGTTAAAAGTGCACTATAAACTGGAACGGAGGGAGCATTTAATATAATTATATTTTTATGATTAAATTCAAAATTTTTATTTAAGTTGATATAACCTGCTTATCAATTAAATAAAGCATTCAATGTTAACAAATGAGCCTTCTTTAGTATTCTCTTCAGCTTATAAAAATTATTATTTTAAAAATTTTCATATAGATAAAAAAAGTCATTAAATATTTAAAACATTATAAACTTTAATAAAATTTCACCAAAATGTTCTTAATTTTAATGATATCTTAAATAATATATTTGATATTAATGATGAGTAAAATATCAAAATAAATAATTAATGTTGTATTAAAATTTGAAAATGATCAATACTGTGAGGTATTTAAAAATCTTAAAAAAATAATTTTTATTAACCGGAGGAACTACTGTTTCCCACTTGCCTTCGTCTTTTTTATTGCTTAAAATAATTAACTTCACATATTGTTTATGTATCTAACACGTTTTTTTCTTTTTAAATCTAATTCTTAGAAATTTTTTTAATCCAAATTCCAAACATTATTTTTATTTAAAATAATTAACAAATTTTATTTGATAAAGTCCAATAATATCATATAATCCATATAACTGACATCATTTAATAGGATAAAACTATTATCCTTATTGTTTAGAATTAACAAATTTCATTATTCCTATAAAACATGAGTAAAATAAAAACCCACCCAAAGGTTAACTTATAGTAACTAAGCGAAATTCATTTCCTGTTTAATCCCATATTAAATGACACTATTTGTGAACAATCTGGTAAATTACTCCCACCATTTCATTTTATTTGATTCGATTTGAAGATTTTTAAATATTTTATTTTATCTGTTGTTTTAAAAAATTAATAAAAAATTATTTTTTTTTCAATTATACTCATGAATAGTTAATAGTATCTAGCTTTCTATTGTAACTTAATACTCCATTTAGTTTTAACTAATTTACACATACGAAGATAAATAATTAAAAATAATTAAAATTATTAAATTTTATGAAATTTATCATAACTTTTTAATATTACCCCAATTAATTATAATTTATCCTATTTATATATTTATTAATCTCTCCATTCCATAATTTTTAATAAGAGACAATATGAAAAACAATATTTAATATTTAAAATGTGACTTATGTTTTGTATATATATGAATTTTTCTAGAAAGCGTTTTATAATAAGGAATATAGAAAATACTCAAAAAATAAGTAATAATTAAGAATAATTTAATAAAATTACATAATTAATTATGTTATTGATTACTCCTCCATTCCATTTTATTTGTCGTTTTAAAGGATTTTACACATACCAATAAAATTATTAAATGATATAGATTATAGTAAAATTTAGTAGTATTTTACCAAAATATCCTTAAACTAAATATTAAAAGAAGACTCATATTCCACCTATTATTATTTTTAATGAAAGGTAAAAAAGTAAAGAGAATAATTAATATTTCATTTGTAATATAAAATAATAGATAAATTGAGACATTTAAAATTCTCTAAAACTACAAATAAAATGGGATGGAAGAAATATAATTTCTTAATTCTTGTGCCGAAATCTTAAACCAGAGATGCTAAAATAACCTTAACTTTGCATAATGAAAGAGTTATTTTGATTATGGTAAAAAAAAAAAGAAAGAAAGAAAGAAAGAAAGAAAGAGTTATTTTGATTAAAACAAACATTTTCAAACACCAATTATAATTAATTTTTTTTAAATTAACTAAATCTAAAAGAAAATGATGGTAGCAAGGAGTAATAATAGATTACTTCTTTCAAATCTTCAAAGCACAAGCAAAAGTCCAGCTCAAATATTGTTGTTATATATATATATATATGTTGGTGAGTCTATGAGTTTATTTCCAATGACAAGATATTACCAATTGAGATTATTAGGACACTCAAGCATTTGCATGTGCAAATATGAATTCCTATCAACTTAAATATATTCATTTAATTTAGTCGAATAACATGAAAAAACTTTAATGGTTAAACTTCCATATTTAATGCATTTTATTTTATTTAGATTTTATTTGAAATTAGGAAAAAATAGGATAGGAAAATATTATAAAGAAAAATAAGTAGGAATCTAAATAAGAGTGTGTATAGATTTTTTTTCATTTTATCTCTAAATTTTTCTCTTCTTTTATTTTTACCTCATTCAAATGAAAGATTAAATTAAGACAAATAAATTTTTTTACTCAGATTTTGTAACTAATTATTGTTATTAACACCACTAACTTATGATTAAATTTAAAATTCACGTTAAGTCGGCAAGTTTGAGTATTAATGATATACTATTGACTAGAATTTACTCCATTTTTAATATAAAAACTTTATTGAGGTTTTGTAAAAAACAATCACATATTTTTAAATTCAAAATAAATTTTTTATTCAATTTAGATTATAATTGTTCAAGTTAAGATATTTATTTGATAGAAAACCAGAAAAAAGATACTCCCTCCGATCTTATATATAGAATTTTTTATCCTGATATTAAATATAAGACTTTTTATCATATATGAAATAATATTTATTATATATTTTTAAAAAATATCTCTATTAAATATATTTAAAGAGAAAAAAATATATTAAATAAGAATAATTTTAAAAAAATATTAAAATTTTTAAAAAATTAAGATAATTAATTAATTTAATTTTAATTTTTAATTCATATGACATGGTTAACAAAATTTTATATTATGATATGGTTAAAAAAATTTTATATTAAAAAATAACGAAAGTAAATGTAAGGGACTTTTAATAAAAACAAAAAATATCATCAGACGTTATTTTGGAGTTTTCAAAAGGAGTGCGTCAGTAAGGTAAGGTGACTGAGGTGATAGCTCACCGCAGGTGACCAAATTATTGACCTTGTCTCTCATAACATTCTCTTGGCTCGTACGTTCCTTCCCCTTCCCCGGTCCCTTTAAAAACCCTAACGCCGGCACTTTTTAACCCCTTCATTCTCCTACTCCACCTCCACCTCCACCTCCACCTCCACCTCCCTGACTCTCTCTCTCCGTCTGCCACGTGTCCCACCTACTGTGCTGGGACCCACACCCTTCCTCCTCCGGCTTCCATGTGCACCAAACTGTGAGTGCCATTTCTATGCTCTCATCCTGTGTCTCTAGCTGTCTCGCTGACCTTTACTACGGCGATTTGGATTTTCAATTATAAAATTTGTTAACGTTGTTGAAGTCTATCACTCCGCCATTTGTTGCGTAACAGCTTGAAATAGCATAGTCAGGCTGTGTTGCTGGAGTCATTCTTCGCCGTAGATCAGGTAGGCACATACGGAATTTTCTCCTTCGCATCGCAGTGCTCTCTGTTGCTCTTCGATTTCCTGTCCGACACGTGAGTTCTGGGGATCGGACTTGAGGCTACACTGATTGGAGATCCTCGGTTGATGTAAACACCTGCTATCGGTACAATGTCCGGCCCTTTGGATCGTTTTGCCCGACCTTGTGAGTTCATTTTCCTCGCATTTTGGGTGTTTGGTAAAGTTGGGTTTGTTTTCTTGGTGTCCATGGTGAATGCGTCTCACTCTTCTGAGTCTAGGGTTTGCTTTCTTGTCTGCTAGCATGAAAAGGTTATGGAAAATTTAGATCAAGAAAGTTAAGCAAAACTTCACTTGTTAAGTGGTAGGTTTCAGTCTAGGCAGATAAAAATCATTATTTGCTGGTTTCACAAAGTGGTTTGGCGAAATTTCTTGGGTGTTAGCTATCAAAATTTCTAGACCTACAGATAATGTGTTCCTTTTCTTAGGGTTAACTGTCATTGATAATTGGACTGGATAGGCTTAAATGAGTGGATTTTGTGAATATCGGATTTAGGGCTTTATGTGTTCGGAGATTTACCATCTTTTTACGACCAGAATATATCTCCTCATATGATATTTAAAAGTACTTCTTCTTGAAATGTCAATTTTGTTGATTGTTGTGTTTTGATGTTACCAGGCTTTGAGGGGTTCTCTGGTAGTGATGAGAAAAGAGAAAGGAGATCTGATTTTGAGAACTCCGAGGATGAAAGGAGGACAAGAATTGGATCTCTCAAAAAGAAAGCAATTAATGCATCTACCAAATTTAGGCATTCTCTCAAGAAAAAGAGTAGCAGGAGAAAAAGTGATGGCCGTGTTAGCTCTGTGTCCATTGAGGATGTACGGGATGTTGAGGAGCTGCAGGCTGTTGATGCATTTCGGCAATCACTTATTATGGATGAATTGCTTCCCGAAAGACATGATGATTACCATATGATGTTAAGGTGCTTGTTTTAAGATGGTGTTAAATTACTTCTATGATCTTGGTTCAAATGGGCTTATGTTCTTCTTTTTTTTTTTTTTTTAATTTTATGTTTTATAGATTTCTAAAAGCAAGGAAATTTGACATCGATAAAGCAAAGCACATGTGGGCTGATATGCTTCAATGGAGGAAGGAATTTGGTACTGACACTATTATGGAGGTAAATGCAGATAGAATTTGAATGATGATTTGACTTCAGATTTAAATTTAATGGACAGAACTTAGATTTGACTTCTTCATATTTCATTTTTTCATCAGGATTTTGAGTTCAAAGAGTTAAATGAAGTTGTCAAGTATTATCCTCATGGTCATCATGGCGTTGATAAGGAGGGAAGACCTGTTTACATTGAAAGACTTGGAAAAGTTGATCCGAACAGACTTATGCAAGTCACAACCATGGATAGATATATAAAGTACCATGTTCAGGAGTTTGAAAAAGCTTTTGCAATAAAGTTTCCAGCTTGCACTATTGCAGCCAAGAAGCACATTGATTCAAGTACCACAATCTTAGATGTTCAAGGCGTGGTATGTTGCTGGGCCTTCAGCTTTCAACTGTTTCTCCTTTTAATTACATATAAAGTTCTATTACCCACACACCTTCTAATAATCACGGTGAAAATTACCAGGGCCTTAAAAATTTTACAAAGTCTGCCCGGGAACTCATTACACGATTGCAGAAGGTTGATGGTGACAATTACCCTGAGGTACCAATCCTGGTTCCTTTGCACTTTGTGGTTATTCTTCTTTCAAATTTTGATTTCAACTGTTTTGGAAATTTGAAAGATGAACATATACTATTATTCTGGTGAATGATTTGTCTTTTTTATTTTTGAAACAGACGCTCTACCAAATGTTTATTATAAATGCTGGCCCTGGATTTAGACTGCTGTGGAACACTGTCAAGACTTTTCTAGATCCCAAAACAACCTCAAAGATTCATGTATGTGAAAATGCTGTCTTCTGGCTGTTTAAAAGCTTTGTCTAATGTTTTATTTAAGGCTGCTGGTATTACTTTCTCTTTACTTAATGCTTCTTTGAAAATATTACCTAGGTTCTTGGAAACAAGTACCAGAGCAAATTGCTTGAAATAATTGATGCTAGGTAAGGATTAATTTTTATAAATTTCATGTTTCTTCTATTTCCATGCATGTTATAATTTTCATGTATTTGTATTTGTCTCCCCTTTTTTGAATCGACTAATGCATTATGTGTTTCTGGCATCATTATACTATCCTGTTAAACACCTAATAGTTTTGTTCTCTTGATGAAGTGAGTTGCCAGAATTCCTCGGAGGTACTTGCACTTGTGCAGATCAGGGAAGTTGCCTCAGATCTGATAAAGGGCCCTGGAAAAATCCTGCAATACTGAAGGTTATATGCTGGCCTTACTTGCCTCATTATTGTTAGGCTCAACAATTGTTGTACTATTTGTTATAGGCTTAATAGTACATTTGGAGTTGTTGCAGATGGTTCTTAGTGGTGAAGCAAGGCGGGCAAGGCAGGTGGTAAAAGTTCTAAATAGTGAAGGAAAGGTTATTGCATACGCCAAGCCACGATACCCTATGGTAATTGTTTGTACTTTGCTGAGGGAGCTAAAATGCATGATATCATGCCTTTCTGTTTCCTTTTTATTATATATTATATAACTATATCAATAATTCTGCCAATACTTATTAGCAGGTAAAAGGCAGTGATACATCCACTTGTGAATCAGGCTCCGAAGCTGAAGATATAGGTTCTCCAAAAGCAATGAAGGTTTACTCACACCTTAGGTTGACTCCTGTTCGTGAGGAAGTAAGTTTTTACATTGTGATCTGTTTCCGTCCAGTCTTTTTGTTCGATGACAAAAGATGCAATTGATATTGGGATCTTTTGTGCACCCACCTAGTTTTGTAAATAAAATGGCTACCAAATAAATTCTTTTTTACCAGAGTCTTACACTTATTATGTTATGACTGTGATGTATTTACTGATGCACATTTAAAACTACAGTAACTAGTGATAATATTTGAAAGTATGATTTTGTTCAACACATAACATCTGTCAAAACCTAGCTGTAGGATTAGCTGTGTATACCAATTATATGAGAGTTGTTCCCAATTTTTGTTCTTCCTCAGGCTAAGGTAGTTGGGAAGACAAGCTATGCTGGTAACATACCTGGGTATGATGAATATGTTCCAATGGTGGACAAGGCCGTAGATGCTAGCTGGAAGAATCAAGCATCTCTCCAGGGATCATATATTTCAAAAGGTTAGCAACTTTAGCCTGATAATCATAGTTGATGTTTCCCTTTTATGGATCTTCTCGGGGATGGGGGCTATACCATTGGGTATAACTTGGTGACGATGAATGCATAATTTTTGGCTAATTTTGGATTGATCAATGTGATGTTGAAATGTCTTAGATGTGGGCTTAATTGAAGATGTGGACATTTTCTGTGAATGCTGTAAAGCACTTTGTAATTTTGTGCACAATTATTATTATTATTTTTTTATTCTCAAGTTTCAGTTTTCAATACCTCTTCTAATTGAGAGTGTTGCTCTCTTGGTTTTGATGTAATTTTATTGGAAAATTGAAATTGAATCTTCGAATACAGGAACACCTCCCCTTCCTGACATTGAGAAAACTCCAGAAGGGATTGGAGCTCGGATTTGGGTAGCCCTGACGGTCTTCTTCTTGACCATACTTAGCCTCTTCCGCACAGTTGCATGCCGCATGACTAATAAGCTTCCTGCAGCATCAACTAAAGATGACCAGAGCACTTCAGAAACAGCTCTTGATACCTCAAACAATGAGGATTGCCAGCCAGGATCGCCAACTGCAGTATGTGCAGAGGTGGATCTCCTTCCATCTATGTTAAAACGGTTGAGTGAGCTTGAAGAGAAGGTTGAAACTCTCCAATCAAAGCCATCTGAGATGCCTTCTGAGAAGGAGGAGTTGCTGAATGCTGCTGTCTGCCGGGTAGATGCTTTGGAAGCAGAGTTAATTGCCACAAAAAAGGTAGGGTATTATATTTTTGCAGAAAGGGCAATCGTGATTCATGACAATGCAATTTATAGTTGTAGTTAGTCTAAAATACCAAGCTGTTTCCATTTTGTCTTTTCCCTCTTATTCTCCAATAATCTTTAAATTTGTAAACAAATGCCCCTGCTTTCCTAGCCGTCGTCTGTATAGAGAACTATCCTTATACGCTGTTTACTGAAGGTTTGCCCTTTTCTTCAATGATGAAGCTTGCTAAAATTGAAAGAAGAGGAAGTTGAAAATAGCTTGATGGATGTTCCAAATTGCTTAGATGTTGTTTGCATTTGCTCCTTATGCCTGCATGCCCTGTTCTTATGCTTTTGTAAAATGCTTGCGTAGTGGTGTGAAGAATAGTTGAAGTCTTGTTGATCAAGATACTAATGTTACATTTGCTGGATCCCCCCTCCCCCTTTTTCTTTGTTTTTGTACGGTTTTTTTACATAGGCTCTCTATGAAGCGTTAATGAGGCAAGAGGAGCTTCTTGCTTATATTGATAGTGAAGAAGAAGCCAAGTTACGGGTAAGTTGGCATATGTTTTACTGTGACACATAGTCAAAGGGATATTTTTTTCAGATGTTTATATTCGTCTCATTTTGCTGCCTTTGAATCAGAAGAAGAAGTTTTGCTGGTGAGTTTTGTTGCCGACGGAGAGAAACTCCATGGGGGAGGATGCTTCTCAAAGAAAGCACAGCGTTTCTATCCTAATTAGTGTTGGCCTTTCACATGATGTAAACTCTGAACAGTTTTTTGAGTGTATTTTGGTCAAACTAAAGTAAGAATTTGTTTCAAAATGTTTTTATAGCCCCACAATGGCTTCTTTCGTCAGCTTGAATGCGAGCTTTGTTGCTTGTATTGACCGCCTTCGTTTAATTTCCTTGTGTTGCATCTGTTTATTAGAAAAGGTCTTTTTTTGTTTTTTTCCCGACGTCTTATTATCAGCATGGACGAATATCATCTAAACAACGCTTTAATTGGCTGATGGCATAAAGGTTAAGATACTGTAGTTGTAATGTATTAAACATTTGAAAGAGTGACATTAATAATAAAATGTACATATATAGGATTTTTTTCCTTTCTACTGTATTTTTATTTTCATATTTACATGATATATATTTATTAAGTGTGGAATATCCAAATCCTTAACTTATATGGATTGCTTGGTTGTCTCAATTCTAGTAAGTCTGTATTTGGGATAGTGGTGGGGTATCAAAAACCTAGGTTGGTACTTGGCTTTTGATTTTAGTGTTTATTCTGATTGGAAAAGGAAAATTGTCGTATCCTTGAGTAATGGAACAATGTTACCCTTAAGTATGTTACTATACTATAAAGGTGATATTTGAAACAAGATGAATTTCAGGTGTTTTTTTGGTTAATGTTCGTTATTAGGATTGGAATATGGGTTCTTTAATTCTGATAAATGTAAACGATTCCAATAGATTCTATGACGTGATTTTTTTTTATAAAAAAAGTGGGGTATCTATTATATATAGTATATATATTTGTGGGAAGCCGTATTTGAAAAACGGCTTTTGACCGTACTTGGCGTAACTAAATGTTGATAGCTTCAAATGGTGTAAAATATAAGTTGCTAGTAATGATTGAACTTCATACCTTTTAGATAGGAAATATGCACATTACCACCATACTAGATGTGTATTGTTATTTGTGAACAATTCTATTTATTGGTTTAAGACGTTATTAAATGATTTCGCCTTCAATATTTTGACTTATTCTTTTACATTGACGTCATGATTTAAATTAAATTTACAATTTCTCTGAATGGTTTTAAAAAATACATTACTTTAAAAAAAAATTCATGGTTCCAAGAAAAATACATGATTCCAAGCTGTTTAATTGAGCCATCGGGATTCCAAATTTGATGATGGCATCCTCCTTTCTTAATCTACTCCCTCTGATATTTAATATAAGACTCTTTTAACCGAATCACATGGATTAAAAATTAAAATTAAAACTAATTAATTACCTCAATTTTTTCGAAAATCTCAACATTTTTCCAAAATTACCCTTATTTAATCTGTTTCTCTTTCTCCTTGGATATACTCCCTCTGTTCCAGTTTATAGTGCACTTTTAACTACCGCACACAGACCAAGACAATAATTAATAACTAATAAAATTTTCCACTTTTTCTCACATTACCCTCATTAAATGCTTTAAAAATGAAATATTTTAATCATAAACACATATTTAGGTTTATTAATTAGGGACAATATTTAGGTTTATTAATTAGGGGCAAAATTACACTACGTAATCCGCAAAGTGCACTATATTATGAAACATTAATTTCTCAAAAAAGTACACTATATAGCGGAACGGAGGGAGTATTAAATAGGGACATTTTTTGAAAATATACCATAAATACTACCTTGTATATTATAAAAGGTCTTATATTTAATATCAGAACAAAAGATCCTATATACCGGAAGGGAGTATATAGTAAGCTGTTTTCTTTCAATTCTCTAATGTTTTTACTTTCCTTCCTTACTTCCTTCTTTCTTTTTTATTTGTTAGTTTTTAATATCTAATGGTTAATCTTTTTCTCCTTCCTTCTAGATCCCATGTACAGCCTTGACAGTTAACCCTAATTGTTGCGAAAGTATTAATTGTTACTCTCTCTGTTCCAGTTTATAGTGTACTTTTAACTACCGCACACATACTAAGACAATAATTAATAACTAACAAAATTTTCCACTTTTTCTCACATTACCCTTATTAAATGCTTTGAAAATAAAATATTTTAATCATAAACACATATTTGGGTTTATTAATTAGGGGCAATATTGGAAAGAGAACAAAATTACACTACGTAATCCGTAAAATGCACTATATTATGAAACATTAATTTCTCAAAAAAATGTACTATGTAGCGGAACGGAGGGAGTAATTGCTAACTGCTAATTTTCTGAATGTCCTTTAATAGTCATCTTTTGATACAAAATTGATCATTTTAGTGAATAGATTTATATTTAAACTTTTACTCATATCATTGGTAAACTTGTACTTTTATTGATCGTGTGTGGTGAAATTATGTCATTAATTAGGGCAGGTAATCGGTTGGTGCTGTTGCTGTATCTTTCACGCTCTGTGTATTTGTTTGAATGATTATGTTGAGTCGGTTAAGAAAGTCCTTAATGAAGGGAAAGTAGTTCTCTTTTCCTTTTTATAAGAGTTTTTTTTATAGTTTATATTTATACGGATGTTAAATTCAGTTAGTTTCATATAACTTGTAGTTAATGAATTCTTTCTTATAATTAATTTATTATATCATAATTTTGAGAATTTATTTTTCTGATAATATATTATTTTATATTATATATATATTCCTTAACTTTCTTAAATATTCTATGTGCTTTTTAAATTAAATCACTGCGTTGCACAGGTAAAATTTTCTAGTTTCTTTTAAAAAGGCTATTCAACTCCAAGTCATGTTTTAAGAAATTAATTGATAGTGAAAAATGTTTGGGAGTTTAAAAAAATATTGGAATTGAATGAAAAAGGAAAAGAGAGGGAATATCAAAACGGGACAAGTTTTCGATTCTTCTCTTTGGGTCGGAATTTTTTTTTTATCATTTGCTGTGTTTTCTTTTTGGCCACAATCCTTTACTCTATGTCTTTATTATAGGGTTATGTATGCTAACGGTAGCGATGAAGTTTAATGTATTGAAATATGCGCTTATATGGCTGATAAAAAGAAAAAAGAAAAAGAAATATGCGTTTATATGACCACAAGTAAAATTACACTAACGTAACAAGTTAAAATTGATGAATAAACTTTGATTTTAAATCCATTTAAACACAATCATTAATATAAAATATATATATATAAAGTAGAGCCAATGCTGTTCACAGATTTCATACTTTGCACAATGTCTCTTTATCTTTTAGACCAAGCATGAGAAAATATGTCTAGTTTTTACTATATACATTTTATTCACAAAAAGATATATACAATTTTCAAAGACCATCACACTATATAATAATCAAGTTTTCTTTTTAATTTTTATTTGTAATCGAATAATGAACAAAGAAAACAAAAGAGCTGAATCTAATGACATGGATTCAACTTTGATGTATATAATCTTTGAACTCCCACAATCAGCTGACACAGTTTTATTTAACCCTTACCAGCGAAACTGCAACAAAAAACCCAAAAGCTTGTGTAAGAGAAACCACTCTTGACAAGATTCTATTGAAGAGTATATTCATTTTAAGTATTTGTTATCAGCATTTTTTTTTAAATTAGACTATGATGTGAAGACTTCCTCATTTTTTTGAGGAGAAGACTTGAAAAAGTTTCCTAGTTATTTGACGCTGAAGTTTTTTTTTTTTTTATTATTCAATTATAAGTTTATGACGTGTGGAAATACTTTGATAAACTGAGAAAGAATCCAGGCGCAGCAGTATTAGAGTAAAGATGACTTACAAACTTCTTTTTCTTCTTCTTCTTTTCAATGGAGGCTTGGAGCTCCTCGTGTCTAGCAAGGGCTTCATGAAGAGCCTCAAGTATCAAAAAGGAAACAAAGAAGCTTTTGTCAGATTTTGTCCTCAAATAATTAATGATGAAATTCAATTATGAAGGGAAACTAGAAACTAGTAATACCTTTTCGGATGCAGCTAACTCTTGCTCAAGACTTCTGACTTTGCTTAGAGTGGCATTCAGAAGTTCTTCTTTCTCTTTTGGCATGGCTGGTTTTGTGTTGAGACCACTCATCTTCTCTTCTAGTTCAGCTACGCGCTTCATCAAGGCCATGTGATCACTAAATGAAACACTTGGTGTTTTCATTGGTGTACTCTCACACTGTACTGAGCAGCCATAGATGGCGGCTTCGGTGAGTTTCCGTGGTATGTGCATTGTCATTCGGATCATGGTTAAAATTCCCATCAATAAGGCCATGATCCCACCCATAAAATGATTGTTAAACACAATAGAAGTCTTGTAAGCATTGTCAGTGAAACCATCTGCTGTTGTTGGAAGAGGAAATTGACAAATAAAAATGCATGGTAATGTGCAAGAGATGGGTAAATCAAACTGGAAATGAAAAAGAAATGTAGTGAGATCCAATTCTGATAGCTTATAAGCTTTTGCATATGGGGTTTGCTAAAGAATTTTTTGTAAGCAAGTATAATTTTAACAAGTAAGATTAACTATAAGTTTGTACCAAAATACCTTTACTGATTGCAAATTTATCATTTTGTACAGCTTTTATCCAAGCTGCATTCAGTGGCTTGTCAACCCCCTGGACATCATGGTACTGATGGAAACTATATTGCTTCATGACCTACAATTTATAGGCAGAAATACAACAGGAAAAGTAAACTGATAAAGTAAAACCAGAGAAAAAAATTAAGTTCAAGTCATAAATTTGTCTCATTTCATTTTGTTATAGTTTTTTAAGGTACGGATCAAAAGAAGGTAGAGTTTTTCCCTTATAAATTGTGCTCATTATGCACATATCTTACAGTTGCATCAAGCTAAATTGCTAATCTATGCACTGTCCTTAAACTATTTCTTGCAAGATGTATGACATAGGAATTGCAACAGAATGAAGTCTAAGAAACTTACTCCTTCTGGAGCTGGAGAGAGTTTGGCATTCTCCACTTCTGTCAATGGAAGTTCTACTGATCTTTTGTTGAAAGAATCGCATCCCTTAATATTGCAGAGAAACCCCAAAAAGAAAAATTATCACATTTTCTAGAAAATAAGATGTACAAAGAAGCAAGTTTCATAACAAAGCTGGTAAAGAAAGACTACCCTTAGATATGATTTGTCATCTCCATAAATTGTGTTCTCATGAATTCCTGCTAAGGTTCTCCTTCTGCATTTTCCCTCTTGATTTTGAACCATCTAAATCATCAAAAGAGAAAACTTCATTGTTTTCTTTCGCTATTGCTAAAAAGAAATTGAGTTTTCAAAAGTAAATTACCCCCAAGATATCTGGGTCATTCCATGGTCCTTTGTCAGAAAGCATGCAACCACCTTTTTCTGCACAAGTACAAGTACCACCCAAGAACTCTGGAAGTTCACTGGTAAATACAATAGAAAGCAAGGTGTAATATATAGCTGAATGGGTAACGCTATAAAATTGCCATACTTAACGAAGTTGGTGAGGAAAAGTTTATGTTACTACTTGGTTGTAAGCAATGGTACTACAAGACTCAGATGGCTTAAACAACAATGGAGTTAGTTGAGAGGGAATATTTCAATGCATAAGGAGCATAAGTTACCTGGCATCAATGATCTCAAGCAACTTGCTTTGGTATTTGTTACCTAGAACCTGTTCAATAAACCCTAAGTCTGCTAAGTACTCCTCTTCTTAGCATAAATAAACAATTTTTCAAAATTAATATATTAAAATGCTTACATGGACTTTTGTTGTTGTCTTGGGATCAAGGAAGGACTTGATTGTGTTCCACAGGAGTCTAAATCCAGAACCAGCATTGATGATAAACATCCGGTTTAGTGTCTGCAGACAGAATAGTTCAATTAGGGTAAATCAGAAAGATGCCATTTCAGCAACGAAAAATTCTCAAGTGGTCCGGTCTACCAAAATTAGATAGACTAAGTCAATTATACTTGACATGTTATCATATTAGACATACTTCAATTTTTGGCATGCTACAAGTATGATTGACTTGGTCTGTATATCTTTGGTGGATTAGATCTATCTAAAAGCTTCAATTTTAGCTAGGGAGGAAACAAATATGGTGGAAGTAAAGAACCTTTGTGGCTAAAGCTAAACTAGTACCTCAGGATAGTTGTCACCATCAATCTTCTGAATCCTTTGGATGAGCTCCCTTGCAGCTTTGTTGAAATTCTTAAGCCCCTGAACAGCCATGCAAGTTAGCATTTATATGAAACTTCTTTTTACATGTCATATACAATTATAATAGTTGATACAATCTCCAAAAGTTTTATCAGAAATGGACAATGCCTCCTTAATTTATGGCTATATCATTCAAAATTTCATGAGATATTCTTTTGTGAGGTGGCTGAAAAACTGAACAGCTGTAGAACTTCATACATACCACTCCTTGCACGTCCAAAATAGATGTGCTCTGGTCAATGTGCTTCTTAGCAGCGATTGAACATGCAGGGAACTTAACAGCTAAGGTCCTCTCAAACTCTCTCACATGGTACTTGATATATCGATCCATTGTTGTTACTTGCATCAGCTTATTAGGATCAACCTGACCCAATTTTTCAATGTAAACAGGTCGGCCATCCTTGTCAACGCCATGATGCCCTTGTGGGTAGTATTTTAAAACTTCATCTATCTCTTGGAAATCAAAATCCTTAGTAGAACAAAGACATTAAGGTTAGACACATAAACCAAAAGTGTCAAACAAGAACTGAAGAGCATAAGATAAAAATGATGAATAATCTTTCTGTCTTTCAAGGGAATACCTCCATAATAGTGTCAGCACCAAATTCCCTTCTCCACTGAAGCATATCTACCCACATTTGCTTCGTTTTCTCAATATCAAATTTCCTTGCTCTCAAGAATCTGGATTATCTCACATTAAATTTTTAGATCCATGAGATGAAGCCAATGATGCTAAAGGCTATATCCGTAAATAAAACAGGAAGAAATTGTTACTTTGGCTACCTTAGCATCATATGATGATCATCGTGTTTTGCGAGATAAAGCTCGTCCAAGATAAGCGCTTGGTGGAAGGCATCAACTGCCTGCAACTCTTCTGTGTTAAGTTCATTCTCAAAACCAATAGACATAACTCTACTGTTCTTCCGACGTTTCTTTGTCAGTGAATTCCTGAACCTGGATGAGGCATTTAATGCTGCCTTCTTTAAAGTTGCAAGCCTTTTCCTCCTTTCGTCCTCAGCCTTATCCATTTCAATAACTTTGATTGCAGAAAAGAAAAAATTTACTCTCCTAAGTTTGAATTAGAAAATAGAATGAAAGAAAAAAAAATCACATTTTGAGGGTATTGTTCATCATGCTGCTGTTCTTTCTGTTAACATCCTAGAAAAATATCATTTCCATGCATTCCAAATAGCATAACATTAGGATTTCTATCTCCTATCTGTTTGTCATCTAACCAATAATTACCTTGAACAATGGCTTTGGATATAAGACACTAGTATATCTCTAATGGCTCAATTATCTTCATTCCTTATGTTTCACGTTTCTCATTATCATAGATAAGAAATGTTGCAAAACAGTCAGCATGCAATTTCACATTTTAGCAGAAACTTAACCCATATAGAGTAGATTAATATTCCTAGAGCACAGTCATAAAATGAAAGAAAATGCACTGCAAGGTGATGCAGAGGACAATTCTGCACTTACGCGTTTTAAGGGTTCGATCAGCCGGTATATACATAGTGTCACACATGATTAATGAATCTTGTAAGCTTACTCCAATGAGAATCGACACTCGAATATAACAATATGCCCAGAATTAAAACTTCACCTAAACCCACGAAGAGAAAAAAAGGAAAAAAAAAAATCAGAAGCTTAAAGAAAGAACCCAACCTTCATTTAGCATGCATTGAAAAAGAAAATGCAGAAGGAACACAGAAATAGAGAAAACTGGATGACTATATGCAGCTAGAAATCGCTAGAAGGGTATTTTTCTGAGCTTTTGAAGTTTACATGATGAATCAATAATATTTAGTCAAAAGAAGGAGTGGTAGGAGACCATAGATACTTTGTGACAGGAATATACGAGGAGATTGCAAAATCTGAAACAAAAGAACACAGAAATTTATGATCTCTGAAAATCTCTCAAACTAATGGGAGTTATGGGACCATGAAAAGAGGACCGAAACGGACACCCCAGAATGGCACTACTCGATTTAGTGATTCCGAAATGCCAATTTTGTTTATTGATACTGCTAAATTGACGAGGCCCTTCAGATATTACCCATTTAACCATTTTTAAGATTCGGTTTTGCCGACGGAAAAAGAAAGTTTTAAGCGTTAGCGATGTGCAAGCAACTCCGTTCATATTCTTCTGCACGACGCCTAACAAACTAACTAGCTATTAAAATAACAGTATAAGTTATTTTACTTCTGTATGATACGAGGATGATTGTAATATTTATACTTTATCCGTTTATTGTTTGTTTTTATGTGTGGATTAAGGTTTTATCTAACATGAATATAATTAATATGCGGAAGTTCCTTTCAAATTTATTAATAATGTTATCTTTGATTTTTAGGCTATTCTTGGAAGTTTAAAATGAAATAATTATTAATAAAATATAATAGAATGTAACGGAATAGAATGAAATGTGATATTGTTTGGTAGTTTTATTAGAGAAAGAAATGACTTCATTTAACTATTATTTAAAAGTTATTATAAAATGAATGGAATGAAATGGAATGTATTATAATTTTTTTTAATATTACCTTTATTAGTAAATTTAAATAAAAAGTGTGTGAACAAATTCTTTTTTTTCACATAAAAAACTCTTACTACTTTTAGTTTCTAATAAATACATCTTACAACAACAACAATAATAATAATAAATACTTTTAGTTTATTATTATTATTATTGTTGTTGTTGTGTTGTAAAACGAGTCTTCCAGAAATAATATTAAGAAGGAAGAAAAAATTTAATCTGAAAATAAAAGTAACTAAACTAACTATAATAGAGTGCAAAACACAAGAAAATTATGGTAAATCACAAAACTTGTGGAAGAAAGCATATCTTGAAGCGGTGATTCAATTGTATATGTGTGAGGTATGATGTGATTGGAGTAATCCGATTGATGTGATGATGAAACATCAATAAAGGCACAATATGACGGGATAGCTTTGGTGGCATTGAAGGAATAAAAAGAATTATGATAATGAATATATTTTTTTTGTTAGGGTTAAAGGGTGTTTTTATAATTCAAATAATTACTTTTAGTCATTTCATTCTTGACTCCCCAATTTGGAAGAGAAGAAAAATTAGATTTAGGATGATTTATAAGACTATCTATTGTCATCCCACTCCCTCATTACAAAAATTCTCAAATAATAATCCAATCCATATAATCATTTCATTTCATTCCACTCCATTCTAAAAAAAATTCCCAAACATAACATTAAAATAACATATGAGGATATAAGTGAAAAAAAAAATTAATGTTGTCTTGAAATTTTAAAATAACATATAAAGATATACAAAAAAAATTTTAAAATGTGACAGATAAAAAAAATAGAAGAAGTATAAAAGAAGTTTTAGTGTGAAGCTATAAAAATTGCGTCCATGTGAAAATTTAATATTCATCAGATTATTAAAAATTATTAATTTGTTATGTTTTGATGAACAATATAATAATTGAGACGTAAGACATTGACATTCAGAGTAAGTTTTCTCTTTTATTTGAAACTAATTATGCACCCATGTCATGCATGATTTTTGTGAAAAAAATAAATTTTAAATCAAAATTTAAATATTATAATACGATAATTTATGGATCAAAGGAAATTATAAAATATAACCAATAACATTATGATTCAATATTTGAGAAATGTTAAATATTGAATAATAATATTAACATCATACTTAACATGAATGTATATTATTAAAAACCTCTTTAAATACCATGTTTCTTGTTGTGGTGCTTGTGTTGCCATTCTGGTCAAAAATCAAAACTTTCAATCTTTCTCTATTTTGTACACGAAACACAGTAACATATAATTGATTATGCATAAAGATAGGTTGTTGTAAATATAACCTAACATTGCATAAGGTCTAAATTTGACTCTTATTGATAGTCACAGTAAAAGACAACATGAAGGGAAACTGTCTTTTACTGAATGTGAATAGTTATTTTAAATCAGATAGGCATATAGCAATTCTATGTATATAACCTTCAAACCTTCATTGGTTCCGGAGATCACTGTAGTTTGGATGACATACTTACTAGTATTCAACACAATCAAATGTGTACCATTACACAAGCTAAGTGATTTATCAATATTTCTTAACAATATGATTGGAGCACCAACTTTAAGGCGTATCTCATGATTTGGTAGTGCTGACATTGAAATAGAATTCAAGAACTCTCTGGAGTAAAGATCATGTAGTAAATCCACATTAACATCATCTTTCACCAGACTATCAGAACTAAAGCAAACAACCTCCTCACCAGGAAACATATCTAACATATACTCATTCACCTGTTTAACAACAAAAAATATTGTAGATAAAATGGCTCTATCTCTAAAACAAAATGTCTTATTTAAATGACTTGCAAGATCATTATAAGTTAATTCAACAACTAATTTAATAGGATAATCAGAGTAATCCAATAATAGATTAGGAGGAATTTGGAAGTCATCATATCCTTCATTATTTTCTGTTATTATTCCATTACCAACAAAAATGGTCCAATTAGCAAATTCTTGAATTTGTCTCTTAATTTTAGCATCACTACTTTGCATAAGCCTAATATTTTTTGTTAGCATTAGAACATTGTATTCTTCCCATATGTAAGATAAATTAATGGTGAAAAAAACTATATCCTCCCTAGTTCTTTAAGGAAGAACAAGAAGAATTTGTCTAAAACAGCCGCCAAATACAATAACCATGCCTTCCTCGCAACACCATCAATCCGATCTCCCTACAAATGGTGTGTTAATTGATAACATATTATAATTGACAATATAAATAATTAAATATTACTACCTCAGCATCTTGAGTAACAAATTCAATAACATTAGTTTCACCAAGAAGATTATGGACAAGCGTCAACCACAAAAAGACAATCTTGACAAGTATGCGCTATTCATTCCCTTGACTAATAGCATAAATTGTGTCATAATGTGAACTCATGACCTACATATAGAAATGGGTCACATGAAAGAAATAGCAAAATACAAGAAAAAAAAAAAGAAAAATTTTGAATTTTAATTTATTGATCCAACAAAAACTATGAGTAACAATGTATTTATCGGTAATACTCAATTCACACGAAACCCCACTCCTTAAACAAAGAAGAAGGGAGTAATGAATTTCGAAAAAACACAAATTATTAATTGTTATTATCGAATATCAATCAATATTAATTTAATTGAATATGGAAAAGAAATAAATCAATAGTTAATTGAAACACATTAATTAGTTAATAATTCAAATTCTATATTAATTGATATTAATTCATCAATCCAATAGTCATTAAGTTTTATTAATTATTTAATAAAATTATTAAATCATAAGCAAATTATACATAAAAACAAATTTAGTGACTTGAAGCTAATTAATGCATTTAAATTAATATCAATCAATATAGACTTTGAATTAATTAGTAAATGGTTCAAATTCTATATTGATTGATATTAATTCATCAACTGATGATTTTAAAGCTTACTAACAATAAATTAAAATGATTAATTTTGATTATACCGGATTCATAGCTTTTAAATTAAAAGAGAAATATTAATGTTCAACATAAATTCGAATTTAACAATTAAAAAGGGATATGATTGATCTAGGTGAAGATCAACGCAGTTTTTGGTTAATGTTTAAAAAATTATAATAATTAAAAGTTTTATTAATTATGTACTTAAAGATATTGTTCCGAAAAAGAAAAAAATGCTTATAAATCCGATAATCACCTAACAAGATAACTACAAAATTATATAGGGTACTAATGCATATCAAATATGATTATAAATAATTAGAATTAAAATCATCAATTACAATTATACCAGATTGATAGCATCTAAATTAGAAGAATAGTATTAATATTCAATGTATATTCAAATTTAATAATTAAAAAGGGATTTAGTGCTCTGTGTCATTCCCAAAAATTAAGGTATGATTACAAACAGTCAAAATTAAAATGATTAATTTCGGTTATACTAGATTCATAGCATTTAAATTAAAAGAGAAATATTAATATCCAACGTGAATTCAAATTTAATAATGATTAATTTCGGTTATATCGGATTCATAGCATTTAAGTTAAAAAGAAATTTTAATATTCAAGATGAATTCAAATTTAATAATTAAAAAAGTGATATCATTGCTATGTGTAATAATACATCATCGCACTTTTTGGTTAATATTTTAATAATTATAATAAATTTAAAGTTTTACTAATTGTGTACTTCAAGATATTGTTCCAGAAAAAAAAAGAAAAATGCAAATTAAAATAAAATAGATTACACAATAATATAAAAATTACTATCTCCGTTCCAGTTTATAGTGCATTTTTAACTACCGAACACAGACCAAGACAATAATTAATAACTAACAAAATTTTTCATTTTTTCTTAAATTACCCTCATTAAATGCTTTGGGAATGAAATATTTTAATAATAAACAAATATTTGGGTTTATTAATTAGGGACAATCTTGAAAAGAGAAAAAAATTATACTACGTAATCCGTAAAGTGCATTATATTATGAAACATTAATTTATTAAAAAAATACACTATATAGCGAAACAGAGGGAGTATTAATTATCGGTTAGAATTACATAACATGGAGGCAGAAATATTAATAATTTTACAAGTGTGAGCAATCAAGGTAAATGCAATCATGTTATCATTAATTATTATAGTCATTCCACCAATTATATAATACACATAAGATCCACATCATATGCCCCAGCACCAATGAGTCATCATATCTCCTTTCTAGAACTGCATGTTGACATGACTTTATAGAATTTTCCTAATTTCACCTGCTTATATATATATATATATATATATATATATATAACATATAGATGTTATAAATATTGGGAGGATGGATCAACTTTTGTTTGGAAAAACTTTTGTTTTTTAAGCACTTTTGTTGATACTTGATATTTGAGAAGGAAATTATATTTGGCAAATTCTTTTTTTTGTTTTTGTGTTCTTATTGTGGAATCACTTAAAAATGATTTGTATTTAATTCAAATAGTTGTTTGGTTCCAGAAAAGGTTTCATCAGTTAATAATTTTGTGTAAGATATTTTATTCTTAAAAAATTTTATCTAGTTATCAAGAATGTAGTTCGTATAAGTTCTTTTTTATTTGACCCATCCAACTCATTTAAATTTTTAACAAATAAAAAATTCTAATTTAAAAGAAAATATCTATTTTTTTGGGTACTAGAACTACGTGCCTGTTTGGATTGAACATTTAAGCACTTATGGAGCAAAAAAAAATGATTATCTTATTAGTTCCCAAAAATACTCCAGATAAAAAATAATCACTTATAACTATTTAAGTGATTATTTTTATAAACTATTTTTTTCTACTTACGATAATCACTTATCCTCTCATAATCAATTATTTTACTTTTCCTTCTCATTATCCACCCAATAAGCATTTAAACCCCAATATTCAAACACATTTCTTTTTTCAAAGTCACTTATGGAATAAAAATATCCAAACACAAATTATTTTTAATATAATCACTTATTTTCATAATCTATTATGAATAAACACCTATCCTTACAATTATTTATACATAATTCAATTCTTACATACCCTACTTACAGCCAACTTTTTTTTTTAGAAAAAAGCACAAAAATATAATGTGGTTGTTAAAATCGGCAGATCAACAGCTGACGCGGTTTTGGAGTGCAGGACCATGGACCTTTGCAGTGGTCCAATCCAATGAGATGCGAAATCAGCTTTTTGGGTTTTCCCCGCGGCGGGCGGGGGGGGGGGGTGGTGTTGGTGTGCTGGGGGTGGTTGGTGTTGTGGGGGAATGGGTGTTAACCCCTGTTTATGAAGATAGACTAAACTATTTTTCACATTATCCGACTGTGTGAGTGAACCGATAGGCACTTTCAAATTCACCACCAAGTTTCTTTGATTTCTTCAGAAGCAAAATCAACATCTTCGTCTTCATTGAGTACATTCCCTCTATTGCTGCAAGTTTCCGCAGTTGATTCATGTATCTTCACTTCTCAGATTCTATTTTTCTTTTTAGGAGAAAATGACTCATCTTAAGTGTTTCAATCAATCTAGACATCTAAATTTATTCTTTCGGCAAAATATATATATATATTATATTCTGAACATATACGAATCTCTCAATTATACTTTGTCATAATGCCCCTCTACTCCTCTACTGATGAAAGAAAGTAAAATTTTACAAAATCTTAAAAAAAAAAAAAGAAAGAAGGCCCCATTTTTTTGAGAAAAATACAAGGGGTTATAGGGAATGAGTAAAGAAAGAAATGCAGAGTTCTGGTTCCATTAACGAAATGGTCATATTTTATTCAAAATAAAGACCATTTTTCCAATGGATTCATATACTAGAAGAAAAACCTCTAATGAATCATTGTATCCTACTTTTCCATGTCTGATTATTGTTTTCTATTTCTTTGGCCATATTTCTTGTTGGGCCAAATTGGCGATATTCATTATATTCTTTAATTTGTTGACGTGAAAAATGTTGATGAGTGAATGTCATGTTTGGCTTGATTTTTATGCGTAATCACTAAAAGATATGTAAACGTTATTACTATTTGCTTGTTATAATTTATAATATTAAACTATAATTTGAATATTCAAAATTAAAAACATATATTTAATAATTTTAAATTATCTCAAAACGTAATATATCATATATCAGTTAAGATTAACATTTGAAAACTACACTATCTTCATCTTCCTAAATTCCTCCTTTTCTAAGATCTTACTGATACTCGTGTAGTTTCCAAGGACATTATCAATTGAGATATAGTATCCTTAACTTTTTTATCTATGATATAGTATAGGAGGGGTAATGTAGGGTGTTCAGATCTGGGTGACTAACTCTAGTTGATGGCTTTCTCCTCCCTTGTCTCTGAGAAGCTCCAAGAGGCTTGTCAAGGCAATTTCAGGGTCCTCGTTTTTCAGCAACTGCTCACCCACCTCTGCAGGAGTGACATTGGTGGTCTTCATCAACCTCTCAACTTCAACAAAAAGTGGGTGCTGTGTGATCCCCAGGTAATTAGAAGCTAGCATTCTGAACCCACTTGGGGTGCAATATGACATGTGGAAGTGCACATCCATACGTCCAGGTCGCAGCAGAGCAGGGTCGAGTTTGTCCTTGTGATTTGTTGTGAACACTATGATCCTCTCATCCCCACAACATGACCACAACCCATCTACGAAATTCAGCACTGCTGATAAAGTCACCTGTAATCCCCATAGATTCCAACAACAGATCAGGGACAGGACACGTAATTTGACAAAACATTACCACGTAAACTCGATCTGCAGAGAACAGGAGACGTATTTTCGGCTACTTCCAACATATACATATCTTTTTATGATTGATTTGGTCTATCTATCTTTCTATAAATTAAATCTTAGTTGAGGAACTAGAATGATCCTCATAAACATCAGAGTGCGCAAACTAATAACCTTCCGCAAATGAAAAGAATTAATAGTTCTCAATAGAGGTAAGAGTTGGAGGTTGATGAGGTTCCATGCTCATTTATTTGGTCATAGGCATTCCTCTAGCTAATTTTATGACAGTGATTAGAAAACAGGCAAGAATAATAAGGGAAAGTAGTTCCACCCACCTGTAATCGCACTGGCCTGTGCTCAGCTTGATATAAATATGTATGTCGACACCGTTTACAAAGACATAAACTAAGTCAATCATGAAGAAATATATATAAGCATACTAAGCACATCTTTCGATAAGATATGGCTTCGAATATTTTATTTATTATAAACTGAATCTTCCTATAAATCTTTTAGCTTAATACATGGCTGCTCAAGCATGTGAATTCTAGAAGGCTTCTACTTGGTCTACGTCCTTCTATTCTGTCAGACCTCCTATAGTTTTTGTTTTGTGCTGCTCAAACTTTATTGAGTTATTTAACATTAGAAGTCCCAAGCAAAAACTGATTGTAAATCGCTTTTCAGAAAAGTGTCATCAGCGCTCTTGAGAAACAAAGGGGAAATTTAACATTGTCAATGAGAAACAAAGAAAGAAAAAAGCGAAATGAGAGTTTGAGAACCAAAAGTTTAAATTAAATTTAAATTATAAGATTTTTTATTACATTTAATTTAAATTACTTTATTCTGTATTTATTATTAAAAAATTATAAAATTTTTTATTATATGTAATTTAAATTTTTAGCCCCAACTTTTATTTTTCCAAAACAAGAAAAAGTGAAATACCTTTGGTTGTTGATCTTCAAATGGGTGCCGTGGGATTGTAGCTTTGGGCTTTTTGGCCTTTTGCTTTTCAAGCCTATCCCGCAGTTCAAGGGAGCAATCGATGTCCTCCACCACAAGTATGGACCGATTCCCAGTTGAAATCAACAACTTCCTCAACTCAGAATTATTCCTAATATCAGTGAGCTCTAAGTCATATATATCAAAATTGAGATAATTCGCCATTGCACCAATCAAGCTGGATTTCCCTGTTCCCGGAGGACCAAACAGCAAATACCCCCTTTTCCATGCCTTCCCAACTTTCCTATAGAAATCCTTCCTCTGCACAAACCTGTCAAGATCCTCGATGATCCCCTGCTTCGCCTCCAAATCCATAGCCAATGTATCAAACGTTGCCGGATGATCAAGATTCACTGATTGCCACATTTCCGGACGCCTTCCCCGATAGTGAACCCTTTCCCTTTTTAGAGTAAAAAGCTTCAGTGTTTTTCGCTCTTCCTTCAGCTGCTTGGCTTGCTCCATGACATACGGCAAGTACTCAGAGAAAACCATATCTTTGTACTTCCCATTGAATCGCAATTCGTAGTGCTGAGTCTCAGATTTTGCAGTTGAGGGACGATACTCCGATCCTGGAGTTTGAATGTGCTTGGATCGGATATGTTTGGAAACCAATTTCCACCTGAACTGAACCCCATTGAACTTCTCGATAATTTCTTCGTTCCTCTCCATTACAACAGAAATCTTGTTCTCCTTCTTGGGCATGGTTGCCCTAAACCTTTTCGTATTGGGATCGATTTGGGGTCTGAGATAAACCTCCAGGGCCTTGTAGAGGTGGTTATAGCTAAGACCCTCGAATTCATCTACGACGAGCACAAATTCAGAAGAGAAGGAGGAGAAGAATTTTCGCAATTTGAAGTATATATAGTCCCGACAGTCACGAGGGAGATATTTGCGAGCAAGTGAACGAATGAGTATGGCGGATGCGGCGACGGAGGCGGCGGTGGATACTATGGTTTGGCTGGAAGGGAAATGGAGGGTCTTGAGACCCATGGTAAGCTGAAATTCGAGAATCTTGGAGGGAATTGTTAGAATGCGAAAGATGAGTTCGAAGACGAAGATAAAGATGTTGAAGATCAGATCACAGGCTTAGTTTTGTCTCGTTGTCGTTTTGTTAAGCATTTTCTGGGTTGACTTGCTCATTGAAAGTGGTGGCCACGACGACGACCATGGTCCTTCCGCGTTTGCACGGTGCTGCCTTCGGAAGTAATCTCTGCTTTGCTTTGCTTTACGCCACTTCTCAGGTTTTTTGACCAAAATATGACCAAAAATTTTTTTTCCAATGGTATGGCATCAATTATTTATCAAAATATACCGCGTAAAATCGACTAATCAGAAAGAAAGTGACGTACCTAGAAAAAGCAAGTTTGAAAAAAATAAGAGTAAAGTGGAATGGGTTTACTCTATTTTTTAAAATAATAAAACAAAGTCGCATGGGACTTCCCCCCTAATCTTTTCCTAATTTTAAAGGAGGGAAAGGGAGATTAATGGGAGAGAAAGGAAGAGGAGGAAAAAGAAGAGATTTTAATTTTACCTCGTTTAAAAGGAAAAAAAGGAATTTTAGTGAAAAGATTTTAATTTTACCTCGTTAGGGTTAGGAGGGAAAATGAGGGAAAATAATTATAATTTGACTATTATATTCTTAATTTATTTAAGTTAATATAAGGACAAGACTTACCAGTATATTGTGTGACTGAGTAATGAAAAAATGAAGGATATTTTGATCATTTTGAACACAATAACATATTTTTCCCCCAAATTACCCCAATTTAGGGGGAAAATATATAAGGGGAGGAGAGGAAAAATTTTAATAACATTTTCCCTCCCCTCCTGACTGCCAAACAAGGGGAGAAAAAATTTTAATAATATTTTCTGTCCTCTTCCGTTCTTTTCTCCCAATTTCCCTCCAACCAAACAAAAGATAAAACAAAAGATAAAGATATCCCTCCCCCCCTATAACTCTCCCCTTTACTCTCTCTCTCTCTCTCTCTACTCTCACTTTCTCTCCTCTATCATCTTCCTCCACAGTTTCGTCGTGCTCACCACCTGTACTACAACCTAACATTGGAATCAATTTTCTACCGTTTCCTTTTTTTTTTCTTTAATCTTATTTTTATATATTCACAACTATTTCATACGTCTAACTATCAATTAATTTGAATTTCAGCCCCATCCACTCTTACATGCAAGAATCTTTTCTATTATAATATTTCTTATTCTAAATACTTCAATCTCGGATTTTGATAAATAGTTTTAGACATAGTAAATAATTTTTTTGTCATATTTTTCCCAAAGAAAAGCCCTACTTCTCCCTTAAACTGACGTGGTCTCACTTAAAACACAAAATAATAGTGAGTAATAATTAAAAAGAAAAAACTCTTCCGTTTTTTCCTCGCTTGTTCGTCTCCGGCATCAATGTCCCCACCATCAATGCGTCCCCGCCTTGAGCCCTCCAACTTGCTTCCCAAGTGACTTCTACCTCCCGTCCACCCTCTAAAAGTATTAATAGAGTTATTAAGTGCAGTAATTAATTTTTTTTTATTTATATTTTTAATTTATAATTAATAGAAGAGAAATAAATATTATAAGAAATATAAGAAAATACAATTAATCAGAATAAATGGTAGAAAATATTAAAATTTCTTGATAAAATTAATGATCTAACTTTTTTTCTTAAAATATGTAAAATAATTAAAAGTGTTTCATATTTACAATCAAAAATCAAAGGGAGTAATTGATATGACGATGCCCCCAACAGAATCATCTTCCTCACAAGGATCATTTTGTGCTTCTGCAAATATCATTTATGCAGTTTTTGGAATCCACAATAGGTGCACCACGTATGTTCATAACTTCTGTTGTTCCTAGTGGAGAATGACAAGATGATTTAAGTACAATGTCTTAAGTTTAAAATGATGTGAATACAAAAAATATTTTTAAGAGAGCTCCTAAATGGAGTGGCTGTAACTTAATCTAGATTAATTATAATGTAATGTGGTAATTGGGTATTGTACCAGACAAAGATGACTTCAAAATACAATCAGGAGAAATTTCATTTCATATAATGAAAGAGAAGAGAAGGCTGACCATGACAAGTATAATTTGCCGATGGCTACATTAAACGCAAACCATTCACGTTGATATTGGAAGGATGGGCTTTGAGAGCGACAAGGCAAAAAGAAGAAGCCCTTTCATGGTTTAAAAAAATCAAAAAGATGTTACTATGCAGGTAATCTTTTAAAAATCTATAAATGATTAAATTGAATGAATATTTTTAAAATCATACAAGTAATTATCTATTATAAAATAAAATATAATAATTCATGAACAGATAGATGACATATATCTGTGAAGAAAAAATAATAATTTAAAAGATATCAATTCATTGCTTTAAAGAGTCTCGGGGGGATGAATGAAAGTGACCCTCTGTTAAAGAATATTACTAGGTAGTATACCGGTAACACCATGGAAATTGTATGTTAATTTCTTAATTATTCCTTTAACTTTTTGATATTATACTTAAAGTCGCCTGTTAGGTGAGTTGCCAATAAATTATGTTTAGGTCATTTTCTAGGGAAGAAGCTTCAATGCTTCATCGTAAAAACTACAAACGAAACGACTATGTCCCTTTTCAGTTGAATATTATACAACTCTATAAATGACTTTTTTCTGTTGAATAATAATTAGCTGTATCAAGTTTATCATAGTGGTGCACTTTGCCCTTCTAAATTCTTAAACGTACATCAGAAATGTAAGCCTTTATCATACCTTTGATTCTTCTAATTTATCTAATGTTCAATTTGAATTTTTCTTGCCCCTCTATTTTTTTTTTTAAAGTAATCAAGTCTTTCATTTCAATCAGATCAACCTTGGAGCTCAAAAAAAAAAAAAGTTCTTGAAGACGAAAGTGAGTTTTAATTCTTAAGATCACACATGCCCATCATGTGTCAAGTCAATTACACAAACATATAAGAGCTTGAGAAAGCACATAGGAGAAGTTATACACTCAAACTTGAATTTCTTGGTGGAAAACCTGAAAGAATTAAGGGAAAAAAAAACAGAGTATTCACCTGAAGTTACTACCAAAAAGAGAGTTAGTACCTCACAAGGCATAGAATTTTCTTCACCTCACAGACCTTTGAAGATCTACCATAATAGTCTTCTTCGTCTCCATATCTGTAGGCAGGGTCTCAAGAGTTGCAGGACGATCCAACTTTATGGAGTGTCAAGCATCTGATCTTGTTCTTCTCATGTGTCAAGTGTCAGAGTTTCCTTCTCTTGCTTATAACTCTTTGACACTCTTTAAGTATAAAAAATAAAGAATAAATATTGTCATTTATTTTGCCTTTTAATAAAATAATGAGAAAATTTTAATCAGATCACTTTCACAAAACTAACAGGGAGGGAATTACAATTTACTCTCCGCATGTGTAGGTGTGTGGCAAGAATATAAAAAGATCACCAACTTTTAGATTGAAGGGGCAAACTTGAAGATTTGATACAGGAGAAATATACACACTTTCATCATGTGTTAGCGATAAGTATGTGCTTGGGTTAACATTAACATTGCATTAAACAAAGAGTTCTCACCCACCACCTGTTTCTCAGTTTGTTGTTGAAACTTACGTTGATGAGGGTGATTGGTTGGAGAGAAATGGTACAATTAAGGACAAAGCATCAGGGAAAAGAAAGAAAATTTTTGTCATTAGTGGCAGACAATCATAGAACTCACCCACACTCAGATCTGTAACCTCTCACACTCTCTCCTAATGTAGTTTTAGCTTTTGAGGTAAAGATGGATTTGCTTTTCCACATACGACAAGAACAGCACGGTTCCAGAATCATCTGTAATGGGATTGCTTTCCCTGCTAGTTGCTTGCTTTCTTTCTTTCTTTCTTTTTAATTAAGCACTTGTGTTTTGAAATTTGAGTGGTCCAGTTGGTTTATTCTCCACACATCACGGTATAGCATCCTAAAAATCAATATGCTCACTCACTTTCCATCACACTCACGATCGTGTTTGGTAAAAAATGAGAAATGGGAAAGGAAAAAAGAATGACAAAGTGTGAGCTACAGGAAAAGAGAAGTTGGGCCAACGATGGTTGGAAAGGAGAGATGAAATTTTGCTGTTTTTCAGTTAAACACCAAGTTTCTTTTTTTTTTTCACCTAATTAAGATGCTTCATCAATCCCTTACATGAGTGAAAGGGAAAAAAAAAAACTCAGTAACAAATATCAAATAAGAGAAAATCTCTTTCCCTTCACTTATTTCCTTTCATTGCACATCTTTCCCTCCAACCAAATAGGGCCAGAACAGAATCCATATCATCGAAAATTTCCTTACAATTTTTTTTTTAGGCGACACATGATAAATTTCCTTGCATTTTGTTTCTTGCGAAAATCACAGTAGAGATAGGTTACTCCATAGTTAGTCGTTAGTGTCATGACATAATATTGGCGGCATAGCCTCTAGAGCATTATGATAATAAGATGTTCTATGTTTATATATATATATATATATATTCAGATGGACCATAATACAAAAGTATGTAATGGTACATAAGATTCATATTTTGTTCTTACGCTAATTATTTTTTAATCTTTCAGTAAATATATTAAAAACTGACTAAATAGACAAAAGAGTGACTCGAGTGGTAGATCATATTTGAACCTATGAATTAAAGAACAATTGCAATGTTAGGGGTTTGAGAATGCTAAAAAGCAGGGAAGGGCAAGGTAAACTCCAAACCAGAATACCCAAATGGGATTATAAACACAAACTTAAGTTGCCTTACAGAGTATTAAACTTCAACCTTTCCTCCTGATTCAATTCATCAACTGTACAAACTAGCTTGATCACTTTTATTACATATATATATATATATGTATATTCTATATATATAACGTAAAAAGTGGAAAGAAAAACATAAGCAATTCCATCCCAATAATCAATATACACGGTGACGATTCAGAGTTTGATTGAACAAGAAATCTTTCAGGTTTTAAACTATGGAAGACTCTTCTTCCCTTCGCAGCCTCTGTTGTCTGGCAATGAAAGCCTCTATAGTCTGACGAAACTCCTCATTGCTCATGCCATCCTCTGGATATGAACCCTTTTTCCTGCTATTCTCTGTCTCTGATCTCCGTAACACAGGCTTTGAGTTTTCACTCTCTATCACACAGCTTAAACTCCCACTCTGACACCTTCGGTAAACCGTCACTTCCAAGCTCTTATAGATGTCCTCTGTTCTCTTGTTCTTATTCTCTCTGTTTTTATCCTCTGTTCTTATGATATGCCTGGGACTTTGATTTTCTCGGTATTTGATATGATTCCCTTCAAGGCTCTCTGTGTTTATTATCTTCTTTTCTGGGACATTATTGAATTGGTCCTCATCAATTTGTGGACTCTCCAGGCCATATTCTCCTTTTATGCTCTGTTTCTCCAGGTTCCTTGTGCTGTTCATGATGAACTCCTGGTAAAAATCAGGTTCTGAACATTTTGATGCAGAGTTCTGAGGTGAGAACTGACCCGAGAGCATGAAGAGCGTGATGATTATGGCATTTCCGACCAGAAAAGCAGAGCGAGGATCAAGTAAGAAGACTGAAAATTCTCGAAAATACTCGCTAGAGTTTCTGACTGCGATTGGAAGCTGGAAAGATAGCCTTGAAATCAAGACCAGTATCACACACCCTTCAACAAACCGGAAAAAGCTCGTGATCTTTTGAAGCTGGCGATGTTTAAGGATTGCCTTGGCCTTATCTGCTTTGAGGTTATAGGATTTGATTGAACCCATGCCTGTAAAAAGATTCAGCAGAGTTAGGAGATTTTTCGTCAAAGAGATCGAATTCGTGGGTATGTTGGTTTTCTCACTCAAAAGGGATTGGAAATTTAGTGAGAGCAGCAGGAAAGACCATATATGTGGAAGCGAAGAATTGAGAAATTGCAGCTATATCAGACACTGCAGCAATTTTGAAAATTGAAAGCATGAGAGCAGAGTAAAGGGATGAAACAGAGTGAGTATGAATATAGAATGTGCTCTGTTTTGAGGATCCAAGAAACAGAGTTTGTGTTTTCAAAGTGGGAAGAAATGCTACTGCATTAGTAGCATTTGTTCTTATTCCATATTTGATTTCTCATAATGGATGCTCTTCCTTTTATTTATAGACATGAGAGAGACTGTTCCTTTTACTTTTTATAATATTCTATTATCTACTTTAGTTTCTCTTTTCTTGTCAATCAACATTTTCTCTCTTTCTTTTGTCTTTTAAATTATCTTCTAAGGACTTGCTTTACCTACCTAAGTTTAATTAACAGCATATTTACAAAAACTAAAATGCACATTTAAGTGTTAATAGGGATAAGCTAGAATCTATTCGTGGGAAAAGTTTCATGTCTTTCCATTAGCTCCATCTTCTGAAATGGAGATAGATATTTTGCTGAAAAATTTAAATATTAAAATGAGATTCCTCTATTATATAGAAGAGACGAAGGAATTTAAATTTCATTGTAAACTAAATTATTAGAACAAATCCCAATAAAAAGTAATCAGATATTAATCGAGATAACAAACTAAAAAGTACATTGATGATCTAATTTTAATCTAATTATCTAAAAATTAAGTACTTTGATTAACATTTTTTTTTACTTAATTGGATGCTTTTTGTGAAAGTCCATATCATTAGTCAGCAGCTGTATGGAATTTTATGGAAAGACTTTATTTTGTTTAAAGAAATAAATTGATGGATAATTCTATTTTGAGATTAATTCAACAATTTATTAAAAAATAAAACTCATGTTTAAGTTCTCCACTATTGATCAAGCATTAAAAATTCTTTTGAATAAACAAAAGTTATTGCAACTCCTTTACTTTAAACAACCTTCTCCCCCCCCCCCCCCAAAAAAAAGTTGTAGAGTCCGAATGGTTCTAATCTTTTTCTTTTTTTAATGAACATATGTATATATATTATTTATAATGATTCTACTGTGGATTTATGTGTTTTGAGCTTAAGAAAATACAATCCCTATTCAAAAATGTCTTTTTTCTGGCCATTGCCCCATGCCCTAACCATGATCTCCAACTAGTTTTTGAATAGTATACAATAAACACTTTTAACATGGATAATTATATTTTATTTATAACACCCCTTTTATTAGGTATATATCTTAGAGTATAAAATTGTCTATCACCACAATTAGTCCAAGTGGTCTGGCATTTAATTTTTTTAAATAAGATCTCAAGTTCAAATTATATGTATGAAAAAAATTATCAGTATGAGAGGTTTACATCCATATAATCCAACTTGATTTGATTTGAATTCAGGTTGTTTGTTAATATTGCTATTTTGACAATAGATATAAATCGTTGATATCAAATATGAATAATTTAGATTTTATATATAATTTTTTATTGAAAAAAATTTCTATTTTTTACTTTAAAAGAAACAATATTAAAAATAAAAATAATCTTCAAACTATAAGTTTTTTAAAAAATAATTATTATTCATTAAACAAATTTAGAAAGTGATATAAAATCTGGACCATCTATATTTGATTTGGATAATTTGCTGTTTTTGATAGCAATAGACACCTTGAATTCATTTGATTCAGATTATTCAGGCCCAAGCCCAATGTAACTTTAAGAAAATGATTGATATTATAAAAATAATTATAATCAAATAAAATTTCTTAAAGTAATTTCATATTTAAAATATAAGTAAATCAAATTAATAACTAAATATAAAAATTTATTTTATCTTTAGTTTAACATATATATATTTAATTCAAATGACATATAATCCTTCTTAACTTTAGATTATAAACAAATAATTATCTGGCCTTTAAAATTTCACAATAATGTTCTTAAATTTTTAAATATGTGCAAATAATCCTCTACAAGCAAAATTTAAGAATTAAACTGTCTTGTTTTAGCTCCAAAAGAAGTCATGCCTTACATATTAAACCATTAATTGTTGGTAGCATACATTATTTTTTGACAAAGAAAGTTATTGTTGAATATTGCCTTCCGTCCTTAAAATATAAAACTCTTTTAACCGAATCACACAAATTAATATAGAAGTTAAAGTTAATTAACTATTTCAATTTCCTTAAAAATCACAATATTTTTTTAAAATTACTCTTATTTAATCTCTTTATCTTTTTCTTTGAGATACATTAAATATAGATATTTTTTAGAAATATATAATAAATACTATATCATATACCGTAAAGGGTTCTATATTTAGGAATAATGTAAAAATGCTTATATTTAGGATTGGAAGAAGTATATGTGTGTTATGGTGGAATGATGTTGGAATTAACTAGCACAAATCTTGATTAATTGACATACTGATTTGATAAAAAAAAAAAGAAGTCAAAAGTTAAAAAAAGGAAAAAAAGATAAAACTATAAAAAGGGTAAGGTGGCGGTTCATAATTGGAGTGCATGATAGTTAATTAACAAAGAAACCACTAATACCTGCCCCTATGATTTGGAATCCATTTCTTACTTAGTAAGAAAATGCCACGTACTCTTTTTTGCCTTTGCCCCTCCTTTAGTTCTTTCAATTATGATATTCCCTCAACACTAAAATAGGCTTTTTAAATGGTCCCTCACTCGCCCTTATAGCTTTCCACAGTATTAGAGCCTCTCAAGCCTCAACGATGTAAAAGGATGCAGCTTTTGGATTCAGATGTAACGTGCTAATAGTTTTAACTTTAATATCGTCGTTTAAGGAAAAGGAGGAAAAGGCTTCAGAATTTGTACATTTTCTTAATTGTTTCCCATTCTTCTCATGCTATTTTAGGGTTTTCTTGTGGATATGGCTTCTGATGCTGAATTATTGAACATTAAATCATTCCCACAGATTAATGCTTAAACCACATGGAGCACTTTAGCCTTTTGCTTCTAGGTAGCTACCAAACTAAAATCCCATGTATCAGTGGAAGCCAATCATCACTCATTTGGTGGGCCAAAACATTACAAATAATCGTAATGCTCTTTCACTTGGTTTTGCCTGGTCGTTCACTTTAGGATTTTGTTTTTTCCTTAGATTGAATTTCACTTTAGGATTTGGATTCTTTTTTTAATTTCATTTTTTTTGTAAATTATACAGTCATATTTTTTAAAAAATAATAAAATTAAAATAAATATGTATGGGGACTTTTTTTTTTTTACACGTCTTGTCTTTCTTTAATTGTCTTTGAAGTTATTAATTTGTGGTTATAAAGGATTGAAACACATTCTTTTCACAATAAAAAAAGATGTTGTAGTAAGAGAACTGATAAATGTTTATATATTAGGAGAGTTTTTCCTTATTTAGAATTTAACTCAAATTCAAATTAATTAATAATGATATGAGTTGGTTTTCCTAAAAAAAAAAGGGCCCGTTTGACTTATGTTTTCAAAACAGTTTTTTTTTATTTTGAAAACAGAAAAATAAAAAAATATTTTTAATAAATATATTTTTTATAAAATGTTCTGAAAAATAGAAAAATAAAAGAATAGAAAATTTAAAACATATTTAAGGTGTTTTACATTTTTTGTTCTAAAAAATACAAGAAAAGGTGAAAAATACCTATATTATTAATGGTAAAATTATAAATTTTGAATAACACATTTAACACTTACTATTTATAATTTTGGAAGCAATTATTTAAATAAATTTTTTATTTTTTTATTCCCAAAATTTATTCTAGAAAACAACTTTACAAAATTATTTTAAAAACATAAAAATATCAACCAAAATATTCCCCCTCACAAAATATATATATGGGGGAATCACAACTTGGGACCAGCATCTCAAATTAATCACAAAGAAGGACTTTTAACTAAAAATCAGTAGTAAAAATGGGAGACTAAGTTGCAAAATTGGAAGAACAACTAGTAAAAAATTTTGCTTTGTAATTAATTTGAGATATTGGTCCCAAAAAGTAATTTCCCCTATATATATTTTTTAATGCAAGAGAAGCCCATCAGTCCTCGTCATTAGGGAACTCTCATAAAGGAGGATCTTAAACATGATATATAAACATGTAACCCAAATAAACCTTAATATTCCGGCCCAAAATAGTTCATATGGGCCTCATGTCTCAGATTATTTGAGTTGGCCCTATCTTGCTTTCTTATGACCATCTTGAAGAAAAAGCCCAACTTCGAAAAAAGTTCAATAATCCCAAAACATTTTGAGGTTGGTTTGTTGCCGTTTCCTTCTTATAAGAAAAACCCTAGCTCTGAGGTACCAGATCGCCTGCATCTATCGTCGCTGATTCCGCTACTTTCGTCTCCGAAGACCACTTCACCGCCCAGTCCGAACGACTTCGATGGTAAATCATCGTTCAATCTTCACTCTCTATTTTCAGTGTCCTTGATTATTTTTTCAATCCATTCTTTCTCTATTTCTCTATTGACGTGGTCGGATTTTCGCTTGCAGGCTCCAAAGAAGGATAAGGCTCCTCCACCTTCCTCCAAACCCGCCAAGTCTGGTGGTGGCAAGCAGAAGAAGAAGGTTTAGTTTTCTTGTTAATGTTTTTATTCTATTTGTTTTGAAACAACATGATGGGCTTTTCAATGGAGTGACCCGTTTGGATCGACTTGTATTTGTCATCAGTAACGAGTTGGGGCCTTGTTTTCTGTTTATTTATTCAATGCTCGAGATGGGTTTGTGATACTAAGGTGAAATTTCTGTTTAACAGAAGTGGAGCAAGGGAAAGCAAAAGGAGAAGGTGAACAACATGGTACTTTTTGATCAGGCCACCTATGACAAGCTCCTCTCTGAGGCTCCCAAATACAAGCTTATCACTCCTTCCATTCTCTCTGATCGATTGAGGGTATCTCTTTTCTTTCTATTTTTTCCTTTTGTATATATTATTCATAGGTGAGATAGTTTATGTGGATGCTATTAATCCTTTATTGATTTCGGTGCATGGTTGAAACCAATATTTCATAGAGCTGTTTTTCGGGTTTATGGATGTTTCTTCTGTTGCATTTATTTGGGAATAATGCTATAAACTTTGATTTATTTAGTTTGTAATCTATCACAAAATGAATTTGTACTCTCTTAGTAAAAAAATCACATAGGTGATGGACTAGGTTTCTTTTTTTTTTTTTTTAATGCCAAAGAGGATAAAACTATGACAGCCTAGTGGCTAAACCAGGAATTAGCCTAAGCAGACTGATTACTGAGTAGTCTTCGTCAAGCAAGTGAATCAGGCCCACTGGGGGTTCTTCCAAGACATGGATCCCTAGTTGCTCTTGCAAAGCAACACTGGCGAGAAAGTCTGCGCATCTGTTGGACTAGTTTTTTCTTTATTTGTTAAGATATGGTAACTAAAGGCTTTCCCTCTTAAGTTGCTAAGGAGTTTGTTGATAAGCATGGGCAAATTATCTTAAGGAGTACTCTTTTTCTGGTTAGGATTTAGGTCAGAGCTGATGTCATATTCTGGCAATATGAACTGTTTTTTGTATTAAGTCTTATTTGGAATTAGCTGTAAGGTTGGTGACCTGGTGTTACTTAGAATTGTTTTGTCTTCCCTTGTTTTGTGCTCCAACCTGGTTTTAGGGGTGATAGGATCATGGGATTGTAAAGATTAGTGTAACGTGGATGGCTGTTGTAGGGAACTGAGTATGCTGTCAATGTGATCTTATATTAAATTTCTAATTTCTAATATGAAGTTTGTGATCTTGTGGGATGAAGTGAGATGGCTGTCTGTGGGTGACGTGCAGGTGCGCTGCACTCTATGATTTCATTGGATTAAGTTTAACATTGCTTGTGGTTTTGGTTGTGAATTCTAGATATATTATTTTCAATTCGGTGCTCTTCTATGCTCGATCATTAGATTCCCATTTTATGTTCACAGATGCTTTCACTATGCGTTACAACAAGTAGCTTAACGGTGTATTACTTCTCAGTTCTTACTAGTTTAGTGATGGATACATTTATTAGTTAATTTTAATTTTGGGGCAATGGAAAGTATCAAAATTAAGGCTAACATTTGCCATTGTGTTTCACCGTAAACTACACTTACTATTTCTATGGCAAGAATTAGATGTTCTCTTTTTTCTTCCAATTAAAGCTCCCTGTACCACACATGGACATGAAATATGTCAAATCATGACTGGCTTCGTTGTTTCTCATCTTCAATTTTTATTCTATGGATGGATATCAACCCGGGTGCGCTACTGTTATATGAATAATGATATAATTATATATCGTGTACTTTCTCATCAGTTGTCATGCACTTGCAGATTAATGGATCACTTGCCAGGAAGGCTATAAGAGAATTGATGGCGAGAGGTGCAATCAGGATGGTATCATCTCATGCTAGTCAGCAGATATACACTAGGGCTACTAACACCTAGATGTACTTCATGTCATTTCTTTGTAGTGTTGGTGGTTCTGGCCCAGAATTTTTGTTTTCCATTTGAGACAAGCCCGCATGTTCTATTTCGTTCCCATAGTTCTAGATAATTACTAAATCCATGTTTTATTTATTTGGACCTTCTTTGTTCCCTTGGAATTGCATTGAGTGAGATGACGTACTTAATATAATTTTGCCCCCTTTAATTAACGACTTAGTTGGGTCTCGAAGATAGCAGTAGTAATGCTTCTTTTGCTATTGTTTAGCTGTTTTCCCTAATGGTTGCGTTGCATGGTCTTTTGGGAATTAATATTTGAATGTTTCTCGACGCTTGCACCATCATAATTGTAAGCAACCAACTATCAAATTCAATCCTCCATCTCAATCTCTGTAATCGTGTTCATAATTTTCAGGGGTGACAGTACAAAGGAAATAATAAATATTTTGTATTCAAATTTATGTGTCAATAATTGTATAACATTAGTGGAAGTTGAAATATTTATTATTTAATTAATCTTTCAAACAATGGACACCGTATCACCTTGGTCTCATCCACATTTCGGTCAAGCAGAGAGAACATCAGTATGTTTTAATACTCCCTCTGATTTAAAACATAATTCATATTTATATATATCTTGCACCAAGAAGTTCTTAATTCTCTTAAAAATTTTCGTAAATTTTTAAAATTGTTCTAGTTAGATAGGAATAAAAATGGTTTGTTCTCTTTTCGGTTTTCACTATAAATTATACTCTTTCCTCTCCTAATTGAGTACTATTATAAATAAGGTAAAATTAGAAATAAACTATTGAATATTAACTAACTCTCACAAAAAACTTATACTCCATCCAATCTTAAATATAAAATATTTACTAGAAATTTTTTTTCTCATAATATAAGATATTATGTAATATTATGAGATAATTTTTCTTTTTTACCACTTACATTTAATAATGGCCAGTCTCGTAAATTGTTCAGTTGAGTCACATTCATTATTTTAAAGTTGGGTTTATTTTCTTTCTCTTCCTACACAAGTCATAAAAATAATTGCTAACCAAATGAAATATATGTTATTTTAGTTACTAAGGATAAAAATGAAATCTTTGACTAAAAATAGAATTTTTAGCTCTTTTTTGATAAATTTAAGAATGTAAGAAATTTTTTTCGTAATTATAGTTTGGATTCAAGGGAGTATTTTGAAACCTTGATGCTTTAAAATTCTATCCTATATTTTAAAAGAGAGGTAATATTTCTGAACGGAAGTAGTATTTTTTAGTAACTTCTTGATAAAAATATGGGATACTATAATTTTTAAAAGCATCTAAAAATTGTACTTAAACCTTATGCTGAACATTATAGTAAAAGATGTTTCTATATATAAACTTGAGTTTTGTAAGCTGGGTCATGTGAATATTGTGGCCAAAAAAAAAAAAAAACGTCATGTGAATATAATTTAGCTCTTTCCTTATATTTTATTTTGGGTAAAAGGCTCTTCCTTAATTTATTACTCCATCTATTAGTTCATCTCTCATCTAAATTTGACGATGTAGAATCAGAATCACTATGGCATTCTTCACATTGTTAACATTTATTCTACCTTTTTTAATCCTTAATCTTTTCCATCACTTTTCTCACCCCACCACTCCCATGATTCTGCTTCCTTCCTTTCTTTTCCCCTTCAATTAATCTGAATTGGTAGCGTAAAGCAAATGGAAGTCCTGTTCTGTTGTTGATGCTTTAGATCATCAAGAGTTAAGACAACTAAAGTTGGACTTGCACCTATTGTTATAGAGTGATTTCCAACGTTGGTGTCCCAAACTTGATTCTGCACCGTTATTCTAAAGGACGATGACAAACGAGGAATCGATGCCGGGAAAGCTGGATCAAATTGAAGGTTGGAAATAGCTGTTTTCCTGCATCGTAGAACCCAACACCTATAAGCAACACAAGCGATCAGAGGAATAGTGCGAGTAGTGAAAAATGAATATTAAACAATTGTACGTAATTTTGTAAGTTAGATAGAGATAATAATATCTTCTATATATTTATTGAAGCCATCTGCATCATTTCGGCATCTGAGGTTTGGGAACACGATTGGAGCATCACTAGCATGCAGGGGTAGTTCCCAATAAGTAGTATTGCCAACCTTGATTTAAACATGAGCGGTAGGCACGATGTTAGACTTTGAAACAACAAAGTCCATATTTACAAACATGAAATAACTCCTCTTTTAAGGCATTTCACTTGTGGACTCGGTTCACTGAAAGCTCCTTTTGTGGCCGATTCCCTATCCAGTAAAAGCCTGTGAGCTGTGAAAATTATGTCACTGAAACAATGCACACACTGACATGGTATTCCAAAGATTCCATACGGAATGATAGTGAATGCCAACTTATTGACACTTGAGGAGGAATATCTTCCACCTGTCTCCTTCAAACTCTCGACCTATATATATATATATATATATATGGAGAATATGGTAGCAGGAGGACTTAGCAAGGAACTCTTTCACCTCTCTTACTTTCCCTTTTGCATCCCAAAGAAAAGAAAAAAGCAACTCTTTCATCTCCTAGCTTCTATGGTTGCCATGGCTACAAACTTTAAGATTTCTCTGCACAGTCGTTCCAGGAGTGAGCCCTCGGCACCTCACCCTCTTACCTTACAACTTGAGGAGAACTTGCAGAGGTTCAAGTCTCCTGAAGCAAGCTCTTTATCATCATCATCATCAATCTGCCAAAATCTCATTGGCTTGCAGGATTTGCATGAGTGCATTGATAAGATGCTTCAATTGCCAATCATTCAACAGGTCTTAGCTCGAGGATGCTGTGAAAAATTGGTTGATGACCTACTAGAAGTGTCTCTAAGGCTCTTAGATTTCTCTGATGCTGCCAAGGAAGCACTTCTAGAATCAATGGACAGCATAAGAGAACATCAATCAGCTGTTCGCCGGAGAAGAGGCGGTGCAGTAATAGTCCCCATAAAGAAATTCTTCTCATGGAGGAAGAAGATGGAGAAGGCAATTCGAAAGACCTTAGAAAATTTGAAGGGAACTAAGAAGGATCTCAGTTTAACTTCTTTATACAAAGAAAGTGATGAGTCTATGTCTATGATCAGATTCTTAAAAGAGACAATACTTATCACTTTGGGCCATTTTCAGTCTTTGTTATCTTTTATGTATGGTTCAATTGGACAATCCAAGCATAGTAGATGGTCAATAGTATCCAAGTTGACGCAGTCTAAAAGATTAGCTTGTGACTCTGAAAAAGCAAATACAAATGAATTTGAAAACTTGGATACAGTACTTGAGTCTCTTCTCTGTCGCAAGCATTGCAGTGTTGTGACTATTGAGAGTTTTCATAGTCATTTGGAAAATTTGGAACTGGGTTTACGGGATTTAGAGGCAGGAATTGAGAATCTTCAAAGGGTGTTGATCAGAATTAGAGTTTCTCTTCTCAACATCTTCAACCACTAAAAATCTATGTATACGGCATGTACTTTTAAATAAATGTGATTGTATTATTTTTTTATTCAATATATGTTATCAGAGATTCAAATACTAGCTGTTATATCTATTTTTTCTTTTTTAAATATCAAGTCTCTCTGTAAGATATGGTGAAGGAGAGTTGAGGGATTCAAAAGTTAGAACAATAAGGGGTTACATGTGGTTAAAGATATTGGATATTTTTTCTTATTTAAATACAAATGTCATATCTGAATTAAATCTGAACTTTCTAAGTCTATCATGTTCTTCCAAGGCACCAAAAAAAGAAAAAGAAAAGTAGAAATAATAGTATTGTGAGCTCCCCTTCCCCACCCCCCCACCCCCAAAAAAAAAAAAAAACACCCCAACAAAAATAAATAAATAAATAATAGTATTGAACCATTATGGTGCTTTGAACCAATAACAAAGCTAATTCCTTATACGTTGCAGTTAAAGTATTATTGCCCTCAATTATAAGTCATGGGCTCAAATTTCACAATCAAAATACAATGAATGTTTCTGTTGTGAGGACAAGAAAATCCATGTATCATTTCCTTAATATATGCTCCTTCATTAGAAACGACAGCACCGTAGGGGCTATAATTTATACTCCAAACAAAAGTTTTGCTGGCAATAATGTTTCAGTACCTTCCGTAAACACATAATGTTTGGATAAATCGTGGTACAATGAAGCCAATCTAGTTCACAAAATCCATCACTTTCAATCTATGCAAAAGACAAGATATAAATATACCAGCACAAATTTTCAAAGCTATGCCATTGTCCCTTGTGTAGATGTATTTAAAAGATACAATGCACAAGAAAGAAAATATAGGCCAAATACGATTATAGAAGAGTGAGAAAAGAAAGGACTAGTATATAAATAATAGAAGTATGAGTTGTAAAGATTACGTTGGGGAGACATAGCACTAACATATCTCTGATCATTTCCAGCTAAATCTAGATAAGTTGGTACTTACTGGTACTCGTTAAGATTAGATTATTTTTCTGTCCTATCCGAAGCCCTTAATATATATAAGATCAAAAGGCAAATTGGCGATTCAATTTGAACATATTCAACCTCAATGTTGTTCATTTTCTCCCGAGGAAAAATGGAAGCCTCTCCTTTGAACCAAAAACCCCGTAACCATGCTCGTTCTAATAGTCTGCCTTCGAAACCACACCCTCTCATTCTACAATGTAAAGAACACTTGACCAAATTAGGATCATCTGATTCCACATCTTCTTCTTCATCACTTAGCTTCAAGCTTAGTGGCCTCCTTGATTTGCATGGCTGCATTGAAAACTTAGTTTTACTTAGTACAACTCAAGAAGCACTTGCAAAGGAACCTCAAGAAAAATGGGTAGATGAACTCTTGGATGGATCTTTGAGGCTCCTAGATGCATGTACATCCGCCAAGGAAGCATTACTTCACACAAAAGAATGCACCCGGGAACTTCATTTGATTCTAAGAAGACGAAGAGGAGGAGGTGAAATGGAGCTTGCAGAAGAGGCAAAAAAATTCTTGACCTCTAGGAAGGTGGTGAAGAAGGCCATCTTGAAGGCCTCGGTGAATTTGAAGGGTGGTGCGAAGAAATGCAATTCCTCTCTTAACAACAAAGACTCTGAACAGATGGCATTGGTTAGCTTGTTAAAAGATGGTGAAGTAGTCACTCTTTCTGTATTTGAATCCCTTTTGAGGTTTATTTCTGGGTCAACACAATCAAAACAAGTAAGCTGGAAGTTTGTTTCAAAGCTAATACATAGCAAAAGGATAGCTTCTTGCATGCTCGAAGCAGAAGATGGTAATGAATTTGCAAAACTTGAAGCTGAATTACAACCCTCTGTGTTTAACAATGAAAGAAGATCTGAAAAAATCAATGATCTGCAGAACCAGTTGGAAAAATTGGACTCTGGAATCCATGAGCTTGAAGAAGAACTTGATTTTCTGTTCAGACGTTTAATCAAAAACAGAGTTTCCCTTCTTAACATTCTCAATCATTAGTTCAACATGTTAGAGGCATCAAATATTTGTAAATGCCATGGACTTTAGTTTCTCAAATGCATTTGTACATGAAAAACTTACTCTATCTATTTCGATAACAAGAATAGTACTAAGAAGTTTTATTACTATATGATGCTGCCTTCATTTACTTTTAAGCATTCAATTTTGATCACTATGTTGCATCCTTGCCTCATGGTACTGCAAGTATTATCTAGTACAGTTTCCGCTGAAGCAGGGTATAATGTGGTGCAGACATCCCTGTGTTCAGTAATTCACATCAATCATGTCTTCCAATTCTTTACAGTATAATATATTAATTTTTGTTTACCCTGAAAAGAAACAGATAGTTAAAATTTTGTCCAATAACAAATAATAATGGATAGGATAAAATACTACACAATAATAAAACATAAAAAATTGATCAGTCAATACTTGGTAGCCAGAACATGGAATCACTTCCTACAGAATTTAATTGAACACCCAGTCATTGATATTTGTTTTGGGAACACTCTGCATAAAAATTCATTTTGTTATTACCCTGTAGTAGATCAGGGCCTCTAGCTGCATGCATTTAATTAAAATCTTAAGTATCCATTAATTGATGATGAATAGGGAACACTGCAGAAACATTGCCACCCAGATGCAACCACTGAGATCTGAAGATGAAGAGACTTCTCTTGCCATCAGCCATTATTACAATTAAATAATTCAATACTCCCTATTGTAGTAAGACAAGTTTATAGACTAGAAGGTAAATAGTATTAATAAATGGGCAGGACCTTCTTCTTCTGCAGGCAAGATACCATAAAAATGCTGCTTACTCCAGTAGCTTACCTTATCGTTCTTCATGTTTTGAGATTACCTGGAAGTTGTTAAGATGGTGGAGACACTGAAAGAGTATCCATCTATGGCAGATGAACTCATGTGATTGCCTAGTTAGAAAAATGAAGGATGAGCTAGCAGGCCTGGTGAGTGGGAAGCATGGCACCAAATTATGGCAACTTCAAGATCCAAATCAAGATACTTAAATGCCTGAAAAGCTGTGACAATTGAAACGAAAATTATTCCTCTTGTCTCCCTCATTTCTCTGGCTATATATAAAGAAGAAGCCTACTATTGGAACTCATCTCCTAGCCTTCTATTTTTCTGATAAGAGAAAATGGCAGCCACAGAAACTTACACAAAGATCTCTGCCCATATACGATCCAACAGCTTTCCCTCTGCTCCTCACCCTTGTATCACACTTTGAGGAGCATCTAGACAGATTAAAGTCTTCTGAAACATCTTCTTCTTCATCTTCTGTAAGCCACACACTCAATGGCTTGCAGAATTTGTATGAATGCACTGATAAGTTGCTCCAATTGTCAACCACCCAACATGCCTTAACACAAGAATGCAGCAAACAATCAGTTGATAAACTACTTGAAGGATCTCTGATGCTTTTGGATATCTGTTGCACAGCTAAAGATTGCTTGCTGCAGTCAAAGGAAAGTATTCAAGAGCTTCAGTCACTTCTTAGGAGGAGAGGATCTGAAACTGCTAGTTTCACAATTGAGGGTGGAAAATACTTGGCTTCTAGGAAGAAGATGAAGAAGGAAATAAGAAAAGCCTTGGAAAGTTTGAAAGGAATCACGAACGATTCTTCCACAAACAAAGAAAATGAAGCTTTGTCCATGCTTAGCATTTTGAAAGAAGCAGAAGCAGTCACTGTGAGCTCACTGCAGTATTTCTTTCTGTTTATCAGTGGTCCAAAGAGACATATAAAGCAGAGAAGATGGTCAGTGATCTCAAAGTTGATGCAACCAAAGAGAATAGCCTGTCACTCTGAAGAATCAGACATGAATGAATTTGAAAAGGTGGATGCAGCTTTGGAGTTTCTCATCAGTCATAAGCATTCATCCGCAGAGAAATTTCAAACCCATTTGAAAAATTTGGAGTTATGCCTTCAGGATCTGGAAGTAGGAATTGAGAGCCTCTCAAGGGAACTGATTAGAACCCGAGTTTGCTTGCTCAATATCTTCAACCACTAGTCTAAAGAAAAAAAAAAGAATCAAATTTTGCCCATGAATGTCTAGCAATTTGTACATAAATGTGATTACATCTTACTTCTTGGCTGAAGTATACATTTCATAAGGATCAAATTATAGTTACTTTATCTTCCACATCTCAGTTCTCCATTTTTCGTTCTTTTAAAAGAAGTTAATTTTTTTAGGGTCAATAAATAATGTTGAGTGATCTTTCAAAAAGTTTTCTTTAAGAAAAAACTGTAACGTTTTGCTTCTCTCTTGAATCAAAAGAAAATTTTCTTAACTTCTTAATGGTTATATTCTTAATTTCCCCACCAGGCGCATAGATAAGAAGATGATGAAATAATAATTGAAAACCTTGTTACTCTCACATGGGGTTCAATTATTCAAGTCAACTTAACATAAATAAATCACCCATATCAGATTTCATTGCCCACCCACATTTAGGGATTGGTTCAAGTTGTATAAGCCATAATGCAATGAACAAAGTTGTTTTCTAATCATTATTTCACGGTCCACCTCTCCTACTTCTTATTTATAACTAAAAATAATGCCTATGATTATTTGAACACGTGCAGTAGATGAGTCTCATTTAATGCTGTGTGATATATTACCTGCAGAAGACAGTTTTATATATGCAATTATTGCATGAAAAAGACATGGGAGTCTCACACGTGTGTCCAATAAAATGGAAGAACACCTATGATTATTTTAAGTGTGGATTGAAGAAACATACAAGAGTCTGAGTTGGAGTGTTCCTGTGCAGAAGATATTGCATTATTATTTCTGATATTATGTGCAGATCTGAATATAAATCAGTTAGCACACACTGCATTATCATTTCCTTTCCTTTCAAATGCTCACCTCTGTATTAAGTGAAAGGTATCTGAAGGTAAAACAAAAGCATTTTATTTTAATGTTGGAAGCTAGCTTCTCAGATGTAATCTTACAAAAAACTTATTCTTTGTATTTTGATCCTAAAAATAAGACTAAGTTTTATTACACACTTTTGCAATTAGTGTACTAAAACACTAAGTCTTGGTTTTAAGATTTACGTATTTGTTATGCGCATAAATTTTCTGCTAAAGATGAAAATTTTGATGCATTGCAGACAACCAAATTTGTAGACATGATGGTAACATTAGTATTACTAAATAGATAGCACCTCTTCTCCAGACAAGATTCCATAAAGATGCTGCTCAATTCAGGGGTTTGCCCTATAGTTGTTCACTGTCTTGAGATTTTAAATTTGGAAGTTGTTAAGATGGAGGAGACACTGCCAAAGTATTCCATCTATGGAAGATGAATCAAAGTGATTCTTTAGTTAAATATTAAGAGATGAGTTAGAAAGCTTGGTGTGTGGGAAAGTGCGCAAACAATGCCATGGCAGATCAAAGATCCAAATCAAGTTACTATGACTGCCTGCTCACTTTGTGACATTTGGAAAATAAAATATTCTTCATGTCTCTCTCATTTCTCTGGTTATATGTTAAGCAGAAGCCAACCACAAGAACTCAGCTCAGAACAAAGCTGTGTATATCATCTCCAAGTCTTCTGTGTATTGATAAGAGAAAAATGGCAGCCATAGAAACAAATACAAAGAGTTCTATGCATATTCGATCCAACAGCTTTCCCTCCGTGCCTCACTCCATTTTATCACAATTTGAGGATCATCTAAACAGATTAAAGTCTTCTGAAGCCTCTTCTTCTTTGTCTTCTATAGGTCACAAACTCAGTGCCGTACAGGATTTGCATGAGGTCACTGAGAAGTTGCTTCAATTGTCAACCACCCAACAATCCTTAGCCCAAGAATGCAGCAAAAAATCAGTTGATCAACTACTTGAAGGATCTCTCATGCTCTTGGATGTCTGTAGCATGGCTAAAGATTGTCTGCAACAATCAAAGAAAAGCATACACGAACTTCAGTGAGTTATTAGGAGGAGAGGTGCTGAAGCTGGATGCAAAATTGAGAGTGGAAAATACTTGGTTTCTAGGATGACGATGAGGAAGGTAATAAGAAAGGCCTTGGGAAATGTGAAAGGAATCTTGAAGGATTCATCCATTAACAAAGACAATGAGACTTTGTCCATCCTTAACATCATGAAAGAAGCAAAAGAAGTCACTGTGACCTCATTAGAATCACTGCTATTGTTTATCCGTGATCCAAAGGGACAATCAAATCAAAGCAGATGGTCAGCAATCTCAAAGATGATGCAGCCTAAGAGAATAGCTTGTGATTCTGAGGAATCAAACACAAATGAATTTGAAAAGGCGGATGCAGCTTTGGAGTCTTTCATCAGTCACAAGCATTCATCCATGGAGAACTTTCAAACACATTTGGGAAATTTGGAGTTATGTATTCAGTATCTAGAAGTAGGAGTTGAGAGCCTCTCAAGGCAACTAATAAGAACCAGAGTTTGCCTACTCAATATCTTCAACCACTAGTCGGAAAAAAAAAGAAAAGAATTTGGGAACACACTGATTCAAAATTTTTGCCATGACTGTCTGACAATTGTACATAAATGTGATTACATCTTACTCTTTTACTGAAATATACATTTTCGTAAGGATTAAATTATAGTTAGTTTGTCTTCAACATCTCAGTTCTCCATTTTTGCTCTTTCTTAAAGAAGCAGATTTTTTTTTATCAACGCATGGTTAAGAGTGATTTTTCAAAAAGTCTAATTATGAAAATAAAACCGTAATATAACTTCTTGTAGTTTTCTTGAATCAAATTAAAAAATTCTTCTTAATTCTTAATGGTTCTGTTCCCATTTCTCCCTACCCTTGCTCACAGATAAGAAGATGACGAAAAAATAATTGAAAACCTTGTTAGTCCCACATGGGGTTCAATTATTCAAGTCAACTTGCATAAATAAAGCATTCATATAAAATTTCATTGCCTACCCACGTATAGTGATTGGTTCAAGTTGTATAAGCCATAATTGCAATGAACAAAGTTGTTTTTCTAATCATTATTTCACGGTTCATTCAATGAAAAAAGTTGTTTTCTAATCATGATTTCACGCTTCATCTCTCCTAACTAGTTATAACTAAAAATAGTGCTTATAATTATTTGAACACGTGCAGTAGATGAGTCATTTAATGAATGCTGTATGATATGTTACCTAAAGAAGACAGTTTTATATATGCAGTTATTGCATGAAAAAAAAAATATGGAAGTCTCACTATTGTGTCCAATGCATCCGAAGAACACCAATGGTTATTTCAAGTGTGGTTTGAAGAAACACATAGGAGTCTGAGTTGGAATGTTCCTGTGCAGGAGATATTTCATTATCATTTCTGATATTATGTGAGAAACCGTTGAGATCTGACGATAAGAAGATTCCTCATGCTTCCAACCTCTCCACCCTATTACAGATAGACAAACTTGTAGACAAGATGATACATTATTATTATTAAATGGATAACATCTCTTCTCCAGACAAGATCCCATAAAGATGCTGCTTACTCCAGTGGCTTGCCCTATAGTTGTTCACTGCTTTGAGATTTTAAATCTGAAAGTTGTTAAGATGGAGGAGACACTGCAAAAGTATTCCATCCATGGAAGATGAATCAATGTGATTCTTTAGTTAAATATTAAGAGATAAGTTAGGAAGCTTGGTTAGTGGGAAGTATTGTGCAAACAATGCCATGGCAACTCAAAGATCCAAATCAAGATTTTATAATTGCCTGCTTACTGAGTGACATTTGAAAAGTAAAATATTCTTCATGTCTCTCTTATTTCTCTGGCTATATATTCAGCAGAGGCCAACCACTAGAACTCAGCTTAGAACATAACTTCATTTATCATCTCCAAGTCTTCTGTTTTATTGATAAGAGATAAAGGGGAGTCATAGAAACTAACACAGACTGCTATGTGATATGTTACCTGCACAACACAATTTTATATATGCAATTATGCAGGAAAAAAAAAAGACATGGGAATCTCACACGTGTGTCCAATAAATTGGAGGAACACCTATGATTATTTTAAGTGTGGGTTCAAGAAACATATAGCAGCCTGAGCTGGAGTGTTCCTGTGCAGGAGATATTGCATTATCATTTCTTACATTATGTGAGAAACCATTGAGATCTGAAGCTAAAAAGATTTCTCATGCTTTCGACTATCCCATCCTATTGCAGACAAATTAGTAGACAAGATGGTAACATCAGAATTATTGAATAGATAGCATCTCTTCTTCAGACATGATCCCATAAAGATGCTGCTCACTTCAGGGGCTTTCCCTATAGTTGTTCAATGTCAGTAGATTTTAAATTTGGAAGTTGTTAAGACAGAGGAGACACTGCAGAGGTATCCCATCTATGATAGATGAATCAATGTGATTCTTCAGTAAAATATTAGGAGATGAGTTAGAAGGCTTGGTGAGTGGGAAGCATTGCGAAAACAATGCCACTGCAGATCAAAGATCTAAATCAAGTTACTATAATTGCCTGCTTGTTGTTTGACATTTGGAATTAAAATAATATACTTCGTGTCTCTCTCATTTCACTGGCTATATATTCAGCAGAAGCCAACCACTAGAACTCAAATTAGAACAAACTTTATATATCATCTCCAACTCTTCTGTTTATTGACAAGAGAAAATGGCAGCCATAGAAACTAACGCAAAGAGTTCTATGCATATTCGATCCAACAGCTTTCCCTCTGCACCTCACCCCATTTTGTCACAATTTGAGGAGCAACTCAACAAATTAAAGTCTTCTGAAACCGCTTCTTCTTCATCCTCTATTGGCCACAAACTCAGTGGCTTGGAGGATTTGCATGAGTTCACTGATAAGTTGCTTCAATTGTCAACCATCCAACAATCCTTAGCCCGTGGATGCGATGAAAAATCAGTTGATCGACTTCTTGAAGGATCTCTCATGCTCTTGGATGTCTGCAGTATGGCTAGAGATTGCCTGCAACAATCAAAGGAAAGTGTTCAGGAACTTCAGTCAGTTATTAGGAGGAGAGGTACTGAAGCTGGATGCAGAAGTGCGGGTGGAAAATACTTGGCTTCTAGGAAGACGATGAAGAAGTCAATAAGAAAGGCCTTGGGAAATTTGAAAGGAATCTTGAAGGATTCTTCCATCAACAAAGACAATGAAAGTTTGTCCATCCTTAACATCTTGAAAGAAGCAAAAGATGTCACCGTGACCTCATTAGAATCATTGCTGTTGTTTATCTGTGATCCAAAGCAACAGTCAAAGCAAAGCAGATGGTCAGCGATCTCAAAGATGATGCAACCTAAGAGAATAGCTTGTGATTCTGAGAAATCAAACACAAATGAATTTGAAAGGGTGGATGCAGCTTTGGAGTCTCTCATCAATGGCAAGCATTCATCTGTAGAGAATGTCCAAAACCATTTGGAAAATTTAGAGATGTGCATTCAAGATCTAGAAATAGGAGTTGAAGGCCTCTCAAGGCAACTAATTAGAATCAAAGTTTGTCTGCTCAATATCTTCAACAATTAGTCAGAAAAGAAGAAATCTTCATGATAATTCTGGACAACCAGATTCAACTTTTCCCCAGGAGTATCTCACAATTGTACATAAATGTGATTACTAGTTACTCTTTTACTGATATATACCTTCTCGGCGGATCAAATTATTGATACTTTATCTTCCATTTTCTTTTTAATCTTCCAAATCTTAGTTATCCATATTGGTCAACAAAAAAGTAGAATTCTGTTTCCTTCTTTAGTCATTATATGATATAGATTAATCCTGAAAAAGGTGAAAATAAAAACCGTAGTATAACTTATTCCTATTTCCTTTCCCCATTACACAAAGTTACAAAAGATGATGAGATAATAATTGACAGTCTTGATAGTCCCATGTGCAGTTCAATTATTCCAATCAATTTGAAATAAATAAATAAATTACCGATAAGTTACCCATATTTTATTGTCCACTCATGTATTGTGATTCAAGTTTTATAAGCCATAAACAATGAACAAGCCAATATATATATATATTTACAAGCAAACAAGCCAATATTTTAACAATTATTTCATTAAAACACGTGGTCCATCTCTGCTAAGTTCCTAACATATAACTAAAAAGAATGCTTATGATTATTTGCCAATATGTTCAGCAGATGAGTATCATTTAATGTTGTATGAGACTTTCCTTGCAAAATAAAGTTTCCTATATTCAATTATTGCATGAAGACATGGAACTCTTACTTGTGTGTTAGAATAAAAAAAAAAAGGAAGACATCAATGACTATCTTAAGTTAAAAAAAACATGTGTCTTAGATATAATGTTCATGTGCAACAGAAAATGCATTTGACATTTCTGAAATTATGTGCAGATCTGAATCAATATCAATTAATCTCAATGCAATGTCATTTCCATCAACAACCTGATCAGCCTACTAAAGATGAATAAAAAGAAAAACACACAAGGAATTACATCTTTGCTTTCTTTAATCCTTTTATAAATGAAATAAACTGTTCTAAGTTGGTTTTTCTAAACACCTTACATGTTTATTGAAATATTGTCACATAATGAAATGTTTAAGTTCCCAACATAGAATAGCATGAACTACTTAAAAACATTGTATATTGTACTGGCCAAAACTAAGAAGCCTAAAAAAAGTGTAGAAATGGTCATTTTAACAATTTTCTTGACAAAATTTGATGAATATGTTTCACCCATGATTCATTGGAAGTACGCCACTAATAGAGTATGTTGTTAACTTCTTCATTGTGTTATACCAAATTGATTTTTTTTAAAAAAAAATATGCCACCAGATGATGCCAACCACTGATATCTGAAAAATGGAAGAGAGTCCTTTTGCTCTTTATCCTATTGAATATTATTTATATGCAGAAGCTGCTTCTACCTCTCCAGACAAAAGATCCCATCACAATGCTCACGCTAATCATCAGATGTTGGAGACAGAACAAATGGCAGATGCCATATTTCAAGAATCCATGCAAATCACAAGTTAAGAATTGAGGGATGACTTGGAAATTTAGGTTCGAGGGAAGCACTGCACAAACAATGCCTTAGAAGTTCTAAGATCTAAATCAAATGATATACTTTTGTTTGCCAACTGTGGACAATTGACATGAAAAATATTCTTCTTGTTTCCCTCGACTAGCTAGTTATATATGGAGCAGATGCAAAAGCCTACCACTAGAACGTTAACTCATAGTTTAGAAAAAAAAATTTCGTGTATATCATATCATCTTCTCGACCTCTAGCTCCTTAGAGAGAAAATGGCAGCCATAAACACAACCACAAAGATCTCTCAACATATTTGATGCGACAGTTTCCCTTCTGCTCCTCATCCCATTGTATCTTCACTTGAAGAGCATCTGAACAGATTGAAGTCTTCTGAAGCTGCTTCTTCGTCTTCCATAAGCTGTAAACTCAATGGCTTGCAAGATTTGCATGATTGTACTGATACGTTGCTTCAATTGTCAACCATCCAACAAGCCTTAGCACGAGAATGCAATGAAAAGTCAGTCAACAAACTACTAGAAGGCTCTTTTGTTCCTTTGGATATATGTGATATGGCTAAAGATATATTTGTTGGGAATTTCGGTATACGTGTAACAGAATAACACAATCGAATCCCTCCCATGGATCCGTTAATGTTACTTAAATTGAGATGTAGAGGAGTATTTTACCTTTGGTAAATGACTTTTTATATCTTTTCACTGTTGGATCCTAGGAACGTAGGAACTGACGTGTCTGATCAGCTCCCTCTACCAGTATCTACACGAACGGTGAGTCCAACTCGAACTGCGCGCTTGTTCACAAACGTTTGTAAACATATATATATATATATATATATTTTTTTTCTCGAATTTTTTAAGATATATCAAATATATTTATAAAATTCCTCCACCCTAAATTAAACATTAAATTCATCGAATCTAGACACATCTTAGGTTCAATGAATTTAGACATTCTAGCTCGAGTTGATCCGTTCTAGTGTGCGACCCTACAGGCCCATATGATGTTGGCAGTGGGCCAATTATACTATTGTAGCCCCAAGTCACAAGTGGCCTTTAGCAAGACATTGTGACTACCCAAATCATATGAGATCAGTGATCCGATACAATCTATCACATAACCCTATCATATCTCTTTTGTCTCACAATATATAGATCAGGTATGAAGAGGCATGGAAACATCATCCTCATCTTACTTGACCATCACTTTCTCGATCTTCGAGCAAACTAAAAAAAAAATGGAAATCCTTCCATTTGAGCACGGCCATACATTTCTCAGTCTTACTTATTGAGGGGCCCAGATATCTCTCCACATTAATTAGAGGGACAAATTCCATCTTGACCATTCATCTTCCTCCACATGAATTCCACTATGCTCGATCATAGCTTTTATGATCTCCTGATTAAATGTGACTTTTGACTATGCCAAAGTACAGTGTTCCCCATGTAGGAAGCCATGGTGATCTTAGGTTTAAGGGTTCAGTGACAAGGTTATATATATGAGATATGTTTATGACTTGATTTATGCAGTTATCTCATGACGGGTTGATCTAGCACTTGTTCCCTAATAGGTGCTTATGATTTTAATTTGTATCTTCATGCATAATTAATACATAATTATCTATCAAAATCATAATAGCCTTAGTTCATCATAATTCCCACAAAGATGATTGACTAGGGATGTTTAGAATAAAATGATTTATCCAAGAATATTATTATAAAGAAAAACATGCAAATAATATAATAATGTAATAAAAGAAAAACACCTTCTTTTTTCATAATGAAATACAATGTTTATAATACAATGATTAGTCTAGAGTCATGAACAAAAAATCGGACCAAACCGGGGTCGGACCGGTTGTGAATAAATTAATATATTTTTAATAATATAGTCAATTGATATTCTATTTTCATATTATTTGTTAAGTAAATTTATCATTATTAATCATTATGTATCATAATAATACTTATAACATATTATAATATAGACAGAAAAAAAATTATACTAAAAATAATGTTACTTAGTACTAAAAATAATGTTATTTTATTTTTAAAAAAATACTTTAAAAAAAAAAGCTGGGACCGGTTCAACCCGGTTTTTTACCGGTTCGACCGGTTCTTGACTGGTTCGTACCGGTTTTGAAACCCCCCGATTCCCATCTGTGACCGGACCGGACCAAGGGCCAGTTCCCGGTTGGACCGGTCGAACCGGCCGGTCCGGTCCGGTTTTTAGTACTATGGTCTAGAGCATAATCTCCAACAATATTGCCTCCTTCAATCAGAGGAAAGCGTTCAAGAACTTTAGTCAATTATTAGGAGGAGGAAAGGAGCTGACACTGCTAGATTCACAACTACAACAACAATAACAACATTAGCCTTATCCCATTATGTGGGATCGGCTACATGGATCATACGACGCCAATGGGCTCTAGCTAGATTTACAACTGAGGCTGGAAAATACTTGGCTTCTAGGAAGAAGATGAAGAAGGCACTGAGAAAGCCCTTGGGAAATTTGAAAGTAATCTTGAAAGATTCTTCCACAAACAATGAGACTTTGTCCATTTTTAACATCTTGAAGGAAGTAGAAGCAATCACTATGAACGCATTGGAATCTTTGTTGTTGTTTATGTGTGATCCAAAGGGACACCCAAAGCAGAGCAGATGATCAGTAATCTCCAAGTTGATGCAGCCTAAGAGAACAGCTTGTGATTATGAAGAATTAGACGCAAAGGAGTTTGGAAATGTGGATGAAGCTTTGGAGTGTCTCATCAATCACAAGCACTCATCGATGGAGAATTTTCAGACCCATTTGGAAAATCTGGGGATGTGCATTAAGGATCTAGAAGGAGGAGTCCAAAGCCTCTCCAGAAAACTACTTAGATCCAGAGTTTCCCTTCTCAACTTCTTCAACCACTAGATAGAGAAAATCTATATGAATATCATGAACATACAAGTTCAATTTTTTGTCCTTGAGTGTTTCACAATTGTACATAGATGTGATTAAATCATGTTCAGTTACTGATTTTTTTTTTTTTAAAAGTTATAGCTTTCAGAGCGCTGTTTAGAAATCATGTTCAGTTCCTTGATCTTGTGTCTCTTTATTCCCCATTTACTGTGTATACATACATCTCATCCTACAACTTCTTTTATAATTTCAGGAAATTTTAACCTCTTTAACAAGTGAAAGGAAAACAAAATCTTTTTCATTTCATTTCGAGAATAACATTATCAGCCCACTAAAGTAATAAAAAGAAAAATCCTCTTACAATAACATTTTGTTGTTTCCTTTAATCCACCTGTTTATGTAATAACCTCTTTTTGTTCTGATATTTCTAAACAGTGCTCTGTAAATTCCTTCGGGTTTATTTCATGTTTCTGAGAAGGAAGAAAAAAAAAGAAAGGAAAAACAAAGAAATAAAGAATAGTGGAGAAGGAGGAGGAGTACCAAATAATTATCAGAATCATTTATTGAGCCCACATAGAATTCCAAGGAAATTTTTTCACCAAAAAATTTCTATACAAATGGAAAGTGAAAGACAATAGAATGTGAAACAAAAAAAAAAATTCAATGGTGAGGTGCTTACTCAAGTTGAAGGAGAAGACACAATTAAACAATAGTACATGAAGAAATATTGTTTTGATAACAAAAATAAGACTACCAAGTTTTGTTACTGTGATGCTGCTTTCCTCTCTCTTGAAGCATTTCCTCTATGGCATTAGAATGACATTCTGATCACAAGTTGGCTAAACTATTGAACTGAATGTCCACTTGTAAGGTTTGTTAACATTCAAATTTTCTGTATGTATAGAAGTGAAATATAGCAAAGAAATGCTGAGCTCTCGATTACATTATTCCATTCCTTACTAAAAAGTTCAAATCGTAAAACAGAGACAGTAATTGTCAAATTTTAGTGGCTATGATGAATCCTTGCTTTGTGGTATAACAAGTACTTCTCTAGTACAGCTTCCAAGTTTGCTGCAGGATTGAGTTAAAATTCTATACAATAATAACTAAATGGGATTAAATACAACACAATATTAATAAATACAAAATTGATAATTTAGTAGCAGAACACGGAATCACTTCCCATTGCATTTAATTGGACATTTATTAACTTATATTTGTTTGGGGAACACTGCATAAAACTCATTTATTTATCACCTTGTAGCACAGCAAGGTAATCAAGCAATGTATATCAAGCAATGTACATTAACCATTGCCATCCAGATATGAGCAACCACTGGGATCTGAGATGAAGTGACTTCTCCTGTGGCCGGAAAAAAAAAACACAGAGATGCTGCTTCTCTGATGCCATTAACCATTATTAAATGTAAAATAATGGCTATAGAATAGATGGTACAGCCTGCATAGGATAAGGTTATAGAATAGATGGTAAAATAGTATTAATAAATGGACAGAACCTCTTCTGCAGACAAGATCCCATAAAGATGCTGCTTCTCTGATGGCATGCCCTATTGTTCTTCACTGTTCTGAGATTTTAAACCTGGTTGTTAAGATGGAGGAGACACTGCAGTAGTATCCCATTTGTGGCAGATGAGTTCATGTGATTCCCTGGTTTAAAAAATGAGGGATGAGCTAGGAAGCTTGGTGAGTGGGAAGCATGGCGCCAACAATGCTGTGGCAGCTCCAAAGATGCTATAATTGCCTAATTACTTTGTGACATTTGGAAAGTAAAATATTCTTCTTGTCTCCTTCATTTTTCTGCCAATATATGCAGAAGAAGGCAACCACTGGAACTCATCTCCTAGCTTTCTGTTTTCTGATAAGAGAAAATGACAGCCACAGAAACCAACACAAAGAGCTGCATGCATATTCGATGCAACAGCTTGCCCTCTACATCTCACCCCCTTGTATCACAATTTGAGGGGCATTTAAACAGATTGAAATATTCTGAACCGGCTTCTTCAGCTTCTATAAGCCATAAACTCAATGGCTTGCAGGAGTTGCATGATTGCATTGATAAGTTGCTCCAATTGTCAGCCACCCAACATGACTTTGCACGAGAATGCAGTGAAAAATCAATTGATAAACTACTAGAAGGATCCCTCATTCTATTGGATATCTGCAGTACGGCTAGGGATTGCCTGCGGCAATTAAAGGAATGCATTCAAGCACTTCAGTCAGTTATTAGGAGGAAGAGGGGGGCTGAAACTGCAGAATTGACAATTGAGGGTGGAAATTACTTGGCTTCTAGGAAGAAGATGAAACAGGAATTAAGAAAGGCCTTGAGAAATTTGAAGGGAATCTTGAAGGACTCTTTCAAAAACAATGACAATGAATATTTGCCTATTCTTAGCATCTTGAAAGAAGCAGCAACAGTCAGTGTGAGCTCATTGGAGTCTTTGTTGGTCTTCATTTGTGATCCAAAAGGACAACTAAAGCAGAGAAGATGATCAGTGATTTCCAAGCTGATGCAGTCTAAAAGAGTGGCTTGTGACTATGAAGAATCAGACATAAATGAGTTTGAAAAGGTGGATGCAGTTTTACAATCTCTTATCGGTCACAAGCATTCATCTATGGAGAATTTTCAAACCCATTTGGAAAATCTGGAGAATTGCATTCTGGATCTAGAAGTAGGAGTTGCAAGCCTGTCAGGAAAACTAATCAGAAGCAGAGTTTCTCTTCTGAATTGTTTCAACCACTAGTTTGAGAAAATTTCTATGACAATATCATGGACATAAAAGTTCAATTTTTGTCCATTAGTGTCTCACAATTGTATACAGATGTGATCAAATCATATTCATTACTGAATACAGTCAATACATAGAAAATCAAATTATAGCTACTTGATGTTGTGTCTCTTTTTTCTCTTTTACTATACATTCTCCACATCTCATCCTTCAATTTCTCTTACGCATTTCCTCAAATTTTCACCTCTGTAATAAGTGAAAGGAAAGAGAAGGTATCCTACTGAAGAAAAACCCTCTGATAATAACATTTTGTTATTTTGTTTAATCCACTCCGTTACGACCCATTGTAAATTTTGCATTTCCAAACAGGTTTTATTTCATGTTTCTGAAAAAAAAGAATGGAAATGAACTATAACAGAGGAGGATTAAAAGATAATTATTATAATCAATTATTGAGTCCTTATTGAATTCAAGGGAAATTTGAATCATTGCCTAGCTGTCAAGATTACTACTACCTTATGTTGATTATTAAAAATTTTCAACTTGAAAGGTTTGCACATGCTCACATTTTGCGTGTTCTAGATACAGTGAACAACGTGATGTCTGCCTTTTTATATTAAGAGCGAATCAGGTCATTAGTGCAAGGCAATTTGATTTAATATCACTGAGGAGACAAGCGATGCAGCATATGTTTCCAAAGCAGAAGTACTTTTCCTAGCAAACAAGACTTCATAGGAAAGCCTATTCCACAATTGTAGCAGATGAGTCACGTTTAAATGTAATGTGCAGAAACACTTAACCGTGGTTTCAAGTTTATGTATTAGCTATAGACACATGTGAAGCAACACTTGTTTAGCATAAAAAACAAGTTTCTGTTCCCCAAAAGAGAGGAGTGTCTAGCGTAAACCCAGCCATAGTTTCGTCCGTTCAACTTGTATACACGTTCATTTTAGTCGCTCTCATAATAAGGAGATTATATAATCATACATGTGAGAGAGGAAAAAAAAACTTGCATGAGTTGGGAAGATTCCCTGAGTGAGACATTGTTCTGACACACATGAGCTCATGTTTAGATCCAAAACATTAACTAATTAGAAAATCATTGAGATTGGACAAGAGGAGATTCCTTTTGTCCCTTATATCCATAGTATATATTGAGCAAATGCAAGTTGAAGATAGGCAAATCCATAGACTCATCAATCATAAGCCATCTCCCTTCTCTTGAGAAAAAATGGCATCTTCTTTCCATGCTCGCTCAAATAGCTTGCCTTCTAGACCACACCCTCTCATTTTACAATGCAGTGAACACTTAGATAGATTAAGGGCTTCTCATGAAACCTCTTCTTCTTCATCATTGCTTAGCCATAACCTACAGGGCCTGCAAGATTTGCATGAATGTGTTGAAAAGTTGATTCAACTTCCTCTTATCCAACAAGCCCTCCTCCAAGAGTGTGAAGGCAATTTATTAGACGAGCTTTTGGATGGATCCTTGAGGCTCATAGACACGTGCACTGCCGCCAAAGATTCACTGCTTCACACAAAAGAGTGCAACCGTGAGCTTCAATTGATTATCAGGAGAAGAAAAGGAGGCAATTTGGAGGAGGCTAAGAAGTTCTTGACTTCAAGGAAGGTGGTGAGAAAGGTCATCTCAAAAACCTTAGGAAACATGAAGGGTTCAATAAAAAGAAGCAACTTCTCTTTTACCAACACGGCCTTGGTTAACTTGTTTAAAGAAGTTGAAGCGGTCACTCTTTCTGTTTTCAAGTCGCTGTTGAGCTTTATCTCTGGATCAGCACAAGCAAAACCAAGCAGATGGTCTTTGGTATCAAAGATCGTCCACAGTACCAAAACAGTAGCAGATGAAAAGAATGAATTTGCACAAGTAGATGAAGCACTGCAGTTTTTTGTACTTAACTTGACTAGAAAGTCAGCGTCAGAAAACACAATTAATCTGCAAACCCAGTTGGAAAAACTCGAGTCTCAAATTGGAGATCTTGAAGAAGGACTTGAGTTTTTGTTTAGGGGTTTGATTAAGATCAGAGTTGCCCTTCTTAATATCTTCAATAACTAGTTTGACCAAATCTGGGGGGCATCAAAACTTTTGTGGTACTGTAGATATTTACATGTGCATGGAAAGCTTTCTTTTGATCATTAAAGTATACTCTTAACTCCATTTTTGGTTGCATTATATGATTATGTCGTTGACTATCTCCCCTTCTAAAGCACATATAGATTTGACAACATTCAGAGCTGCTAAAAATTGAACTCAATATTCTAAATCTAAAACATGCACTCTCAATTTCCAAATCACTAGAGCTGTGTTATTACTATTCAGTAGATGATCTCAGAACCTGGCTAGTTAGTTTAATTGTGAAATGAAGGATTAAAAGCAAGCTAAGGCAAGCCTACAAGACCTTATAAAATTGGTTCCTGGACATCAACTTAGTTCATGAGAAATTTTACTGTTTAATGAGGATTTCTAGCAAAATCAGAAGATGTAAAAGCTTCTTAAAATGCCTTGTGTTTGGATGAAATGATAGACTCGTAATATCAGATGGAACACAGTTGAACTTGTTACATTAATCACAAGACTTTCTTCTTTGTCAAATACTAATTGCAAGAAAAAATTCTACAAGAAAAGACCAAAGAAAATTAGAAAGTATTAATGAAACTCAAATCACATGCATTTAGCCTTGGAAGAGATCTGTGCTACATCCCCTGGAAGCAGCTCAACTCAGCTTACTGTCCACTCATCATCTTCTATCAATGAAAAAAATGATAAATAATAAAAAGGCATCATACCGTGTACACAGATCTTGCCACCCCTCTGTATAACAATCGCTCTCAACATTTATTATATGGTTTCTTTCATGTTTTTCCCCATTCTTTCCTTTGAATTTCGTAAATTAGCAAGAGAGGAAGATGTACCAAGTATATTCTTTCAAGTTGCTGCCAGAAGAACTTTTTCTTTCGGTGATAATTTAGCACTAACTAGTAAATTGAACTGTAATAACAAGAAAATAAAAAAATATATAAAAAGAGAACATCAGTGGAAATAACCTTAAATAATACTCTCTCTATTTCAAAACAATTGTTATTTTGAAGTTATGCATACAAGTTAAGAAAACTATTAGATAACCTAAAAATTAATAAAGTTTGATTATATTTGACTATAATACCCTTATTAACAGTACTCTCTTCTCTTTGTTCTTTAATATAAAGAATAAAAGACAAAAAATACATCGACAAAAAAAGTAATAAATTTGTCTAAAATATAAAATAATTTCCAAAAATACCTCCATTTAATGTTAATAACTTTTTACATCGTGTAATTAATACAAATGAATTGTACTATTAGTTTTTGGAAAAAAATGTCACTTAAATTAGGGGTATTTTTGGAAAAAAATTATTAAATACACCAAAAAAACCCCAATATCTCTTATATTTTGAAACACGAAAACTCCTCAAATTGTTCCTTACATTAAATAACAGAGGGAGTATAGTACCCTTCAATGCTTCTTTCTTCCTTTATTATTTTTGAAAAGTGAACTTGTAAAAAATTATTAATGTTATATTGAAAATTGTAAAATGACAATTATTTTAAAAAGAATGGAGCAAGAGGTGTTGCATCTCATTTTTTGTTAGTTTTAGAAGAGACTAACAGGGCATTAGATGAAATGAATCTCTTTGAACTTTAATATAAAATCTTTTTAACTAAATCACTTGAATTAAGAATATGTGTTAAAGTTAGTTAACTATCTTAATTTTTTCAAAAATCAAGATATTTTTTTCAAAACTATCCTTATTTAATTTCTTTCTCTCTTATTAGAATGAATTAAATAGGGACGTTTTTTAAAATATATAATAAATACTACATCATATTATGAAAAATGCTTCATATTTAGGATCAAGGCAAAACACCCTATGTTTAGAACTAACGAAATAAAAAGGTTTGAATTGCAAGAACTAAAATTTCAATTAAACCAAATTAAGACAATCAAATTTACACAAAACTTCAGGTGATGCAGACTGGCATGTTCCCCAAAACAAGGAGCCAAGCCGTTGTTTGAACCATTGTACTATTGCACACATGTACACAATTAAATGCAGGTTTTCTTTGCAAGAAATTAAATCATGGCGTTATTGCCAATCGTGGGGTTGGAATATTATATTAATACCAATGACAATGAAGTGATCATTTATATGAGGGTAAAAATATATAAGATTATGAGTTGGATTGCTTCCTTGTGGGAGGCATTGCTATGACAGTTAAGTGATTATGTTTAGATCCAAATCCAAATTAATTTGATTTCTTTCAGATTTGTTAAGATGAGATTCTTTGTGTCTCCTATCCCCTTAGTGTGTGTGTGTGTGTAAAGCTTATGAAAATTGCAAGCAGGCCTATCAATAGACTCAAACTCCATATTCCAAGCCTCTTTCTCTTTCACTTTGAGCAAAAATGGCATCTTCTTCCCATGCTCGCTCAAACAGTCTTCCCTCTAGGCCAAACCCTCTCATTCTGCAATGCAATGAACACTTTGATAAATTGAGAGCCTCCCATGAAACCTCTTCATCTTCTTCTTCATCATCACTCAGCCATAAGCTACAGGGCCTGCAAGATTTGCCTGATTGTGTTGAAAAGTTGGTTCAACTTCCACAAACCCAACAAGCCCTCCTTCAAGATCATCAAGAAAATGGGTTAGATGAGCTTTTAAATGGATCCCAGAGGCCCTTGGATCTGTGTACGGCAGCCAAAGATGCTCTTTTGCATACGAAAGAGTGCTCACGGGAGCCTCAATCGATAATAAGAAGAAGAGGAGGAGGTGAATTAGAGCTCGAAGCTGAAGTTAGAAAGTTCTTGAGTTCTAGGAAGGTGGTGAAAAAGGCCATCTTCAAAACCTTAAAGGGAACTTCAAAAAGACGTAACTTTTCCACCAACAAAGACGTTGCTTTATTTGGCTTGTTAAGAGATGTTGATGTAGTGACTCTTTCCATTTTTGAATCACTGTTGAACTTTATCTCTGGATCTGCCCAATCAAAAGAAAGCAGGTGGGGTTTGGTGTCCAAGATAATGAAAACCAGAAGAGTCACTAACTCAAATGTATCAGATGAAAGTGAGTTTGCACAAGTGGATGCAGAATTGCAATCCTTTGTACTTAACATGACAGAAAGCAGCATCAGCAATCTGCAGAACAAGCTGGAAAATTTGGAATCAAGGATTCAAGATCTTGAGGAAGGACTTGAGTTTCTGTTCAGGCGTTTGATAAAAACGAGAGTTTCCCTTCTCAACATCTTCAATCACTAGATGTACTTTTAAGAGCAACAAAATTTTGTAGTGGAATAGATCTTAGCATTTGTGAAAAAGGATGGATGTAGCTGTCTGCTGATAATGAATATAGAATTTTACTCAATTATGTCCTATTTTCTCCAGCATCTACTTTTTTATTTGATTTTGAGTTCACATTCACATCGATCACAACATGGCTCCAATGTTCTACCACAGGCAAGTTGATTTATAGACTTGCACACCATTCCATCACGCTTGGAAATTGTTGAGGCACAATACAATTGCATTTAGATTCATTTGAGAATATAAGAGTCCTGGAACTCAATGTTTATCCTCTTGTGAGAGTGAGACACAGACTGATTTCATCTTCACATGCCAACTATATCCTCTTCATGCTTAGTCATTCATACAGGAACACAGCTAGTCTTTTGATCAAGACTGCCACGTGAATTTATTCATCAATGTCAAAGCTGTTAAGATTCCTTTTTTTTTTTTTTATATCAGTAAGAGATCTGGTCCTTTCAACCACCAAAAAGACTTAACTTCACCTCATAACTAAGTTTAAGTAGGATTCTTACATTTATTATAGAGATAAAGCAGGAAAAAAAAATCTTATTCTGTTTACGGAATGAAGACAAAACTCAGTACATATGACATAAATTTTTGGGTCACTCAGGCGTTTTTCGCAGAGAGAAATCTGTCCTTTCAACAATTGGAAAGAGCTCAACTCACAGTTAAAGTAAAGAGACAACCCAAATATGTATGTATGTATGTCTCTGCGTGTGTGTGTGGGAACATGTGAAGCAGCTCTTGTTCCTTCAGAAGAAGCATAGCGAGTAGTCCACACGTGCATGTGAGTAACATTTAGAGCTGAATGGAAGTTAGTTTTCTCTTAAACTATATTGCATTGAAGGAACTGTCGTTTTGGGACCATCGAAGACTGATAAAATATGTATGAAACAACATGGCCTTGTTTCGCATGCTTTTAGTAATAAAAGAGAGATCTATTCTCTGTCAACACGCAAGACCAAAACAATTTTAAAAAATGGAAATTATGAAGCCGTGTAGGCAGATCTTGCTCCCCTTCTGTATAACAAGTGAAATTGTTCATGATTCAATAATTGTTGAGGATTCTAACTGGTGATTGTTTTTCTGGAAAGTAGATATCGAAGCAAGAAACCCATTTTTCTTTTTTCTTTTTTTATAATCAATCAACGATAACAATAAATTGAATTTTTTAACTTATAAATCGTGCGCTTCACTATAAATTTAATTTTTTATATTAATTAATTTTAATTATTTTATTTATCTTTATAATTATTCAAATTCTATTGAAGTCTGTTAAAAAATATCGAAGAAATAAAAATGAAATTGCATAATGGGCCCAATAAAATGTGCAAAGATATATTGGAAAAATAAATAAAAGTTTCACAAAGCCAAAAAAAAATAACAAATCATATTATTTATGGCTTAAGAAAAATGCAGCTCCCTGTTTATTTACATTTTAATAAATAAATATTCACATAATTTTATTAAAAAAGTTAAATTATATGATAGATAAATAATTTAAAAAATAATTAATATTGCACCAGTGTCCAAAAAAAGCATTATCATTTATATTTTGCTATGCAAATTTTTTTGTGTGTTACTTGAAATCCAAAGAATGAGTAACACTCTCTACAACTTGGAAATAATGTGGTTTGCAATGAATTTTGTGTGTGTGTGTACACACACATATAATGTGAATATTAATATTGATATGTCGAAGTATTAACTATAAGCAAGCTACGTGAGAAATTTTGTCAGTTCTAAATTAAATCGCTGTACTCAAGTGATGGTGTGAATGGAACCGTTTGTTTTGAAGGTTCGCACTCTGGTAATTCATAGAAGTTATCATTCACCAACAAAGATCGATATGATTGACTAAAGGTAAAAATTCACTCGTTATTAATGCATTTTATCTTAAAATTGGAAATATATTTCTCTTGTCATAACTTCCAATGAAAATAACTATATCTAATACTCGTAATTCAGAGATGTATTGAACTGGTAAGATGTAGTATGAATGTATATCCATGGCAGGGGTGATGTTCGTTGGGGTGTGTGTTGCTGCCACTGCCATGCCTATCAGTGTAACCGCGGGATCAATGAATGGTGGATGGCACTTCGAGGGAGCACGTGTCTTGTGGACACGCGTACGGTGGAGGGTGACTCACCATCTATCCCTTCCTCCCTGTGGGCCAAACATATACAAAACGAAAATGTTGAGTCATTCCTACGGTGGGCCACGTGGGCCGGCCCTGTGTCCCCGTCTCACTATTTGTAATTAGGCTTCGTGTCTCCTCCTTAAATCCAAACTAAATAATGGCTTGGTACAAATAATTAAAAAAAAAATACTAATTAAATAATCTGAATTAAATCTGCCCCCATGATTATGAAGTAGCAAGTAACTATAGAATGATATTCAAACCCATCTCATGTAAAAACAAAAATCACATCAAATTTTCATCTGAATTAAATTAAATGGTGCGGCAAATTGGCAGGTCCTTGTTTGTTGCTGACTTTAACGTCTGTCATGAATGAGAGAAACCTAGAACCTTGGACTATGGACATGAAGGTCATGGACTATCCAGGGGACTACCCGACATTTATTCATATTCTTCGCATAAAAAAATTAAAAAAAAAAGGGGTTTCTTCATATATGTTATATATATTTCGTTTCAGCTTATGGAAATTCGCACATACCACAAAGCTCAGGATTTCTGCCACCTTTATTGCGGGAGCTCGAAAGCCAACAACAACAAAAAATATTTTAGCTTGTTCCCCCTTCAACCTCATCACTTGATCGCATTTCACTGCGAAATACTCTGCTTCTAATTTCAATCCCCATTTCCAGTAATCTCATTCCCCCCTCTCATCGCTTTTCTGGGTTCTCATTTGTATTTGTATAATACTTCACACGTTCCATTCACTCCTTGGTTTTATTTATTTATTTATCTTACAGCTTTAATTCATTCAGCTTTCTTGGTAAAGACTTCAGATCCTCTTTAACTTCTGGGTGTTGCTTAGAGTAAGATTTCCTTTCTGTTAATTTATTCTCTAAAGTGCAGCTTTAAGTACCTGAAACAACTGTATGTTTCCTGCTTTTGTGGTGGTATCTTTGTGTGTTATGCACTTTGCTTGGCTTGCTTACGGTTTGAGCTTCAATTTTTTTTTTTCCCTCCTGAAATTTCAATTTATCTCTCAAGGGACTCATTGTGATTATTCGTTCGTACTAGCAACGGCCAACGCAATGGCTTCTGCCTGTGTGAGCTTGAAAGCCAATCCTCATTTTGCGAAAACAAGAACAGACCATCATCTTCTTCGTCAAGATAATGGGTTTTGGGGGGAAAGAATCAAAGGAAGCCTGAATAACAGTCTGTGTCTGAATCAATTAGCCACGAGTTTGAGAACGGGAGAGAAGGTGAAGAAGGCGAAGCCATGTGTTGTCTCAGCGGTTCTTACTTCAAATAATGCCCACGAATCCATGGTAAGCTGAATTCAATTCTGCGTCTGGGATTGATTTTTTTTTTTCCTATTGGTGAAGAACATCAATTTTGCTTCCTCGATCTTGGGATTTATGGAAAAGAAATTATGATTTCTTGCTGCACTTTCCTGTTAATTTGTGTTTACTCATAGTGGGTTTCAATTTTCAGGGCTTGCAGGTACCATCGTTTCTCAGTCGAAGGGCTGACCCTAAGAATGTAGCTTCCATCATATTGGGTGGAGGTCCTGGGACTCAACTCTTTCCTCTCACCCAACGATCTGCAACACCAGCAGTAAGTGAATATGTCCCGAAGTTCATCGTTTTTGTCTTGTTGACTGACTATGAAACATTGATACTAAGCAAGTTCACCAGGAAGACTGACATAAAAGAATGTGATTACTTGTGAAGTTTATTTGTCTTCTTTATACTCATCCTTTTTTTCTCATTATCTCTTTAAATGAACTTTGTACATTCCCTTTGGTGACCGCAGAAGCATCATATTTATATTGGATACAACATGATCCTATAAACTGTAGGAAGGTGCTACATATTTTAAAGTTCATTGTAGTGATGATATGGTATCCATTTACAGGTCCCTCTAGGTGGATGTTACAGACTAATAGATATCCCAATGAGCAATTGCATTAACAGTGGCATCAATAAGATATTTGTTCTGACCCAGTTCAATTCTGCATCTCTGAACCGTCACATCGCCCACACCTATTTTGGAAATGGCATCAACTTTGGGGATGGATTTGTCGAGGTAAGTTTTTATGGGAAGTGAGAGTTGGAGAGACACTATTAGAGGCCGATGGCCACCATATAGACTAGATGATGTCTCATGAAAGAAAAGAATACTCAAGATCTTCACTTCTCATAAAAGTGATTAATTAACGATAAGTTGTAGGGTCTTGGAGTACATAATAGGAGAAACCGCGTTCTATTTGCTGCTGAGATTGATAGAGAAATATAAGCTTCTGGAAAATTTCTTATACTTTTTGGAGGGTTATAATGCAAATTTCTATTCAGTATTGAGTACTTGTGGCGGACCTACATGAAAACAGGTTTTAGCAGCCACTCAGACTCCTGGAGAAACAGGAAAGAAGTGGTTCCAAGGAACTGCAGATGCCGTGAGACAATTTACCTGGGTGCTTGAGGTGGGCAAGGACTTTTCTATATATACTGCCTGCACTTTTTTTCTAATTCCTTAATCTGAACTGAAAAATAATAGATTGATTGTTGTAGGATGCCAAGAACACAAACATTGAGAATGTATTGATCTTGGCAGGGGATCATCTCTACCGAATGGATTACATGGACCTTGTGCAGGTATCTAGAGTAATTGTTTCTTATAATAGTACTATCTCTTAATTCTATCTTCACTAGATTTTCTGATCTACTTATAACAAATAAACAGAGTCATGTGGACACAAATGCTGACATTACAATTTCTTGTGCTGCAGCAGGTGACAGGTTTGTTGAATCTCTTAGATTTGCTTGTTTTTGTTGTGTTTTTTTATGGTTTCCATCTGTATGCTGCTTATGAACTTTAGCTAATAGCTATCTTACTTTTTTCACTTTACATCTTTATTTCATTGAGAAGGAAAGACCTTTTTCTTTTCTTTTGTTTTTTTTTTTGGGGGGGGGAGGGAAGATAAAGAGATTACTAACTTCCTTTGAACAATTTTATTTTAACCCATTATTCATTGCAAATTGCTTGTTTTTCAGCCGTGCATCGGATTATGGGTTGGTCAAAGTAGATGGAAGAGGCCGCATCATTCAGTTTCTAGAAAAACCAAAGGGTGTTGACTTGAAAGAAATGGTAAATGTTTTTTATTGTTTTTTGGATAGTTCTGCTAAATCACTACCAGGAAGCTATTCAGTTTCAACATGGTCTTTTCTCATCCTGTGTTATTTCTTTAAACTAGGAGCCTCCGCTTATCCTAGTTTTGCATTATGGCTTATTAATACGATTATGATCATAATGTATTTATCTAGCTTCAATGTGCTGGGTTCTTCTTGTGCAGCAAGTAAATACCTCTCTCATTGGGTTGTCACCCCAAGATGCATTGAAGTCACCATATATTGCATCCATGGGGGTTTACGTCTTCAAGACAGACGTTTTACTTGACCTTCTGAAATTCAGATATCCAACATCCAATGACTTCGGATCTGAAATCATTCCTGCAGCTGTGAAGGAACACAACGTCCAAGTAAGATGGATTCTAATCTCCAACATACTTATCTTCCTTCAAATGTTCTTTCTGTTCTGGGAGGAGTCTTAGCTGCCTCCTATCAGAAACTGATTAACCTAGCAATTAGCAGTGTGGTTTGTGCAAGTTGCTTCGGCAAATTCGCATAGCTAACTTTTTTTCCCTTTGGCCAACTCATAGCTAAACATGAATATTTGAGATCAGTCAAGCTTCTTGTTATCTGTTTGATACTGCTACATTACTGTGAACATGACAGCAATATCAATACAAGTTCAATGTATTGTTTTCACAGGCATTTTTCTTTAGAGACTACTGGGAAGACATTGGAACAATAAAGTCATTTTACAATGCTAATCTTGCTCTTACTGAAGAGGTGCGTTCAAGATAATTATGGTTGGAATTTACTTTAGTAATCTTCCCATTATATGAGTACATGCACCATGCAGTTCTTGCAAACTACCATATATGTCATGGTCTCTTGTTTTGCAAGTCCTGTAAAATTGTTTCAAATTTTCAGTTTCCCTTTTTCAGCTGAATGTAACTATATCTTCTTTATTCTATACTCATGCAGAATCCGAAGTTTAAATTTTACAACCCCAAGACACCCATTTTCACGTCTCCTCGATTCCTACCACCAACAAAGATCGATAAATGTCAGGTATGACACTGTACCTCAATGCATGCTACTAACTTCGTGTGATGTCTTCTCATTTTTGGTTTTGTCTTGTAGATAGTGGATGCAATTATCTCCCATGGATGTTTCCTGCGAGAATGTACAGTCCAGCATTCCATTGTTGGTGAACGTTCACGTCTGGATTATGGTGTTGAACTTCTGGTGAACTACCATAATTTTTTAACTCCGCACAGTACCATCCCATGTAAGATTCATCCCATCTGAAATCACCTTTTGCAGGACACTGTGATGATGGGAGCTGATTATTACCAAACCGAATCTGAAATTGCTTCTCTGCTGGCAGAGGGTGAGGTCCCAATTGGGATAGGAAGGAATACCAAAATTAGGTAATGTTATTTCAACCTTCTATGGGCAGTAAAATTAATGCAATTGTTACTTAATTCGTCAATTTTGTTGAAGGAATTGTATAATTGACAAGAATGCAAGGATTGGGAAAGATGTCATCATCATAAACAAAGACGTAAGCGTGGTTACCTGATCTCATCTTCCTTTTACCTTGGAGTCAACTTCATCAAGTGATTCTGTGTGTGTAGGGAGTTCAAGAAGCAGATAGACCAGAAGATGGATTTTACATTCGATCAGGAATCACAATCATAATGGAGAAGGCAAGAATAGAAGATGGCAAGGTCATATGATCAGGAATATACTGTACGAGTCTCAAGGGCTTGTTGCAAGAGGTGCTGGAAATCAAGAAGCATTCTGATCTGTGAAACACTCCAATCTGTGGAGTGGGAAGGCTAGCAGTGGCAGTGCTACCTCCTACATACATTGAAGCCAGCAAAGCCCTTTTTGGCATATGTAAAATAGAAGCAGCTCCCACAGTGCATGTACAAATAAAATCAATAAGCCATGGAGATTATAGATCGTGGCACCAGTTTTTTTAAGATAAACTCTCATGTCATGGGTTTATTCTCTGTCTCTTGTCCTTTACCTATTCCCCTTGTTCAAGCCATGGATATCTTGGGCAACAAAAAGAAGAGTTAATAAAACTGATATCATGAAATGCTATGTTATAATACTATTAATATTAATTGTGAAGCTGCTTTCTCAGTGAAGGAGTCCCTGTTCTTGTTCACAGCTTCAACGACCTGTTCGGTTAGATCATTAGATGTTTAACTCTAGTCAAAGCATATCGAGTGATAGCTCAGACAACGATTATAATGAAAAAGCACATTGATAACAGACAGGGGCGGACGCAGGTTATGTGCCAGGGGGGCTGTAAAACCCACCACCACCCCCCCCCCCCAAAAAAAAAAACAAAAAGATCTCCATTCTCCATCATTATATACATACACACAGATGTATGCACGCTGTACACACACTATATATATATATATATATTATTCATATATTTAAATAGAATATAGCTTATTAAAATGTTTTTATAATTATAAATATTAAATTTTTATTAAAAAAATAATATAATACTTAATATTTATATTACACATATTAATTCATGTTGATATAGTTTTTAATTTTTAATTAGTAATATTTTTAATCAACAATATTTAAATAAAATTCCCCCCCTCCCCCCCCCCCCCCCCGGCACCAAAAATCAAGGGGCTGCGTCCGCCCCTGATAACATACCAGGATGTGACCTCTTACTTGAAAGTTTTTTCCTCTCATTCTGACTTCTATTAATAGTTTTAGTTTTAGCCTGTGTAGGATGTTAAAAAATAAATAAATAAAAATCATTTTTATGGTTTTAATTTTATTAAAAAGAAGAAGAAGAAGAAAAATATATAATATTATTAAACAGTAATAATATTATATATATATATATATGTAAAAGTGATCTTATTTCGTTTGTTTCGCTATTTCTGTGTTGTTTCTTTAATTCTTGTTTTTTTTTTCGGATGAAGATATGTTGTCTTTCTTTAATACATTTTTTTGGCCAGCCTTAATGTTCTGTAATACTTCAATTTTCGGCCAGCCACTAATTTCATACTCCTTCGGTCTTTTATATATATATATAATATAAATGAGGTGTTTTTTATGAGGTGTATTTTATGCTAAATATAAGATGCAGAAATGGGTTATTTAATCTTTTCACCTTATAAAAAAAAAAGAAGTGGATTATTTAATGCATTTTTTTTTAATTTTACTTTTTATTAAATAAATACATACAATCAATCTTCATTAATTATTGTTAATATTAAATGAGAGTATTTTAAAAAATTATTTTAAATTTCTAATAAATTTAATACTCCCAATTATATTCCTTTGTGAATTAGTTATATCTGTAACCCAAAGATTTGGTTAAGCTTGTATAAGTATTAATAAAGGTTTAATATATGGCTTTGCCTTTTAAAAAAGTAACGTTGAGAATATCTCAATATAGTACGAGTAGATGGCAAAAGAAAATATAGTACTAGTAAATTAAATAAACATTTAATAATAAAATTTAACAATCAAGTAATCAATTACGTTACACACGAACTGCATAACGAAGTCGAAGGGCATATGCGTGTTAGATTAGAACGCTCAGGATGTATGATACGAGAGACCTAATAAAATAGAAAATAGAATAACGATTTACCAAGAAATTTTATCCTTGCAGATCTGCTCATTTTTCGGTTCCTCCTGCAGTTCTCTTCGTCTCAAGCTTCAACGCTCTTCGCAGTCGCAGGTCAACTCCTATCCTTTACTATTGTCCTATTTCCTTTCTGATTCTGTATCAATTTCTCTTCCATTTCATTCATTTTGTTGCATTCTGGGGAAAGTTAGGGTTTCCAAAGATGGAAGCCTGGATGGGAAAATAAATTTTCGCAGATCTCATTTTCTAACTATTTATTAAGTTCTTTCGGCAGTTTCAGCTGATTAGTTTCGCATTCTCGTTTTATTGTTCTCAAAAAGTATAATAGGATTCGATATGGTAGATTTGATTGCTGTGAGTCAATGCAATAAAAGGGCTTTCTTTGATTTGTCAATCTTGAACTTTCCAATTCTCGAGGGTATGCTTGTATGTTATTAAGTATAGGCTGTAGTGCACATTAGCAGGGTTATATATCATATGTCAGGTGTGATTCATGTCTCGCTTTGTATGAATGGTTTGTTCTAAACACGAATCCTTTATCAGCAAGTTGTGAATTGAATGGAGGGAACTGGAGGCGGCAGTGCCGCAGCTGCTGCACCTGTGAACCAATGGTGGCAAAACTTGTCCAAGATCTTTCAATATTATCTGGATAAATCTACTCCGCATACTGCCTATAGATGGATTGGAACTTCGGTCTTGGCATCAATCTATGCTTTGAGGGTATTTTATGTCCAAGGGTTTTATATTATATCTTATGGGCTGGGAATCTACCTGCTGAATCTGTTGATTGGGTTTCTCTCCCCTTTGGTTGATCCAGAGCTGGAACCTTCTGATGGACCTATGCTGCCGACAAAAGGTTCTGATGAGTTCAAGCCATTCATTCGCCGACTTCCTGAGTTCAAGTTCTGGTAATTTGGGCATTATATTTTCAACTTTACCCTTCCAGTTAACATATTACGTTACTTTCATAATTGCTGAGAGATTCATTTTGCTGAGACATTCATTATATTTTCAACTTTACCCTCCCAGTTAACCTGTTAGGTTGACAATCAATGCCCCTCTATTAGAGAGCCTTAATGAAACTATCCAATTTGGGGTTTACAATTTCTGACTCGCTGCCTCAGTGCCTGTCTTCTTGGTAATTGGCCTTCTAAATATGTGAAGTTTGATATGTTATGACCATTAACGTAGAGAATTTGAAGGAACAAAACCAATTTCTAAATGGAGATTAGACATATAGTATGACTATTGGGGCATCATAAATAAGACCTATTTATGCGTATCCTTTCTACTTGGTCAAGAAATAATGAGATTGTGGAGATTGACTTGATAAATTCCTTGCCTATTTCTCATGGAAAACAGTTTGGTGAAAACCTTGTTGATGGATGACTCTTTTTTATTGTGGTTACAGGTATTCTATCACAAAGGCTTTCTGCATAGCATTTGTCATGACCTTCTTTTCCATTTTTGATGTTCCTGTCTTTTGGCCCATCTTACTCTGTTACTGGATTGTTCTGTTTGCTCTCACAATGAGGCGCCAAATTGCACACATGATCAAGTACAAATATATCCCGTTCAACCTTGGAAAGCAGGTTGAGTTTCCAATGCTAAAGTTCTTTTGCATCTTTTTCCTAGTGCTGATGTCCTTTATCATTTTGTTTGTTCTAACATAAAGTCTAGCAAGAGCAAGCCTTTCTTACTTTATACCTTGTGCTCGAGATAAAGCTCCACTTCTTTTGATATTTTGCAGAAGTATGGTGGTAAGAAATCTTCTGCAAGTAGCAGTGGAACCCGCGCAGAGTGAAGCTTTGCTGTCATGATTTGAGTCAATGCTGAATAGGTGAAAGGAAATGTAGGTTGGTAGTTGAACTTTCACCCTTTATTTGAAGTAATATGTAATCAGGGTATCATGGATGCCGATGTCTGGAAGAAAATTCAACAGTGTCCATTTGTTTTTATGATGCCAGAAGAATGTGCTAATGTTGGCGGTGAATTTCATTGTAATACGCATGGGTATTTTATCCAGTTTTGGATATGACTGCAATGTCAATGCGATTTTTGTTCCTGTCAAGTGTCTTCTAGTACATTTTCATGACATGCTTCATGAAGTGCTTACTCCATTCCAATTGAGGTTATAAGAATCATTGAGATAAGTTCGGAATCATAGGTAACTTTGGGTAATTTTGGGAAAATTATACTAAAGGAGTTATAACAATCAATATTTATTGGGAAAGATCATAAAAATTATGATTAGATAAAAGGATTTAAGAATTAAGAAGCATACATGAATCAACTGTTCTATTTTAACAAATAATCCGAAGGCAACTTAATTTGCCAAAGAGATACAACACTAGTAGAGAACTAGGATGGCAACAGCAGTGGTGATGAAATCTAGAGAGGGCGATGGCCACTGCGAGATGAGAAGTTTCCAACACTAGTAGAGCACGGTGTTGAAATGTGCTGCAGATAGTGAGAATAGAGGATGATCGGCACATAGCATGATTTAGGTTAGAGTGCTATTTTTTTTTTTCAGAGACATTATACTATTTTTATACTCTCTCTGGTATTTTATAGAAGGTACAATTATCTACCTCAAAAATATTAAAAAAATAATTAAATGTAGTTAGTCTTATAAAATTTGTCACAAATTGAAAATAATTTTTACAAATATCCCCAATTTAATGTTTAAACTCTTACTATAAATTTAATTTTCAACTCCAATCAACTCTTTTCATTCCATTTTTATACTGTCCTTATTTTTTTGGGAAAATTGTGTTTATTGACCTAAAAATAAGATATTTGATTGTACCAAATTTCGAGGTTCAAAAAATTTGATGCTCACCCCAAAAAAATTACCTTTGGTCCTAAAAACCAAATATGTTTATTTTTTTGTCCCAAAACATAATTTTTCCTTCTTTTTTTTTTCTGCTAGAGGCCACTATCCATTTGAGTTGTGGGAAATACACTAAATACATACAACTATTTTTTTTTATATTTTTTATATTTTAAATTAAACCTTTTAACCTATAATTGTATCTGTATATCTAGGGTGTCAAAGATCGAGTAAAACTAGATTGATAATTAACACAATCTTTGTGGAACCGAACCGAACCAGTCAAACCAGTATATGAGACTGAGTTTTGCACGGTCCTTAAAAATTGTTTTAAAAAATAAAATAATAAATTAATGTTATTTATTAACAAAAATATAATAATATTAATCCAAAATACATTTTCTTGAAAAATAATATTAGGATCAAAAGTAATATTTTCTAAAATTATAAATACTTAATAATTTTTATTTATGCATTATTTTCCTATAGTATTAAGAAATCAATTTAAAATTTTAAATAAAATTAAAAGATTAAAATCTTAAAATATTCATAATAATGATAAAATTAATTTATTACATATATAATGTATCAAAAAAATCATATAAATTAAATAAATATTTATAAATTTTTAAAAAAATATAAAATTATATATACACAAGCCAAGTAGGACCGGATTTGTCCTCAACCTGGCCAGTTTTTCGAGCCAACTTGATATATTGGGTAGGACTGATCTTATCAAGTTATCGGATTGGTTGAACATTTCTATTTATATCCTATTTCTTCATTTTTTTTCCTTCCAATGTTTTTTCTCAACCATTTTTTTCTTCTTTTTTTTATGTATATTTCCCTCACTTTTCCTTTTTTATCTTTCAAATTGTTAGCCTTATGAAATATGTCACAAATAAAAAATATCTTTTATAAATGCTCTCAATTTAATGTTTAAACTTCTACTATAAATTTAATAATACTTAATTACTAATCCTATCACTTCCCCTACATAAGAAAAAAGAAGAGAGCCGAAGGGTATTAGTGGATATTTTACTAATCCTATCTTTTTTCATTCTTGATATTTTAAATTAAACCTTTTAATCTATAATTGTATTTTTATATCCTATTTCTTCATTTTCTCCTTTCAATATTTTTTCTCAACCATTTCTCTTCTTCTTCTTCTTCTTCTTCTTTTTATATAATTCCCTCACTTTTGCTTTTTTCCTTCGAATTGTTAGCCAGGCCCCATTTACATGCTGGAATATTTTTTATGAGAATGAAAATAAAAATAAAAATAAATTTTAATGAAATAAAATAAAATAATTAAATTTAATACGTCATAAAAATAAATGGAGAGAATTATATTGAAGGACCTAAATAGACTAATATTTATAATTAAAGACTTTAAAAATGAGATTTATTTATAAGTTGTGATGACAATAGGTCCTTCTCCTAACAATTTTTTTTTGACAAAACCAAAACTAAACACTGTTCACACAAATCAGCTCTATTCTCTACTATACACTGTTTGGGGTAAGCAACAATTAATCATAAATAGGGGCGTTTAACCAACTTAATGGTATAATCCTATTCGGCATATCGGGTTGGTCTCGGATAATGGGTCGGGTTGGGTACCGGGTTGAGGATGGGTCCAGTCTCACCCGATTTTGATATATATAATTTTATATATTTTTTAAAACATTTTATATGATAGTTTTCTTGATACAAGATAGAAAATAAATTAGTTATATCATTGTTATGAATATTTTTAAGAATTTAATCTTTTAATTTTATTTAAAATTTTAAATTGATTTCTTAATATTGTGTAAAAATAATATATTATTATTAAATATTTATAAATTTAACACATGTTACTTTTAATTATAATATTATTTTTTAAGAAAATATGTTTTGAATAAATGTAATTATATTTTTGTTAAGAAATAAATTAATTTATTTTCATTTTTATTTTTAAATACTTTTTAAAATCGGGCCAACCATAGTCTTATATGTCAAGTTGGCCTGGTCTTACTTAACCTTATAAAAATCAGGTATTGGGTTAACTATCAACTTTGTCTTACCCAATTTTTGTACACCCCAAATTATAAACGAACTTGAGTTTGACACATATATAATTAATTAATAACCTAAATTTAAAAAATAAAAATAAAAACAGTCTATTTTAACTGCACCCAATGATAACCACCGGTAAACCTGCCAAAGAATGTTTTCCCCCTCCAATGGAAGAAACTTGCTAAAGATGATCACTTTAAACCAAACAATCTTTCTATTAGAAAAATATAAAAACAAGTAAATTATTCCAAGCAGTAATTAACAAATCACTGGAGAAAGATTGAACTCTTTTTGGTAAGTCGATTTATGGAAAGCCCTGCCGGTAAAGAAGAAGTAGCCCAAGGTGTGGCCGGCAATGACATTGAAAGACATGAGGGCTAACATCACCATACAATCCTAATGGTTTGCATCACAATCTCAAGTCTGAACCAAGGCAAACGGTTGGAACTGGCCTTAATGAAGCAGTTATGGGAGGGGTACTTTTGTCTTTGTAAATCATAAATAAGAGCTGTTGGTCCTTAAAAATAAATCTCATTTTTAATGTCCTTCATTATGAATATGAGTCTGTTTAGGTCCTTCATTATAATTCTCCCAAATAAATATTTCATTCCAAATTAAATAGCCATAATACATCCTGGTTGATTTATGAAATGATTTTTATAAAGATAAAGATATAAATGAGAATAAAAATAAAAATGTGAAATACTTTTAAAAAATATATAAAATAATAATTAATTTAAATAATACTAATAAGAAAGTATTAGAAATAATCAGTTTAAATTTTCAAAAGTAGTAATAAGATATAAAATGTTCATTCTTAGATAATATTAATTTTTATTTGTGCATTTCTAATAATAAATAATATATACACATAGAAAAAGAAAAAAGGTGAACCCAGTAATAAATGATATTTAAAATATAAAAACAATGTAGGTATCGTGAAAATTAAATCAAGTATAAATGAAATACATAATTTTAAATTTTATAATAATTGAGAACGATAAGAATTAGCAAAAGAGAAAAAAAATGTCCTTAGGAGAATAGAACACTTGCAAAATCACGCTTTTACAGAGATGATAGAAAGCAAGACGAGATGATATCACATTAACTTTGTGAGGGTCATACATAATTCATAAATGTTCCAATGTGGCCAGAGTGGAGTTTATATGCATCGTATACCTGCTAATATATAACTTTTCCCCCTGATTCCTGTGCTCTGGCTCTCTCTTCTCTCTTCCTCTGCAAAATTTCCTAAATACTATACAAAAATTATATACAATATCTAATAAATTTCAAAAAATTATGAAGATTATAGTTTTGAAATTAATTAAAGATTATGTAGTTCAATCTTCAAGTATATCTATTTATGATTCATCTTGAAATATGATATAGGATAAATTAAAATAATCTCCAACGAATTAGTTAAAGGGTAAATCTATTTATGATATTTAGATTGACAGAGTCAAATAGATGAGAAAAAAACTAAAAAGTAAAAATAACTTTACCTAAACTGTTAAAATAATTAAATTAAAATAATATATAAACATAAGATAAATAATTAAATTAGAATAATATCTAACGATATTTTTTAAATATGACATATATAGGATAAATCAAATAACTAAATATCTAAAAAGTTTAACACAGTATTATATTTTTATATTATCTTAATTATTTAAATGTTTTAGTTTTTCGTGGACTCTGTCCATCTAAAAAATTATAAACAGATTTATCTTTTAACTAATTAGTTGGAGATTACATTCAACTGAATTTCTGGAATATCTCATCACTATTTTGGAGATCTTAGGGATATTTAGTTAATTCAGTCTACGATTATGTTCATTCAGATGAATTTTTGGAATATCCCACCAATATTTTGGAGATCTTAGGAATATTTAATTAATTCAACCTACGATTATGTTTTTAAATACTAATATTTTTCTATCTTAATCGTGAAATTTCTAGATAAATGGTAGCGGATGGGAGAATCACAGATGTGTTGAGTCACTCAGAGAAAAAAAAAATTGGGATCTTCTAAAGCTTCGTTTATTGCTATATCTATATGTATGTGATCATTAATATTCATATTATATATAAATTTTCATATGATTAATTATATGAACAGCCAATTATTAATTTCTTAGGAAATTAATCATGCTGGATCTGGAGGATTGTGGGCTGAACTTGTTAATAATAGAGGTAATTATTTAACTTTATTTTTTATTTTTTTGGATAATTAATCCTTGATCATCTATACGTGTGGCAACGGAGCATTCGTCTCCTTTTCCTTCCTCGCAATCAAATTGCAGCAAGATTGGATATTATAAAAAATTCCTCCACCCCGATTGATCTGAAAGTTGCATTCATGGGAGCAGATGGAAAAGAATTGGCTTCTATTAACATCAGGTCATTAATTATAATCACTTGAATTTAATTGCAAAATAATTATCATTTTTATTTTCACATGATTCATATAAATAATATATTACATATTTGAATGATTTGTTGATCGTACAGCTTGTTCTCAAGTTGGAAAAAATAGAATCTGTTCTTGAAGCCAAGGCATCGGACTTTAATTCAAGTCTTCAAATAACAACAACCAAACAGGGAACATTAAGTCTCAGCTATGCCCTAAGACACACAAGGTTCATAGCCATATAAAATGATGCCTTTTATTATTTTGCTACTTCTTCTTCTTTTATGTGATTTGTTGTAGGGACATGGTTTTCGAGAGGATCTCGTTCAAATGATTGCAGACTTAAAATTAACCAAGATTTCTTAGATTTCCTGGTATATACCAATAAAACTTTTTATATGGAAAATGATTATTTAAACTATTCGATTCTTTGGATCTTATTACTAATATATTTTCCATTACATTGTTATATCAGCTGGTACTTATGTTGAAGGTGATTGGTTGAGAAATGCATTTAGGTGGAAAGATAGTATTGGACCATGGGAAAAAAGACCTTGGACCGATGATGGCTTTGGATATTTAGAATTTCTTCAAGTGTGTATTTTTTAATTCTTGTTTTTTCCATTATTATATGTTAATTTTGTATTTTATTACTCTTGAACAGATTGCAGAGTATCTTAATGCACTCCCAGTATGGGTATTTAACAGTGGCATTAGAAGTCAATACGTTTGATATTATTCCTTTTGTGCAAGTATAAATTATAAATTTCTATGCATTTCTTGATAAATCCTTTTTATTTTGTATTGACTTAAATACCATTTTTTGTTATTTAAAATTTCTAAGAAGCTTTAGATGGGATTGAATTTGCAAGAGGCCCTATCACATCAAAGTGGGGCAAGTTGAGAACCTTTCGATTCATGATATGTTCCGTTGGAAATAAAGAGTGTGGCATGTATAATTACTTGGGAAGTTATCTTAAGTTCTATAATGCTGTAAAGCATTATTATCCATTATCACAAACTGTAATCCTACTGCTAATCCTTTGGATCGTCCAGCTTATTTTTATGATTTCCATATCTATACAAATTCAACGGATATTTTCTCCAAGTATAACAAGTTTGACCATCAAAATCATATTGGTATAGAGGCTCTGTTTGCTATCACTGGAGTAACCATGGTTTGAGGTTAAAATTAAATTTAATATAGTATTGAGTATGTTTGACAATTTTTCATCTCTGAGCTTTCCGAAGAAGTAGTTGCCTACATGATTTTCCGTTTGTTTCTTTATTTTTATTAGTATTTATTTCAAGGTCAGATAAAAATAAATCAATAAAAATAAGAAAAAATACAAAAATTAGGAAAAAAAAATTTCATAAAATATCTCCTATTTATTGACTAAAATATCCCTTTAAAATTTTAACTTTTATAGATCATGACATGTAAGAAAATGTTATATGAGATATATTATGTTCTCAATTAAATAAATACACATTAAATTTTAATCTAAGTAAATTAAATTAATCATGAAATAGAGTTTAATCTCAATTTAAAGGAAAATTATGAGTTTTGTCAAAACTAATTTTCAAATAAATCATCCAAACATAAACATGTTAGTCCAAAACTAATTTTTATCATAACTACGTTACAAAACCAATTCTACTAAAACTCATTTTTAACCAACTGAAAATCAAACCGCCTATATTTAGTTTGGCAAAATGATGCTGCAAATGGAACCCTCTCGTCAACCTTAGGTAAAGCCGCATTTCTTATGGATTTAGAAAAGAACATGTCTGTTTTATTTTTAACTATCAATTACTCAATAGATGATTATATGTTAATTTATTGCTTGTTACTTCTTCTACAAAATTTTCATTGATTTTTCTTTTTCTTTTTATGCAGTGATCTAGTCGAAATGGTTAGCTACGCACTTAATTTTTGTAAATACAAATGACAAGACGTAATATTTTCTCATATTTTCATTTTTCATTATATGTGTGCAAATGTATGTGATATATTGAAATTGTGTAAATTTGTATAAATGTGCAGATGGATATCGGATGCAATTGTGTTTGACTCTCATCGAAATTATGGTATTCAATTCCTAGCTATTGGTTGCAACATTTATTTACCCTCTCTAGTGGAGTAACATATCTAGATTCAGTACTTGAAACTCCGTCTTCAATTGTTGCATCTGCAATTAGTTGGCAAAATCAAGAGACCAAGAATAGTTATTTAATTAAGAATCAAGGTAATATATATATATATATATATGATCATCATCTATGTTTTAGTTTAATTAATTGATTACACAGGCTTGGTGTTGTCTCATGTGGAATTCAAAATGTCTTCGTAGGTTGTAAATTCTCACTTCTGGTAGTGTATTGGACGAGAACAGCTTTAATGAGCCCAGAAAGGTATACCTTATTAATTTATAAATCTCAGGGTCTTTTTCTTTTAGAAAATTAATGTAAAAAAGTGTTTCAAATTATTCTTATATGTTTTTTTTATTCTTTGTGTAGATTGTACCAACAAAGAGTCCACTTGATAGTCCTGGGAAGGAAATGCTTGTCACACTTCCCGCGAATTCAATTATTGCATTTGATTCCCCAATATGATAGGGGATGAAGCAGAAATAAGATTCCTTTGAATACTTTTACGCTGAATATATGTTAGGTTTTCGTATATTTGGTATTTACTTTTGGTTTAGTTCTTATGTCAATATTAGTCATAAGTTTTCATTTAATAAAACATTATTATTGAGGAAAATCAAATTATTGTTCACTAATTACTTTGTTACAATTTTATCTTTACAATCGTGCTCTTATTATTTTTACATGAATGTCGAAGAAAAAATTATCTATTTCATAAAACAATTAAAAATTATTGAACCTTGTGATACTTTACATAGATACTAGGTACCTTGTGGTATTTATTTTATCTATTTATTTTTTTTAAATGAAATAAAAGGAAGATATTATTTTCTTTGAGGGGAGGGAAAAGATAGGAAGAGAGGAAAAATTCCCCCTCCACTCAAATTTATTGAACCAAAGAGGAGAAAATTAATATTTTCCCTTTCCCTCCCTCCCATCCATCATAATTTTTCAAGCCAAATAGGAGATTAAGATATTAACAATAATTAATTAAGTAAAAAAATTGAAAGGGTGTAGTTATGGACATTATCATGGAAAAATGGCTCTTGAATTAAAAAATTATAATAATAGAATCTTCCTGAGTATGGCTAATCATAATTCTAGGTTATATTGTTTGTTGTTATACTTTCAGTCACAATTAGGTGAGATTATGAATATTCTCACCCGTAAACATTCTAAAATATTATTTGATTTGATTTGTTTTATTTAACTTATACTAATCGGTGTAATCTTTTCTGACATGGTTTCAACAAAACTGACTTCTTGTTTCGGGGGAAAAAAAGTTACAGAAGCCTTCAAACTACTTGGATTTAGAATTTTTAAATTATTTAAATCTTGAAAAAGCAAATAATTACTAAAAATAATAACCGCCATCTATAAATAAACCATATGAGAATCGTGCATTTATTGTACTTTTATTTTATATAGTATATATATATTTTCTGCCAAAAATATAATATATAGATTAATACTTAAATAATTTACCGAATTGTTCAATTAAGAAATTCAATTTGATTGATTGAACAATTACTTTTTTTAAAAATAATTTAAATTGATTGTAATTAATATTATTGTTGACATAAAAATAACAAAAAATAAAGAAAAAAGAATAAAATTTTTTAATTTATTTCTCTTCAACTACATATTAATAAATATAAAAATAAGAAGTTATCAAAATTATTTATTTACCAAAGATTTAACTTAGATACATATATTCTGATAAAGGAAAAAAATCTTTAATGCATATGTTTGGTTAATCAACCCAATTTTATTAATCCACGTTAATTATTTCATCAAACACGAGATAAAAATGTAAGAAATTAATTTTTATATATAATATATATGTTAAAATTTTGAATATATATAATTTGACGTATTGAGGGTTAAATTATGACATTTCATTTTCTACAGCTTAATCTTAATGTCTGTTATATTTTAGTTTTAATTCCATTTATTTATAAAAATTAATTTTATTGATATTGATATTAATATAAAATTTATTTATTAAAAGGGAACAAAAACAACATGACGTACCCAATGCATTTAAGCCCCGACTTGAATCCTCCCCCCAACTCTCCCTCAATCAAATATGCAGCAAAGTCGTGTCCGTTCAATTAATCCCATTAAACTGATGCTTGAAAAGAAAAGTCGCCATAATGATTCCCAAAAAAGTGGAAATTGAACCTTAAGCACAAAACCAAATAAAAGACGAGTTATAAAAAGAAAAATCAAATAAAAAATAAAGTAGCAATAAGCTCAGATGCCTCCGTTAATATTCAAATATAAGCAAACATACATATGCTTAATTTTCATATATGTATATAAATTCTCTGAATTTTGCATGAAGGGTTTAAATCTTTTTTTTAAGAAGTAAATTTATATATATTTTTATATGTTTTTTATGTTATTTTTTAATTAAAATTTAATAAGTAAATTTTTTAAATTTTTTTAAGTTTACAAAGTTAATATTTTAATATATAATTAATAACTAAATCTATAATACATTAATAAATAATTTCTATGTTAACTTTTAATTAAAAAATAATATAAAAAACACATAAAAAATATGTAAATATTTTTATTTTTTAATTCTAGCAAAATATTAGTCAGGCACACAGAAAAAAGTCGTAAAGATTATTAAAGTAATTTGAATTTATTTATCTATTTTTTTTAATTTTTTTATGATTTTTTTGCACCATTGGATTAATTGAACGGACAAGATTTTGCTGCATATGTGATTGAGAGTGAGCTGCCGGAGACGATCCGACTCCATTTAAGCCCGGGTTTCCAAAACCCTACTAAAGTCACAGTCCTCTCGTAACCCCGCCGTTCTTCTTGGCTGACAGGCTTCTCCTGTCTCATCGAACAATCCAAGTTATGGGGAAGAAGGCGAAGGGCAAGCATCGTTTGGATAAGTTCTACCGCTTGGCCAGAGAACTTGGCTACAGATCCAGGGCCTCATATAAGCTTATACAGCTCAATAACAAGTTTCACTTTCTTGAATCTGCTCATGCCGTTCTCGACCTCTGTGCGGCGCCGGGCGGCTGGATGCAGTTCGCCGTCGAACGTGTTCCCGTTGGTCATCTCGTCCTCGGTGTCGATTTGGCTCCGATTGCACCCATTAGAGGTGCGGTTGCTATTCAGGAGGACATAACGAAACCTGAGTGCAAGGCGAGGATTAAAAAGTTGATCAATGAACACGGTTGCCCGGCTTTTGATGTAATTTTGCATGATGGATCGCCCAATATTGGTGGAGCATGGGCTCAGGAGGCCATGAGTCAAAACGCTTTGGTGATTGATGCGGTGAGGTTGGCCACGCAGTTTTTGGCACCCAAGGGTACATTTGTCACTAAGGTATGTCGCCATGGTTGTTTCAGTAAATGACGTAACTGGATAATCTAAAGTTCTATATGAATTTCCTTGTTTTGTTTAGTGTGTGGACGATGGGATTATGTGGAATTCATGTACCCCTTGTTTAAGAGAAACTAATATCTTTGATTAATTTTTGGAGCAAATAATTGAAGTTTCGGGCTGTTCCATTATGAACATTTTGAAATTATGTTACAGGTAGTCTTTGCAGTATGAACTTGTTAACGGTTTTCATTCAGTTGCTAGATATATTCTGTTTCGGTTTGCTACTTTTTAGTTATACTTACATCTGTACTTCTGCTTCAGGTCAGGTGTGCATGTATATGAGCTGCATATGTACATATTCCTCCCTTCTTCTCCTCTCTCTTGCTTCACTGCATTATGCCTCGCGGATTTAAGTTATAACAGAGCTAAACTTCTTCTAGAGAACACTATATTTCTAAAGGCCATTTTCATTTTATTAGTTTTCCGTTTTATGATTCAAATTCAGAACCTACGTCTAATGATATTGGACAGTAGAACAATCTAATGCCAGCTGTTAGTTTAGTCAAGTGCTAGATTCCCCATACTAACTTCACAAATCGCAATTTGGAATTTTTTTTTAAATTTTTTTTTGGGATTCATTTCGTGTGTTTGGATTTTTTTCCCTAAATTTATAAAGATTTCTTGATAAGTAGACTTTAGGTTATGCAGCTCTCTTGTTTGTGATTTTGTAAGATTGTGTCTCTAATTATGATATATATATATATATATTTTTCGTGCAATAGGTTTTCAGGTCACAAGATTACAGCTCTGTCCTGTATTGCTTGAAGCAGGTGATTTTTAATTTTTGTATGCTTTGGTCATTTAATATTTATGTGAAGTGTTCAGAATTGTCTGATACTGGGTTTTTGCATTTCAGTTATTTGAAAAGGTCGAGGTGGATAAGCCAGAAGCTAGTCGTTCTGAATCTGCAGAAATATATGTTCTGGGCCTTAAGTATAAGGCACCTGCTAAGATTGATCCACGTCTTCTTGATGTGAAGCATTTGTTTCAGGGCTCTGTGGAGCCTCAGACGAAGGTACTTTGTTTCAGAGATGTTGGAAATACTGCCTAATTGCATCTGTTTTTTGACCATTTTTTTATTTCTCTTTTCATTTTATTGATAAATAATGCAGGTGGTGGATGTTCTTAGAGCAACAAAGCAAAAGAGACATCGTGGCGGGTAATTCTCATATCTCATAAATGTTTAGGTCTCAAAAATGGGCAATCAAGTTGCTAAGTTCATCAATATTGACCTTGCACAAAACTGACTTTGAATATCATTGGGGCATTCTGAGAAGTGAAGCATATTATGATATATGGCCATGAAATTGTTAGTTTTATTAATTTATTTTTAAGTATTTAATCTATCGTGTTGTATATGGATTAGGTTTTGGATTGTTAATCCATTGTTTTGTGTTTACAGCTATGAAGCTGGAGACACAACTTTAAGGAAGGTGTCTTCAGCTGCAAATTTCATTTGGTCAGATTCTCCCTTAGAGATCCTTGGTTCGGTCACTTCTATAACCTTCACTGATCCAGCTGATTTGATAATAAAGGATCATGACCTAACAACAGAAGAGGTATTTTTTGTGTTCAAGCATCCTATAGCAATTTGAGCACCTATCCAGGATTGTTAATGTCGAAATATAAAATAAAATTTGTAGGAAGTCATACTATTCATTAGCTATGAACAATGTGGTTTACTCAAACTCAATGCAATACACAAGGCCCACTTCTAGTTATTTGAATGTATTTGTGTGGCAGGTAAAAGCTCTCTGTGATGATTTACGGGTTTTGGGGAAGCAAGACTTCAAGCATCTACTAAAGTAATTACTTCACTTATATTTTTTTCTTTGCGTTATTGCATATTTGAGAATAGCTGAAATTCATAATGGTTCTATTTTGTTTGGGATTGTATCCTATATTATATGTAGGTGGCGGATTCACATAAGAAAAGCTTTGTCGCATACTGAGAAAACTGATACTGTTACAAGCACAAGAGTGGAAGATAAGAATAAGGAAGATGATGATAATAAGGAGGATGAAGATAATAAAATACTTAATGAAATGGAGGAGTTGACTTATGCAATGGACCACAAGAGGAAACATGAAAAGAAGCGTCTTGCGAAAAGAAAAGCAAAGGTTTCTAGCCTCTTTGCAATGACACTTGACGCTAAATAAATGCTGTTGACCTCATATAACATTTCTATGAAATCATTATACATGACAATTTTTCTGAAGGCATGCCTAGTAACAAACTTATTTTGCAATTTAAATGTACAAGTTACTCCTTGTCCTTTATTAGTTAACCTCAAGCCCTTCTTTTGCCCTAATCCTGTGCTGTGTCTTCTTGTGGACATGCTTTATATTAATATGTCTTGAGAGAGGAGTTTGTTATTTATTTATATATTTTTACAATTGTCATATTTGCTGATTGATCTTAAGTAAGATTAAATATATTCCTTCTTGGCAGTACTGAAAGATAGAATAATAATTTATAACTAGTAGAAAAATGACACAGTAACTCAACTAGGTTTTTAGTTGGGTGTCAGCACTTCTATGACTTCCAGTTTTCATTCAGCTATATTCCCTTTCCCCTTCTTAATAGAAAAGGAAAAAAAAAAACCATTTTATATGGCATTAAAGGTTGATGTCTTAGTTTGATTGTTATTATTTACTGGCTTGGACTTTTGGCATAATGTGAACTTCAATAGATATGAATAGTAGGCTTGAGCTCTAAGTAACTTGGGTGCATCAGTCTGCCTAGCACTCCACTCCCAGTTCCGTTCATCACCTTGGCCAACTTAACTATCACTGGTTTGATATTTATCTAGTTTTACAATTATCCAATTCTAGCTTTTGGTGTGATCACTGGCACTATAGCATCCAAGCTTGGTTGTGTTTTTCTCTGCACTCTTGGTTTTGGCAAGTGTATTGGATCAAACTAATTTATTGTTCTAACCAATTGTCTCTTTTAGGAAAAGGCACGCCAAGCAACTGGGATGCAAATTGATGCATTACAAGATGGTTATATTGATCATGAGCTGTTTTCTCTTTCATCTATCAAGGTATGCTTTCACTATCCTAGCTTGTTTTTGGTTTAGAAAATTATATTAAATATGCTGATGTATATCAACTAAATTCTCATTCTCGCCTCTTCAGTTCTGCGGGAACCTCATGTTGTAGGTTTAAATAAATGTTTGCCAAGAATTGACTTTTTCAGCAGGGAGGGCTTGATATAATAGTGTTACACAAACTCATATATGAAAACAGTCAGCCACTACCTTCTTGATCATTAAGTCCAGCAGAATAATAGTTACTTGCTAGTTGCTACTACCTATGAAGGATGGACGCATTATAACTAAAACTACATATTAATTTATACAGAATCTAAAAGGCTGGTTGTGTTAATTTACAAGATTTAATGTAGAAACTACATTAAAATCTAAAATTACAATTGTTCCTTTATGCCGTTACATGGTATTGTACATCATAATGTTGTAGACTAAAAATACTTGGCAAATGTGTCACACCCAAGTGGTCCTTATGTGTGTGCCTAAGCCTTGTTTTTGCCTGAACAATGCGTTGTGCAAGTTTTTTGTGCTGGCAGTCTAGCCCACATGTTGTGCTCATCAACGTTTCATGACATTCTGTGTTTTACTTCTTTTTTTTTTTTTTTGCTAAATTCTGTGTTTTACATGTTAACATACCTGAATTTAGGCACTTTAATTCATAGCATATATATATATATATTTTTTTTTTAATTAAGCATAATACTTTTCATTTCAGTACAAGTTCTGCGTAGTCCTTAGTCCTTATCCATTCCCCCTACGGAATGAGAAATAGGTTATTGTTTACCTTCTGGCTTGGGTCATTCTTGCCGTTCATTCAGTGGTGTAGTTTGTGAGTTATGTAACTTTGGCTTTATGGTATACACTTGAATACTGAATCATTTTATTAGATGTGATAAACATCCACAATTGGGCATTACATTATTTTCTTGGTTGTTATGATTGCACTCCAGGGGAAGAACGATCTAGTAGCATTATCTGCCACAGAATATGAAGGTGATGAAGATGAATTGAAGGGTAGTGAAAATGAGGATACAAATGATGGTCAAGAGAATTCATCCAGTGACATAGAAGATTCTGATGAAGAACGTAGAAGGTGATTGACAAGTTCTTTTATTGTCGTTGATGTTCTTCTGTGTAACCACTTACATTTTTGCGTTTAACTTGTATCACCATTATTTCCTGATATCAGATATGATGAAAAAATGGAAGAGTTATTTGATCAAGCTTATGAGAGTGTGATGGCCAAAAAGGAAGGTACTGCAAAGCAGCGAAAGCGCATGAAGAATTCATATGAAGCAGAGAATAAACTGTTAGAGGTATGGAGCTTTTTGTCTGTGGCTGTGGTTTTGATATTGTACTTTGAATTTTCACTTGATTCTTTCTGTATGTTCCTTTTTAGGTAGATACTTATTATTGTTCCCTCTCCTTATGGTGTTTGCTTAATAATGATTCTGCTCTCCTACTATGTCATGTCTCTGTTATTTTTCTCTTGTACGATGCACAGGGAACATGAAAATTTGACATGATAAGTAATCAATTAATATACTAATATAAAAGCTTTTGTTCATAACTACTGACATAACACTTGTGAAAGTGGTGTCTAATCAGCAGTTATCTTGGGCAGGAAGTATGATAAAAAACAGTACCGAGGAAATGAAATTGATTAATATGATACACAATCATTTCATATATGGTATGATCTTAAATATCGTGGATAATTCTTAACAACAGAACATATAAATCTGCTTCCAAGATGTGCGTTGCCGGTTTGCCCAGCTGGATAGGCCTAGAAAGAAAAAAAATAATATCTATATATATATATATATGAATATATAAAATAGCAAAATGATTTTTGGGTCTTAATAGCTTTTGTGAAGCGTATGTAACAATGTATTCATGCTGATGGGGTGAAAAAATTTATGGAGTGATGAAAACTAACGGTATGACTTTTTGGCTGTGCAGGATGGTAAGGCTGATGATATTGTTCAGTCCAAATATGATTCTGATGAAGACAAAGGAGATGAAGAAGCAAATCCTCTGATGGTACCTCTTGACGAAGGGTTAGAGCCCACCCAGGAAGAGATAATGAAGAAATGGTTTAGTCAGGATGTCTTTGTTGAAGCTGTGGAGGAAGGAGACTTTGGAAGTGACGAGAGTGAAGATGACATGGATATAGATGGGCATGAGGAAAAGCCTTCCATTACAGAAAGGGCAATAAAAAATAAGACAAAATCTTCTGCTGGAATGGATAATCTTAGATCTCAGACATTTAAGGCAGAGGATGATTTTGAAATAGTTCCTGCTCCTGCTACTGATTCAAGTGAATCGGAGGAAGATGTTGATGATCTTCCCGTGGAGGACAAAGCCAAGATATTAGCTTATGCAAAGAAGATGTTGATAGGGGGGAAAAAGCTACGGGAGGAGATAATAGATAATTCTTACAACAAATATATGCATAACGATGGGGAGGGATTGCCTAAGTGGTTCGTGGAGGAAGAAAGACGCCACTGCCAACCAATAATGCCGGTGACCAAAGAGGAAATTGCAGCAATGAGAGCGCAGTTTAAAGAAATCAATGCTCGGCCTGCCAAGAAAGTGGCAGAGGCCAGAGCACGAAAGAAACGTGCTGCCATGAAGAAGCTTGAGAAGGTGCGAAAGAAGGCCAATGCTATATCAGAGCAGGCAGATATATCTGATCGATCCAAGAGTAAGCAAATTGAACAGCTGTATAAGAAAGCTGCACCAAAGAAGCCTCAAAAGGAATATGTAGTTGCAAAGAAAGGTGTCCAAGTTAAGGCAGGGAAGGGGAAGGTCCTCGTTGATCGGAGGATGAAGAAGGATCTCAGGAAGCATGGAATGGGTAAACCTGGAAAAGGTGGTTCCAAAAAGAATTTGAAAGCTCACAAGGGCAAAGGTTCTTCAAAGACTCCTAACAAGGGAAAAAAGGGAAATAAAGGAATATAAGTTGGTGCGTTTGACCTGATAGATTGGACTAATTTCTTCTTTTTATATTAGCTTTTATTACATTTTATTACTTATTTTCATCTTATTGCACCAAAAATATATATATTTTCATCTTAGAATTGAATTATTTATATGTTTGTCTCTTAATTCTCAATTTCATTTTAATATTTTAATTTTAATAAAATATGAGAACAAATAAATATTTGAAAATATTATTTCTTTCATTATAATTTTTATCTGATAACTAGTATTTAAATAATAATATATTTCTTCTAATCCTGTTTATAAGTATCTTAGGGGAGAGTTCTTTTTTTTCCCTTTTATAAGAAATCAATTCTCATTGTTCCAAGTATTAAATGAAGATTTTATATTTTATCCTTTCTCCTTAATTATTGTGTGGAAGAAATTATTTTTTAGAGTTGGAACTATAATTAATTGAGACTCAATTAAATATGGGAAATTGTGGGAAGACTTTTTATATTATGACATGTTAATTATATGTTAATTATATTTAACTGTTTTCTTTAATCCTGATGAATTAATTATTTGTTTCTTATAAAAAGATAGGGGTGTATAAAGCTTGGATAAGATAAGATTGGTGATTGATTGTCAACTTGATATCCGATTTTTGTGAGGTTGGGTGAGATCGGGTCAATCTGATGGACTAATATGATATACGAGATTGGGGTTGACTCGGTCTAAAAAAGTATTTAAAAATAAAAAATAAGTTAATTTTATTTATTAATAAAAATATAATTACAATCATTCAAAATATATTTTCTTATAAAATAATATTATAATTAAAAATAATATTTATTAAAATTATAAATATTTAATAATAGTTATTATTTTTACATAATATTAAGAAATTAATATAAAATTTTAAATAAAATTAAAATATTAAATTCTTAAAAATATTCATAATAATGATAGAATCAATTTTTTCTTTAGGTTATACTAAGAAAAATATGATATAAATTTTTTTTAAAAAAATATAAAATTATATATACCAAGATTGGATGAGATCAGGTTATCTTCAACCTAATACCCAACTCAACTTAATTTCTGAAACCAATCTGATATGAAAAGTAGGATTGGGCCACCGTGTTTGATTAAACATCCATATAAAAAGGTCTTTGAGCTACTATCGTGTGTGTGTGTGTGTTAATAATTCTGTAGAGAGCCAATATGCTGGAACAATTGGCTTCCTACCTACTTAATTAATATATATTATTTCAATAATATATATTTAATATATATATTTTTTATTATATAATTTTTTTTATCTTCTCGGTTCTCCATTGTACCAGTCTTAGGGACAGATAGCGCTCTTTTATTCTAACTCGCTGTCTTAGCTTTTTCGTTATTTTTGTTTCTTCCTTTTAAATTTCAAGCTTCCATTTCACTTGGGATTGGAAGTTTTTTTTTTTTTTTTAAATATGAAAGCATGAAAATTGAAAATTAACTAAAAAGTAAATGGAAAAGAAATTTTTGAGACAAATGTGGAGAAATGAGTAAGAAAAAGGGATTTAAGTAAATTATACTTTAATAAGCAAATATGCGATTAGGAACTGACTCCTAAGTAAATTAGAGAGTGATACAAAGTGAAAAATGAAATGATCTTAAGCAAAAACGGACTAACCTACTATACAAGGATCTCATTCTCAGGAAGCTTTTCGGATAAGTCAAAGCAATTTACATAACTGAACTGCGGAAGTGTCAGAGAAAAGGCTAATATTTTGGCTTTAGCAAAATATTTGGAAACAGATATTATGATATTCCCTTAAAACCTATGAGGCATCGATACTTTAAAAAAATAGACATATCCATATTTAATATATGATAAGATATGATACTCGTACTATAGTTATATATACGCATTCATCTGTATTATTTTGTTTTCACCTGTATCATTTTAAATTTTTACATTAAAAAAGGACTATTTGAAATTATTATAAATATTTTATGCTTTATTTTAATATTTATACTTTATTTTTTAAAATATTTAATATCCATTTTATCTTAATAGGTAAATTTATTAATTATACATATAAATAATATTATATAGATAAATATCTCTCGCACCCGTATTATAAAATTTTAAAAACTGTCATATCTTTTGTATTGTGCTGTATCATATCCGATACACGTACCCGTATCAGCATTACATAAGTTAAAACAAGTTTGGGTAAGATAATTTAATAATTAAGAGAAAATTATTTCTTTTGATAAAATAAAAGTTTGGGTTAGTTGGATTATGAAGACTCATCAATGTTAAGACATATCCCACCAATTAGTTTCAGATTTATTTTTTATAATTTAAAAAATATGTTTTTGCTCTCCACTTTTTCCCCTGGAAAACACTTTCAAACGACTTTTTTCCTTATCGTAATTCGGAATTTTTGGCTAAACAAGCAGGAAAGTAGACGTATAATTATTAACTTCATAGGCTTCGTGGAAGTAATTGCTAGCCGAAAATATGTAGGTGAGACACAGCTGGTCCAAAAGGATAGAAGTGACATGGACTTTCTTTTTTTTGAAAAACATATCTCATTGATTAAGAAAACTGGTTAGACTAACCCAAGCTTCCTATCTTCTTCCATGGCCCTCACAAAAATAGGTGGGAACTGAAGAAAAAAGTTAAGTCAAGAGCCTTGTTAGTTGAGATAAGATGTCAGCTCCACTATTAGCTTTTCTATCGATGAAGTTAATATGCACACTCCACTTTCTATTTAAATACCGACGAACTTCAGAAATCAAGTCCTCGAAAGTATGGTTTTTGAATTTTGATGAAATTGATGGCCTCCCTACAATCACTATAAGCTTATAGCCTTTTTTATATTTGAGATCTCAGCATAATCTGAACCGTTCTGAAATTCCAGAGATTTTAGGAAATAGCCCGAGGATGACAAGCATATTTTCTTTCATACACGGTTCATAAAAGCAAACTGATAGGGAAGCACCCATCATAGTATCTTACAGCATATCACCATTCACTACAACCACATGATGCTTTATTTGAACAGAAAGTTGTATTCTTTCCCCATGGATATTTTCATACACAGTTCATAACAACTGGGTTTGCATCTCAGACAAACTGATTGAGGTATTCATCCACAGTTGTGTATTTCACATCAGGATAGAAAGCTGAAGCCTCCACTCCAAAAGATGGCTCGATTTCAAAGTTAGTGTGATCTCCCTTCACAAACACGGAGTGTCCAATTGACAGAATCACATTGGCGGGAGGTGGGGAATCTGCAAAAACAAGAAATAAGTCACCAAACCAAGCACATCCTGACAAATCAAGTCCTATGCGCAGCATCCAATGTTCATCAACAACCAAATTTTTAAACAATCACTTATAAACTACAAATAAGGCAGAAAATAATTTACTTGAACACATCTTCTGAAATAATTAACACTCAACCATTACCTTGAATTTGCTTCAAGAGTTGCTCCTCTGGAACGTAGACCCTTTCAACAGTTTTGCCAATCTTCTTCTCCCAAAGAGATACAAGGTCGTTAAATGAGTAAGTGTTGAGAGGAGGTCTGATGTAGAGAACTTTGTTCAAGGTTCTTGGATCTTCCACAGCTTTGATTGTGTAAGTGCCTATATCCTCTTCCTTGTTAAAAACAGCTGTTTGAGATCAAAAGAAAGTTGATATGAATCTGCAAATGATATTAATTCAAAAACTGACTAATGCAAAAACAGTGCTTTTAGTTCTTACCTTTGTGGTTTCCATCCCCTAAGATAACAACTTTATCTCTTGGAGGAGCAGTAGCACCAGGCTGCGACAGATTGGGGAGGAAATAACCAGCAAAGAAGTTGCTAGACACATAGGTAAAAGGGATTCCTGCAGCCTCAATGGCCCGGCGAATTTTAGCCTTATTCGCAAATGCAGTTTTTGCAGGTTCCACTGCATGAACTCGATCCACATCATTTCCAAACTCTGAAGGAAAGAATCTCTGTGCAACCAAACAATTGTAATTAAGAATAAGGTCCTAACATTCGGTTTTCCAACCAATACATTTCGACCAGTCCTATCACACAATACACACCATTTGCCATTTTCACCAAGAGAAACTTACATGCACAAAATTGTGACTTACCATAATATTTCTCTAATTCATCCAAAACTTGTGACTTATCATTCTACTAGGTACAGAGATTAAAAATAAAAATGCTGAGACGAAATACTGAAGTGGACAAATTATTACATAAAATATTGAAATATTGGAATAAACCAAAATGGAAAAGCTGTACCTTAATATTTCCTGCTTCTTTAATGGCAGAAATGATCTTATCTTGATCAGCTATCTGCATGTGACCTACAGTAGAGATCACCACATCCACTTCCTTAATCGCCTTAACCAAACTCTGGTGATCATAGAGATCTCCCTGCATATAAGATCAACGCCACATTCAATCAATAAACCATAAAGTACATCCATCAGAAAGCCGATTTCTAATTTGTGAACTAGAGAATTCAAACTGAAAATAGTGGTCAAATGATATTATCATGAAAATAAGGTCAAATGATATTATCATGAAAATAAGCTTCATATAGGTTCTGGTTGGTTCAACTGAGGGAATTGGAAGAATTTTAACAAAGGGAATTGAAGGGGAAGAGATTGGAGGGATTTTAAAATTTCTTTGTTTGGAGGGATTAGAGGGGAAAGGATTTGAGGGATTTTAATAAAATCTTGTTTGTTTTAGGAAATGATTGGAGAGGATTGAGTAATAAATACTCTCTCCCCTCCAAAAAACCCCAATTTGAGGGGATTTATAAAGGGGTGGGGGGAGGGGATTAAATTCCCCTGATCGCCTCCAATTTTTTTAGCCAAACAAGGGGAAGGGATTAAATCCCCTCCCCTTAAAAAAACCCCAAATAACCTCCAACCAAACAAACCCATAATCAATCTCTCTACAGAAACAGTCCTACCCAGGAAATATTTTCAGTCCAGAAGAATAAATATATGCCACCAAACTAATCGGATGTAATGACTAATTGCAATTTCAACCAAAATAAACTAAAAATGGCGATTAAGTCCCTCAAAAGACATTTGAAATCGAGTGAAATGGCATCTACAGTTCCTAGTTTTTGTTGGAGATAGTTTGGAAAACTTAGTCCCACGTTGAATGGGAAAAAGGTTTTTATAAGTGTATACAAGAGGGGGAAAATAAAATATACTAAAATAGCTTTAGAGGAGATTTAAACTTTGAAATAAAAGTTTTCAAGTTTTATTTCGTATTAATTTTGAAATGTTTAGAAAGGATTTTTAATTACTGATCATTGACAAGATTTAATAGATTTAATTTCATTTTGAAGCTCTGACTATTATTCTCTCTACTCTATCTTTATTCAGTGTTTTGAGATATTTGAAGTCGCTGTCAGGTGTATCTGTTGATGTTTTTGGTGTTGCTTGAGATAATTTCTAGGAGTGATTCACTGGATTCATGTAGCAATCTTAACGGAGGCGAATAAGGACCGTCTGTTATCATAGGGTTCTGGGTACTAGTTATTATATACTGTTTCTAACAGCTTTCTCCCACGATTTCCATTAGAACTTTACCAAACGAAGCAAAACTGTATTCACTGTTTTGTGAAGTATATAGTACGACAATAGGAAAATGTAAAGAAATGCTTGAGGATTTACGTACGTGCACAAGATTGACGCCCAAGGTCTTGAACTTGTCAAGGATCGGAGACTTGCTGGAGTTAGAGAGAGTGGACTCTCGGATCAGAACGAAGGTTGGGTGGCCAGCTTTAGCGCTGGCTTCGACTATGAACTTCCCGATGTATCCGGTGCCTCCGATGAAGAGAATCTTCGAAGTCGCAGCCATCGGAAAATTTCTCCGGCGAGATATTCAGAGTAGGGAAGAATGCGAAAGTATAACTTGCGATGTGAGAGCGCCAGGGCAAGCGACTGTAAAAAGCCACCAAGCTTTATAAGGGGAAACGTAGGGGTTTTTTTTCTTATTAAAAAATATATATATATATATATATATATATGTACTCTCTCCTATTTCTATTATAGATAGGGTATTATTTAAAAAATTTGTTTAGTTCAAAATATAAAATTTTAAGTAATAAATTTAATTTTAGTCTCAATTTTGCCCCTATTGAATATTTTCATTACAAATCTCAATTAACTTCTCTTTCCTCCTACCATTATTATTAATTTAATGTACATTTATTCTTTTCTTAAAGGTAAAATGGGAATGTTAGAATTTTTTTTCATCAATTTTAGACTGTAACCAACTTTTCTTAATTCACGTACGGTAGTTAAAAATATCTTATAATAGGGATCGGAGGGAGTATGTATGTATATAATAAAACAATATGCGTATACATACATTTAAATTGATACATACACATATATGAGATGTATATCAATAATTGCGGAGGTATGAGCTAGTGATTTCGTGTTTAAGATTTGAACCGTTGTATAATCATACTCCTCTCAACTTAAATTAGCTGATGTGACAAAAAAAAAACCATGTTATTTTTATTTTATAAGTCATAAATAATGATCTTTCCGGAACGTGAGGTACAAATTGGCATTACCGGTCCATTTAAAAAGGTTGAAATTGGCAGACACATTGTTTACTTTTTAGCACCTGATCTTTCCAGCAACGTGGGAGGCAGAAGTTGGCGGATACGTTGTTTAGTGTTTACTTTAGCAGCGTTATCAGAATGATGATGAGTTGACTACGGAGTCCTCAATGAACGATAAACAGAAAAATTACTCTTGGCATTAAATATGCGAATGTCTCTGTTTTTATCTTTTTATATGTGTGTACAAACTTGTTTAATGTTATATAGATGGTGTTGACTGTTTGTCGAGTAAATACCTTTTAAACTTTTTTTAATTAAAATGTGATATAAAATTAATAACCAAGTTATATATTATTTATAAGTCTTAAATAATGTAATCTTTCTTATTCTTTATCTTTTTAATAATATTTAAATGTTAAGAAATAATACAAATTTAAAAAGGTTCAAATTTGTTTTTTTGGTGAACAGTTCAAATTTGTTACCTCTAAGGGTTTGTTTGGTTGGAGGGAAATGGGGAAAAGGGAAAGGACAGGGAGGGAAAATGTTATTAAAATTTTTCCTTTCCTTGTTTGGCAATCAGGAGAGGAGGGAAAATGTTATTAAAATTTTTCCTCCCCTCCCCTTATATATTTTCCCCCCAAATTAGGGTAATTTGGGGGAAAATGTGTTATTGTGTTTAAAATAATCAAAATACTCTTCATTTTTTCATTACTCGGTCACACAATATATTAGTCAGTCTTGTCCTTATATTAACTTAAATAAATTAAGGGTATAATAGTCAAATTATAATTATTTTTCCTCCTTTTCCCTCCTAACCCAAACAAGGTAAAATTAAAATTCTTCCACTAAAATTCCTCTTTTTCCTTCCAAACGAGGTAAAGTTAAAATCCCTTCTTTTCCCTCTTTTTCCTTTTTCTCCATTAAAATCTCTTCCCTCCTTTTCCCTCAATTGAACCAAACAGACCATAAGATACATTGATTTTTCCATAACGAAGAAAAAAAAAGTTTGCCATGATGTGATCATGGCGTAAGCCAGAGGCTTGATATGAGATGTCCAGATTCTTCTTTCGTGTTGGGTAAGCTGAGCTACTAATTCTCCAAGGGGTCCTCATGATTGTAGCTACCATTGTAATATTTCTTTTGTTTTTTTTCTTGGTCAAAAAAAATGTGATGACTAATGAGTGAATACATAGAAATTGCTGGCCTAAACTGCGTCCATCTGCCTCGTGATAGAGGTAGTTGAGTCGTTCTATTGTTTCTGGAATTTTTATTCGCCTTTGAAACCATTGTTATTTGTTACATTAAAAATAAACAAATAAATAAATTGGCTTCGCTTAGTGTAAGTGCCCGTTTGATTTTTAGTTAGTTAAAAATAAGTTTTGGTAGAATTGGTTTTATAACGTAGTTATGATAAAAATTAGTTTTGGACTAACGTGTTTATATTTGGATGATTTATTTAAAAATTGGTTTTGATAAAACTCATATTTTTTCTCTAAATTTAGCTTAAAATCTATCCCATAATTAATTTAATTTACTTGAATTAAAATTTAATCTGTATTTATTTAATTGAGAACATAATATATCTGATATAATATTTTCTTACAAATCATGATCTATGAAAATTAAAATTTTGAAGGGACATTTTGGTCAATAGATAGATAAATTTTATGAAAATTTTATTTTTCTAATTTTTCTCATTTTTATTGATTTATTTTTATCTTATTTTAAAATAAACACTAATAAAAATAAAGAAGCATAATAGAAAAACAGCTATTGAACTGTTTCTTTAGAAACTTCGTTCTGCATGTGAAATCATTGCCAAACGGGAAAGTAAAAATATACTAAACACATCTAAAACTATATAAAACTTGGTTTTGGTCCCAAACCAAGAGTTGAGCAGTAGTGATCCCAAACACACATCATCTGGTGAAAAAAGTTGAAAGAGAGAGGACATGCAATCTAAATAAAATTTATTATCGAACCCCACTTATTATCTCTTAAGATTTAATTATGAAAATAAATCTATTTCAACGAATACAAAAAATTAAAAAAAAAGGAGGCAAATAGAATTTCTTCCAAAAAAAAAGTATAAAATCTTTTTTTGGCTTGAAAAACACTATACAACCTGAAACCAAACATAATGAATGATTACGATTTCATCTCTATGAAACCCAGAATGACTTTTCTTTCGTAAAACTTAAAATATTATCCTAAGGAAAAGAGAGAGAAAGATCAAGACACTTACATGACTCAAATTTAAAATTACTTTACAGAAATATTTACAGATTATTCACTCAAATGATTTTTATATGCGCAATGAGATTCAAACATGTATTAATATTAACTGACAAAATCAACTTTCATTGGCTATATCTCAAAGATATTTAATAATAATAATAATAATTGTTTTAGACTTGGCCTCATTTGAATTGTCGTTATCGTGAAGGAAACAAACGAAAGCGGACGATTCCGTGAAAAACTGGACGAATGCTCTAGGATCAAAGTTAAAGTGGGAACTAGGAATGTAGGTTAGGAAGAGACTCTGGCAAAAAAAAAAAAAAAAAGGCTGGAAGAGATTCTCTTTTATTGTAATTACAATAAAAGAGAATCTTCTTTTTTAAATCAATAACACCAGATGCAAAACGTGTTCAAAATATTTTATTTATAAAATATAAAAGTATAAATTTTAAGATGGGTCCTTAATTATTCATGCCGTATGTGATATATAATAATTGTCAGTCGAGTAAGGACGAATCGAAAGTGGTTGGTGCACCCAAAAGTAAAATGACGGAATCTATGAAAGACTGCTAGAGAGAATCACTGTTATGCAACTAGTCAAAGTCATCACTTTAGGCTTCCCACTAATGGATTTAGTGCAGCCCACTCATTTTAACTATATCCTCCACATTTAAAAAATGTATTAATATTTCACCAAAAAAATTTATTAAATTATTACTATCGAATAATTAATTAATTATTTTATCCTCATAATTTTATCCAATTTTTTTATTTTTAATATGGCTTTTGTAACTCAAAAATGTTAGTTAGATATTTAAAATTTTTAATATAATTTTATTATCAAATATCCATCACTATTATAGTATATTGTTGATAGTGAGTTATTTTCACCTTATTAATACATGCTTCATGTTAATAAAATGAAAGTAAATAATAAAAATAAAATTAAAAGAATATACAAGATGTATCAATCAATATCTTTTATTCCCGCTTTCACTCTGTGTGTGTGTGTGTATATATAAAAGGAACAAATTAGAGGAGAAATATAAAACGATAAAGGTCCAGAAGAATTAATTTGAAAATTTGACATGCTATTTCTTTCCCTCTCTAATTAATCCTTACAAATTCATGCAATAGAAAAATCCTTACAAATAAATTGGGAGGATTTTATCATTTGTCCTAAATATCCCGTAAGAGATTAATCCCTATTGCCAGTGGAAAAACTTCTTACCCGTGAAAAAAAAAATTCCTTACAAGTAACAAAGTTAGAAGATTAAAAAAAAAAATGATTTGATATCAACATCATCCCAGGATCTCAATCACTCCTAGGTGATTAATCAAGTTGCCAAAAGCTGGGCCCTGGGCCCAAATAGAGAATTGTCCAAGTCCAGCGGCCCAGGTAGAGGATTTTCTCTTTTGAAACACCCATGTAGAAGATTTTCTTATCGGTTTTTTTTTTGTTGGACCAGGCTTCTTATGGTTATTACTAATAACTTACTAGATCTTAAATTAAAATTCCTGGTGCTCCTGCCATCATTCTTTTACCATTTTTTGGTTCTAAGAAAAAAAAATTGTGCATTACTCTCTTTGATTCATGTTATAATATATTTTATATTAATTATATGCATATTAAAAAAATCACTTTTTCACCTAAAATAAATACAAAAAGTACCAACATTTTCTATTTTATCTTTATTAAATACCTCATTCTATTATTATTGTAGGGTTATGAATAAGGAGTAAGAAAGAATTAAAGACTGGGATAAAATGGAAAAAAAAATATCTAACACTCTATATTTTAAACAAACTTATCATACAAAATGCCCTATAATACGAATTGGAGAGAGTACATAAAATATTTCGAAAAATCAATCACATGGATCCTACATAACTCATTAAAAAAAATCTTTAAATAAATAAATTAATGCCATAAAAGAATAAAATATAAAGTCAAATATAAGCAAAACATATTAAATTAATATATAATTCATAAATCAAATACATTAAATCAACTTTCTAAAGATTTTAATATATATTGGTGATATGTTGATATTGATTTTTCCTTATTTCAAAAACTTTCCTTTTGTTGTGACCACTACACACAACTGAAAACTGCAACAGTCAATGCAAATTGAAAACAGAACTTTCTAAACTCCCAAGAAAAGAATCTACTTGTTAGCCAGAAAAAAAGGGATAGAATCTCAAATTTGGTTGATGTTATAAATCACATCTTGGTATGATTTTTCAGTTAGCTAGAGAAAGCATCTTATCTTCCTTTTTTTTTGGAAGGAAAAAAGCATCTTCATCTTTTGTAGGCAGGCCCGCAGGCGACGCAGAATTGTGCAACAACTTAGAATATTGTAGGCGCCAATTAGGATGACTCATCATAAAGATTTGCCTATTAATTATATAATATCACACTAAATATAATACCTATAGGTAGGGAGTCTCTGTTTTCCAGAAGACGCAGCATAACAGAAAATTAAAACAAGAACAAATTAAACTTTGTGAATAATCTTGATATTGATTAATTAAATCAGAAAATAATAACAATCTTGATGATCTTGAAACTGGAAAGAAAAGCCTGGAAATCTTGATATTTACTTAAATCAGAAAATAATGACAACTAATCTTGATGATCTTGAAACTGGAAAGAAAAGCCTGGAATTTCCGTATGACACTAGCTTGGAATCTTGAAGCGACACAAAGGACAAGTATTTGAGCCATTTGAGGATGCACTGCACTTATGTTGATGCGCATGACAAGATGGTTTTGGAATTCCAACTGCTGCTCCTCCTCCTCCTCCTTCTTCTCTTTCATTTGATGAAATCTCCTCCAAACATATCGGACACACTACTTTGGACTCTTCAATTCTAACCTTTTCTAAATTTTCTATTAAAATCTGATTTCTAAGATTTACTTCTTCTTCTAATTCTTCCACCTCGTACATGTCCTCAAATTCACTGTCTGAGGCATAGGTTACGGATGTCATCGTCGTCTTCGTCGTCCGATCACGTGGATTATCCACAAGCACAAGTTGAATTATTTCACGTGCAAAAGCTGTACGTTGACCGTTAATTTCAAATATTGCTGGCCCTTCGCCAACCCTAGTTTGATTCGACATGTTAATTTGTCTCTCAAGTCAAGACAAGAATGTGATCTCAGAGACGAGGTGCAACCCTTTGTTATTTATAAAGATTGTAACCCAGGTAACTAAATAACAAGGAGTCTCCAAAACACAACAGGAAAAGGAAAATATAAGACAAGGAAACAAATATCTTTTATTTTTCAAATTTTTAATTTAGTTTTAGTAACATTGTCGAATTTCAATGTAATCAAATTAGATTTGATTAGATAATTGGATTTGTTTAGATAACAGTAATCATTCAGTTGTAACAGGGTATCCAGATTCTTATTATTAGTTAGCTGTCTCTGACTTTTTTTTTTTTTTCACTTTCGAATTAGAGGTTGGGATTTAATATATATATATATATATATATATCCGAAGATTCATAATTTATAAAATTTGAATTTAATTCACAAGATCTTAAAAATCATTGATAGTTTCAAAGGTTGAAGTTATTAATCAATTTCAAAAAATTTACTATTAATATTTTTTTAAAAAAATTTACTACGATAATACTCGAATTTATATCTTTCTTTTATTATAAATAAAATCTAACTTTCTTGATCATTATTCATTACTAATAAGTTTATAATTTTGATCCTTAAAATAATTATAATTTAAAAATATCAATACATATTGCAATTAAAAACTTTAGGAAGCCATAATATTCATAAAAATTTCTTTAAAAATATTTTGTTTTAATTTAAGTTCCATATATTGGGTCCTTAGATACGTAGTTTTTTTTCCCCTTATTAAAAGGGTTTGAATAACATCTACTCATATCCCATTACACCCATATCTAGTTATATAATGCTAAATTTATTATCAAAGGATACTTCTTATGGGCTCCTTAGCCTAACCAAGGATTGATTTAGGTTAACCTTTTTTTGGCTCAACTTTTAGCCTAATAAAAAATATACCTAGAGGGATGAATATATATATATATATATGTAGGTGTTTCTGTAATACTATGGTTTAAATACAGTTAATTCTAAATTCAAATTTTCTCCGAAAATTAATTATTAGATTAACAGAATAATAATAGAAAATTGACCCATGCAATGGATCTTTGTTGCTATCAACTCCGGCTGGTTTCAAACTCCACCACCAACCTCAAGATTTTTTTCAAAACTGATTCCCCTTACCAAGGAATAATTTTACAATCAGATAAAGAAAACCTTTATCAGACAGGGCTAGGGATAAACTCAAACTCAAATTGATGCTCTCACTAGCAAGAGAAAAGAGAGAAGTGTTACAACATTTTCTCGTACGTCTCTGTTCCGACTCTTCTCTCTCTCATATATATTCTTCGTGGTCACAGAATTTTTGAATTACATTTAAAATTTACGGGTTATCGTTGTAAAATTAATATAGTTAAGAATTATTAAAATTATATAAAATTTTAATGTAACGAATTTTACGGTTATTTTGTAAATTAATCTGTTTGAATGCTTGCATGACATATTAATTAATGTTGCGACACGGATGGATTGTGATCATAATTAACATTCCACCACCCAACGTTGTTGAAAGCCTTTTTCCCCCGTGAGCCTTCCTGTCCTCATATTTCAAAGCTAGAGTGCACACACATATTATACATAAATATATATAGCACGCACAATTACAAATACTAGAAGACCGTGCGCCGCTATATATATGTTGAGAGGGCCAACATATAATATATTATTGCTTAGTTTAAAAGCTCATTGAGACTAGCTCCTGGCCGATCGAATTGAGAGAGGATGGATGGATGATGTAATGTATAAATCAATCTCAGACAAACTGATGAAGGAATTCATCCACAGTAGTGAACTTGACATCAGGATACAGCTCTGAAGCCTCCACTCCAAATGATGCTTCTATCTCAAACTTTGTCTGATCTCCCCTCACAAAACACGAGTGTCCTATTGATAATAACACTATCTCCGGATATGACGATTCTGCATTATATATATATATATATTATGCACCCAATTTCTAATTCACATGATCAGCATATATATATATATTTAATTCATATAGAATTACTGAAGATTAATTAGCTTTTTGACTAAAACTCACCTTGGATCTGCTTCAGGAGTTGGTCCTCATCAACGTAGACCCTTTCCACAGATTTACTAATCTTGTTCTCCCACAGGGATACAAGTTCATTGAATGAGTATATGTTGGCCTTTGGTTTTACGTACAGAGTTTTGTTCAACGTTCTTGGATCATCCACTGCTTTTATTGTATAAATCGCAATATCTTCTTCCTTGTTAAAAACAGCTGCATGTTTGTCCACATCATGATCAACAACCAGCTAGTGAATTGAATTACGCAGCTGCATGCATGCAGGCATGTATATATTGAAAATTGAAATAATCTGAAATAAATAAAGTTTATACCTTTGGGATTTCCATCTCCCATGATAATTACTTTATCTCTTGGGGGAACATTGGCACCAGACTGGCACAAACTTGGAAGGAAGTAGCCAGAAAAGAAGAAGTTACAGACGTAGGTGTAGGGTATTCCTTCAGCTTCAATGGCTCTGCGAATTCTTGCCTTTGTAGCAAACACAGTTTTTGCAGGATCCACTGTATCAACTCGATCCACATCATTCCCAAACTCTGAAGGAACGAATCTCTGTACGTGTAACCAACACAACTATTCTCAGAATTACAACCTAGAAGCATTAATAATTCAAATTGTTACTAATGTCAAAATGATGTACATGTACTATACCTTAACATTTCCTGCTTCTTTAATGGCAGAAATAATCTTATCTTGATCAGCTAATAGCTTGAAACCTACAGTACACACCACCACATCCACTTGTTTTATGGCCTTAACTAAACTCTCATGATCAAACAGATCTCCCTGCGTATAATTAACCAAACCAATAACAAAATAACAGCAATTAGAGGGAGAATCAATATAAATAAATTAAAGAAATATCATTTATAGAGAAATATGGTTGAGATTTTGCGTACAGGCACAAGATTAACACCCAAGGCCTTGAATTTTTCGATGATGGGTAACTTTGCAGGGTCGGAGAGAGTAGACTCCCGGACAAGAACGAAGGTGGGGTGGCCGGCCACAGGACTTGCTTCCACGAGGAACTTTCCGATGTATCCTGTGCCTCCGATGAAGAGAATCTTGGTAGTTATGTCCATCTCCGGCGAGATTTTGTGAGACTAGTATCCCAAAGTAGTGACTTGTAAGCAGTGTCACGCTCATGTTGCTTCACAAAGATGACCATACACATTTATAAACGAAAGTGTGAAAGATCCTTGTGCCCAAAAATAGTTAAAAAAAAGGTGTGAGAGATCTTATCATTTATAAAGTTAATAATTAATAAATATCTTATCATTCATAAAGTTAATTAATTATTTGATGAGATTAGCTTTTTTTTTTTTTTACCAATGATGAGATGAGTCACTACTCACTCATTGCTAGTATAAAAAGCTATTATGATTAATGGGGAAATATATATGGGTGTGACAGTGATACGTTTTTAACTTTTTTCTCTGTAGTTTGAATAATTTCATAACAACAATTGCAAAGCAAGCATATTTCGGTACAAGAGCCACATCTTATACCAATCATATGGGTTTGGCTTTTCTTTCTTTAGTATCTTCAATAATTTTGAGAGATTAATTACGAAGCAACCATATCACACACGCCAAACTCCATCAACCGCAGTAACAGTAATCAGCAGAGTCTTTCACAATTGACACCTCTGGCCTCCCTCTAGCTGGCTGAGGTTTTTACCCTGAAAAAAAGTATATCTAATACATAAACATTTCACTCATTCACTCTATGGAGTCTTTTTTCTTTAATTTCATCTTAATTTATACAGAAAAATAATTTCTGTGTAATTGTTGAATTTCCATGGATATACATACATACATGCATATATATATATATATATATACACATACTTACATTGGGCAGTGCTGGAGCATTTCAGTTGTAATCCCCTTTTGACCGTTTGAGATTGTCATATAAGAATTGACAAACGCAATTTTACGTTTACTCATAACTAGATTTCTCAATGCTTGGGGACTACAAAACCATATATGCGTGGGGGACTATAAAACCATATATAGAACTAAAGTTAGATTGTAAGGATATATGCTTTCATTTTGAATGGATTTGGAAATTGCATGAGTCAAAGATCTGAACTAATTGAGTACAGTTGGCCAAAAAAGGAAACTATATGAGCACATAATTAATTACGCAAACACTATAGTGGAGTGGCAAATTGTCCACGGCTCATTGTGCTTTAGTTTAAAAGTTAAGCATCTGACAAAAAGAAAAAAGGTTTATAACTTAAAAGATTGGTTTGTTGTCGTTTTGTTGTGTTTTCCTTAAAGTTGAATTCTTTATGGCCTTTGTCGTTTTGTTGTGCTTTAGTTTAAAAGTTGAGCATCTGAAAAAGTTTTTTGCATACACTTGGGATAGCTAGCCAGCATGAAAACTTCACCATATTTAGCTACCTATTATAGATCATAGAATCATCTGCAGTTTTTTCTTACACGCATTCATATCAGATTAATCATTTCCCAGATAAAAATTTTGAATGTAAATCAAGATCATGCAACCTCACGTTTCGTCAAAAGTCAATTGACAAATTCTCACCCCCCCAAAAAGAGAGGGAAAAAAAAGTCAATTTACAAATCAAATTAATGAAAAATAACCTTTGCGCTAGTCTCATCCGTTTGTTTACATTTACACAAATATACTATCAATAGAAAATACTGGCTAATTTTTTTTATCCACCTATTTGAGAAAGAAATAGTGAAATGGTTAAAAGGCTTCATGGCGATCAAATTGATCACGAAATTGTGGAAATTAGGAGTATTTGTGTTGGAGAAATCTGATTAAGTCATATTTCAATAATCTTATCAAAATTCTCGATTCTGATTGGGAAGACCGACCTAAACAAAGAAATCAAAGAAAAGAAAAGTTAAATAGTTTGGGGTGAAGGAGGATTATGGAGACGGTGATGGAGGACATAGAAGAGTACAGTTACAGAGAAGTGAGACTTCCGTCTCTAATACCGAAGGTGTCTCCACCAGAGCTAAGGAGGGAAACAGCTGGAGAACGAAGAAGAGGAAAAGCCATAATCGTGGCCATAGATCACGGCTCTGACAGCAAGCACGCTTTTGATTGGGCTCTCTTCCAGCTCTGCCGTCTCACCGATACAATCCATCTCATTCATGCCGTCTCCGGCTAGTTACCCATTCTCATTTTCATTTAAAGCCTCTCTCACCTTATTCACCTACTGCCTACTGCGTTATGGTTGACGATAGCTTTTCAAAGAAAATGAGATGGGAGAACCAGGTTACACAAATTTTGATGATTGCGAAAATAAATTATGTGGAAAACTGAATTGAAAATTCACCATTATTTTAATTAAGGAACAAATTATGATATTCCTCCTCTTCTTTCTCTTTAGTTTTAATATAAATCCATTACTAGAATTTGTATTTGATCATCAAACATTTTTTTGTCATTTTTCAGACATGAAGAGCCAGATTCTTTATGACATCACCGAGAGCCTCATGGATCGATTAGCGGTTGAGGCTTACAAAGTCGCGATGGTTTGTTTTTTTCTTTTTTCCCCTCTTAATATATATATATATTTAATATGTGTGTGTGTGTGTGTGTGTGTTTAAGAGCACATTGAGCTTTGAGGAGTGGGTCGTTGAGATGTCTGGGAAAGTCTATGTTGACTGTGATTAAGAAAAAAAAAATGGACAGAGACTAATTCCTTTGTGGTCCATGATACTTAAGATTTCCCGCATTGATCATGGGAAGATGTTGGGAAGAACTGATGCCATTTTTAACATGGTGAATCTGCACTACCATAAATAACGAGAATTGTATGGATTCAAACTGTGCCTTTCTTTTTTAATGTCTGGTATATGGAAAATAAATTTAAATAACGGAAAAAAATGAGGGAAAATATAAAAAGTTATATTTGGTAAATAACAAAGTGACATTATTGGATAGAGATCTTCCCATGTTTATGAGAGAGCTTTCTCATTCTTATTCTTTTTCCTACTCCCATTGCGTACCAAACGAGCCCAGTTAGCTAAATGCCTGAATTTTGAATAATAAATTGTTTATTAGAGCCCTAACTTGATGTAATATTTTTTGCTTGAAGCAAGAAGAATCATTTAAAACTTATTTGTAACAGTTGGAGTGTTTCTTTTGGAAACTAGAAACCATCCATGTCCAAGAATTTCTTGTCCTGGTTCACGAATCTGTAGTTGCTTCATGCACATACACATATGTTAACAAACAGATGTAGTGTGAATGATCCCCTCCGACTTTTCTCTATGGTTATAGTGCTCCTTTCGATGATCATCTGTAATGATCCTCATGTTGGAAGCGGGTGAAGACAGTGGCTCGGATTGTAGAAGTTGATCCTGGGAAAGCAATCTGCAAGGAAGCAGTGAGAATCAAGCCTGCGGCTGTGGTTCTGGGAACCAGAGGCAGAAGCTTAATTCAAAGGTTTAGCTTTCCACTTCCCTCCCTCTTTTGCTCGCGTATTCCTTGAGAGTTTACTAAGTAAGATTCACTCTGTCAAAGATAAATAAACTAAGCTAATCATAAATAAACATGTAAATATGTCAAAGTCATATACACTACGAAAAATATGCCTTGACATGTTTTATGTTTCCCGCGCATCCTCTCCCTCACAAGTTGCATCAAAGTTTCAGGTCAACTCCTTCTACCGTTCTGATTATATGTTTCCCTATTCTTCTTCTTCTTCTTCTGTAACTTTTTTTTTTCTTTTTTCTATTTCTTCGCTTCTTTTTTAAGTTTCTGATCTGACTTTCCCACGTCATCCTCTTTTGAGATCTTGAATCTTTCTTCTCCTCAACAGCTAGTAGTTCCCCTCACTGTTCTGTACCGCTATTTTCTCTCAGGTCAGGTTACTGTTCCGTTTTCCGGCCCTTTATATGTCATTTGAGATTAGGAGGTAGGTGTAGACAGAATCACAAGACACTTGTAATAACTTCATAAATACTTGTGCTTATCCGATTTGGCATTATTGATGCATTATCCTTTGATCTCGTTTTAGGTGAAATAGCTAGGGAGAGATTGAAAAAAATAAAGGGTGTGTCTCACTTTCGATAATATGGGTCTTATAAGAGTCATCATTTTAGGAGATTCACATTCTTGTGTGATATATACTTTGGTTACTATTTCACTGCTTGTGTGAACTAGTCACAGATACAGAAGTGAGTACTACTTTCACTTTGCTTATAGAACATATGTTTTTAAGGGTTTATGCCCTCGTAAGTATTTGTTATTTTTCCCCGCTCTATTATTTTAAAGCCTTTTATAACTATGCCTTAGAATTTCTGGTGTTCTTATCTGTATGTAAATTTTTTCAGTGCACTGCAGGAAAGTGTAAGTGAGTACTGCTTTCACCATTGTAAATTAGCACCCATCGTGATAGTTCCTGGTAAAGGTGTGTGCATCCTTGATGTCCTTCCTCTTCATTGGAATTCTTGTAGCCTTTTTTTTTTTTTAACTAAGTTTAATTTCTTTGATTGCAGCTGTTGGAAATGAGTCAGTCGTCTAATGACACATCAAACAATCTCTTATAGGCTGTAAAAGTATTTTAGATCTTGATAGGGGGAAAGAAAGCAGTTTCTTTGCCTCCTCCATTGTAACTTTCTAGACTTTTCTCTAGCTTTGTTTTCCGCAAAAAGAAAGAGAACGGCTTCCGTGTGAGAAAGGAGATAGCTTTTTTTTTTTTAAATTAAAAGAAAAAGGGAAGGCACAGTAAACTGTGAGGGGATGCACACTCTGTACGTGGTTTCAGAAACAGGACTCAAAAATGCTACGCACAGAAACAGGACTAAAAAAGAAATACATCAATCACTCCTTCAAATACTTGACACCTTTTTTTTTAATGAACAAATACTTGACACTTTGATGCTTGTGTTTTGTACTTGTGATTTCATAGATTATATCTAACATCATAAATTCATAAAGTTGATAATTTATTGGATATGGTGAGTCACTACTCACTCAGCATCACAATTATTGTAATAACCATCTATATCTATATATAATTAAAAGTATAATGGAGCTGCACTGTGTATTAGTCATGAATAGTGCAGCTCCATTCATGGGCTTCGTGCTCCTTTTTCTTTCTTTTTTTTTGTTTTTTTATTATTTTATTTATGATTCATTTTCTTTTTTTTTCTCAATCTGTATTAATTTTAATTGATGTCATTTGATATCATTTTTTTGAATAGAGAGAATTAATGATGAGATTCTTTTTTAATTCAATATATTTTAAAGATAAATAAAATATTCTCGTGTCCACGCATGTATTTGCATCTCCCGTGGGAGGGGGTAGTAAATCTAGTTATCATTAAAGAGGAAAGACCCTCATAAATCTTATCTACAGGTGCGACAATCATATGGGTTTAGCTTTTTTCTTGATACTATCTTCAATAACTACTAACTAATTCAAATGATTTTTTTAACCTTTTTTTTTTAATTTTTGTAATTTTTTAGGATAAAATAACATCATTTTTAATTAACAAATATCATGATGATAGATTATTAGTTTACTATTTTGAATTTAAATTTTTTTATATTTAAATATTAAGTTATGAAAGTTATGAGTAATAGTTTATTTAATTTTTTATATAATATATAACATATAAAATTAAAAACACCTTAATTTTGTTATTATCAGTTCATTCCCCATTTGACCACAATTAAACAAGTATTTTGATGACTGTCTATTTTCAAAATACTGGTCTAAAATATATGTCTTTTTTTTTTTTAAAGACAGAAATCCCGATCTCAAATTTTTTGGAATGTCTCTAATCCAATATATGTTTTAAGCCCATAGTGCAACAAAATAGTTTAAAGTCCATAGTGTTAGGGTCTTGATGAAGGCCCAGAAGTTGAAATCAAATAAAAAAACAAAGGAGGTCATGAAGCCTCATGGAGAGCGCCTAATATATGGAGCTCGGATTTCTGGCTGCTGCCGTTCCTGCACAGGTTTCTCTCTTTAGCAACGTCGTTCCCTAACGCAGCCCAAGGGCTCCAACCATGGCTGAACAAGTACCTTCTGATCCTTAATTCCTCTCTGTTGTATCAATAAGTCATAGTTTTCGATCTTTCATTCACTGGTTTTTTCGTCTTTGTTTCTTTCGTTTGGCAGACTGAGAAGGCTTTTCTGAAGCAACCAAAAGTGTTTTTATGGTACACAGATGCGCAGAAATGACTACATTTACCTATTCATTTGTGTTCTTTTATTTTTGCTGTTGATGCGTTGTAGTTTGTTTAATTTGTGTGTGACTGCTTCTGCTTTTGAAGCTCCAAGAAATCTGGGAAGGGAAAGAGGCCCGGAAAAGGTGGGAATCGCTTTTGGAAGTCTATTGGGCTTGGATTCAAGACTCCAAGGGAAGCTATTGAAGGTGTCGCTTTAAATCCTATCTTTATCTCTGTAAAAATCTACAATTAACTGGATGGATCTTTAATCACCTCTTAGTATTATTCCAGCAACATTCATGATATGTTGGTAATTATAACACTTTGAATAATTTGTCACCGGCACTATTTATTATTAGCGCTAAACATTGCCAAATACATTAAAAACTGTTTCGAGTATAATTAAAAGTCATTACTAGTTGCACTGCACTTATAATTCCTTAATATTTGCATCTGGGTCCTCTCAGTAGAATACACCAATTAACCAATAGTATCATGCAGCGATTTTCTGGTATGTGTCTGAGCTGTACCCCATAGATCTATAATTAATCCCTGATTAACGGAGATTAAGATAACTTTTTACCTTGTTCTTATCTGAGGAGGGGCATATGGTAGACGTAGGTGTGTGATTAATCTATAAAAAAGGTTGGCCTCCCAGCGGAAAGATATAAAGATATGTCTGTCACATGTGGTCAAAGGCCTTTATTGGGAAAATAAAAGGGAAGAAGACATTCAGAAGCTATTGAAGGTCTTTTAAATCCTATCTTTATCTCTGTAAAAATCTACATTTTGTTGTTGCCAGATTCACTGTGTATAAGATCTTTGTTGTGAATACGGTTTTCGTTAGATAGTGTTTGTTAAATTTTGCTGATGTGACTTGAGAGGTGCTGATGAATTTGGTATTAGTGTCAATTTCCTATTTGGTAGCTTAGTAAGTTCTACTCTAAGCAACTGGTTATTTGCCGAACTTTTCCTTTTGCAATGCCATTATAACATAATAATACATATTTTAATCTAGTCTGCATACCTAAATCAGCTGAAATTAGTGCTGGGACCTGAATTTTGTGGAGATTTGTATATTACTTCGATTGTCCTGCTTTGCTTGTTGCCAGGTTAAGTAGTATTTTAAATGAGACATGATAGGAACAGTATAACTCTATATGTTCTTGAAATTTAATGTAAATTGAAGTATAGAGCTATGGTGGCGATTTTTTTCCCCTTTTGATTAATGGCATAACTTGATGCTTAGTTTGCTGATGTAGTTTCTGGGGTCAACACTATTGTTGTATTGCTCTGGAATATAAACGAGCATTGCTTCTTTGTTATTATTTATGTTATTGTAATGTTCAATATGAATTATTTGGTTATTTCTCTACCCATTTGTTTATAATGCGCTTTAACTTATGGAAGGCCTTCGCATTTTTCTTCCGTACAGGTACCTACATTGATAAGAAGTGCCCCTTTACTGGCACTGTTTCTATCAGGGGTCGTATCCTAGCTGGAACTTGTTATAGTGCTAAGATGACCAGAACTATTATTGTTAGAAGGAACTATCTTCATTTTGTCAAGAAGTACCAGAGGTATCCCCTCGTCTGGCTGTTATGCTCTCTTTTCATTTTCTGGGGCCTTTATGCTCTGTGACAAACATAACTTGTAATTTTTATCCTTTTTTCACTATATTTCTTAAAAATATGTAGATATGAGAAGAGGCACTCAAACATTGCTGCTCACATATCACCTTGCTTTCGTGTAAAAGAAGGAGATCATGTTATTATTGGCCAATGCAGGTTAGAATTTATGGGATAAACCATTGTTGATTGCACAAAGTTCAAGATATTATTGTTGTTAATTAATTGTGTGCATCCATCACTGATATGGCTTCATTCTCATTATATTTTTAGGCCACTCTCAAAGACGGTGAGGTTCAACGTGTTAAAAGTGATTCCAGCTGGATCATCGAGTGGTGCAAAGAAGGCATTTACTGGAATGTGAGATATGATCATTAGTTATCTTTGTAGGGCGGTACAACCTTTGTGAGTTTGTAGCTGCTTCTGTTTTAAGCTGTTTGTTTTTGAAGGTGACAATATTAGAATTTGATCAATTTTGGAGTTCCTTTTTGGTTTGATCTGTGAATGTCTAATTGTTGAGGATTCTGATTTTTTATATACAAGATGGTTATTGAATTCTTATAATGGCCAAATGGGACTGAACTTGGCGAGGGGCCACTTTTGGTCCCTTTATTTGTTAGAGCTTTGTAACTGAGACATGGAAGTTTTCGACCAAACAGACAAGATTGAGAGTTATACTGCTCCTAACTTCACAATAGATTTTATATATATACATGTGTGTGTTGGTCAGGTTGTGCTTAGGCCTCAGCCCCTTCCCTGCCTAAAAAGGATTTGGGCTCAGTCGGTCAGTTGAGATTAGCTCAGTTAAAGGTGAGGTGGAATATGGATAAAGGTCTAATGTTCAAACCTTCAGGATGTAGCCAAAAAATATGGAATTTCGGCTCAATCCGAGCTTGAATTATATGTGAGCCAATATGTGAGGAATATTGATCTGGATGGCTTTAAAATTTTTCCCAAGTTAGCAACTATAGGAAAGGTGGAAGTTCGCATAATTTTTTTTTTATTTTTTTTGAAAAACTAGGAAGTAAATTGGGCGCAACTTCACTAAATATTTGAATCCTATACTGTAGTTGTTTCTGGTTGGTATTGTCTATTCTTTTCCAATTTAGATATGATGAATTTTGTGAAGATTAGTATTCTTTTTCTTTTTTGGAGTTAAATTACCGAATATTGGGAATCTACATCAACATTGGAATCAAATCACCCCGGGAATCTATAGTAGTTGACTAATTCCAGTCCAAGTCTACTAAAACCAAACTTTACTGTATATTTACAATACCTTACAAGCTAAGTTATGTGGCTACTAGTAAGGATGCTATTCTTTATTTCAAAAGAGAGTAATTAATTGTAAAGGTTGTTAAAAAAAAATGCAAACACCCACAATAATTGTAAAGCATGTAAAGTTGGCAAAATGAGTCAAATCCGACGGGCTGGTCCATTTGACCTGATAAAATGGACAGATTAGACTTTAAATATATGAGCGAAATGAGTTTTTCAAATCCAGCCTATTTAAACTCAATTCGTGGCAGACCAACCTGATTGGCCCGTTTTCCTTTTTTTTTTGTTTAAAATATTTAAAATCATATTATTTTATTAATTAATGATATATAAATTTTACATTATATTAATTTTTATTAAATAATAATAATAATTAATTATATTAATTTAGATAATAATATAAAAAAACTTTAAAAAATATATTAAAAAAATATATAGATCTGAAGGCCTATACCATTAAGGCTCGGGCTTCCTATCCCAAATCTGTTTGGCAATCCAAAATTTTTAACCTGTCCCATTTTGGCCCCTGACCCGAGGCGGGCCGGCCTAGGATTACCAACCCTAAAAGCAAGCATGTCTAGGGACGCGCGACCGTCTTCATGTCATATGGGTTTAGCTTCCTTTCAATATCTTCAGTACTTTTTAAAGAATAATTATGAAGCAAGCTCGTCAAACACCGACAGTAACACTAATCGACAGAGAGTCTTTCGCACACCCACTTTAGCCAGCAGAGATTTTCTTCTTCAATAAATATTTCTAATATAAAAACATTTCACTCATTCACTCTGGAGTTTGTTTTTTGTCAAATGTCATATAAGAACTGGCATGGCAAAGTTTTAATTGTAATTATAATTATAATATTTCATACACATGAGATGGCTAGCTAGCATAAAAATTTTATCAGATTTTGTTTTCTAGACTAATATTATAGATCAAAATAATCAATAGTTTCTTCTTATATCTCATCAGGTGTCTAAATAATTAGCTGAGCTTCATATCATATTAATCATTTCTCGAATGAGAGTTTTGAATGTAAATTAAGATCATGCAACCTCACTTTTGATGAAAATTCATTTTACAAATCAAATTGATCGAAAATAATCTTTGCGCAATTCTAATTATAATATTATTATATATTGATATTCATATTGATTAGTGGGAATTTTATAAAAAGATTTGAACGCAAAAATTAATTAATACATATAATTAAATTTTGGTTTTCGGCCCGATGTATACAAAAATTTTATAAAGAGTGACCCACCTCCTCCACTTAGTGGCGGACGCCGGACGACATTTGAGGAAGTAACGTAAAGCTTTCGGACTCAAGGTAAAAAGGCTGTGCGGTGATCCAATTGATCACGAAATTGTAGAAATTAATGCTTTGTTTGACGTGGCTGAAAAGAGGGGAAGAGAAAAATAGAAAAAAAAAATGGGGAGAAAACTATATTTTCTCTGAGAAAAAAGTGAAGGAGAGAGAAAAATAAAAGAAAAATAATGTGTGGGTTTCACGTGATTTTTTCTCTAACTTTTCTTTTCAAAATGGGGAGATTTTGAATAGAAAACCGTCGTTCCAAAATTACCCATCAATTTTTTTTTCCACTTTCCTACTATTATTTCGTGCTTCTTCTTCTTCATCTAGCTTCGTTTCTTCTCGTTCCTCCCATTTTCCTCTCACTTTCTTTTAAAGCTCGAAAAAACAAATTATATTATTTAATTTATTATAAATTATATGCTTAAAATAATCAATTGGATAAATAAATTTTTTATTATTTAATTTCTAAAAAAATTAATTTAAATTAGTTAAAGTATGTGAAACATATATATTTTTTAATATATATATATATATAAAAGTTACGTGTAAATTGATTTATAGTATATTATTGTAATTTATATATAATCCTTCACTCAACCAAATTGAAAAATTCTTTATCAATGTTCAACCTCTCATCCACACCAGTATTTGAGTTATTCACTTATCATCATTTTCGTGATATGAATTTTCCTCCAAAGATAGTAAGATATTTCCCCATTTTTTTAATTTTATAGAACAATAAATTGACACTCTCAATAGTATATCTTCCTCTAAAAGAAATAGAACTAATGATAAATGTAGTGAAGAGTTAAGTTTTTTGTATTTTCAATAACGAGATGACAAAGCCTCAAAATAAAATTACATGGTAAAACAAATTTTGCTTCTCTTATCTTTATTATGTTGTATTGCTTTTTAATGTAATGTTATAGTGTTTCTTAAAAAAAAATACTTTGTTATTTTTAGATCTAAATATTGATATATTATATATTTTTAATTTTAGCATTATTTTAAAATTTTTAAAATCAACGTATAAAAAATAATTTTAAAAATTTAATAAAATTAAGATTTGATAAAATAATTTTAAATTAAAAGTAAGATTAAAATTATATTTAAATTTTATAATATGAAAATTATGTAAATAATATTATAAAATAACAAATTTTATTATATATAAATATATTCATAAAAATAATAAAAATATTATTATTAATATAAAATTATTTTTTTTTTCTCCCTATTTTCTGTCTGTTGAACCAAACATAGAGCGGCTTTTCTCTTCTCCTCATTTTCATTTTCTCCGCTCCCAGTTTTCTCCCGCTGAGGGTAAGAGTCTTCGTTTGGAAAAATCATAATAATTGCGATTTCAATCAGCTCCAAATTTCCATTCTGATTCTGAAGAGCCACACAAAGAAATCGAAAAAGGAAAAAAAAAAAACAAGCTAAATCGTCAGGGAGTAAAGGCAGATTATGGAGACGGTGATGGAGGACGTGGAAGAGTACAGTTACAGAGAAGTGATGCTTCCGTCTCTGATTCCGAAGGTGTCTCCAACGGAGCTTGATCGGGAAACAGGAGAACGAAGAAGAGGAAGAGACTTACTCGTAGCCATAGATCACGGCTCTAACAGTAAGCACGCTTTCGATTGGGCTCTCATCCACCTCGTCCGCCTCGCCGATACAATCCATCTCATTCACGCTGTCTCTGGTTAGTTCCCAATTCTCCACCAAATTTCATCATCCTTCACCTATCTCATTTTCATTCAAAACATAATATCTCTCCCGTCTTTAATGATGTCTGTTCGCTCATTAATAAAACATAACATCTAAATTGAAATTTCACCAAGACAATTATTCGTCTTCTTTCTCTCTCTCTCTTTTATTTTAATACAAACCCATTACTGGAATTTGCATTTGACTATGAAAATATTTTTGTTTTTTTTTTCAGACGTGAAGAACCAGATTGTTTATGATACCACCCAGAACCTCATGGAAAAATTGGCCGTTGAGGCCTATCAAGTCGCAATGGTTAGTTTTTTTTCGTTATCATATACATTTGAGAGCACTTTGAGGAGTGATTCCTTGAGATGTCTGGGAAAGTCTTACGATATCTGGACTGTAATTAAAAAAAAAAGCACAGAGACTAAATTTTGCGGTCCATGGTTTAAACCCAAGATTTCCTGTATTGATGACGGGAAAATGTTGGAAAGAACTGATGCCATTTTTTTGGGAGCACAGAACTGATGCCATTTTCAACATACTGAACTTGCTCTACCATAACTATAATTGCAGGAATTCAAACTGAGGCTTTTTTACATTGTTTAGAAACCTGAATTTTGAATAATAAATTGTTTATTAGAACCCAAACGTGATGTAAAATTCACTGTGCTTTGTTTCTTCTTTTCAACTCTCTCGTGTCCCTATCTATCACTATTTGTTCAAAAAATTCACTCTGCTTTGTTTCTTCCTTTCACTTTTAAGACATGAAGCTCAGCGAAAAAAAAAAAAGATTTGACAGCACACAAATTAAAAGATCATGTCATATTCAGCAACAAATCCCACTGTTTTATACCTGTAAATGGCTGAGAAAGAAAGGATGATACTGCTCGTGCTTGATCAAAACCCCCATTGAGGAGATTATGAAAATCAGATTCCCAAGTAGAGGATGGTAGAATTTGCTGCAGTTTAAAAAAAAATGTGAGTATACTGAGAAAACTGATGGTTATATTTATAGCAGATCTTGAAAAGGAACTGAATTTTTGTTCTCAACTATCGCATAGTAGAGACTAGAGAGACAGAAAGAATATGAGTGTGTTTGACTTGAATGGATCATTTTCACACTGTTCTCCTTCTCTCACTTCTACTGTACCATGCAGTAACAAGAGGAGATCACTGTTTCTTCACTTAAGAAGGACACACAGAATAAAAGGTGAAACGTACAGGGAAACAGCAGGAGTCCAGAAACGTTTCGGGGATTGAACCAGGAAGTTGTAGTGCAGGGTTGAACTGAAGATATGATGGGCTGTTCATGTCTGATCCCATCCCAATTGTTGGAAAACTTGGACCACAAGTACAAAACACCTGTGCTAATTAACAAAAACCTTATTAACACCCCTCGTAAACTTGATGAAATTTTGTTGTGTGGTGTGATGTGTATTCAGTTGTATTACCTCTTCGGAAAAGAGATCATCAAGGTTAAAGTCTAGTGTTGGGTTCACAGCAGCCAATTTCATGGCCAAGAACTGCAGAAACAGTGATTGAAATTAAGGTCAGTATTTGAGGTCCAAAATGAACCCAGAAATGAAGTGAATGAAAGGGCTCAAACTCCTAACCTCTACTTGTCGTTGAAGTGATTGAACATAGTTGATGATCTCATCGAGCATTCCGGCTTTTCCTGTGATCTTGTTACAACCTGGTACTAAATCCTGCAAATACTTCATTCTCTCGCTGATCTTTTCCCTCCTGACCTGCATTAATCAAAAGCAACATTTTGTGTTCAGTTGAGGAAATAAAGAAAAGAAAGAAAGAAATTGAGAAGCTGTATTGTGGAGACTCACTCTTTCTGCTAGGCTATGGCTGTCGGTGGCTTGGCCTCGACGTGCTCGGACATGGATGTAATCAGTCTTTGGAACCTCGGACGCCTTCGAATTGCCCTTTGAGCTACCTCCACATGTTTCTTTGTTGCTGCTGCTGTTGTTGTTTGTGGTGTTCTTACTGCTATTTTGCTCTGTTACTTTTGATTCCCCTTCATCTCCACTTCCTTTCATCTTCTTCTCTTTGTTTTCACTTTCTGCAACAACCTGAACAATAACAGACCAACCCATGATTCCTCATCGTTAGTTTTCCCAAAATTGACAGAGACAATCACCTCCTAAACATCATTGACAACTTAAGTATACACACACCTTGGAGTTATGAAACTTGTCGGATTTTCTCTTCTTGAAGATGTGTCTCCCACATGCAGAGCTCATCTTCTCCTTCGTTGAAACAGAGTCTCTGTCTCTGGGCTCTTCCACTTCTGCCATGGAAGTCGTTGAGATTGCAGAATTCACATCACATCCAGAAGACCCGAATCCGAAACTTGGGAACTGGACGTGACCCAGTTCGGGCTTAATGGACCTAGCCACCACCTCACCAAGCGCAGAATCATCATAGAAGCTCTGGTTTTGGTAATGGTGAAGCTCTTGTTGCTCTTGCTGCCACTTCATCCTCATACTTTGCCGTTCCAACACCGCCATGTCGGAGCAGTTTCCGGCGAAATTCCTGGAGGTGTTGAGACAGCGCAACATGATATGAGTTGAAAACAGAGGAAGTGCGTCGTCGAAGGTGGTGGTGAAAAAGGAAAGAGCAGAGTACTGTTAGCGTCTTATACAACTTCCAATTTAGAAGACCGTCATGCCCACTAGAAAGGAGGTCTTGTGAAATGAAGGTACGAGCGAGAAAGACAAGGGAAATGATTCAAGGATGCAGATGGGAAGTTGGGTCTTTATAATTTATAAATAAGCAAATTAACGACATTACAAAATATGTTATTTCAAAATTAATAAAAAGTACAGATAACATCACTGTTCACAAATCAGGATTCATCTAAAAAAAACTGCTTGTATATAATAGAAAAATAATGGGTGAACAAAATCCGATTATTAGTGATGGGGGATTTATTGAATTCATGAATATTTTATTACGTACAAAAAATTAATTTAATGAAATTAATAGGAATATTTCCTCTTTTTTATAAAAATTTATTTAAATGAACTCATGCAACTTATTTGTATATAATTTTAATTAAGTTCAATTAAATTTGTTTATTTAAAAAGAGAATATGAGAAATGGTATTGCATGGTAAATAGTAAGTGTGTTGAGGCGAGAGAAGGAAAAGAGTGGGGCTGAGCGCCAACAATGCGGGCTGTGGGCGATGGGCCCCACATCGACATGACCGCCACGTGAGCGTGTCCAACTCCAACCCCTCGTCCGAAACGATGACGTTTTATTCAAAGGAAAATTCGTTTTTGGGAGTGAAAAATGAGTAAGTTTTGCTAACATCCCAAAAACTAAATAAGACCTTTTTTCACTCCCAAATACCAATTTTCCCTTAATTCAATCCATTTTTAATTTCATCACCCTTTTTCTTTTCCTTTCTTTTTTTTAAATCTCCCCTTATTTTTCAACCATAATCCACAATAATTTGATTTTTTTTTATTTGAAGGCCTTTCATAACTCTTGAAATATTTCTTTAAAATTTTAAATCAATTTAAATTTTATATTTACTTTTATTTTCTTTTATTATCTTAAGTACTTTCTTATCTTCTCATTATCTAAGAAAGAACATGAAACGTTAGAATTGAAAATTTTCAAATATATATATATAATAAGAATATATAGAGAGAGAAAGTAAGAAGAAAGAATTAATTATAATGAATATGCAAAAAACTTATTTAGAAAAAAGGATATTTTTTGTGCCATCTTATGTTATTTCTTATCGATCTTGTGTTATTTCTTGCAAGAAATCCTTCACTCTCAATAAGTTCCTTATATATCTTCTAATTAATTCTCCTAAGAATCCACATAATGTATGGAAAAAATTTAAATAAACACCCTAAAAATTTTTAAAAACATATTTTTATATAAAAAATTATTTTTACATAAAAAAGCTGAAACAAATAGGCTCATTATTGTTGCTAGTTGCTACCATCAATCCATCATGGTTGGTTTCTATTTAGTTATTATTGTTCTTACTAATATCTTACCCTTAAAATCACTGTTTTCACTTTTTTTGTCATGTCTCTAACCATAAAAAAATAATTTATTTTGACACTATAAAATACTGTTTTCTGTTTTTGGTTAAAAATGTTTGCTTTAAAATATTCATTTAAAAAATATTAAATTATCCAATTAGTTAGAATATTGTCTTTGTTTTTTCAAGCATATTAATCTCTATCTCCTTTTTAGAAAATCTCAATCATAGGGAAAATGCTTAACAACCTTAACTTATTTAAAAATGTATGAATATTTTGTCTGTTATCTATATGCTTTTATTTTTAAATAAATCCATCATATATTTATCGTTAAATTTTATAATAAGAATAGCGTAAGTATATAATAATCAATATCTAATAATCATTTAAAAAATTGCCCATATTTTATGATAAAATAAGAAATTAATGCACAAAGGTATTTTGCTTTTTTAAAACATGGGTGCTTCCACGTGATACTTTATTTGGCTTTGGATCTGACATCTCAACCGATGCGAGTGACGACTGAAATTTAAATTAAATCTTTGAAATTATATTTCACAATAATTCTTAAGGAAATAATTTTTTATTTTATCTTAAATTAATCCAAAAAAAATTAATAAAATGTATAAAACATAAAATCTAGCCCAATTTATTATTATGTACAAGTTATAAATAATGTAATTTATTTCTATGCAATGTATAAAACCTATTTATCACCGTATCTAATTTTATTTGATGACTTATGCCACAAGACAAGAAGAAAAAAAGTAAACTATTTCAATCAACGTATTAATTAGTTACATAATAAAACTTATAACAATTTTTTTTCATAAGTTTTAATTAGTGCAATTTATTTTATCATATTATGTATTATATACAAGAAAGTGTGTCTATATCAAGATAAACAGTAATGAGAATTATTTTATTATTAATTTTAATAATATATTATATATTTAAAAATAAAATCATATCATATTAAACAATAGAACATTAATGGTATTTTTTATTATTAAAAATTCATATTTTTATGTTTATTTAATGATAATATTAGAAAGTGATGCGCGTAGATAGAATTGGCAAAACGGATTATATCCAATGAATTGGTTCCAAAAGCTCAAACAAATAAACGGGCTAAGCCTCAATTTTTGGAATCTATATACATTTCAGATTTTTTGGGTTCAGTCCGTGACAAGTTGGCTCATTTAGCCCTTTTTTTCTTTTTTAAATATTAAAAAATATATTATTTTATTAATTAATGATATATAAATTATAAATTTTAAATATTATGTTAATTTTTTATAAATAATAGTGATAATTAATTATATTAATTTAAATAATTATATAAAAATTAAAAAAATATGGACCTGCAAGCCTGCCCCATATGAACTTAAACTTATAAAGTTGAGCACATTTGATAAAATAGGCTTTTTAACCTAACCCATTTTTGGTTTAGATGGTTTTGCTAGCCCTACACGTAGACGGTGAAGAGATTAATATTAATATTGTGAAGGTCTTGTGTGGTCATTCCAAAAATAGTAATCCTTCTCTCAATAATGAAAATCCTGATTATTTTTTCTGGTATAGTATCTTTGTCTTTAATAGCATTGCTTTATGTCGCTAACTTTCTAATTGATTCGCTAATACTATTTCTTGGTCATTGCATTGCATGGCAATACTATTTCATGTATCCCATCTTCAGTTAATTAATTTGTAACTTTTCAATTTGTATTTCATTAGTCCTTAATCTTTTTTTTTGGCTGCCAACCATAGTCCTTAATCTACTAATCAAGCGTAATAATACTTTTGAAAACAGAATTCATTATTTAATCCTGTGTATAAGAAAGTTCTAGCATCTCCCATACTGTTTGAGATGTGGATAAGAGTCCATTTCAAGGAGCAAATGAAAAGTCAAGACAATATCCATGAAATTGAGATGGCGATTAATTCTCTTTTAAGAAAAGTGACTGAGGGAATAACAAGTGTAACGGATTAGAGTGACATGTAATCCTATGTTAGGAATTGCCCTTTTTTTTCGTTTTAAATTTTGACAGGCGCTGGGCCGGAAGATATGTTGTCAACTTGATGGGACAGATTTTTTTTCTTTGTTTTATGTATTTATTTTAAGGATTGCAGCATTTTAAGCAACTCTAATTTTTCTTTTAACTTTCTTCAAATAACGGTGAATTAAATTTTAATTGTTAATATGTTTTACTATAAGAAATTAGTGGTGATAGTTGGTGTATATTAATTTTTACTGTGATTTACAGTCAAGCATTAGATTAAAAACCAGTATATATAGTAGTTGCAAGTTTGAATTTAGATATTTAGCTGGTTTAAATATTCATTAAGGAAGTTTTAATGTTTTTATATTTTACTTGACTTAATTTAAATTAGTCAAAATTTAATATGATCATTGGATACTTGATAATTTAATTAAAAATATATATATCTATGTTTTTATAAATGTCTTATTACACTATTTTACAAATTATAAATTATGATTATTTATATTTGTTTTCGGGAATTCTTACTAGAAATGTGTTAGTTTTGTTTAAATATATAAATTAAAAAGAAAAATATCAGTGTGCCGTACTAGTTGTCAGTTTGTGCTGCAAATTGATGGTGCTACTGTAGATGTCAAATCAGCCTGATCCAATCTATTCTATTTGGACAGGTCTAAATTATATTTTTACACTAAAAATTAAAATTTAATTTGCTCATTATTTTGAATTTTTTCAAACTGATTCATTTAATTTAACCAATTTTATCAGCTCTAGTTCCTACTTGAAGCTGGAAGCAATATCAAATTATCACTGGATTATTATTAATTATTATATATCAGAGATTGGAAGGAAGAAGTCCTCATAGAGAGGCTGAATGCAACGTCACTTATCTGTCTCTTTTTTTTGCCGTACACTTGTCAGCATTTCTCAGACTTTACTGTCGAGAATAGAAAAATTATATGCTTTAACTTTTACCAATTCAAGCTAGGGTTACAAGCTCTCCCGTTAAGTAAATAGTGGGGAGTTTTTTTTAAGGCTCTTATCTATATATATATATATATATATGGTAAATTTAATTGGTAGAAATTTACTCCTTATTTTTAGTAGTTTGAGAGAGAATAGTTCTGTAAAAAAAATTAGATAAGTTGGTTTTTGAAAAATTATGATTAATAATAAAATTTAAACTCACATCTTTTCAAGACAGAGATATAAGTTACATTCATACCAACTGAAGTAAGAATTATTGGGTACTCTTTCTCTGCACAATTAAAACTAGTTAGTTGCATGGCTTTTGAAATGATTGTGGTCTTCATAATCCAACACTGCAAAGTTTCTATGTCACTGATCCTTTCTTTCTTTTTGGTCCTCCCAAGCGCTTTCCTTCCTCTTTACTTGGATAGATAGATATACATAGAGTCCATATTCACTGTATCTATCCCCAATAACCCCACCTTTCCCGCATTTTCTCTTTATGAAGTATAATCCAATCATCATCTTCTTCATTATCCTTTTCTGAAATTGCAACCATTATATTAATGATTAATTTAGCCCTCCAATTGTTATTCTTCATATATAATAATAAGTGTAAAAGTTAATCTTCATTAATTTGCATGTATATATTTGCAGTGTTCTACGCCATTATTATAAATGAAATTACATTTATCTTGACTAATTAATTAATAGTTATATCTTTTGATCTAATAATAAATATTTGATATTAACAATTAATACTATTAGAGCAAGTTTCGAGTTTCCATATATAAACATATACAAATACAAGCCACCAGTCTCCTAATGAATATTGGTAGGTGACACAAGGAAGGAAGGATTATTAATTTAATAAGGGAGTAGTAAGTATGTGATCCTACAAAAAGTAAGGAAGCTGAAAAGAATCTAGAAGAAAAGAGGTAGGCTCACCCTACAAAAAGTAGGTAAGAGCTTATCCCTAGAAATGGCGGTTGGTTCAGTGAAACTGAAAATATTGCTAAACACATGGATATATATTACAAATTTTGGTAACTTATAAGCGTCTTTATGGATTATGCTAATGAGATAATTAATAATCTTCTTGGATATATCCGAAAACAGTATAATTAGTATTAGTAATAATGACAAAAACAGGAGGTGCCAACCCTAAGGCTAAGATGATCGATGTTGATATATATTATAAGCTGCAAAGCAATTAATGAAGGCCTAGTTTCTATATAACTGCTATATATATATATATATATATATAAAAGATTCTTACAGTTTGCAGTGGAAGCTGCCCATGCATGATCATATTATATATGATATTCTTTCTTCTCTTCTCTCTCATCACTATATATATTCAAGCCCTCCAACTATTAATGGTTACATCATTCATCATGTTACTGTGTCAAATTTTGTTTCCATTCCAAACCACCAAATGTTTTTCAATTCTCTCGCAAATCATATATATATATATATAATTACATAATGATTATTTGTAAATTTAATTTACTACTTGGACAATAAATATATATATATATATAATAATTTACTTTCTCTTGTTCTCATAACCATAATCCAAATTAGCAGACATACTTCATATCACATAAAATGAAGAACATGCATGATATATCAGACAAGGAGAATATGAAAGAAATATGCGAATTTCTTAATTAATAAAGGGGTTTATGCATGTCATGCATTTATTTATTTATTTATTTATTTATTTATAAAGGGAAGAGCTAGCTGGGTCAAAAAAAACAGAGTGGTCAAAGCAAATGGAAGTAGTGTTATAACTACACTCCATTATTTAATGCCACTAGCGAAGACAATTCCCTCCTATATATATATATATGTCTCTACCATATACACCCTCCACCAAAAATTTCCAAATCGATCCAAGGATATCCTTATTTTTATCAAATTTTTAAGTATTTTTTTAGATAAATCTATGACATCATTTTAACTTTTGGTATTCAAAATATGATGCTCTTATATTAATTTTATGCTTATATACTTATATATATAATAATAACAATATATACTTTAATTTTCTGTACGTAGTATATATAGTCTTGGTTTTAACTCTATTCTTTTTTGAGCGCCATAATTAGTAAAAAGAGTTATAAATTAAAAGAAAACCATACTTCTATATGCTAAGTGATGAAAAAACTTGATTATAAGGTGTTGTATTAATTATGACATCATGGCAAAATAGCTAAAAACTCTCACTTCTAACTTCATTCGGAGTGAATATTTTTATCAAACAATAGATTGATATGATACTACTATTTTTTAAATCAACATTTATATAAAATAAAATTTATAGCACATCTATGAATAGTAGTGGGGAAAAAAGAACATCTATAAATAATACTCCCTCTGGTCCTTAATATAAGACCATTTTAACCGAATTATGCGAATTAAGAAGGGGAGTTAAAACTAATTAACTACCTCGATTTCTCTGAAAATTCCAATATTTTTCCAAAACTACCCCTATTTAATCTCTCTCTTTTTCTCTTTGGATACATTAAATAAGGACATTTGTTGGAAATGTATAATAAATATCACCTCGTATATTGTAAAGGATCTTATATTCAAGACCAAGATAAAAGATCCTATATATAGGACCGGAGGGAGTATAACTTATTGCTCAAAGTTGATGCAATGCATACAAAAACGCATTTAGTTATAGTAACATGATTTGACGAATTTCTTCGGTAATTTTTGAGATTTTGCTAGCTGACCCATTTTTCAAACAACTGATTGGAACAAATACGTACACACACACACATATACACAGATCATAATCATCCACCTGATCCATTCTCATTCGAAGCAATCCCGGCCCACAAACAGAAATATTTTGATAAAAGAGAGTTAAAGTGCGTAATGTACTGTAAAGTATATAAAAAAGTGTCACTTTTTTCATAAATAGAAAGCAATGGACGATATATTTTGAGTCCTTTCAATTTCAATTCATTGCCTTTACATATATATTAGTTTCAAGCACTATACAGGAATATAAGAATAAGATCTAATACTGGCATATAGACCTTCATCAAATTATTCCTTCCTCATTCCAGTACATATAAGAATAAGATCCAACAGCTGGTATAACACAGCTAGCTTTATCAGTACATACAAAGCTTTGGAAATAAGAGTACGAGACAATATCACATGAAGGGGTTCTGGGACAAGCCTTTAGAACAAGGACATGACAATGCCGTATGTTTGGAAAGATAGGTTTCTGAAGTGAGAGGAGAGTGATACAGCTTGAGAATATTTTGGACTGAAAGCTATAAGTGAAGGGGAAGAAAGGGGACCATAAGATCTCAAGGGACTGCTCTGAGAGTATCTTTGCCTTTATTAATTAAAGAATAGCATATGGGTTTGTTCCCTTCATTAATTTTCTATGTGCAATAATACTATATGTGTTTGTGTTCCCCTTTCAAAATACTCAAAGATCTATACCTTGCCTACATCTTACTTTCCAAATATACACTCCTTGTGTAAGTAAGCTTTTGTGCTTCCACCCTTATCTTTGGCAATCAAATGGGATTAAATAAATAGAACAATATGATCAGCTTTCCTAACACTATTTGTTCCATACTTTGATGTTCCACAAAGAAAATATCATTTTCTAGTTAAACATGTCTTTTCTATAATGAATTGTTGTTTGTGATTAATAATTGTTATGAGACAAGTAAGTGATGATATCTAAGCACATGTCTCCCCAGAAGTCATTCTTCTATTGATTTCCTTCAAGTTACTTTTGCTGTCAGATGGCAGCCTCCACCTCTTGGACCCCATCTCCAACAAACACACATGCAATGGTTCATTCACTGCTTCCACATTAATTTATAGTACGTGAACTTAATTTTTCTTTATATTTTGAATAATTATGTGGAATTATGCAGAATAGGCCCCTCTGAGACATAATTGAAATATGTACTTGTAAGTAACGTATGATGGGGAATGAATGAGTCCTTCAGTAATATGATTATGCCTGGTTAGGTGTAAGCAAAGTCAATTTGATTTTGAGACGGCCAGCTGTAGTGAGTGACTTCTATTATATTAAATAATATAATATGTGCTTAAAGAAGGGTCTTTATACACTAAAGTACACCAGATCTTGTCAATATTAGATTCTGTTTTCCAAGTGATTCTCAGAAAACAAAGAGCATTCAATAATCATATGTATTTGGGAAATCAAAGTCCACACTCCAGAAGCCTTCAGAAGACTACTTATGAACCATTCAATCATGGGAAAATTATGCACTCGCATTCTTTCTGGTTCACACTACACTATAAGGAAAAATAAGAATGGGTATCAGATCAAGATATTTATGATTGCTTCTTTTTGTGGTGATTCCCTATTAACTAAACATCTTAGTATTAACATGTGAAGATTCACATAAAAAAAAAGAAAAGGAAGAGATGTTGAAGAAGTGATCCCTCTTTTGTCTCATTCTCTATGACAAGTTTCTGTGATAATCTGAGGGTTTTGTGGTCCACCAGTGGTTACTGGCAAATTTTCCAATGGCCCTCAAAGCCTAATACAAAAGCCCATTTTGGATAAGTTGTGGTTGGTATTAAATAAAAAAAAAAAGATAGTTGATTCGAGGCAATTAGCCCGCTAAGCACAAAATAGAATAAAGTGATAAACAACAGATAGAGGCCTCTTATGAGACCCTCATCAAGCAAACTTCTCTTTTACCCATTGGATCGTTTAGACCTAGGGTTGATTTGACCGTTTGATTTGAGGATGGTTAAGTTCATCATTTCTCTTTGCTTTTGAAGATCTGGCCTCGTGGTAAGTGCTTGATAATTGAGATCATGGAAATCTGATTATAAACTTTTTTGCAATAATGAAGTGCGTAATAGCAGTCCTGGTCTGCACTAATTCAATACATAAGCCTGGATCCAAAGGAAATATTGTTTGAAATGGAGTCAAATGCAAAAGAGAAAAGGGGAAAGTAGCAACATCATGATCAAGCTAGGCCCTTGCATTCAAGTGTCAATTGCCATAAGTAGTAATCAAATGATCAAGTGGCACGACTAAACTTTCATATCTTAACCATAGCATCTCCTGAAAGAGACATGTAATAATTATTAATAGCTTTTGTTTGACACTTTCTTACTCTCCCTTTTTAGCTATACACTAGAATTCTATGTGCAACTTGCACAAGTGATTATGATGCAACAGCTATATGTGTTAGATGATATGATTCCTATTGTTTGGTTCCTGGAATTTGGAATCTTTATCTTTACTTATCCCTAAGAACCCTTACCAGCAGATAAAACACTTTTTTTTTTTTTTCAAGTTCTCTGTCTATCGATCTTGAAAGGAAGATTCTCTGTAAAATCTACATTGTGCTTTTTACAAGAGATTGAAGGGACCATGTATGAATGAGTAGTCTGATTCAAATTGAAGAGCCACAATTTCCTTCCATTTCTCACCTTCCAGCCCCAAAAATCTGGGACCTCTCTTCTTGAAAAGCAACTACACTAATAATTCACAACCAACATGGCTCAAATTTTAGACCTTTCAGTGCATTTAGGACCACTTCTCCATAGTTGAAAAGTTTTGTTGAAAGGAATAAGCAATATGAATCCAACCGTTTTTCCTATCATATTTTTTAATAAAAACATAGCACAGTTGACTTGAGACTTGAGCCTGAAGGAGCAGCTTTTGGGGTTGAGGGATACAGAAAAAAAGGTCACGAAAAAGAGAAAAAGAAAAAGCAGATTGATGTCACGTGTGGTTACTGGCTCACATTAGTGGTTCAACCATTTGACTAGTTCTTTTTAAGTTAAAATTACATATATAACCAACTTCCTACCTACCTTGGCAAAAACTTGGGTTTGGATATTTTCCAAACTGGAAATCATTCATATTTGCTTAATCACTACCTATAGTTACTTGATATTTTGCTGTAAAAAATTATATAGATAGTCATCTCCAAACTCCAATGATGGTCTCTTTATTTTTTTTTTATTTGTGATCTAAAAATTCGAACCTCAAATAATACACTTTTTTACAGTTTGTTCTGATTTTAACATTATATATTTAGATGTACCCTTCGAGGTAAAATATGCATAAAAAGTCCAGCAAGTAAGTTTAAGCGATCACTGAGAATATACTGTTACACTATCCTTTGTTGCTCTCCTCTATTTTGTGGTTCTCTTGTTTTCATCCTCTTATCCTATATGGCTAACCTGAATATATTTACGATAATCTATCCTCGTTTGTCTTTTTTCATATTCCTTTCTTCAACTTTAAGCCTCTCTATGCTTAACAGAACAATGTCATCAAAATTGGAACCAGATTCATCTGACTTTTTGGCAATTCAGATTCGCTCCATCCTCACTTAAAAGCACCAATATCTGAGCATAAGAAGTGAGCTAGTGTTGTGAGTGATGGCATCGAGTTGTGTGAGGAAAGAGAAGGATTCAGAGAGGTGTTGGTGGACGGAGAAACAGAACAAGGCGTTTGAGAAGGCACTGGCAAAATATGATAAGGATACACCAGAGAGATGGGAGAATGTAGCAAGAGAAGTTGGTGGTGGCAAATCTGCACAACAAGTTCAAAGACACTATCAGATCCTCTTGCATGATCTCTCCCACATTGAATCTGGACGTGTTCCTATTCCCAACTATAAATCTCCATCACCATCACCATCCTCCATGCATGATCAGCAGGACAGGTAATTACTTGTCTTATTTTCAATGTTATGGTCATGGTGTTCTCAGACTGTCTGCAACTAAAGTTCTTTTTAAGTATTAATTCAAATTAGAGTGAATAGTAGAAGCCCTCATACTTTAAGCAGGTGGTTAGGGATTTGATTTTCAGTCCTTATATATATATAACAAACCTACCTAGTTGGAAGGAGCTACCCTTTGTCCTTAATATCACCATAGAGATTAGTCTTTGTGATTGGAGATATTCATAATCCACATAAGAAGGGGGAAATTTTGTTTCTGAATGGTTTTACTCTTCTGATTAATGAGGACAATATAGTCTGTTTTCATGAAATAGTTTCTTTTAGTTGTGATAGTTCTTTTAGTTATTGTTTAATTTTATTATAAGTTATGGTTACTTAAATAAATGGGGAATGAAGCAAGGACTAAGTAGTTGATGGTATACATCACTGGAATTGTTATGAATTTTTCTTATTGTGAAGGAGTCAGTGTCTTCTAGACTTTTATATACTGAGTTATGGACTATAATTTATGTACTTGTTTTTTTAATCTTGATGGTAACCACGCTCATAGGGTTTTTTTTTTTTTTTGCCCCCCTTCATTTGCTTGAATCAACTCGCAGGCTTTTGAAGCATCTTAAGGTGAATTAAATGGAAGCAGTGGCCATCTGTTATCAGCAGCAATATATTTGGTTTCCGTTGGATCTATATAAAAATTATCCTTGTAATAAATTATCATTTTCTTGAAACAGTGTTAAAAAAAAGATTTTCCTGTAAATATGGTGAAGTTAAGTAGAATTAAATTCATGTGGCTGTGTGAAGTGAAAATTTTACAGTAAATAAATTATTGTATATACTGTTGTAGGAAAGAGATAAAAAAAATATATATTAATTAGCTGATGCATGGCAAAAGCCTCCACAAGACAAAATGTCCACAATACTCTTTCATTCACTCCATTTCATATGTCTCCACCTCCATTATACTAATAAAGATTTGAATACCCTATTTACCGTTACTCCCCTAATTCCTATATAATATTAAAAAGTACGAAGATAAAATGTGAGCTTTTGTGTGACTTTCTTAATGCATTACAAGTCTGCAACACCTACATAGAAGACTTAAAGCAAAATTTATGCTATCAAATTTTAATTGAAAGCTAAATTTTTAGAACGTTAACTTTTATCATTTCAATTCAAAACTCTAAATTTTCAAATAAAAAAGAATAATTATTGTAGTATAATTTCTAGAATTAATTATTATTAGTCAGGACTCAGGATGTTGAAAGTATGGCGGTTAGAAGAATTGAACTTCGTCCTTAAAACTTTGAATATGAGATTAAATGAAGACAGAATAGTAATTGGGCTAGACACTATTACCATATATTGTTATTGGTACCTTGAAATTTACAATAAATTAAAGGGTTTTTTTTTCAGATTTACAATTTAACATTGCAAATAGGCATGCATAATTCAAATTATTGATTTGAAGTTTGAAACAAAGTGTGTGTGTGTGTGTATAAAAGTGTAGCAGAACTTTCCCTTTTAAAAAAATGTTCAGAAAATTCCAACGAAACTGGCCCAAATTAGGAACTACAAATAAAATATTTGGAATGGTAGCCCAAGACTCTCCTATGGCGCCACACTGAACAGGTATGGGCCCAATAGCTATTTCATTTCCATGAATCCCAATGATAATTTACATTTTTCCAAGCTATCTGTAAATTTTTTTTATTCTAAAAATTAAAATTTATTATTTATTATTTTTGTATTTAAAATAAATAAATAATAACCTTCATATCACCTCACCTTATAATTTATTATGAAAATTTTTTATTTATCTAAAAATAACGGATAATAGAGTTTGAAATAGAATTCTAGCAGTCAACAATCAAATAAATGAAAGAGTTAAAATATTCAAGTAGTCACTAAGGAGAGTAATTTTCTTATTTCAATGTTGAAAAAGTAACTAAGAAATTTGAATAGTGATATCTGTATTTTTTTTTTAATTTATGACCTGCGTTCGATCTTAGCCAAAAAGGCTCAGAAAGATTGCTATATTTTAGTTTTAAAAATTAATAAATTTTTAGAATAAAAAATTTACTGGACAATAATATTTTAAACATCACTAATTCTAAAGTATCGATAACCGATCTAATTATTAATTTTTCAAAAATAAAATAAAACTGAATGACCTTTTCAATGTTTGTATTAATTACTAAATGGACAAGGCATGACTTATGGAGTAAACAAAGCAACTGTTTTCTTAGCAAGAAAGAAAAAGAAAACGAGCAGAAATTTTTTTAAAAAAAAAAGATTCACAAAGGTCAAATATTTTTGTCTTTGATCTGAAAAACGAAGATTCACAATTGATGAAGCAACATCCATTTGGTGGAGAATGTACACTCGAAAGCTCAATCCCTTTGATTTTTTACCCCTCCAAAGATCAGACAGAAATCTTAAGCATAGTAGAAGTTTGAGAGGAAATTTCTTGATTACTTCTAAAAGTGACAAATATGAAAGATAGTTAGCGTTCACCAACAACCGTTGTTCAAATAGCCACCATTATAATTATAATTATAATTATAATTCAAAGTTAGTATTTCACAAGCTTTTGCGTCCTCTCATGGATCTGTACGTATATATTCGCAAACTACAAGTTCGCACGTCACAAAGTTTACTTGTTTAAGTTATCAATCTCTTTCGCTTTAAGGATAATGTTTTTGTAAAGGTTATCTCAATTTTTTTTTATTAAGTATCACACCACCTGGTATTTAAAAATCACATTGGAGAACTCTTTTGAAAAATTAAAATAAGATCATGTCATTTTCTTAATCTCTATAATTTCATTTGATTTTTAATTTACTCTTTGTCACTTGAAGATTTTAGTTTAATTTTTATTATCAAATTTTGGAAAATATCTTGTTGAGTTTCAATGATGTGGTTATCATATGTTCTTTTAATACTCTAGTTGTTTTTAATTAAAAAAGCGTACAAATAAAATATGAAATAAATTTTAGAGTAAAATACATTAAACTCTCTTATATTTTGCCTTAATTATAGAAATATCCATTTTATAAAATTACAATAATAAAGAAGAAAAATAGCAATTAATGGTGGTTAAGTTAAGTAGAAGACACTCGATTTTCTTTAAGTAAAATTGATGATTTGAATTTTATGGATGAAAAGAAATTATATTAAAAAAAATAGCAACTTTAACACAGAGTAAAGGAAAGAATATTCTTGGATAGGATCCTCCTTCCATACGCGGTGGGCGTAATGAAAATAACCAAAACCAATTATTATTATTATTATTATTATATAAATAAAATGGTAATGAGTCTTCAGTCGTGTATTGATTCATCATTCCTTTTGAAAAACGTCAAAATATTCACATGAAACGAGAGGTCATCAAGGTTCCTTTTATTAGGAGATAAGAGACTGTCGCCCTTATTATATTCAGATTAATTAAAGATCCCAAGGCCGAATTACATCTTCATTTTAGATCACAAAAAAAAAAAATGTTTTAGTTGAGGTTAGGATCGAAGTAGCGATCCCGAATTGAAAATAGAGAGGCACTATATAGTCTTTATTTTATTGTCGTTAATTAAAGAAAAAGAAAAAAGGATGAGTCACAAGACAAGTAGTAATTATTATACGTTGAGAAACTTGCTTGTACGATGGTCTGAGACGGTGGATGCAGATGTTTAGGTATGAAGAAGGCGTTGGAAATGGGTGCTAGCGCTCTATATGTTGTCTAATTGTAGAGTGATATATATATATATATATAGTTGAAAGAGAGAGTGTGCTAATTTCATTTATTTCTGAGTTTCTAAGGGATCTTTAGAATCTCTTGATGGTGTGTCATTCTCATTGCCTCCTCCTCCTCCTCATGGTAAGGTAATAATACTGTGTTACCAGCTTTGGCTTCTCTTGCTGTTGCTTTGTCAAGTGGAAGGGTTGGAGCATATTCACTCACAAGGTATTGCTGCATCCCCTATAGGGCCGGGGTGAATACGTAATTGTCTAGAAACTAAAATGTTAAAACTATAAATTGTATAACAGTAAATAAACAGCTCACAAGTCCGTCAGTTAAGAAGAGCTAAATCCTCAATAAACACAAAACCACATAAAAGTAAAAGAGAGAGAAAACCACACACATAAATTCATCTTGAATTTTTGTTTTGGTGAAGAAAATGACCAAAAGAAACACTAGTTACTAATTACAAAGGTGGGATATAAATCCCTGCAAAGACCAAAGCGTGGAGATTCAAAGGAACACTTTTCAACTCATAAAAGACAGGACTGGTAGACACGGATCCTATTCTTGCTATACCTGCTTTGAATTCCTTTAAAAAACCTCAAGAAATTTGGTGATCAAATAAGATATGACATGTTTGTGATGTGATATAAAACATATAAAAGTAAGAGAGAAAATCACAGAAAGATTTATCTTGGATTTGACTTCCACTACATATTTATAGATCTCGTTTGGTATGAAAGAATGACTGCTAAGAAATAGAAATGGGTGAGAGAATCAACATTCTCTATATTTAGTGTATAACAATTTGAATTCTAAGGAATGGTTGATTTCCATGTTTAAAAGAATCAGCAAACCTATTATCAATTATTGGAATGCAACCTGAAGCATGGAAATCAACTTTTAATGGACAAAAATGACCTCCATTGTTTTTCAATTTCCTAGATAAGTCCACCATCAACATCACCCACGCTCCTTTCTTCTTGGTCCATCACCCACCGTCACTGCCACTTCTCATTCCAGCGTCCTTCTCTTCAGTCACTCATAAACAAATCCATATTCAAAGGAGAAGGAGATGGTGATTGAGCTATGGCAGAGAAGGAGAGCCATATGCAAGCGGCAACAGAGATCAAGTTACACCGTCACTTTGCACAAATCTATGCACAATGAAGGTCTAGATCCCTCGTTAGCTCTCAAATTTGGGTCTCACCGTTGAGCTATGGCGGAGAAGGAGAGCCAAACTCCATCGTGTAGCATTACTTCTTCGTCTGGTTCTTCATTGGAAAAGGAAAATGATGATAGAGAAAAAGACAGAGGCATTTGAGTCATTTACCTATTTTTGGTTTTATTTTAGTATTATTTTTTTTATCATTCCCATCTTTTTTTTCCTAATATACCAAACATATATTAATTTGGACAGATATTTTGAAGAAGGGGAGCACTTTGAAATTGCTTGATCGTTGAGATTGAAACTTTCTTCAATCAATCTGTATGAGAGGATTAGTGGCCAAAAAAAATCTGTATGAGAGGATTAATTCTAAACTCTTGTTGAAAATGATTCTAGAAGTCAAAAGTGATTCTAGACTCTTGTTAAAGTATAATTAACAATAATGTCCTGCAGATAATGAGATCTAATAATTTTGGGAGGGGAGGGGGGAAACTAAATTTTAATAAATTACCAGATCAAAGTAAAAAAAAAAAACTTTAAAAATGAGTAAATTAATCGTATATATAATGCAAAATAGTCAGCTTTGTGAATAAAGAAAAAAAAAGTAAAAATTGGTTAATTTTCCTTCTCACGATTACATTGCAATAATGCAATCCCATCGAGGATGTTAATTATTAAATGAGTAATAAAAGGAAGGAGGTCAAAGAAAGCGATGATGTTGCTTCCTTCCAGTGCAGGGACAGCCTCCTTGCTTTGATTCAGCCTTTTGACTTTGACTAAAACACCATTAAAAAGGCCTTCACGCCTTTTCGTTCCACTGATGGGATTCCATTCCCATATTTCTCGCCTTATCTTTTAATCCATTATTATTATATTTCATTCATTTTTATACATACACGGTTGATTACTTCAATATTGTTACAACTTGTTATTACAGCTTAACTTAATATTATATATACACCGATATGTTCCGAATAAATTTCTCAATATTTTTATTTTTGATGTATTCACATGATATATTATTTTTTAAAAATGTGATTCTTTAAGGCTAAAAGAGAGCAATAATGTATTCCAGTTAATCTATGTTACTCATAATATTTATAAAAAGAAACATATTACAGCTATGATATAAGTTCTGGGATGCTCAAACATCTAAAGTAAATGATATATTAGTAATATGACACTCACCAAAATTTAGTTAATTTTTTTATTGAATTTGAATATTTTGACTTAAAATTCTTAAATTATAATTTATATGTACATTTCCTCTGATAAAAGTAAAATTTTGTATCTAATATGATCAGGCAAAGTAGTTAAGTATCTAGTTCAGTTAATCTAATTTGTATAAGATATTATACTCCCTTCATTTTCTTCAACCCTCACTTTTAAAGAAAACTTTTGTTTTCATTTATCTATTACCTTCAATCTTCAATACAAATTTAATTATTGTTTTTTCAATTGTACTATTATATTGTATTCTTTTTAAAAGTCAAAGATAATATTAATACTTTTTTTATCTATTTATTTATTGGAGGGTGTATTTGAAAATTTAAATGAAATTTTAATATATTAACTGTGTTTCCTTTTCTTAATTTTATGTGCTAAAACTTTAAATAACAAATTAAAAAAAATGAGGGAGTATATAAGGATCAGTAATATTCTACAATGAGATATCAGAGGTGGCAACTGGCAAGACACCATGCAAAGTAGTCATCTAGTTCATTTATTTTAATGTTTTTAACTTAGAGGTTTTTTCCCCTCTCTCTCTCTCTTCTTTTTGATAAACGGTTTTTTTCCTCTCTTTTGTTTAAAAAAAATATTTTTTATGCGAGTTTGGGAGAATGAAATTAAAGGACCAGATGTCTCAAATGATAAATGTGATGATACAGAAATGCAAAATAAGAGTTCTAAAACTAAATTGAAAATTGGTGGCCAAAAAACAAAAAGCTAAATTGAAATATGCGTCTTTAAGAGTGTGTCGTCGTTTGGTTAAAAAAAAACAAAGAGTGTACCGTTGTAAATTCCAGGTACGTAGCTTTGTTATTTGACCAACAACAATTGTTAGAAAAATCATCGTTATTTATCTTAATTCTTACTTGTGATTTTGGTCCCAAAAAAAATTCATATTTGTGATTATTATATCTCCTTGACCAGGGTTGGATTTATTCATTTGCAAGAAGATGATATGAGCTGCACTACTATATATATATATATAGTTATTTTTTTCTGGAGTTCAAGTTGTATAAATGGGAAAAAAAAACCTATACTGGAAGAACTTCTCCGAAATTGAAATTCAACTTCTCCATAGTACATAATACTATATGATTTGTTACCTTACACACACACAGATATGAACTCATTTAAGCCGTAACGGCGAAACCTAATGGCTTAGTTTGGTCAAAGCATGATAATGTATGTACAGTGTCATCCGCCTACTGCATTGTGGCCACCTGTTGTTGATAACGCATATTAGTAGCGTAGCTTTTTCCCACCCCCTGCACTTCCCAGTTTTAGTTTTTGGTTTAATTGAACAAGAAGAAAAGGAAATAAAACATATTATAACTTCTTTTATAATTAAAACAATTAGGAAGAGCACATGGGGCTAAAATAATAGCTTTTTTTTGCCAGAATGCAGCTAAAATAATAGACTAGGACCTGAAAAATAATCATAATTTCTCTTGCGACTAAAACAAGGCAAAAGCGTACTTTAATCTTTTAACTTTATACTAGATTTTATTTTGATTACTTATCCTTTATTTGGCCAGAAAGAAAAATATGAAAGAAACTAGAAAGAAAGATATATTTTTTCTTGTTTAGTTATAAAGAGAAAAGTGAGAGAAGAAGAAAATTGGAAAAAAAATAATATATGAACCTCACATATTTTTTCTCCAACTTTTCTTTCTCAAAATGAACAAATTTTAAAAAAAAAAACTCTTATTCCAAAATTACTTCATCAATTTCTTTTTCACTTACTCGCCATCTCTTTAGCGCTTCTTCTCCCTCCCACTTTGCTCCTTCTTTCTTTCTCCCATCTTCTTTTTGCACTGGAGTTTCATCACCTATTTTTATTCTTCATTTTGGCAATTTCGCCAACATCAACCTTTTGGCAATGGCAGGAATACAAACAAAAATGTTTCTGTGGTAGTTGAAATAATATTTATTTGTCAAAACAAAAACTGGCCAGGCATGTAGTGGGCTTGCTTTGAGTGATAGCCTATGAGATTCATGCGGCTGTGTTACAACCTCCATGGTCACCATTGAAAACTGATTTAAGTTTTATTTTCCTTATCTTTATAATGTTGCGTTGCTTCTTAATGCAATATTATGCTATTTTTAAGAGAAAAAATATTTATGTTAGTTTTAAATTTAAATATTAATATGTTATATATTTTTAATTTTAGCATTGTTTTAAAATTTTTAAAATAATTTTAAATTAATATTAAAATTAAAATCATATTTTAATTTAATTTATTAATATGATATAAAAATTATATAAATAATATATTAAAATAACAAGTTTTATTATATATAAATATTTTTCTAAAAATAATAAGTTATTATTATCAATATAAAATTAGTCATTTTTTTCTTCTCATGTTTTCTAATGTTCAATTAAGTATATGAAGAAAAAATCATTCTCCTCTACTTTTTTTCTCTCTCCCCCCATTTTCTCTGCTTAACTAAGCAAAAGATTAATTTCATTTAATTACTTTTTTAATTTCATAATTTTCAAAATAACTTATTATTAACACAGTTAATGATATTAACAAAAAAATGCTAATCAAACATTTTCTAATACTCATATATTTGTCCAACTTATTTTTTTATGACAAAAGAATCATCATATCAATGTTCTGTTCCCAAGTCTATCTCAAAGCAATAATTTCTTCTATGATTAAATCAAATGACAAAAATGAGGTAGAATGTGAGTAGTGATCATCCATTCAAATCGTGTAATGTAACAAAAAAAATTGGCAAAAAATGTACAAAGATATTAGGAAGAAAAAAATTAAAACAAATAAGTGCAATCATCAATATATTATAAACAAAACTCGTTTTTAAGAATAAATAAAAAAACAAATAAAGTGTCAATATGGCGCTAAATTAGATCTATTTTTAGTTTAAATGATTCATATCTTAATTTTTTATTTTAAATAAAATACAATATAAAGCAATTTCAATAGCAATTTAATTTAAAAACATAAACAATAAATTAACGAACCTTAAATCATTTGAATCTCGACGATTTTTGGTCAAAATAAATCAAAACGATTTAGATAAAAGATGGGCGCTAAATTGACCCAATTTCGGAGCCTTCGCTTCGCCAGATAAGGACAGTTGCAGAAAAAAAAGGGGGCGGGGGGGCGGGGGGGAGGGGGGGAAGATTGGTGAGATAACAGAGTAAAATAAAGAGGGCACCTGCTCCAGCTTCCAGTCGCAGACGCAGACCTTCTTAATCTCTCCGACTCTAATCTTTGTATCGTACTACGTCGTCTGTTTTCCCTCCTGTCCTGTCCTTTCTCACCTGCTTGTTGTTCTTGTTGTATGCACCCACCAACATTTCTTCCTCCTTCCGCCTCTTCTCCATACTCATCTATATATACCCTCCTCCCTCCATATCCATCTCCGATTTGCCTCAATACACGGGTCCCATCTCTTGATTTCACTGAATTCAAACCCCACCCACCACCATGAATTCCGATCCCCCCGCTTCCGCAGTTCCGATCCATACCACGATCCGAAGACTACCCGACTTCTTACACAGTGTCAATCTCAAGTACGTTAAACTCGGGTACCATTACTTGATGTCCCATTTATTGACCCTCCTTTTGATCCCTCTCGGCTCCGCCGTTTTCATCCAAGCTTCCCAAACAAGCCCAGAGGACCTTCGCAACCTCTGGCTCCACCTCCAGTACAACCTCATCACCGTCATCGCGTGCTCTGCTTTTCTGGTTTTCGGAGCCACCGTTTACATCATGACCCGACCCAGATCCGTATACCTCGTTGACTTCTCCTGTTACCTCCCTCCTTCGCATCTCCAAGCCAAATTCTCTCATTTCATGGAACACTCGAGGCTCACTGGTGACTTCGACGAATCCTCCCTCGAGTTTCAGCTAAAGATTCTTGAACGTTCTGGGTTAGGAGAAGAAACGTGTGTTCCAGAAGCTATGCATCACATTCCTCCAAGGCCGTCAATGGCGGCTGCGAGAGAAGAAGCAGAACAGGTGATGTTCGGAGCATTAGACAACCTGTTCGCGAACACCAACATCAAACCCAAAGATATCGGAATCCTCGTGGTGAATTGCAGCTTGTTCAATCCGACGCCGTCGCTTTCAGCGATGATAGTGAACAAATACAAATTAAGAGGGAACATCAGAAGCTTCAATCTGGGGGGTATGGGATGCAGTGCAGGGGTGATAGCCATTGATCTGGCGAAGGACATGCTTCAAGTTCATAGGAACACGTACGCTGTTGTGGTCAGCACTGAGAATATCACCCAGAATTGGTATTTTGGGAACAAGAAATCGATGTTGATCCCAAATTGCTTGTTTCGTGTTGGTGGGGCAGCGATTTTGCTGTCAAATAAAGGATCAGATAAGAGAAGATCCAAGTATAAGCTTGTTCATGCGGTGAGAACTCATAAAGGAGCAGACAATAAAGCCTTCAAGTGTGTGTATCAGGAAGAAGACGAAGCAGGCAAAACCGGGGTTTCTCTCTCAAAAGATCTCATGGCCATTGCAGGTATTTCTGGTCACATTGTTCTCATGTAATGTCTTGTGGATTTTTCAACCTAATAATAATAGATATAAAGATAAGATTTGCGATTCACGCAAGTCACATTCTTGATAAATTAATGTAAAGAATATTTGTTCAATCACAATTGGGAATTACATTTACAGGTGGAGCACTGAAGACGAACATAACAACACTAGGTCCTCTGGTTCTACCGGTAAGCGAGCAGCTTCTGTTCTTCGCAACACTAATGGCGAAGAAGATGTTGAAGGCGAAAGTGAGTGCATACATACCAGATTTCAAGTTAGCGTTCGAGCACTTCTGCGTCCACGCAGGCGGTAGAGCAGTGATCGACGAGCTGGAGAAGAATCTGGATCTGGAACCGCACCACGTGGAGGCTTCGAGAATGACGCTTCACAGATTCGGGAACACATCGTCGAGCTCAATTTGGTACGAATTGGCGTACACAGAGGCAAAAGGGAGAATGAGGAAAGGGAATAGGGTTTGGCAGATTGCGTTTGGGAGTGGATTCAAGTGCAACAGTGCGGTGTGGAAGGCGCTGCGAAACGTGAAGCCATCGCCCAAGAATCCATGGGAGGATTGCATTCATAGGTACCCTGTTCAGGTTCTTTCGTAGATTTGAAATTAATAACATTTCTATGGAGGAAGGAATTGATTGATCCTCTCACTTTTTCCTTCTTTCAAGATGGATGGTTTCCATGTAGGCTTGCTTCTGATCAGAACCCTGGCTGTATGATTACCGCATTATTTCAGTCATCATTACGCAGTCTTATGCTGTTCATTGATGTGTTGTAATCGTGTGTGTGGTATTTATTCATTTTTTTTTATATAATAATATGTGTAGTATTTTATTTTAGCGATGTGTAATTTATGCGTTATTATAATTATCGCCTAGAAAATATGGTAAGTTAATTTTAAATAAAATCAAATTGAGCATAGAGAGCCCCTCCTCCCCTGAGCTAGCAACGCTTCAGAGAAGACAGTTGAGAAGGCGGGCGGCGGGCCTCCTTTGGCTCCAATATTCCCGCTCCGTTAGCTTCCGCTTCTGTGGCGCCCTTTTCAGATCCCCTGTTGGCATTTTATTTTATAATTATCTTCAAACTAAAATATATTGTGAATGTGATATGAGAATGAGGTTAATTATATATTTCAACTGCGTTTCAATTATTTTAAAATGGAAAAAAATTCATCCATTTTAAAACGTAGATGTATAAAATAATTTAATAACTATTTTTATTAATTTTTTAAGTTTTCAAATACAAATTAAGACATAATTAATATATTAGAATTGTCTTAATTTTCTACTATGTTATTCTTAAAAAAATGTTAGATAAATAGAAAAATAATTCATATTATGTTGGACTTTTAAAAGAGTAAATAAATAAAAACAAAAATTTTTTAACATGATCAATTAAAAAATACAGAGATTATAAAACATCAAGATATAAATATAAACAACTAGAATAATAACTAAAATCAAAAGTTAACAAATATAAAATGCATTAATAATTTATAGAAATTATTCAAAAATAATATATAGTCTAAGATTTATAATAAGCTGCATTATTAATAAATATTATACAATGTAACTATTTTTTATCTTTTTACTAATGCAATATAACTCATTTTAAATTTAGTAAAAAATAAGCTAAATTATACTTTTTGTCCTTTAATTTTGAGGTAATTTTATTTTAGTTCTTTAATTTTATTATGTTTCATATTAATCATTTAACTATTAACATGTAACTAGAGACTTCTTAATTCTTAACACCATTAAATAAACTAACATAAAATGATAATTTACCTATTTAAAAATCACATCATTAATATTATTATGTATTAATTAATATAAAAATTATAACAAAAATAATTTTAAGACTTAAATATTAACTATTTTAAAAATATGTTAAAGGATGAAGTTAAAGATTAAAATCTTAAAATCAAAAGTTTCATTTTTAGATTTTAAATATTTATTTTAAGACATTAAAATATTTTTACTATAAAAAATAAATTTATTTTTTATACTTTACATTCTCAAGCTAAATTTTTAGCTTGTCAATTTATCCAAAATAAATAAAAATTATTCATTTTAACATAATAATTTTAAACATTTTACCGCAATATTTTAAAAATAATTTATTCTAAGGTTATAATTTTTAATATCTTAAATTAACATATTTTTTAATTTTTTTATTTTTCTAAGATGCTAATTGTTTATTTTGATCCTAAAAAATGATAATTATAATTATTATATTAATTAATGTATAATAATAGTGATTAGATAAATTTAAGTAAATTTTCTATTAACTTATTTAATGATATTAAATTCATGAAGTTTTTCACTGCATTTTTAAAGTTAAATAATTATAATAAAATTTTTAAAAATTAAAAAATTAAAATAAAATATACTTCAAAATTAAAAAAATTAAATATATACTTTCACCTACAAAAATATTTCTAAGAAGAATTGGAGGATGTCTTACTTCATGAAGATGAGGAAGTGTTTAAAAGTTGCGGATCTGTTATATTATGAATCAAAAGCAAAAACTGTTCTGGGTGTGAGATAAACTGATAAAGTGTTTTTTTTTTTTTAATAGGAAAAGTATCTTTTGTAACAGCTTGAGTTTGGTATTCGTAAAAGCACATGGCCAGCCTTACTTTTTATATATCGCTTTCTTTACTCCGTGGTTTGGCATTCAAATATTAAAAATTGAATATCACTACAATTTATTTTTCTCACACAAGTAAATAGTAATCCTCGTTTAAGTTTTAATGTTTAAATATCATTCAACTCTATTATTTTTTTTAGGTCAAACATTCAACTCTAATTTAAACAATTTTTTCCAAATAAAAGGTCGAAGAATGATTCTTTGTTTCTTAATTTTATTCCTTACTTATTTTTTTTAATGATAACCTTTATTTGGCTAAGTAATTCAATATCTTTCCTTTAATTTATTAACAATAAAATCTTGTGCAGAGAAAGTCATAATTGATTCATTCAACTATAGAGTTCTTCGGCAGTCACCAGAGATTATTCCTTTGTTGTAGAGCATTTATTTAATATGCAAAGTAAAAAGAATGAAAACTAAAATTCTATAATACATATATATGATAATATGATATGTATCTCACACATTGATACTACTATATATACAATAATAAGATACAATACTTCTAAGACATATACATATATTTATAAAATTCATAAAACACAAAGAAATATAATTGCAATTAAGAAAAACTAAACTAACAACATACATATAGTTATTTAATAATATTGAATAGTAAAACAAAACACTTAAAACCATGTCAATTTGCTTACTGCCTAGTTCTAGTAATAGAAATAGTATTAATCTCATATCCTTAGCATCGATGAAGAGGACAACTTCTATGTCTAGTTTATAAACAGATAAAACTAATACTTTAAAAACTTTAAAACCATCGAAGTTATCCCATGAATCCCCACTAAAAGAGGATAACTTCTATGTCTAGTAAAACTATATTGACACAAATCCTAACGGTATCAGATACATATAAAAATTTAATATATTTTTTAAAAAATTAATAAATTACATATTTTATAGATATATATATCCAAGAAATATCAATATAAGATAAGTATTTGATATGGATATGTAAAGTAATTTGAACTATTAATGTATCATAGTGTATCATTGGTAAAATTAAAATAAAACAAATCTTGAAGATAAAAATGCCGCACGTGTCTCCGTCTTCATGTTAAATATATAATAAAAAAGTAATAAACATACAACATTGAGTAATAAACATAATAAAGCATGGTATTCCGTTTTCTTCCTTGAAAGCAACCACAGTAAAATATTTTTCACCTCCCATCAATCACTATTCGAATTTAATTTTTTTAAAAAATTGCAAAACCCAATATAAAAATTTAATTGTCGATGTAGGTGTCATTTCTTCATGAAATGCTCTATTTATCTCCAATTATAAGAAATAAATAACTATTTTATTAATATTAAGAAAAAAATAATTTTAATAGTTAAACTCATTAGTTATGTTACAATTTTATTTTTTTTTAAAATTGTTTATGTTAGAATTTAGAGTGAAACTAATTAATTACTGGTAATTTTTAACATAATCTTAATTACTAAAAAATATAAAAGGAAAATAATATAAATTATTTCACAAATTTTATCCGTGTTTCTTAGATTTTGGGACAAATGAGAGGTCTAAAATTTTCTTATAATTAGAGATGGGAGGTATAATAAAATTTTATAAAGAAAAAACCTAATTGAATTAGGAGCTGGCCAGGGACCTCCTTCCCCGGTCAAATTTGTGTCAACTGTATTTTTTCCAAAAATAAATAAATAAATTGTGTCGTCTCTTTCAAAGGATGCCAATCAATCATTCAATTGCAAAGCAATGGATATGGCCCAAAAAAAAATCACATTGATGGGTGGATGAGTGAAAAAGATGAATGAATAATTGGGAGAATTTTGCCTTGTGATTCTACCTCACTCAATACAAATTAGTTGGAATTTTCTGAATATGGGGTGATTTGATTAAAAAGAAAGATGAATGTATCATAATTCAAGCATTTCCACCCACAATGCAATTCATGGTCCAATGACCACGTTAGGGTTCATCATTCTTGGCCCATTCCATTCCAAGCCCCAGCCTATAAAAAAATAAGGGAATTAGTCCTTCTAATAGTTAATCCCCATTGCAAAAAGAGCCCAGCAAATTGGGCCTTTAATTCGGATTAGTTGAGGTTCTAGTTTCAAGCAAACCCTATCAGATGATAAGGTGGAAACATTATGAATCTGTGCAGACAATGATGTGATTGTAAGTAAAATGGTATGCATGAAAAGAAGATTCAGATAAAAAAATGAAGCTCTGGCTCTAAAGAGAAGTAGACTATTGGGCACTCAACCTCGAGCTTCATGAATTGAAAGCCGCAGCATAGAACTTTTCATTTCCTAACTCTCAAAATGTATGATACACAAAGTGTACTGTTTTCCGTTTGATAAAAAAAAAAGTAAAAGAAAAAGCGTAGTGTTTTCCCCGAAAATTGGGCCTTAATTGCCAAAGTTTTGGACATCAGAGGATGGGCTATATTTGGGCCTCGCAAGAAGTGCCATCTCGGGCCCTGTTAAATATAAGATACAGATACATTCTTATCTACATATTATGTGTGTATATATATATATATATTACAATTTTAATTGTACCCAAAAAAAGATTATCACAAATTTAATTACACTTTTCCTCATTCCTTATTTCCTCATCTTCATTTTTTTTGGAATATATGCACACTTCCATTTCATAGCCCAAAAAATAAAGAGTATAATAGGAGAGGACCTAGCTCCGAGAGGAAAAAAGCTCACTTAGTTGCATAGGATCATGTTTACACTGAGAAAAGAGTAGGTGGCCTGGGGATTTGACATGCTAAAATACAAAACCAAGCCTTCCTCATGAAACTTGGATGGGGGCTTACAACTAATAGGGAAGCTCTTTAGGTTAATGTCATATGAGGTAAATACAAGTGTGGCAATGACCTCATTCCCAAGATTGATAAAGATCAGCTTGGATCTAGAGTTTGGCAAGGAATGAAGGCTACTTGGGAGTATGTGAAGGTTGGAACTGAGGTTCAAAGACATTCTAATACTGCAAAAGTCAGGTGGAAACATGACAAGTCTAGCATTTTCTCGATAAAATCAACCTATATGAATCTGTGCAACAACGTTATTGCCAATGAGATGACTTGGTCTAATATTTGGAAACTCAATGTCCCCCAAAGTTGTAAAACACACCTTTAGCTAGTTAAGCATGGGAGACTCAAGACCTATGAGGCTAAATTCCATATGAAGCTTCATCATAGTGGGTGTTGTGATCACTGCTCAAACTCCAAGGAAACTGTCTTGCACATGATGCGAGATTGCAATCATGTAATGGAGGTTTGGGAGGCCATGGGTGCTTCGAATTTGTTTAGAAATTTCTGGCAGATGAATCTCCAGGATTGGATAGCCATAAACATTAAGAAGACAAAGATCTAGGAGCAAAGTCGATGGTGTGATATTTTCAGAGTGGTGTGTTGGATTCTCTGGAGAAGACATAATGAAAGAAATTTTATCCAATCTACAGAGAGCATTAACTCGTGCGTTGCAGAAGTACGAGGTTTTCTACGGTGACTAAAATCTGCTGCACTCAAGTGCCAAAAAACATCCCTTACCAAAGGGAACTTAAATCCTATGGGTTGTGTTCATTTTAAGGATAAAGAAGCGGCTATGCATGTTGACGGGGCCTTCTCAAGAAGGATGGACAGGAGAGGTTGTGGAGGAGTGATTTGGAGTCACACTGGTTAGTTCATGGAAGCCTTTGTAATGAGACTGAGATGGAGACCAGCTCACAACGGAGCTAAGGGGTTGTCTTATGGGCCTCCAACATGCTTGGGACACGAGTATTTGGGACACTAAACTCCGCTGTGACTCCCTTGAGGCAGTACAATTAATAAGATCCGAGGCCAATGATTCCCATGCGGAATACGGTATTATCTCTGAGATCAAGAATATGATGGCAAGAGATTGGAAGATATAAGTTATTCATGTCAATCGAGATGAGAATGAAGCAGCTGACTTGTTTGCCAAGTGTGGTCACAGTCAAGTTTTGGATATGAGAATTTTCCAGGGAGAAGAGGCTGCTCATATGCTTCAAGCTATAGGTGTTACTTAGTTCTATTTCCTTGTTTTTCTCTCTATTTTTTTCCCTTGCATAAAAAAAAGGGAGAGGACCCAAAGTCAACAAAAAAAACCAGGAAAGGCAAAAGGTCAATGAGAAGTCCTTTGATCAAAAAAATTGAGAACTCATGGGGAGTTGATAGTGTTGTTAGCTAAAGTAGTAATTACAATAACAATTCCTTCTGAAGTGAAAGTTTCATCTGAGAACATTTGTTTATTTCTAACTTCTTAAAGTTTCCAGCAGACAATGCCAAAAATGATCCTCCAAAATTTGTCAACACGTTTGCAGTCAGGATTAGGTACTAACCATTCATCAAAAGGGGTAGGGGTGAATCTTAAAGGTACTTGGTTGGCCAAGAGAAGACTCCAAACCGAAGCAGCTAATGGACATTTTCTGATAACATGATCAAGAACTTCAAGATCACTCTTACACACTTCACATAAAGGGTTCTCTGTCATATGCCTTCTCATTCATTCCTTGTTGGTAAGTAGCTTATTTTTAGTAGCAAGCCACAAGAAGGCATGAATCCTTTGAGCTCTTGGCCATTTCCATATAGAATCCCATTTAGAATTATGTTCATCCTAAGAGGTGTCTTGATAGAGATGATAAGCAAGGCAACAGAGAATTCACCGTTAGACTTACAAGTCCAAAAAAAAAGGCTTGTTCATGATTGAATTTATCAATGTTTAGTGATTTGCTGGACTATGTCATAAGGGAGAAGATGTTGAAACCTGGATTTATCCTATTGACCAATGTCCATTATAAACTCTCTAATGGGTAGTGAGGCTTCATTATCATCAATATCAGCAAAAGCCAAAATTTTCAGGGGTTCAAGTTCTCCAACCCAATTGTCCTCCCAAAATTTTATGCTATTGCCATTGCGTGGATTCCATGCAATTCTCAACATTGTTTCATCCCACACCTTAGCAATGCCTCGCCAAAGATGTGAACAAACATTTGTCTTGGGAGAATTTATCTTAAACTTCCAGCCATATTTAGCACGGAGAACTTTGACCCAAAAAGTATTTGGCGATGCAACAAGTTGAAACACAAGTTTAGAAATAAAAGCATGATTCTGGGTTTCCAAAATTTTCAAACCACTTCCACCATTCTTGAGAGGTTAGCAAAGTTCTTCCCATCTAATCAAATTGATAGCTTTATGATTATCTGTGCTTTCCCAAACAAAGTTTCTAATGAGAGCTTCAATTTTCCTACAAGGATAATAGAAGTTTGCATAGTATAAAAAGGCACGGCAGTAAGAACAGATTTGGCAAGAGTTAAGCAGCCAGCAAGAGATAAATTATAGGTGCGTTCCCTTCCATAGATGAATTTTCTCTTAATATGCATAATAATAGAGTTGTCACTGTTGATGAGATAATAAAGCTTTATTTGATATGAAGTCTCTCAAAGCTCCTAATCTTGATGGTATTCATGCTATTTTTTTCCAACACTAATGGAATATTGTCATATTGTCAGAGACTATTTTCAATATGGTTAAACAATTTTTAAAAGGGGAAGACTTGAATAAAGAATTGAACAACTTTAATTGCTCTAGTACCCAAAGTTGAAAAGTCCCAATACATGAAGGAGTTTCGTAGCTTATAAGGTTGTAACTAAAATTCTAACTAATAGACTAAAGAACATCATGTCAAATATTATTCTTTCCTTTCAATCGAGCTTTATAAAAGGGAGAAGTATTATAGATAATATTATAATTACCCAAGAGATTATTCATTCTATGAAAAAAAAAAAAAATGAATGGCTATCAAAATTTCTTGGAAAGGCTTTTCATAGATTATGTTGGGATTTTATTGAAGAGACTTTGAAAGATGCTTTAGAATGATTATGGTGTGTCTCTTTACATCCTCTTTGCAAATGTTGTGGAATGGTGTAGCAACTGAAACAATCCATCCTATGAGGCAATAATAGGCAAGGAGATCTCCTGACTTTTTTATTCCTCCCCTTTCACACTTATCCTTTGCCAATGATCTTAAGCAATGAAACATTCCATGCTATGAAACATCCCATGCTATGAGAGAGATATTAGGCAAGAAATCCCCTCTCCCTACATTTTTATGTCCTCCCCGCAAGAAATCCCCTCTCCCTACATTTTTATGTCCTCCCCCTTCATACTTATTCTTTGCCGATTAACTCATCTTTTTAGTACTAGTGATTATTCTCAGATCTGTGTCATAAAGCAGCGGCCTTCTGTGATAGATTGGGCTGCCAACTTAATATCTTGGGAGTTCCTCTTCTTAATGGGAGGATTAAGAAAGGGAAAATATAATTTCCTCATCTTCACTAATAACTAAAATTCTCACTACAATTAAAACCAAATATTACTTCTTTACATTACATAAATAAAATCTATCTCCACTGCGCCCAGCTCAGATATAGGTTTGAGCAATGCTCATAATAAACAAGGAAATCCCATGTAAATATGGAAGACAAAATATTTTGCTATAGATTCATCACTCTCGAGAATTACGAAACCATTCGAGATATTTTAGGATAATTTTAAGAATCCACCTCAAGCGGAAGAAATCTATCGCGCCTTAAACTATTACGAGTAACAAATTAGGAGTATCAAAGGGAAGTGTTAAAAATAAAATAAAACCCAACAACGTAGGATGCAGGACGCTCAGTAGAAATTCTTAATTCCTCACTATACTATTGATCGATTGTTTATAAACAACCAGTACACAATTCAGAGGTCAAAAACGAGAACCACGGAAACACGAACCCATATCAGAAACCAGGACATCGAAACAACCATGAGTAACCACAAGAACAGAATCGGAAACCCCACCCCAACCCATACACCCTCTGAGAACTCAAACCACTGATACTAACTCTACTTAAACAAACTCTAGTTCCTCCAGCTTCCGTCCGAAGCACCTCCGCCTCTGGAGTAGCGAGATCCACCGTCACCGTATCCACGGTCACGCCCACCACCGTAACCCCCACCATAACCGCCGCCTCCACCACCGTAACCACCACCGTTACGGTTGTATCCCCCTTCACGCCGGCCTCCACCTCCGTATCCTCCTCCACGGTTGTAACCACCACCACCACCGTATCCGCCGCCGCCTCCATATCCACCTCCACCACCCCCACCCCTACCGCGCGATTGAGCCTCGTTCACAGTAATATTACGGCCGTCGAGATCCTGGCCGTTCATCCCCTCGATAGCATCCCTCATGGCCTGCTCGGAAGAGAAGGTTACAAATCCGAACCCTCTTGACCTGCCAGTCTCCCGATCGTTGATAACCTGTATCAAAGGACGGCGAATCGCATCAGATCAAGCATGAAGATCCAGATCCAACAAAACAAAAAGAAATAGAAACGCATCAAAATCGATCGATCTTCGCCTTTGGCACAAAGATGAAGATAAACGTACCGATTGGTGTGAGTAATAAAAGAATCAAGATAGTAACACAAAGATGATAGATCAAGTAGTAACGCAAACAGATCAGAGAACACAGATCAGATGGGATCCAGAAAATCCGAATCGTGTCAGATCCGATCCCTGCAACAAACGGACCTTCGATTCGATGATCTCGCCGAAGGGAGAAAAGGCCTTCTCAAGGGCCTCGCTGTCAGTGGCCCATGCGAGCCCACCGACGAAGCAACGGTATTCAACTTCTGCGGACGCCATAGATCTGAGAAAGAGAGGGTTAAAACCCTAGAAAATAGTGACAGAAACGAAAATAAGGAAAAAAGGAGGAGGATTAGCGAGAATCCACCTTGAAAGAGAGCACGAAGAAAAGTTGTGAACCCCAAGGCTGGTTATATAGCCGGGGATTTGTTAACTAGAGTTAAGGGGATGGAGTTCGGGTCCTATACGGCCCAACTACTAACCAGGGTTAAATTAACGGCACATTCGCCTGTGTGGGTGTTTGGTCACAGCTTTAAGCTTATTACTATCTCAAAAGAGTTTTAGTCGAGCTTAATTCATCTCTATTTAGTATTATTTGTCTTTTAAACAAGATTCACTAAAAAAAATTTTCAAGAGGAAATTTTTCAATAAAATTTAATAATATAAATCTTTTTGGCCAACAATATAAAATCTATTAGCTCCCTTAACTTAATCATAGAAATGCCTTTTTTAGTAATTTTAATTTAAAAAACAAATATTTTCAGAAAATATAATTTTATAATAATAATTTATTTATTAATCTTTAATTAAAAATTAAAAATGTTAATGACAAAAATACACCCAATTGGCTATAAATTTCTTGCGTCGAGCTTAAATAGGCCAGGATGAGATGAACGAAGAGGAAGTCGCACGCACGTGTGAAGAAGTGATACGTTAAAAAGTAAACTTTTTTTTGTAATAAGAAAATAAGTAAGTTTTTTTTTAAAAAAAAATCAGTGATTAGTGATGATATGATAATAAGTGATAAGATAAAATTGTCAGGTCAAAAAAAAAACAAAGACAAAATAAAATCAGCAAAAACTGTGAATGTGGGTCCCAAAGTCACGTGACAATGCTGCTATTTGCGGGGATTGGGGATATCGACAACGAAAGCAACAGATATTTTACTCTTCCAAAATATCTGACGCTTCTTTTGTGCCTATAAAAATATCTTATTCATTCAAGTGCAATTTTGCCCCTATACTTTTTTCGAATTTCTATTTTACCCTTATTCTTCTCCCAGCATTTCACACTCCTTTTAATAAAAAAAAAAATCATCATCACATAATAAACGAGTAAAAAAAAGATAAATTCAAATTATTGGCAAAAAAAAAATCAAATTAATAAATTTTCAGTTATGCTTTAGGCTTTGGAATTTCCATTTTTTCCTGCTCTGCCATTACGAAATTCTTCCCTCTGTTGGTATTCATTTTTTCTGTTTTTTGTTTTTGTTTTTCAATATACAAGGCGGGCCAAGATCGAGGTTAAATCAAAACAGGGAAAGATGTCGGCCCTGAGGGGCAAAGTTAACACAAAAAACGTATGCATTCAGGAGGAGACTCCTCCAAGTCAATAAGAGATTCTTCCCCCTCATGGGCAGTTCCGGCCATATAGCCCACACATTGGAGGATTTCTCTGCGAGCAAAGCGAGTCAAATCTTCTTCTGATACGTGCAAATCGGTTAGATTTAAAAAAAACAAAAAAAAATATCGATTAGATTTAGATTTGTAGAAAAGAGGCGTGTAAAGTCCGAATACTGTTTTGTGGTTTCCGAATTGAAGCCCAAAACAACCGCCAAACCTATGTTCATGCTTTAGTCCAAACGCAGATTTTGTTTCAGGGATATGTATTATTACTATGTATACAACTTCTTTATCAATTTATTTCTAAAATTTTTAATTAACATATGACAATCAAATTATTTTTTAATAATATTATTTTTAAATATTTGATTTTTGCAACTTAAAATCAACTGATTGGATTTTCGGATAATAACATTACGCATAAGCCCAATCATTTATGGATGCTAAAGAAAAGCATTTTTGGGTCTTAGAGAGCTACAATCGGATTCGGACGTACATAATCTATGAAAAATGATATCATTCATAAATTATGAATGGTGCAACATATATTAGAAACCATACTTACATGGATCCACAATATAATTTTTTTTTAGATCCACAATATAGTTATATACTTCAATTTTAAGGCTTATGGGCTCAGGCCCATTGTGAACTTGTTGTGATGGTTTGGGCTCAAGGCCGATTAATTGCAACCCAACTGTATAGGATTTGGGGTTTTTTTTTTTTCATCAAAAGGAATTGGGGTTTTAAGACAAACCTTGAATCATGGATTTCTCTTGTTATGAATACGGATTATCTAATATAATAAAATTGAGGATTACCTTGAATTATATATATATATATATATGGATATATATTATGGAGGATACTTACATAATCAACCATATATACGTAGCGTAGATCTTGTCAAATCAAATTAAAGCACATGAATTTTAAATTTAAAACAAGTAACAATATTAATAATAAAAGTCAGTTATAAAATGAATAATATATGAAAAAATACACCAAGCCAGATTTGATAGAAATAAATAGTTATGGAATGAATAATGTATGAAAAAAAACCTAGTCTGATTTGATTAAAATAGAGTTAAGTATATAAGATTAAGTATCCAAATTTTTCATATATTATTTGTAAAATGACAAAAAATGGTAAATATAAAAATATAATGTAAACCTTGCATATAAGTATAGTTATATTTTTTATAAACTAAGTATAATTATATTTGCAGTCATCTTTTCCGATATATACATACACCTAAATATAAAAGATCAAATTTAAAAGGAGGATGATGCATATAGATATAGACATATAAATATGTAAATCCTTTAATAGGATTTGGATTTCATCAATTATTCAGGTTAGAATAAATAAAAGGTAGAGTGAAATCCACGAAAAACACAAACACATTTCCATATCTATCTCTCATCTCACTTGCAATTTAATGTTTGGGGGAATTCAAAATTTACATAGAATAAAATCTTCTTATTTTCTTATATTGCACCGGTATTTTAAAAAGAAAGATATATTAATATTTCTTCTCCAAAATTTTCAAAATTTACTTAAGAGATATCAATGTATTGCTTTTGAAATCCTTGTTTTAAACTTAATTTTTTTTCATTTTTTATCTATTAATTTGTTAAATTTATACACAATTTTTTTCTTATATATCTCATACTTGTATTTTAAAATTTTTAAATTGGTCATGTCTTTTATTTTTAGCCATTTGCACTTACAAGATTTGATAAAACCATTTAATGCAAGTGACTTAAAGTAATTGTATTCAACATATCATATTATGTTATACTTGATACTTGTAGTCGTATCATCGTATATGTATAGCATAACTATTTTCTTAAGCATATAAATTTTAAAATATATATATATCTCTCTCTTAAAGGTTTTGTTTGGAATAGGAAAAAAATAGGAGAAAAAGAATACTAAAAAAAAAATAATGAGGAACTTAAATGAGGAAATGTCTAAATTTTTTTTTATTTTTTCTCTAAATTTCTTTCTCCTCCTATTTTTCTTTCATCCAAATGGAGAGTAAAAGATAATCCATACTTTAAACAAGCTCAACTTAACTACTTTTTTTTTTTTTTTGCCATAAGCTCAATTTAACTACAACACTAGAAAATTCTATCAAGTTTATAGTTTCATCTCAATAACAATCATACTTTATTAGTTTGAAGAAGTATTTCATCTTCAAGTCATAAATGGCAATAAATAAGGTACGGGATACAAATTAGTGACAATGCCACGAAAGTTCCCTGCTGGCTACGCCGTAAAATTCAGCCTTTCAACGTATGGGGTTTAACATTCAATGCATTTGACTTTTGTGAAAAAATTATAAATTTCCTAATTGAATTATCGGTTTACATTATCAATAAAAGATTAATTATTTTTTATCATTTTACCTTTCATTTTTTAACATTTAAGTTAAATATATTTTAAAAAATATCATTAAATTTTATTATAACCTAAGTTATTTAATAATTTTATTAGTGTATGTAAATAATTTTAAAACCACTAATAAAATAGGATAGATGTAATATATGCATGTTTGAATAAGTGGTGGAACTTTTGAAAAATAATTTTAATTAGTTATAATTGCTTTTGCAATATTGAGAGATTGTTCATATAAGAGTTTGAAGATCATGGCGTACCGGGATTTTACCATTGTACTGTGTTTTTGTAAAAGTGAATTTTTTTTATTTTTCCATTTGAAAGAATCTTGTCAAGTTTAAGTATTTAATTAAAATATTTCTTTTCAAGAATAATTTAATTTCAAATATGTTAAATCCAAAAGTGATTTTATACACAATATCCAAAGAAAATCAATTCTTTCAACATCATTTTTTTTAAATAAAATTCTAAACAAAAATAAAAATCAATTAAACTTTTTTAATCAAAATCAATTTTCAAAATCATTTTCATCTAAAATCATTTTTGTCTAAAGCTAATCCAAAAAGTAACTATATATAGATAAGGATTTTGCCAGTATCAATTGTTTTTCTTAAAGTTAATTTTACAACTAGATTATCTTCACACACAATGTGAATGCTGTATTTTATCCGGGTTTTATACATACAAACTAAAAATAAATAAAATAAATAATAATAATAAAATTAAAATAAATAAGGGATAAATAATAAATAATATAAATAAAAAGAAAAAACAAAAAAAAGTAGAGTTGGAATGAGATTTGGGCTGAAAGTAGGTGGTTCAATCTTCCAATCCCAAAACTCAAACACTAAAAAATAATAAAATTAAAAAAAATAAATATAAAATAATAATAATGAAATATAATAAAAAAATAAAAATATTAATAAAAGAAAATAAATGATGATGATGATGATGATAATAATAATAATAATAATAAACATAAAATCTAAAATAAATATAAAAATAAAAAAAGTATAGTAAAAAATATAAAATAAAATAAAAATAAAAATAAAAAATAATATTAATAAATATTTGGGCTGAAATGCTGGCAACCCAAATGTCCACGAGCCCAGAGAAGGGCTCGTGGATAAGGCTGACCGAGCCTCAGTAGAAAGGCTCGGATAGACAAAGAAACAGAGGGAGCCTTAGGGCTCTAACAAAGAAACTGAAGGCAGTGGAGGCGAGGCTCTAAGTAGAGGCTTACGCACGAGATGCAAAGGGAGCCTTGGCCAATGGCAGACCTAGGGCCCTAGCTTAATGGGTGTAATTTTTTTTTCAAATGATAGAAACTATTATCATATAAAAGATATACTAAAATCATATAAAATTTCTACATATAAAATCAAATATATTGCATACCTTACAATTGTTCTCATCGTGATTTCATATTTTGAAATATTTAAATAATCAACTCATTGTCAATGCTATTGAAGACATCTTTTTCAATATAAGTCACCAAACAGTCATTCACTAATGCATCTCCCATTCGATTACGCAATCGATTATGCAATCGAGTTTTCAGGGGCCCTGGCCCAGGGCTCAAACGAGAGACAGAGAAGAGGAGCGCGATGCAGAGGGAAGGAAGCTAGGGTTTGGGTTCAAGCGTGAGTGAGGGAAGTAGAGTAAAGGAGGTGCAGAAATGGACAAGAAAAATTTTCCACTTCTTCATATCAGGTGCAGTGAGGTAGCGAAGGTGAGTAAACGGTGTGGATGAGCACGTTTCCCCACTTCTCCATACCAGGTATAGCAAGGCAGTAGAGGTGAGCAAATGGTGTGGATGATCACATTTGAGGATGAAGGGAACAATCAAGCATTTGGAAAATTGATTCCTTCACTCGCTAAAATCTATAAAAGGGAACGAAGAGCAATCACGAGGGCAGGAAGATTGGATGCCAAAAAACCCTAAGAGAACCGTGGGAGAAAATAGAGGGGGGCCAAAGAAAACCCTAAAGAGGCAAAGGGATTTTGAGGCAGAAAAAACCTAGGGGCCGAAGTGATTATGCCGAAAAGGAGAGGAGTGGAGGTTGAATATGAGGCTCTAAACGAAGTCATAGTTGAAGAGAAAAGAAGGAGAGTCCAAATGCTAAAGGAAGCGGTGAAGTTACAAGAAGTAGAGGAAGAGTCATACAATTCAATGCAGTTCTCCAACTGGTAATTTCTAGTTTGAATTTCATAGATGGTGAAATTTTAATCTCTATATTGGGTGTTGATTGTTGTTGCCATTTGATTATGTAATTTCTTTTATCATTCATTTCATCGGTAAGAATAGAACAGGACATATATGCTATGATTGTGATTTTGATATGTTCTTTTCATCTGCTATTTGAGTTTGTGGAATTGGAGTTGGCTTATTCTATTTTTGGAAATATCGTTCTTGGGTCTTAGTACTCAGTTTTTGGAAATTTGGTTTTGATTTATTACTACTCAATCTGCAGACTATGGATTCTGTAATTACATGATTTTTTGGCCTGATCAAACTGTGGGGGAATGATTTGTTGTAGTTGTAGAAATATTTTTTAATGGTCTTCATAGTGGCAAATTCAGATCTGGAGTTGTTTTGGTTGTGATTATGCTTTCATCAAAGTTTTCTACGAGGGCCTATTGGAAGTTACTATGATCCATTCTGTGCATTTCTTATATGATATGGTGTAGGACTTGAAACAATAGAAGAGCACAAGTTCAAGAAATACCGTTGTCATTGGGGTCAGTTTTGTTTTCCTTTATAATCGTTCAATGGAGCTTGCTATTGTTTGTGTTCCTCTTTCGTTCATGATGTTGTGTGTTTTTGGGATGAATCGATTATGGTACTGGCTAGATTTTTAACTATTGATTAGTTTGGTCCTTTGTTACCTATAGAACTACAAATCTGGTTTTAGTCTATTGATGATTCAATCTCTGTTTTTGGAATATCTTGTCTTGGTCTAATGTTGTAAATGCTTTATTTATGATTAATTATGTCCCTGTTTTCTCAAAATAAATGTATGGCTGAATAAAAGGCCTTCTTGTTTGTATTATGGGATATTCTTGTTTAGGGGATATTTCTTTAGAGTTCTGACGGATGATTTTTGAACCTCTTGATCGTGTATCCTGTCTTGTTTAAGTATAACCTTAGGATTAGTATGTTTGCTATCAAGATTTTCATCATTGGGATGGGTATTAAACGTGGCTTGCTTATGCATTTTGGCCGTTCAAAAGTTTAATTATGGTATGTTAAATTGTTGCTTTTCTTTTGATTATGAACCTGCTCTGTCTTGATGATATAAGGTCCATGATTGTGAGCGTGGAAAATTGATTTTTGATTGTATAGGACGCTTTCAATCGTGAATTTAGATCCAACAAAAAAATATATACATATATACATATAAAATAAGGGAAATAGTTTAAGCCAATTTGAAATAGCAAGTGTCCGAGTTAACATAGGCATATCGGTTAGATTAAATGACCTATATTTATTAAAATATTTTTTAATATATATATTAATTAAATATAGTAATATGTTCTAAAGGTGATCTCGAGCCTGAACCTATAATAAAAAAAATATTTTAGTTCTTTTTTCACCTTTAGAGTTTGCTCCAAGAGACTAAATCTCCATAGGCTCATAGGGTGTCAGTCAATAATGCCATGAGTGAGGAGTTATCATAGTATTTATATTGACAACGTCCTAATTTCTAGAGCCGTCAAAACGGGCTGGTCCGAAAAGCTCGAAAAAATGAGTGAGCTTAGGCCTCAACTTTATGAGCAAATACATAATCCGGTTTTTTTGAACCCGGCTTGTGGCGGACCGGCTGGAGCGGGCCACAGGTCGGCCAGAAAAGCCTGTGTCCTTTTTTTTCTTCCTTTTTTGTTTAATTAATAATATATATATTTATTAATTAATAATATATAAATTGTCAAATTTAAATATCATATTAATTTTTAGTAAATAATGATGATAATTAGTTGTATTAATTTAAAAAATTATATGAAAGAATTTTTAAAAAATAATAATATTTAAAAAGCACGGCCCGCGAGCCCGTAATGTACGGGCTCGAGCTTTTAAAGCCAAGCTAGTATAGCAATCCGGGCTTTTCGATCAGCCCGCAATTGGGCCGGGTCAGCCCATATTGACAACTCTACTAATTTCTCAATATTTTGGGTTCAAATGGATTCTTTTACTTTTTTTTATATAAAATAACTGGTAAATAATTAAAATAAAAGCCTTCTATTTCAAAATTTTCTTTTTATTTTTATGCTCCGAGTAGTGATACCATGAGCGTTTAAGATATCAATTAGTAAATTATGAGTAATAAAGTCACCATATATGTTATTGTTTTGAAGTTGATTTTGAAAAATAAAAATGTATGTAGCAATTTTATCTTAAATTCTTTTTTTTTAATACTATTTCAAGTTTAAAAGAAAAAAAAGAGAATTTAATTGCTTTTTTCCATTTTCACAATCTAAAATAAGAAAATACAAATAATTTATAAATAAAAAATAAAAGAAAAAGAAAAAAATATTCGCATGTAGCAATTTTATCTTAAATTCCTTTTTCGAATAAATAAAAATATAACAATAATAATAATAAGGGGATTTTCTGATTGCATTTTTCATTTCATAATTTGAAATAAGGAAATAAAAATAATTTAAACAAAAATTATTCATTTTCATCCAAGTTTTTATTATTTTCACTTATCTGTCTTGAGTAGTAATACCATGGGTATTTAGGTATCGTTCAGCAACTTGTGAGTAATAAAGTTACCACATATGTTGGTTATTTCTTTTTAAAAATTTATGTAGTAATCATATTTTTAATTCTTCTTCATACTTTTCTTTTAAATAAACAAATATATTTTGAGAGGATCTTATTTATTTCATAATAAAAAAGAAAGCAAAAATAATTTATTTAAAATTATTTGTCTTCCTTTAAACTTTTTTTTATTCTTTACAAATATATGCCACAAGTGGCATCACCATGGGTATTGAGGTATTAATGAGCGGATTGTAAGTGATAAAGTCACCACATGAGTTAGTTAATTTTATTTTGTAGAAATATCAATTTCTAAAAAAAGAATATATTTTTTTCTCAATTTAAAAGATATGATTAAAATTATATATGATTTTGAATATTTTTATTTTTAATTTGAAAATGAGAATTTTGAAAAGAAATGAATGATAAGAGAAAATAATTAAAATTAATCTATCTTTTACAAATTAAAACACACCAATCAATTTTGAAAACTATTTTCTTTGTGAAAGATAAACTATTTTTTATAAACTTCTCTTTTAAAAAAATAAATATATAATAAAAATATCAACCCAATGACACGCATTTATAGCCTTAACTATGTCGACTTTGATCTCTATGAAAAGGTACGTAGGTTCTAGACTCTAATTCTGAGTCAAGTCCGCTCTTATAAATAAATAATAATTTTCTTTTATTTTATAAATAAATAATATTTTTCTTTTATTTTATTAATAAATAATAGTTTTCTTTCATTTTATTTTTCTCAACTTCTCATATTTTCATTTTTACATTTTCTCTATTTTTATATTTATTTTTGCATGTGAATGATTAAATGACACTTAAAATAATTTTTAAAAGTCATAAAAATTGCATAATCAACTTAAGATAATCATTCTTAAGAATGGGTATTGTGGAGATGCCTAACACCTTCCTCACCTATAATTGTACTCTTAAACCTAACTTTAATTCGCATGCCATCCTTTCATTTTTATTTGGTTTTTCAAAGTTTTTTTTAAAATTTTGGTGGTGACTCCTCAAGAATCAGTCTCTGTCGTGAAGGTCAATTTCTCTCTTCATTTTTCATTTCTTGCACCATCCATGTCACATTATTGGGTGTAATACACACCGTTTATTCAAACAAGTTAACCTTGAAAAAAATAAAGAAAATTAAACTCTATGGTACGTTACTTGTTAAACAAATTAACATATTCACATACTCTGCATCTCATAATTTTCTATATTTCCAAGTTGTGGTGACCACTTCACAAGATGTGATTGGAATATTTTTTTAATAAACAATTTCTCCTTTGAATAAATCCTTCACAAGATCAGTAAACGGATTTCTAGAAGTTGTGTTATAAACTTGTTTTTTTGGTTGCATGACAATTCAACCTATAAAAATTAAGATGGAAAATAAGAAAATAAAAATGGTATATCATTTTTATTTCCCATACTTTTCTTACCAGACAAAATAGATGTTAAATCTAATGATCATAGTGCATTCTGGTAATATTTTTCTGTTAGTGGGGCAACAGTATCATGCTTGTGGGTACAAGATCATATAATCATTGAAAAATAGTTTTAACTTTGAAGCATGCATGACCATTGTAATAATAATGACGATGATCAAATTTAAAGTTACAGTTTGGAGACCTTATACGCTTCAACCTAATTATTATTATTGTGCTCCTTAATAACGATTTTTATTGTTTCTCATATTATTTTTTATCAACTTATCGATACCAATGACATCAATCTAATTAGTGTACTGAACAACGGTACGATTCAACATATTTGTCATGAAATAGTTCGGCATTATATAATTAACTAGCGTGATTTGTGTTTTTTTTATATTAGAATATAAAGGTGTGGTTGTCATTATCTTATTTTAATAAAACAAATTATCGTAATACTTTATAACAAACAAATAAGAAAATTGTAGAATTGGGTTAGCTGACTCATGAACTCCAATCATGGAAGCCTCAACGCACTCGCGTGCTCCCAACTATAGCTGCATTAATTCCTGAGGACCGCACAATCAAGAGTGTTCAATTTTGCTTAATGAAGAATTGAATCATATTTTAAAAGTTTGGATATTAAACAATCAGAATATAATTATTGGCATGAATAGTATTTAGGATTAGTCCATGCTTGTTAGTAAACTACTAATTAAAATCACTTTTGTTGTAGGGAAGAAAAAATACTTTAAGCTGTCCAGTCTAAAATAGTTTACACTGTAATAATGAATGAATGCCTCCGTAACAAATATATCTAAGTTGATCAAAATAGTATTTTGGATCAACGAAAATTTATTTGAGAAATTGAATTAATCTCTATTTGATTCAATGCTACTCCCTCCGTTTCAATTTATAAGATACTTTTAATTTCCGTACATTAAGTAAATATGGTAATTAATAATTGAAAAAAATTATCATTTCTTAATTTACCATCATTTAATATTATTTAATATAACTGACTTATGAATTGAACTTTTTAATATTAGTTAGATTTCATCATTTCTCAATAAGGGTGAACAAAGATTGGGTAGAATTGGGTTGATAATCAACCTAATGCTTGATGTTTGTAAGGACATGTCAGCCTGAATTATTCCTACATATAAGACTGGGCACGCCCCGATCCTTAAAAAATATTTAAAAATAAAATAATAAATTAATTTTATTTATTAATAAAATTATTAGTATATTTATCCAAGATATATTTTCTTGAAAAATAAGATTAGGATAAAAAATAACATTTTCTAAAAGTATGAATAGTCAATAATCATATATTATTTTTACATAATAGTGAGAAATCAATATAAAATTTCAAATAAAAATTAAAAAGATTGAAATTTTAAAAATATTTATGATAATAATAAAGTTAATTTATTATATATAATGTATTAAGAAAAATAAACATGTAAATTAATTAATATTTATAAAAAAGTTTTAATAAATAAATTTTATATACAAAGATGGGGTGAAATTCGATTTAGCCTTAATTTAATAATCAACTCAATCAAGTTTCTTGGGCCAACCCACTATATCAAGTAGATCTGGACTTCCGGATTATTGAGTTGGTTGAAAACCCCTATTTCTCAAGGACATTTTAAACAAAACAAAGTTAAATACACTACTAGCCTGTTTGATACAAAAAATAAGCACTTATGGACCCTATAAATGCTTATGTGGTGGAGATGCCAAACAGGAACAACTTTTTAATAAGCACTTATACTTTAAATAAGTGCTTATGGAAGAAACTGATTTTTTCAGCTTATGATAATCACTTATCCTCCTATAATCACTTATTTCATTTTTCCTTCTCATTATCCACCCAATAATCACTTAAACCCCAATATCCAAATACATTTTTTTTCTCAAAATCACTTATGAGGTAAAAATATCTAAACATAAATCATTTTTGACATAATCACTTATTCTCATAATCACTTATACATAATCTAATCCAAACACACCCTATTTATAAAATATCTTTTATTATAAAACATAGATTTTTTAAAATTGTGCATGATTAACTGAAATGGGGGAAGTAATATGATTTAATAGGAAAAGGGTGGTGACTGACGAGATGAGCCAAGATCCCATCCTAATCACTATTTGTATTAAGCGTCCGTTAGTGTCCCATCCCAAATATTACGTCACTCGATCAGACCATACTAATTCAAAGTCTGATTCTCTTTTTCTTTTTGGGGTTTTAATGCTTCAAATATCCCAATTCAATATTGATCTATCATTTGTGCAAACCAATATTGAAATATACATTTGCTAGCCCTTTGAAAATTCAAATCATATTATTTTATTATTAAGCTGGTCTATGTAGCTTTTGTTCATTTAAAAATAATTAAAATATTTGCTCACCCTTTTTATATTTATTATGTTAAAAATATATAAAAATTAAAAATAAATTTATTTTTTGAAAATATCTTTTTACTTGAATGAAAGTAATAATTATTTTAAAATACTATTATATTTAAATAAATTTTATTTTTGGAAAAAGCATTCAGTATTCTCCAGTTTCCCTGTGTGTTTGTTAGGCAAACAAAACCAAAAACTTCCACCATCATCGCAAATGGCTACCTTCCCTTTCTTGTGCTACTTTTCTCGTTTTGTTTGCTGATTTATTCGGAAAATGTTTAGAAAAATGGTGATGTCATTTTTGTGTTACTATTGTAGTTTTTTCCGTACTTTCCTGGACAACACTGATCCCAACAGAGGATTATTACTTGTTAGGAACACACACATATAATACTCCCCTTCACTAATATATTTTTAACTATTGTATATGTATTAAGGTAATAATTAGTAATCAAATTTTTTTTTATTTTTTAAATTATTTTTATTTAATAATATTTCCTACATTAATAAATTACAGTTATTTTCTCATTCATTCTTTTTTTCAAATTCCCATGAATCATTGATAATTGTGAAAAGTGAAATTTGTGAGGAAAACTCTTCTTGATTCATTTATGATTTGATCAAATCATTAAAGAATTTTTATTAAATTAATTGGTAACCGTAAAATATATAAGTTTATTTATTTGGGGCAATACTAGAAAGACAATAAAAAAACACAATATAATTTACGTAATATACTATATTTTAAAATATAAATTTCTCAAAATAGTGTACTGTATAGCGGAGGGAGTAATTCATTAATTTCTGTGAACGGCATTGTAATTCATAAAAACTAGAAATGCATATATCATTAGTGTTGGCAAAGAAAAAATAATAGCATAGTCACATAATACACTTTGCTAACTAATTTAAATTTAGCTTTAAATAATTTGAAATCTAATCACAAAAGAAAATCTAATTACTAAATCACTCAAATAATTCTCTCACTAAGGATGGGGCCCAGTCCGAAAGAAAAATTTGTGTGAGATAATAAATGAGAAGGATATATGTATAATAAGTATAGGAGTTTAAAATCAAATTAAACCAACTACATTAAACCAAACTAAATTAAATTAATTATCCAATTAAAACTGATTAATATTAAGGTGTGGTTAGATTTTTAAAATATAAAAAACCAATCAGTTTGGTTTGGTTGGATTTTTACTCTTCAAGACTTAAACCAAATTTAATATATATTATTTTGTTAATTATTTTTTCATGAGATATGTATCTTTTTATTTTTGATATAAAAATGTTTTTTTTCAGGAAAACCAAATCGATAGTTTAAACAATTTATCCTTAATTTGAATACATTTTAATTTAAAATATAAAAATTAAAATAAAAACATAAACTATAATTTCCATACAAAATAAAGAAAAAATTATAAAAAAAATCTAGATTTAATAATATTCATAAAAATAATTATTAACATGAAAATGTCATTTTTTACTTTTTAACATGAAATTAAAATTTACAAACGTTAGCTAACTTTTTAAATAAATTGTTGAAGGTTAAAATATCATAAAATAATACAGATTTAAAAAATTATTAATAATAAAAAAATTATCCAAATTTAATTCAAATTAAGCCATACTGACAAAGAATCAAACCAAACCGATTTCTTAATAAAACCAAGTATGTCACAATTTTTTGAAAACCAACTTAATTTATCCAAAATGGAATCAAATAACACCTTCAAACACTCTTAATAATAAGCATACGATGATTTTCTCTTCCTTTTTTTTTCCATTGATTTTCTCATTTCGTGTCAATGAAAAAACTCAAAATAATAAAAATCAAACAGTCAAATCACACCATTTAAACATTTTCAAGCTGCATAGTTTGATTTCTTATAAAATTTATATAAATTAGTAAATTCATATAATAATTAAATATATGGCATCAATCTATATATATAGCCAGTAAAAAAATATAATACAAAATCCTTCAAATTACTATCCTCTTCTTCTTCATTTTTTTTTGATAAAATTCTTCTTCATTTTTTCGTTGATGAACAAATAGTCTAATTATGAGAAAGGGTCAAGTGGCGACAGGAGGCATTCACCATATTATATCATACTCATAATCGTAATCATAAATGGTGACAAAAAAAAGTCGTAATAATAAATAATAATAATTTCCTTAAAAATTATGAATTCATTCAATGATATGTTCGCCAAGAAAATGTATAAATATATTCAAAATAAACTTCACTGAAAAAACTCATTTGATGTCCTCATTTTACTTATTCAAACATAAGTTTGAGATATGCTTTTATTTTATATTAAAAAAAAAGAGATATGCCTTTATTTATTTTTAAAAAATGATTTAATCTCTCAAATTTGATATATATTATTTCATAAAATTCATTTTTTACATTATACCTTCTTTTCCAAATTAAAATTAGTTAACCACTCTTTTTTTTCAAATTAAAATTAGTTAACACCATAAAAATATAAATTCGTTGCAATAATAAATAATCAAAAAGATTTTGACAATGTACATTGATACAAAGTGAACGAACCCAGCAGCATATTTGAATTATGAGAAAAATATAATTAAACTAAATGGTTAATAATAAAGAAAGATCACCCTTTGAACAGTATTAAAGGTACACAATACAAACAAGATATTTATCTGTTTATTTATCTGTTTAAAATCCAACGCACTTAATTTCCAATGTTACTTCCACAATAAAATGAAACGCGAAATCTGCTTCTCATTCATGAGTTACAGGTGTAGCATTGGTGGGACGATAAAATTGCCAACCAGTCTTCTTCTACGTACAATTACCACCACCCTCAGTGTCAGGTCAGATTTATAAAGAACAAGAAAGAAAGAGAAAATAAACAGAGAAAGGAATAGCGGAAGAGGGACGATAGTGTTATTGTTGTTGTGTGGGCTTAGCTGGACTAGGCGGGTTTACAGGAGGTCAAACCCCCACCACCATCACAGTGTCAGAGCCTCTCAACTTCCCATTTTCTTTTTCATAACTCTGCTTTACAAACCATACACACCATTGCATTTTCTTGCGCTTTCTCTTTCTTTCTCCGTTTCTTTCTTTATTTCGTTCCTACCATTTTCTTTATGTTTTTTTTTATTTGAAAAAAAAAGAAGTTTTTTACTAGGAGGGGGGGCTTGTCAATCATGCGTTTCTTTAACCTTTGAGCAGTAGGGGAAACAGTCTAAGCTTGATGCTCACTCCATCATTTTTATTTTTTAGGATAATATCTTTTGATTCTTTTCAGTTTTCTCAAATTTAAAATTCCCCCTTTTCCATCTGTCTTCCGTCAGAAACAGAGAGAGAAGAAGAATAGGTAAGGAAAGAGCAGAGATACATTGGAGACCAAGCATTTTGTTGTTGAGGTAAGAGTTGTTCTTTCTGTTGCATTACTCCTGTTCGAGAGAAAGTGAAATGTGTTATTCTGCATTGCGTGCCTCTAATTGTGATTACAGACAAGCATATCCACACAAAAATCATGCATAGTTGAGAGCAAGATGAGAATGTTTGGATCTTGAGACATGGAGGATCATCGGCGAAACATAGTGTCTCTTGGGTTCTTGTTCTTGTTGCTTTTTCAGTTCACATTTCAACAGCTTGAGCCTCTGAGTTCACCCGCAGAGCGAGCAGCCTTACTTCAACTTCGATCTTCCTTGGGCTTGAGAAGCAGGGAATGGCCAATAAAACCCGACCCTTGCTTAATCTGGAATGGCGTGAGCTGTGAGAATGGTAGAGTCATTGGGATCAATATTTGTGGGTTTAGAAGAACCAGACTTGGGAGGCGAAACCCACAATTCTCTGTTGATGCTTTAGCCAATTTGACGCTCCTGCAATCCTTCAATGCCTCCAAGTTTCTTCTTCCTGGTCCTATTCCTGACTGGTTTGGCCAAAAGCTGTCTTCACTTAGAGTGCTTGATCTTCATTCTTGCTCTATCAATGGTGCAATTCCTTCTAGTCTTGGGAATCTAACAAGCCTAACTAATCTTTATTTATCTGATAATCACCTTACTGGGATGATTCCTCTTAGTCTAAGTCAACCGTTAGGCCTTTCTGTTCTTGACCTTTCCCGGAATTTTCTCTCTGGATCCTTGCCATCATCCTTTGCCTTTCTTGGGAATCTTTCTTTCCTCGACATTTCTTCCAACTATTTATCCGGGTCGATTCCCCAAGGCATTGGGGCACTTTCTAAGTTACAATACTTGAATCTTTCCAGCAACGGTCTAACTTCTTCTATACCTGCTCAACTTGGGGATCTTAGTAATCTAGTTGACCTTGATCTAAGTGAGAATTCCTTGTCTGGTATGATGCCTCCGGATTTAATGGGGTTGAAGAGCTTGCAGAGAATGATGCTTGGGAACAACATTCTTGACGGACCTTTGCCAGAGAACTTGTTTCATACTTCATCGCAGTTGCAGTTCATAGAGCTGAGACAAAATAATTTCACTGGGGATTTGCCTGATGGGTTGTGGTATCTTGCAAGATTGAGTTTTCTGGACGTCTCCAGGAATAACTTCACTGGTGTGCTTCCTAGTTCTAGTTCTACTGCTAATTCTACTACTGCTGCAAAGCTCAATATTTCTCATAATCTATTTTATGGAGGCATTACTCCTCTGCTCAAAAGGTTCAATTTCATTGATCTGTCAAGCAATTACTTTGAGGGCAAGGTTCCGAATTTCACACTTAATGCATCACTGGGTAGCAACTGCCTCCAAAATGTATCAAATCAGAGGACGACAATAGAATGTGTATCATTCTATTCTAAGAGGGGCCTCACGTTTCAAAATTTTGGACCACCAAACATGACAAGACCTCATGCAACAGAAAGCTCAGGGAAGAATAACAAAAGAAAGATTATATTAGCAGCAATTTTGGGTGGAGTTGGTTTCATAGTTTTGGTGTCACTACTGGTATTGTTGCTTCTGCGTGCTTTTAAGCAGGGTAAGTCGAATAATAAAGCTATAGCTGAGGGCACTGTTCTTGCTGGAAGCAGTCCTGCACCTGCCGATGCATCAATAGACTTTTCAAAAGTTGGAGACTCATTTACATATCAGCAGCTGCTCAAGGCTACGGGTGATTTCAGTGATGCAACTCTTATCAAACATGGCCACACGGGTGATCTCTTCAATGGTGTTTTGGAGAGTGGGATATCTGTAGTCATAAAAAGGATTGATTTGCATTCAACTAAAAGTGAGAATGCTTACATATCAGAATTGGAATTTTTCAGTAAGGTTTCTCACACAAGATTGGTTCTCCTGTTGGGTCATTGCTTAGAAAATGACAACGAGAAGTTCCTGGTTTATAAACAAATGCCAAATGGGGACTTGTTGAGTTGCTTGCACAACCGAGAAAGTACATATGGAGATGGTACTTCACAGTCATTGGATTGGATAACAAGGTTAAAAATTTCTATTGGAGCTGCAGAGGCCCTATCTTATCTGCATCATGAATGCAATCCACCTTTTGTTCACAGGTACCTGCAAACTCGTCTCTTGCTCAAATTTGAAATGTTTTGTTCTTTTGATATACATATAGGGTTTGCATAACAACAGCTTAAGTTAAACGGTACAATTGAAGTGACATATCTATGTTTTGGATCCTGTAGAGATATTCAAGCAAGTAGTATACTTCTAGATGATAAATATGAAGTTCGGTTAGGAAGTCTAAGTGAAGCCTGCATTCAAGAAGGGGATGCTCATCAAAGCAAAATCTCTAGGTTGCTACGGTTACCCCAGTAAGTCCTCCACTAACAGTGTTTTTATGAATCTCATGAGCATTATGTCTAAGAGATCTTTCATAATGTATTGTGCTTTCTTTGATTTGATCCTTTTGAATGTTTATTGAAAAATATGATATTTAATGAAATGTCATATTGTACGTCTGTCAGATTGAACTTTATTGACATGTAGACTTCATAACTATAATCGAGGGGTGTCACCTTTTACAACTGTTTCTGATTAGTTCTTTGGTAGGGGAACAAATTAATCAATTCCTTAGAGTCGGCTTAGGATTGGTGTGGTATCATACCTTCACAGTAAAATTGCATGGAGTTAAAATGCAGCCGTGATGAAGTTGGATACATTTCTTTCTACTTTACTTCATTATTAACTTAATGATTCATGGTTCAGTTGCATTCAGAGCTTTTTCTTAGCCTAGTTCTATATTAGCAGATGCATAACATTTGTCATTAAAAATCTTTCTAATTCCTCATTTCTTTTGGGCAGGTCATCTGATCAAGGTTCATCTGGTAAGTAGAATTTCAAGTGAGTTGCTGATGTGTGTTTGCTGTTAGCTCTTTGTCCTAATTCATCATCATATAGCAAATTTATTAGCTTAGTTATGTTCGGCCCTTAAAGAACCAGATTCATGTGGGTTTCTCTTATGATAAAATCATATTCATAATTTATATGATTTAAGGTTTTAGTGGCATTACTCCTTGACTGAAAAAACAGTTCTTGTTATCTATCTATATATATTTTACACAAGCTTTGTTTATTGTGAAAACAGGTTCACCGACATCAGTTTGTGCCTATGATGTCTATTGCTTTGGGAAATTATTGCTTGAGATGGTAACTGGTAAAGTGAGAATTAGTGCATCTGGTGACGCAGAAGTAAAAGAATGGTTGGGACAGACACTACCTTGCATTAGTATTTATGACAAGGAGCTTGTTACAAAGATTGTGGATCCATCCATGGTTGTTGACGAGGATTTCTTAGAGGAAGTGTGGGCAGTGGCCATCATTGCAAGGTCTTGCCTGAACCCTAGACCTTGGAGACGGCCCCAGATGAGATATGTCCTCAAGGCTCTAGAAAACCCCCTAAAAGTCATAAGGGAAGAGAGTTACAGTTCTGCAAGGCTCAGAACAACCTCTTCCAGAGGCTCTTGGAATGCTGCTTTATTTGCTAGTTGGCGTCAGAATTCTGATGTAACAGTAATTCCAGAAGCCTCTGGTGCAAGAGTTGAAGAAGGCAATTTTTCATTGTCCCGTAGGCGTCAGTCGAATGAGATATTTCCAGAACCATCTGGCAGCATTCAAGATGTAGAGAAGCCGGAGTAGTAGTACCAGAGGAAGGCTCAAGCCTTTGTACATTTAAGGAGACAAAAGTGGCATTCTTGTTCGTTGAAGGTTGTCTTGTTTTGCATTTTCATTGGTTTTGTTGGACTCAGAAATTTGAGAGAGATGTAGAGAGGGACATAGGAGATATGGGTAATTCTTTTATTTGGCTGCTTGTTTTAGGTACAAACAAGCCACAATTTTTTTCAACAGTAACCGATTTTTTTCTTCTTGTCTGAAGTCCTTTTGTAGAAAGCATACTTTTAATTGATTTGTTAGATTTTTTTTAATCCATTCAAATTTTAATCCATCCAATTCAGATGTATTGTTCTCGATAATGGGAAACATCAAACAAGTGTTATGTGTAGCATCCTAAATTCTATAACCCTAAAAACCACACACAAAGACAAGAGAACAAGGAAAAGATGACAAATCAAAGGGTTGGCACTATGGCCTCACCACCTAGCACTGTGGCGTAAAGCACTACTGGAACAAAAAGAAAAAGGGGACAGAGACGTATGGCACTGTGGTGCTAATGATAGCAAAAGCATCAATAGTTTGCTGATGCAATGGGCCAACTTCCAACGCGTCCAAATTCTCACTTCAACCTTCAATTGATTCGATTCCAAAACCTACAAGTCATTTTACTCTTACTCTAACTATAAACATCAACTACACATCAAAACACCCCCATATAGAGATTTTAGGTACCCGAAACCAAATTGGTCACTTTTGACCAAAACCAAGAAACAAAACTCCTCCAATCCTACAATTGGATGTTTGTGAGCCAAAGACCATACCAACAAGTCACACAAGGTTCAAGAACCATGTCCAAGGAGGTTTCATTCCAAAGAAACTATTACTTTGAGTTTTGACCCCCTTAAACTCAACTTCAAGCTAATGGGTTATATACTCATTTCACACAAACAGGACGTAGAAGCTCAACCACACTCATCAACTAGTCAAACACATCAAAAGAGACTTGGGACCATAGATCCATGGCCCAAGATCACAAAACAACCACACATAAGGACATCCCATACCATAATAAGAATACAATTATCGCCTATTGTTTCATCAACATAATCATAAGCTCAAAAGCACATGTAGGGCCATACATGAAGCACAAGAGAGTATAAAAGGGGTCATATAACAACACTGCCCCATAACACATTGACACAAACTAATACACTTAGTATTACGCAACCAACACTAATGACACCTTACTGGAAAGACAAACAAACAACAAATACATGGGGAACACAATCCCCGACACCCACAAGTGCACTCTCAGTCCTTTTACCCAAGCCCTCTTTAATCCTCTCCTTGCTAGTACTGAATCCTTCACCTGGGATTGTTGGGCACAAGGTTAGACATACATCCCAGTAACTAGGGATTTTTACGTATAAACATATAAATATGCTTCCACAACAATATTCAAATTTCAAACTCAACATGAATGCAATATGTATGATATGCAGACACAGATCTCATCAATACACGGTTAGAACCATGAACTATTTACTATAGCAAGGTAACCTTAAACATTAGCCCCCTTCTAATAACCCGTAATAGCCGATTCCGGGCTTACCATGCAGCTCTCCTCCCAAATGGATATGATCCGGCCAAAGGCCACTGTACCAAAAATTGGATCATGATTCTCCTTCCCCTGAACCACCTAAATTGGTGGCTATTTAGAGAAGGTGCATCCTAATTCATAGCCATCTGAGTCTCCCAACCATAGGACGGCTATTTAGTAACTAAAATAACATAAGCCACACCACCTGAACACAAGATCTCATGTGCTATTTAACGGATTGGCAAACCACATGATATATAAAGTATCGTTACTCAAACCATATATCCCAATAATGCGAATCATGTGACAATACCCAATGCATGCTAACATATTAATGCCTATATCATTTCTATCATGCTAGCATGCCACAAGAATGTATATAGTAAAGCATGGTGTGCATCATAACCATTAACATGTCAATATCATCGTATTCGTATTACTCCCTCCATTCCAGTTTATAGTGCACTTTTAACTACCACACACGTACCAAGACAATGATTAGTGGCCGAAATTTTTTTCCATTATTTTCCAAATTACCCTTATTTAATAATACTTCCTACATTAATAAATTGCAGTCATTTTCTCCTTCATTCTTTTTTTCAAGTTCCCATGGGTCATTGACAATTGTGAAAAGTGAAACTTTTGGGGGAAATTCTCCTTCATTCATTTATGGTTTGACCAAACTATTAAAGAATTTTCATTAAATACATTGGTAACAGTAGAATATATAAGTTTACTTATTAGGGGCAATACTAGAAAGACAATAAAAAAACACAATGTAATCCGCGCAATACACTATATTTTGAAACATGAATTTCTCAGAATAGTGCACTATATAGTGTAACAGGGGGAGTATTACATATTCATGAATACCAACAATCGTTTTCATCATAAAAACAAGATAAGGATAGGAAACTCATTAGCTATATAGCTGCACATATCATGATATGAAAAGGAATGACCATATCTGAGCTATGAGGCATATTATGATGTGAAAGGGCAAAATATATACATAAAGTATACATATTATGATATGAAAATGACTAAACATATAAAACTAATTAGAAGACATGAAAAGAAAACCCTAGTTACCTCAACCGTTCAACTTACTTGACACCTCGGTAAGTCAAAGAGAACAACTACAACCAATTAAACGCTTTCCAAAAACAACCCGGAGCTAAGAAATCCCAATTAAACAATATTTCAACCGATGCATCATCAAATTTTCATTACCATCACAAAATTCTCAATTCTTAGCATACTCTATTACCAACCCAAACACAAACCGGATGGAAGTAGAGCTTCCTCAAGTCTACCCAAAGATCAGAACACCCAAAACAACTGATAAAACTATAAACATATCACCACAAATTTGGATTCCTAATAATATCAATATTTAAGGGTTAGAGTTTGGGAAATATACCTACTTAAACACTTAAAATCCTTAATCTAGAGTTTAAACACATCCAACATCAATGAAGCATTTAAAAACAGATTAATTGGTAGAAAAGCAATCAAAGTTGGAACCCTAACTTTTACCAACAAAAACACTAAACAATCTTGAAGAAAACAATGGAGGGAAGTAGAAAACCAATTTACCCACAAGAATCAAACTTCCAAAACCCCAAAAATTGAGCTCCCAGGCCAGAAATTCGAAATCCTAGTGCAGCTCCTTTGTTCTCTCCGTTTTTTCTTTCTGTTGGTGACTGATTTCGACCTCTGTTTTAGAACAAATTCATGATTGGTACTGCAGTGCCACTTAAGCTCGCCATAATGCACGACACTACTATCTCGACCCAGAAACCCAATCCAAGTTTGTTTGCTGCAGAGTCATTACTCTATTCCTTTAGTCCCAATTTTGATCCTTCCCTCCAATTCTGCACCATTCAACAAAGTCCTTCTTAGGGATAATGTTTAGGTCATTACATTATGAAGAATCAGTTTGTTGCTAGGTGGAATCAGAAGTAATGACCATCTCTTTATCCAATCTTGTGTATTATGCACATAGCCGACAGTTTTTCTCTCACTATAATTGGAAATGCGAGACGGGATGCTAGTAAAGCTAACTGTTTATTCATTGCTGCTGAGTCACTCTTATCCGCTGCAATCGCAATCTTCATTCTTCAACGCTTTCATTTCATGTAAAAAATACCTATTTTCGTTTCAAAGATTACCTTAGTATTTGCATTCTACGTCCAATTATCAGGTAGGAGTGCCACAAATTGGTACTGTGCATGTTAGCTTGCTCTGATGAAGAATTCAAAAAATTGGTTGACTCTACAATTAAAAAGCAACAAAAAATTGCTATGTGCAGGCATGAGTGATGATATTCCGGACCCTCACACATGAACAAATGGATGGCATTCTGGAATATAAATTATCGGTTGAGTTTGTGGGAGGTGAAGCAAAATAGTTAAATATCTTACCGTCTCAACTTTTGACGGCGTGACAAATAATTCTCATGAATTCATCACTGCCCTTCTTAAAAATGCAGATGCCAAATGACATTTTCAGCTTGGCTAGTGCAGAAAGAGTATGACTCAAATCTTATAAAAAAAAAAAAAGAGTATGACTCAAATTGCGTATTTCCGGGATGATTTGAGGTAGGCTCATAACCTGGTTTCCAATCGTGCATTTTGCCATAGTAATTATCATTTTTCCCTCTCGGGTTTTGTTTTTCACTTGTTCATTTCTTTTGGTCAACACTTCTCATATTTTCTCGCGCGGGGATATGGCTGACTTTATTGCACAAGCTTTTGTAGCTAAACAATTCAATCAGCTCACATGAAGAAGGAAAAACATAATTTTTGATTGTATCTTGCAAAGGATAGTCAATTCCACCGCACCTTTTTTGGATTCTGTAGTTTGATCCATTCAATTAATAACAAAATCTTAATAAATGTAGATGTTTGAATCCCATGCTGATAAGTTATTCAAAAAAAAAATGCTGATATAGGCAACCAGGTAATCACAATTACAAATGGTAAAAACTGCAGTCTCCTCCAATAGCGGTGGATTGTTGTACAAAAATGCTTTCACAATAAATTAAAATGTCTCAATCAAATCTAATAATACAAGTGGGTGGGTGTTATCTGAGAAGAATTCTAGACGACAACAAAAATCTAAAAAGAGGAAACGTCCAAGATTAGTCAATTCCAAGGCGGCAAATTGGATTTTTCTTTATGAGGCCAACATCCACCTGCAAGAGAACATGATAAAAATGCAGAGATAAAGACAATACGGCATCATAGCATTAGGGTGTATTTTTTGATGGAGGAGATGGGAAGGGAAAGAAATGCTTGATTTTTACATTTTTACACTCATCAATTCAAATACATAATGGAGAGATGGCATTTAGTTATACCTTGTGTCCAAAAAGATCCCTGATATTATCTATCCCGTAAAGTATCATCGTTGGTCTGATTCAGGGGGAAAAACAAGGAAAACAAAAAAAATGATTATACAGTTATGTCCAGTATACTAAACACATTATAGTTTCATTACATCTTTTTCTGGTGAATAGCTTCATGACACCTTTTACTCCAAAACAGAAACCCCAACACAAAAATATAGGTTTCACATGACATAGCTTTTACAAAGAAATTAAAAAAAAAAATCAATGAGGAATGATAGGCGTCAAATTTGCCTTACCTTTCAAGGGAAAGACCACAAGCAATAACCTGACATCTTCAGGAAGTCCCATCGGACGCAACATCTCAGGTCTGAACCTGCCAGAGTTTCCTACCTCTACCCATTTTTTAAAGCCTTCATGGTAACTGATGAAATGAATGGACAGATGTCAATGTCTCATGAAGGATGTGCCTAATAACCTCACCACCTAAAGACAAACTAATACCTGAAAATCTCCATGCTAGGTTCAGTGTATGGATTACAAGCAGGCTTGAACTTCAGCTTAGTCATGCCCGAACTCAATAACATGAGTAATAAGCTATTAAAATCTATTTTTTAAAAACTTGGCAGTGGGCTACATCAATTTTCCGAGTAATACTCAACATTCAAAGTCACAAGCTTATTACAAGAGAAAGCATTACGCAAGCGTGAGAAGAAATCATGCAAAACTCCGATCAAGTCACAAAGAGAGAGTCCTCGATCACATACGAGACCTGAATCAAATCACAAGAGAGGAGAGACCTGCAAAAATAAGTATATGAACATCTTTGGTAAATCTACATCCTGAGATTAAACCAAAAGTGAATAGGGCAAAACAATTAAAAGTTCACATTAATAAACTAAAAGCCAATGCAAACCAACATTAGACTAGAAGATGAGAAAGGCTTTTCAATATGATGGGGAAAATCAAAATTTTAATGAGATGGCTCGAGATGAATAGAAAAGTACCAGTTTCAGTATCAAGAACATGGCCTATTATGTACAGAGGTTTAATAGCTTCAATCAAGCCTTGTTACACTTACACCATCCAAATATAGACTGGTCGAGAAAAAGGTTACACACTCAGCCGCAGACATACAATAGCTAATACATATATACCTTCTATCTGGTGAAACTCAGCAAGATGAGTTCGATCAACTGCTTCATTTCTAAATACACGATTTATAGAGAAATATTTTTTTGGAGCAAATGGTTTCTGCAAAAATATTGAAAGGAAAAGCTAGTGTACTAATTTGGAGAAAAACTTGAAAAGTTTAATCACTTTTCTAATGGGGGAGAAAAGAAAAAAAAAAAGGGAACATATTAGCAAAATAGCTCAATCTGGCTTACAACATTAATATGCATCATTTGGATAATTTGCTTCCGAGAAATCATTAGCAAAAAGAACAGTAGAGCATGATGCCTCAATGAGTGGAACGCACAAAACAGTAAAATTGTATGTACTCAAGAACACGATAATAAATTCAGACACAGATGCGAACCTGTGCCAGCTGGTAAAGCATCCTAGAGGAAACAGCTGTTGTGTATGTACGAAGGAGGTTTTTGTTTGCCTCCTGTCTTTTCCAGTCATAAGCATATCTACCAGAGAACAAATTTTAAGGTTTTCCTCAGAAAAATTGGTAGAACTTATAGGTGAATTGTTATATAGCCTATAAAATGAGTCGATTGTGAGTGTTCAAGAGGTAATACCCCCTTGGATCCATAACCACCAGATTCATGAACATCCTTCACCCTCTTAACATAATCTTCCGGCAGTTCCTTTGTTGTTGAAGGAGCTGCAGATTTATGTTTGGCACAAAATCAGAACAAGACATAAATTTGACTATAAAGAAAAAAAGTCAGTTTTACTGACCTAACAAAAAAAATGTGTCATGAGAATCACGAGCTGGATGTTGTTGTGGCTGGAACAATGCGTCAAAGTTCCAGAAGCTACAAATTAAAACATTTGAAGGTAAAAAACAAAGTTGAGAACTGAAATTTACTGCTACTTGTGAGGCAAATGACGAGTACAATATTTTGAATTTCAACTTATCACAAGTTTTTTCAGCAGATGATGAATCAACAATTGAAAATATAATGAATTGATACATCTGGAAAAAAAAAATACCTGCTTTCAACAAAATTGTTTGTTGGCATCTCCTCAAACCTGCAGTATATACCAGATTAACATTCACAAACAATAATTATTTAAACCAAATGTATTAAACAGAAAAGGCATTAGACTTCACATGACAGTTATAAGGCTTACCCCATGCAGAGGAAAATCTTTTTTAGTTGATGACGTACCTGAAAATAGATAATGACCTTCAGAACAAATAACATGAAAATTTCCACAATAAAATCAGACTTCAGCCACTTTTATTTTACATAAATCACAGATCTTTTCTGGGACATTTTATGGATAAACTAATACTCCATTTAGGCCAATCTATGTCCATTTTAACTCACAAAACATTCAAAAGAACAGCAATACTCAGTGACTCCATCCTCACAAAATCATGCATTGTTTTATCCACCCTTTGTCTGCACTGAAGTCCCGAATTCTGTCTAGTATAATTTAGAGATAATTAGCTTCCCATGTTTAATAAAATATAGCATCAATACATTACTAATGTTAAGTAATTCAATCAGCAATATGCCTACTACAGCATCATACTAAACCATATATACATATACACGGTGCACCTTAGCATATATATTTATACACAAAAAGACATGGTAGCAAATACATGTGCAAAATAATAAACATTAGCAGGAATGTTAGCAGAAGTATCTATCCCTGCATATGGACATTGTTCACATTTAAAACCAAATTACAGTGGTAATGATTGAAAAGTTTGATATCCACCACATTGCCAATGGGAAGGGGTAGGAGGATGAGAGGAAAAGAGGAAAAATATTCTTGCCTTCAGTAGTGGATGAAGATAACCACCCTCAAGAGGCTGACCTTTAGCGCTGTAGTTGTACTCTTTGAACTCTAATTCCTTCCAATCTCCACTGATATAAAACAAAACAATAAAGACAAAAGTTCAGACAAAAGGAAAACATCGAACAAAAAAGTCATACACTCCACCAAGAAAATTTTACCCAGACAGGAGTAACAGTTTAAATGCAGAGGTTCTAGTGCTAAGTTTTCCTAAATTAAAAAGAATACCTCTGGAAATTATCTCGAGTTAAATCAGTGACGACTTTCTTTCTCCTTGGAGCATACTTAGGGCCCTTTTTCACTGAGTAGCCCTTCCATGTCCTAGATCATAAGATATTTTCATTATCAAAACAGAATAGTCAATCACTGCAAAAGTAATGTGCCTTAACAGCACTCTAGCACAGTCAAATAAACTTGAGTCAGCAAGAAATCAATAAGTTTGCAAGGGGGAAATTAGTATTACTGTGGAACAATAAGTTTTCGTGCTTTGAGAGCCTTAAGATCATCTGAACCAATAACCTGATTTAACAACATATAGGAAAATTTTTAATGAGGTATCCAAATTTCAAAGGAAAAGCTTGGAAGTAAAAAAAATAAGGAAATGGGAGAAAGAGGGGGAGGGGGAACAAACTTAAAGCCCACAGCCAATAACCACTTGGACCTAAAGGGTGAAAGGACAGGTTACTTTTAAGACTCAGAGCAAGTATAAGCAGAAACTTTCACAATAGCAAGCACACCTGTCCCTCTTGTATTTTAAGAAGCAAATCTTTAACTCTGTCTTCTACATGTTGGACTTGACAGCAACAGATAGGCTTGTCATCAATAATCAGTGCATCATAAAGTCATTACAAGGCCAAATAAGTAAAAGGTGCATACTTAACATCAGCACTACACTTTCATATTCAGGTATGAATGTTCCTTCAGAGGAGGGGTGCAACAGTATACCTAAAATATTCTCTGAAAATGATTGCCTACTGGTCACAAGACAAAACTGTGCCCTAAATATGTGAGCAACAGACAGGACAAAACGCATAGCATGAAAAAAAGACATCCAACCAGCTGAGTCACTATCTGACTCATCAACTAAAGCCAACTCAGCAGTCCCAATTTATTAAAACTAAGAAATACTACCCAAAACGACATAGTAAAAGGGTAAAACATAAAGATACGTAACAAATACTCCCCTCCCAAAGAAATTCCTTGTCCCCAAGGAATTTAAGCATCAAAATCCGGGAACTGATTCCGAATCATTGCGAAGTCTTCCCAAGTGGCATCCTCGACATTAGTACCCTTCCACTTCACCAAAACTTGAGTGACTGGAAGTTGGCCTCGTTGCACACTCCTTCTTGCTAAAATAGATTCAGGTTCCACAGTGAATTCACCATCAGAATTAGTATTAGTTACTGGTAATTGCACTGAGCTGGCCATATCAGCACCCTTGTGTTTCTTCAACATCGAGGCATGAAACACAGGATATACTCTAGTATTGGCTGGTAATTGCAATTTGTAGGCAACCTTTCCCACTTTTTCTAAGATCTTATAAGGCCCAAAGTATTTGGCAGCCAACTTATGCAAGGCGGAATTATTCAAGACGTTCCTTCTAAATGGCTGCAACTTGAGATAAACAAATTCCCCCACTTGGAATTCTGGTTCTGTTCTGTGAGCATTGGCAACTTGCACCATTCTGTTATGAGCTTTGAGCAGATTATGTTTGAGAAGCTAAATGGTGGTTTCCCTGTCCATATTACTTCGATCCACCAAATTATTTCTAGAATCTCTAGCCATATACGGTAAGTGCAGCGGAGGTTTGATTCCATACATAGCCTCAAATGGAGACATGCCAATAGAGGAGTGGTAAGAGGTATTGTACCAATATTCAGCCAGAGAAAGCCATTTCACCCATTGTTTTGGCCGGTTAGAGGTCATACACCTGAGATAACACTCTAGGGATTTGTTGACCACCTCTGTTTGGCCATCGGTTTGGGGGTGGAAAGCCGAAGAGTATGACAGTTTGACCCTCTGTAGCTTAAGCAGTTCTCTCCAAAATTTGCCACAGAACATAGGATCCCTATCAGTCACGATAGTTTGAGGGAAACCATGAAGCTTAACCACATTGTCCATAAACACCTGGGCCACATCTAATGTAGTGTATGGGTGCTTCAGTGCCATAAAGTATGCAGCTTTGCTTAACCTATCCACCACTACTAGTATCACCGTATGACCATATGAACTAGGGAGACTAGTGATGAAATCCATGCTCAAATCTGTCCATATATTGTCTGGGATAGGCACGAGCTATAACAACCCTAGACTAGCTACATTTTCGGGCTTATGTCGTTGGCAAACTTCACATTCACATACAAAATTACGAACGTCTCTTGCCAATCCCTTCCAATAAAAAACTGTAGCCAAATGTTTGTATGTGGCGTGCCCCCCTGAGTGGCCCCCTGTTGAGTCCGCATGGAAGTGCTGAATCAACTCCTTCCTGAGCACAGAATCATGCCCCACTACTAGCTTGCCCTTGTGCTTCAATAGCTGCTGCTGCCATGTATATTTTGGGTGAGACCCTGGGTTTTGTTCAAGCTCCTCAGTCACTCTTGTAAGAACTGGACCTTGTTGCCATGACTCCTTAACTCTATTGTGTAAACTCGATACAATGGATATGATGGCCAAACAGTGACCCACGGCTGCTTCTTCTACGTGTGCTCTCCTTGAAAGGGCATCAGCCACCACATTTTCTACTCCCTTCTTGTACTCTATTGTAAATTCTAAACCCCATAATTTGTGGATCCACTTATTTTGCTCGTCAAATAAAGTTTTCTGCTCAAGTATGTGTTTGATTGGGCGGTGGTCAGTCTTGATCACAAAAGGTCTTCCTGCAAGATATTGATGCCATTGGTTTATAGCAAAAATGATGGCAGTAAGCTCTTTCTCATAGGTGGATAGATGCTGTTTGATGGAGCTAAGAGCCTTGCTAGCATAAGCAATTGGGTGACCCCCTTGAGTGAGCACTGCCCTAAACCCCATATTGGAAGCATCAGATTCCACAATAAAGGTTTTAGTGAAATCTGGTAAAGCAAGAACAGGAGTAGTCATCATTGCTTCCTTCAGTTTGTTAAAGGCCACATCAGCTGCATCCGACCAAACAAAAGCTTGATTCTTCTTAAGCATCTCAGTGAGGGGTTTGGCGATGGACCCATAGTTCTTAACAAAATGTCGATAGTAGCCGGTGAGGCCTAAAAAACTCCTCAAGGCTTTAAGGTTGGTAGGGGTTGGCCATGATTTCATCACTTCTATCTTCTTAGGGTCAGCTTCCACGCCTTGTTTAGAGATCACGTGGCCTAGGTAGTCCAACCTTTCAGCCGCAAAAGTGCATTTAGACCTCTTGGCAAAGAGACTATTGTCACGAAGCACTTGTAAAGCAATTCGAAGATGCTGCAAATGTTCTCCCCAACTGCCACTATATATGAGGATATCATCGAAGAACACTAAGATGAACTTCCTCAAATATAGCTTAAAGATACGGTTCATCAGACTTTGAAAAGTGGCGGAGGCGTTTGTGAGGCCAAACAGCATCATGAGGAATTCATATAAACCTTCATGTGTTCTGAATGCCGTCTTATGGACATCATTGGCTTTCATCAAAATTTGATCATAACTAGCTCTGAGATCTAGCTTGGAGAAAAAAACAGCCCCATATAGCTCATCAAGTAACTCTTCAATAATAGGAATGGGAAACTTATTTTTAATAGTTTGCCGATTCAGTTTGCGGTAATCCACACAAAACCGCCATGATCCGTCTTTCTTTTTCACTAGCACCACCGGAGAAGCAAAAGAGCTATTACTTGGTTGGATTATCCCTTGCTGCACCATATCCCTTACTAAAGATTCCATTATATTCTTCTGCATTGGCCCATATTTGTAAGGTCTCAAGCAGATGGGCTTATCCTCCTTCAAATTGATAGCATGGTCACAATGACGAGAAGGAGGTAATCCTTTAGGTTCCACAAATACATCCTTGTATTCTTCTAAAACTGCCTCCAACTCAAGCTCATTTTGGCAACCTATTTGGGTTTTCTGTAAATGTAAAGGACTCTTAATTCCTTCTTCTTCAATACTGACTTGTAGGACATATAACGTAGCAGCACTAGAAACATTGCTTTTCATCTCCTCCCCCTTCAATTGCACCATAGCACTATTGGTCCCATGCACTTCATATTGCTATCCCTTCAACCAGAAAATCATTAGCTTATTTTGCAAATCTAACAAGAACCGCCCCAAGTTTTTAAGCCATTAAACACCTAGCACTGCATCACAATGGCCAAAATCCATTACATAAAAATCGGCTACAATCCGAGCTCCACCCATTTGCCAAGTCAACCCAACACATACCCAATTAACTTGAACTCTTTGTCCATTGGCTACTTTCACACGTAGCCCCACTGTATAACAAGGTTTGAGACCCAATCGCTTGACTGTCGAAACATTGATGAAGTTGTGAGAACTCCCTGTATCCACCAAAAACTGAATTAACTGTTTCTTAATGAATCCGGGAACAAGAAGTGTCGAATAATCATCTCCACCATCCATCGCATTAAGGGTCGCATCCTCTCCTGTTTCGCCAACTTCCTCACAATCCTGAAACTTTTCTTCATCATCGTCAACGGCATTAACAATCATATACAGCTGTGACTGAGACTTACACTTGTGGCCCGGAAAGAATTTTTCGGAACACCAAAAACACAACCCCTTCCTCCAGCGGTCCTCCACTTCTTTCTTACTCAGCTGTTGAAATGGGCTTTGACTAGACTTTGACACCATAGGTGCAGTCCTGGAAGTCCCCGAAGTCACTGGGGAGACCACATTTTTAGAATTGCCCTGTGTTGACTTAGTAGGGTTGAAGGAAGCTCTATGAGGTAGGGAAAAGGAAACAGATGCCACCGAAGGACTATGAGTAGAATTAACCTTCTTAACTATTGTGGTTGGATTCAAATCAGGCAAGACGGCAATTTCTTGCATCTTTGCGAGATACATAGCACTAAGAAGAGAGGTAGGCTTGAACATACGTACCAAAGCTTCCACTTCTGGTTTAAGGTTTCCTAGGAAACAACTAAGAGCTACCAAATCTGAGATATCTACTCGAGCGAGAAGCTGCTCAAACTGCTCTTGAAAGTCGGCAATAGAACCCTATGCTTTAACTTCACCAAGTCTGCCATTGGATCTGCTTTTAATGTGTCCTCAAACTGGTGAGCCATAGCATCAAGATATTCCACCCATGCTATTTCGGATGGAATCTTACCCCTCATATATGCTTGGTGCCATTGCAAAGCTCTTCCATCCAAGTGAATGCTTACGATTCTGATTCTGTGTTCAGGAGGTGTCTCGTCAATCTCAAAAAATTGCTTGCACCTAAAAGCCCATCCCCGAAAGTCGTCACCATCTAACTTAGGGAATTCCACTTTCGTTTGTTTAGTAGGACTGACATACTGATTGCTGGGTTGGGTTGCAAATGAGCCAAACTGAGAAACAGAATGATTCACAACAGGATTCGGAGTGCCAGACAGGGGTGTGCCATTCTCGTCACCTCCCACAGATATACCCGATGATGATCCTGGCATCGGCCCTTTTAGAAGACGAGCCATTTGAAGTGTGTTCTCTTTGAGGAGACGTTGAGTTTCCTCACGCTCGGATTTGTTAGCAGAGCGTTCTTGCTCAACTCTCTCTGCTATACCCATGACGAGCTCTCGTAATGTGGAAATCTCCTGTCGAAGGTCATTAACATCATTTTTGCTCTGCTGAATCTCTGTCTCAACTTCTTTTAGACGATCGGAGCTTCTAGTTTCTTTAGCCATCAGCACCACCACGTACTCTGCACCGGCTCTGATACCAATGCAACAGTATACCTAAAATATTCTCTGAAAATGATTGCCTACTGGTCACAAGACAAAACTGTGCCCTCAATATGTGAGCAACAGACAGCACAAAACGCATAGCATGGAAAAAAGACATCCAACCAGCTGAGTCACTATCTGACTCATCAACTAAAGCCAACTCAGCAGTCCCAATTTATTAAAACTAAGACATACTACCCAAAACGACATAGTAAAAGGGTAAAACATAAAGATACGTAACAAGGGGAGAATTACATAGATCAAGAGAGAAATAAAAGACGAAAAAATGACACCATAGAGTAGCAATGCCAAAGACCAAAAAATTAGTACATTGAAAAGTTTGACAGCTCAGCTAAAAAAAAGAGAAAGAAAGAAAGAAACGTTTGACAACAAACACTAGATGCAGCTCTAACAAATAAACAGCAACATTGAGCCCTACTAACAAGAACACCAGCAAACAAATCTTGAGTATGGACAAATCACCAGCAAAGCTTCTGATAAACACACTCAAAGACGTACAAGTGGAACTTATAACTGTTATTTAGTTTGGTTTAGTGTATTAATGAGTATCACAATCATAAATGACAATGGCAAGTTAGGAAAAGAAGAATCAAATAAAGTCGACCAACTTAAGATTAATGCCACAAGTTAACCATAGCAAACCTTTCGAGAAATAAGTTGCTTTCCCATCTCCACCCATTTATTCTTTGTAGCCTGGGCACAGCCTATTTTGAAGGCAGAGAGGTCTAGCTTTTTCTGCAAGCAGACAACAGCTTTCAGTTTTTTACCAAAATTTACAGGCACAATACAGAAACAGAAAATTCAAATACGATCCTCTAAAAGAGATATTAGAACTAATAGTAAGAACACTTAAATTTATAACAAATTCCACCAAAAATAACAATAAATTAATAACAAATCTTCAGAGTGTAGAATAATAACCTGATGTTCTTCTTTAGAGATACCTTCTGGCGGTATTGCCAAGAACAATTGCACTTCAGGTGATCCTGCAGCGGCATATGTCTTACCCTTATCCGTTTGCACCCATGTCTCCCTCTTAATGTCCTGCACGGTAAACAAGTTATAGTGGAGGTGACTTCGATCTAAAGTATAAACCCGTCATAGGAGCGGCCTCGAGCAACTTCAATCAGACTACTAAAACTGACACACGGCATATTGTTTTGAAAAAAAGAAGAAAAAAAAACCCACTTCGAATACGAACAAGGTTAGAAGAAGCAATCATGTACAGAATAATAACAAATCTCTCTCACTTAAGCTTAACCTGTCCATCTTGCTTTACCATACTATTTTTCATATAAATTTGGGAGCTTTTAGCCCATTGCGAAGGTTTGAAATGCAACCAATGTAACAGAAACAGTGACTAACAAGCATGTGCAGTGAAAAGGGTAATTTATATACAGAACCATTATCACAAGCTTTCATAGACAGCCAAGAACTCGCATGAATGCAGAAGCAGCGAGTGAAACAAAAAGATAGCGACAACTAAGAAGAAGGAAGAGGGGTATGGTACCTCAGCATCGACATATCTAAAGCCGTGGAGGCTCTTGATGACATTGACGATCTCATTGTGGTCAATTCCACGTTCAGAAGCAAAGAGACCAGAATCTGAAATTTCTTTGCCCTTTTCCAGGTAACTGAGGATTGCTTCCTCCGCCATTCTCAACCTATCTCTGGTCGGACTCGGACCAATCGTTCTATTATTTTATTCCATTTTTTTGGCCAATATTCCACTTAGTTATTAATTATTAAATTCCGTGAGCATTTACTGTTGATCTCAAGGTTTACATAATATTTTGATGATAATAAAAATTAATTTTAAATATTTTTAAAATAATTTTTTTTGAGAACTTATTTTAAATTGATCTTATTCTTAAAATAATTATTTGAAAATCTAAGTAATGTTGGGATTTATATGAAAATTGATATATTTAAATAATAAAAAAAATTCATATCTTTTCGATACAAATATATATATTTATTTATTTGAGCTTTCATGAATCCAAAAAAAAAAGATATGATTAAACAAAATTTTTAAGGCTTATGAGAACAATACGTATTCTTTACGTGTTTCCTTTATTAAAAAAAGAAAAAGGATGTCTTGGCCATTTTAATCCATTAATCAATTTTACATTAAAACAATAGCATTAAAAGATATTGGATGAATCTATTTTGGAGCCATTGACGCAATCAGGTTTTTATCTACTGAACTCAAAGCACCGAAGGGTTAAAAGGATGGAAATTGCAAAAGGTGCGGCAACAGTCTCTCAACGATCGAAAAGAATTTTTTTTGCTCTCATTCATTTAAAGAGATGCATATCACCGAGAGAAGGAAGGAATTGGACGTTTGCAATTATATCTTTCTCCTATCTTTTCCAACGTCTCTTTTCTTTATATGATTCTTGATGGAGAGAAGAAGCTGATATGAAAATTGACAATGAAGATTTCTGAAGATTGGGTTCAACGGTTATGTCATTGAAGACAACTTTAACAGGCATAAATCCAACTAGTATAAAAAGAGGCATCGTGGAGAAGGTGAAACACAGGGGAAAAAAAACTGAGCAAAAATATAATTGTGTAATATCTTCTCATCTCTCTTTGATTCTGATTTTATTTGCTTTTGAGAGCATCTATTGAGCTTTATCTATAATCCCTTTTAGGGTTCTCTTTATATATTTTGAGTGAAAAATCTTCCTGTGTGAGGAAGTCAGTTTGAGGGTGAGCTGATAAACCTAATGAGTGCTAGTACAAGATCTGAGTTGCTAGTAGAGATAAGTTAGTGGTAAGCTTGGAAACCATTCAGTGTAATTTATTGGTCCGATAGTGAAGATAAATCTCTTGTGGTACAAGAGGACTGGACGTAAGTCTCAGATGACCGAACCAGGATAATTTGCTTGGTGTGAATATTTCTTATCTCTTCTCTTCTGTTTTAAATTTTAATTTTCTGTTACATTGTCATACTGTGTTTTACTGCCTAACTTCGTTTTAATTCTTTTTACTTTTGAATTTTGTTGAGATTTATTTTCTATTATTAATAGTTACTAAGGTATTTCGGTAAGTCATATTTATTTGGAATTAAAAGTTGTTAAAATAAAAAATAAAAAAATATAATCTAGTAATTAATTTTCATAAGTACTTTTGAATCTAAATTATCTATATTTAAATATAAAAATGTAAAAACACCTATTCACCTCCCCCCTCTAGGTGTATTTTTTCATTTACAAACTGGTCATTAAACCCTAAATCATAAACCATTGCTTCAGCTTTATGGAAATGCATTGTATCACTAATATATCCTCACTTAAGTTATTAATAATTCTCTGAGACCACCATCCACCGCCTCCCTACTGCACCAAAAATGCATTGCGTCACTAATATATCCACTGCACCGCAACTCCATTGCTTCAGCTTTTTCTTTTTTTAATTTTTATTAAAAACTATTTTCGGCTTTGTACTAATACTGATAGGTGCTCTGTTAAGGCGGGAAAAATCAGGGTATATATCATGTTTAAGGAAGGAGAATGCCATTCTCAGAAGCCCTGCCATGCAATTTGTTTAAAACTAAAATTACAACTGAGCATATCTTCACTTGCACAACTACATAATTCATTTTCAGCCAAAACACTCGAAAAGGAGAGAAGGTAACAAAGTAATTACTGCACAATTGACACAGTGAATATTGAGGAGTATCATGCCCTTCAACGAGGCAAAAATGTAACCCTCATCAAAGATTAATGACCAAAGCAGATCATAAAGTGAAAATATTATCAAAATCTCCATTACAAAAATAAGATCTTTGACATGGTCGAATCAATGGTATGCTTACTTGAACAAAACGGTGCCATTTTGGTACAGTGGGGGCGCGGTGGACTGTGGCATCAGAGGAGAGAAACGGGACGCATTTACAAACAGGGCCGCCCATCACCCCAAAGGAAAAGAATAAAGAAGATAAAAAACTCTCTGGCCAAAAAAAAAAAAGAAGATAAAAAACTGAAAATGAGAAGCAGAGAGGGAGAGATTGCTGTTTAACTAACTTTATGAATGAAGAACATCAAGAACCAAAAAAAAAAAGAATCAAAAAATAAAATTAAAAATTACTTTGTGTAAACCAAATTTTCTATTTTTTTCCCCAGAATTTTGGCTTCTTGCCTTCTTTTATGTTTTTTATTTTTCGGTCTGGGCCTTGTTTATATATATCGATGATGGTGGAATTATCCCTGGGATTTACGTATATAATGAATCTTGATGTATTAAGAAAACTATTATTACTAAATATTCATAATATAATGGATCTTGTTTATCTTGTGATTTACGTGTAACTCTAAACAGGAAATAAATCCCTGGGAGTTAATAAATCGTAAAGTTGTCCAAATTGTGCTGTTTTCAACATTTTTCTTGTCTTAAAAAAAAAACTACCCATCTTATTTTTTCTCTTACACTTCAAAGAATTTTGCCATCCCAAATTTCAAAGGATTCATCTCCCTCTTGTATATGTATACACGTCAAATATAGTTTAGCTAAGGGTCTTTTTGGATCAAAGTTATTTAAAGTCCCTTTTTCTTGTTTGAATCAAAAAATTGGAGGGAAAGGTATCAAATTTTTCCCCTCCTCTCCTGCTCGGTCTTCTACTTCCAACTCCCCTTAAATTGAAATTTTTTTTTCAAGAAAAGTGAATATTGTGTAAAATATTATGATTATTTTGCCCTTAACTTTCTTCAATATTACAGAAATACCAAACTATTTTTCTTCCTCTAACCATGCCATTACCGCCCCAATTTGTGGCATCACCGTCATAGCTCACTATCGTCCCCTCTCGCGTCATTGCCATTATCATTGCCATTGCCATCCTTATCTTCTTCATCATTCCTAGCTCCGTTGTTGTCCTCAGTCTTTGTCATTCTCTCCAACTCTATGATCTATGATCTCTAGCTCTGTCACTGTCCTCATTTCCTCGCTTCCCCTCCATCAAGTTGTCACCATCATGCTTGATCTACGATTTCAAGTCCCTGATCTAGTTGACCTACTTCCCCCATTCCCCCCTTTACATATATATGTATGTATGTATGTATGTATGTCTTGATCATCCATTTTTCAACCATAAAAAGAATATACAGGGGTCAAAGTGTAAACTTGTTATTAACTCTCCTCCCCTTTAATTACTCAAAATAAAGGAATTTTAAAATTTTTCAAATCTCTCCCGTCCATTAAAATCTTTTCCCTCCCTTTCCCTCTATTGAACGAAACTAACCTTAAATCTTTAAGAAAGTTGATAAATTTGGGGTAAAAAAAAAATAAGGAAAGGTGATAAAATCAATATATAATTAAAAGTAAGATGAAGGTGCATTATCCATTAGCCAAACAATGCGGCTCCACTCTTGGACATTGTGCCTTTCTTTTTGTTTTTTGTTTTATTTGAGTGGATCCCCTTGTTTCCTCATCCATTCTTCATTTTATTCTTTTGCATGTGAGTCTATCTTTTTTCCTTTTAGGTGGGCTGCATATTCTTTTTTTTTATACCAAATTTAGTCTTTTTTAATTCTAAATTCTTTGTTATTAGTTTTTACTAATTAATTAATTATATTTTATTTTTAAATCTATATTAATTTTAATTAATATTATTTGATATCAATTTTTGTTAAGATAGAGTGAATTAGTGATAATATTTTTTAAAATTCAATATATTATAGGATTAGATAAAATGTCCTCTGGCGTACCCCATGCGAGCAAATGAAAAAACTAACACCTCATTTCATTCGTTTACGTACCATGTGAAGGGATGTAAATGAGTTTACATTACGGAAATTGTTGTGTTTGGTTTGTCAAAACACATGTAATCCGGATTACATACGTAAAGCGGCTAATATGTAAATGGCTTTATATTTAAAAACTTATGTAATTCAGATCATATGCCTAAAATAAAAATATTACAACACCCTTTATGAAAAATATATCAAATAAATTTATTTCAGACCTCCCTCAATTTTATATCAAACAAAATTCTTGTATTTTATTTACATTTTTTTTATTACATCTCATAATCTACCGATAATTTATCCAAATGGCCAGTAGTTTATTCTCACATTTGTCCATCCAACATACTAGCCTCCTAGATAGTGAAGTTGAGAGTTGAAACATGAAACAAAGAGCACACAACGTCATTCAACCTTTGCTCCCGCAAGCAGTTGCAACGTGATGTGTCCATTTTATATATATAAAATATCCACATTTAAGCTCCAAATTGTATTTAAATATACTTATATTGATATATTTTAGCTTAATTTTACATATTTTGATATTTCATGGTATTATAAGCTCATTTGGAAGCATTCGGAGCAAAAATGTTAGAAATCGTTCATACTGAAAAGTTTCAATACTCTCCGGTGTTTTGATCATAACTCTCACATATGAACTCCAATTGAGGTGATTTAAGATTATTTAGAAAGATAAGACATAGATATACAACTTTCATGTTTTGAGTTTTCCCAAATTCCAATGTTATCATGGTAAAAATTGAATTCAAAATGTCAATATGAGCTGGTGACTTTTTGAAACTTAACGAAGTAGTGTCTGTAGCCTGGCATCCACTCGGCACCAGGTCAAACTCATTCAACACCGGGTCAACACGAATTTCTTTATTTTCTGGCTTTTGGAAGCACCTGGCACTGTATTTGTTGATTTTATGGTCATCCGGCACCAAGTCCAGCAACAAAAGTCCATAAAAACACGTTTTTGTGATATTTTGGACTTTTATGGGCTTCTAAATTTTTCCCATATAAGGAGACATGATAAAAACATAAGGGGATTCAGAAACACACTCAGAGGTCAAAGAACACGATTCAAATGCATCTGGAAGTAGTAAGGAGATCTGGAGAGTATTGAAGTAAAATTATATTTCACTTTATAACTCTTCCTTCTTGTTATTTTTATTATGGTTTGGAATTTTAGTTTTGCGTTAATTTCTAATTCTATGAGTAGCTAAATTTTCCTGTTAGGGATAGGGATGTAGCCTGATTGGGATGGATTGGAGTTGTTTCCCTATTTAAAACTCTATTGATTTGTTCTTCAAGTTATCTTTAATTTATCTTTTTATTATATTTATCTCTTTTGTTCATTCATGTGGATTTTATACTTGATCACTATAGAATCTAATTAATGAGTAAACTTGATGGATTGAGAGATGAAGAGTAAACTTAGATCTGGAGAGATAAACATGAATAACTAATTTAGAGATAGAATTAGGAATTAAGAGTGATATAAATTGTAGTTTTTAAGGTTTAATTATGAACTTTAGTTGCGCGAGAGTGAATTGAATTCTAATTAAATAAAAACTAATTAATCGAGAGGTAATTAAGGATCTTTAGAAACAACAGTCACTATAATTGTGCAGAGTCTAACTAAGGAATATAATCTAGTTATCCCATAAAGTGAAACCTAATCCCTTTACACTTCTAGAACTGAATCAAAATTATACATTATTTTATTTCCTATTTCTTTTCTTTTTAATTTGAATTCTCAATTTGATTCTCATTTGATTTTGAGATTAAAAGTTTGCATTGATAAATTTACTACTTCCTCTGTGTTCGACCTCTGAAATACTTCAGAGATTTTTTATTACTGTTATCGACCATGTATACTTGCAGGATCCCAATCAAGTTTTTAGCGTCATTGCTGGGGAGGCTAACGGATTTATTAGTTCATTGTTTTTAGTCCTTTTATAAAAAAAAATTTCTCTAAATTTTTTTTCTTTGCTGCATATTGTTAAGATCTAAAAGTCTTAATAGTATTTCTGAATTGATTACTATTATTCCTGAAATTGAACGTGCTTGCAGGGAAAATAGAGCTAAAAAGGGGCACGAGATGGCTAATGAAGTAGTGCCTGCTAGGGCTCAAGCTAATTCACTTTGGAGAGATACAGATAAGCCTAAGCGAAGACACATTGGGCTTTCTGAAGGATTTCTATGACCAGATTGACCAACTTCCCCCGAATGGTTTGACTCAGAAGAAGCTTAAGATGAGATGTTTCAATTTCTGCTTGAAGAATAATACTCAGCAATGGATCTTAAATCTGCCTAAAAATTTCTTGACATCATGAAAAGAAATCTACGATGCGTTCATTGCCAAGTTTTATTCCCCTTAGAGGATTGTAAACCTGAGGGATAAGATATATCTCTTTGCAGAACTGGAGGGCAAACCGTTCTATGAAGCCTGTGATCGATTTAAGGATTACTTATATGAGTGTCCACACAATGGATTCCAAGATATGATGATTGTCAAATTGTTCTATAATGCTCTGCGCTCTGCCTCCTAATCTTTAGTGAACATTGCTACAAGAGATGGTAATCTGACTGCCAAAGAGATGATGAATATCTATGATCAAGTGGCAACTTAGTCCAGACAAAAAGGAGTACGAAGCAGGAGAGTACCTGTCAATGAAGTTAACTCTCACTCTGATGTGTCTGCACATCTAGAAAAGTTAAATCAACGTATGGATCTTCTTTTCCAACAACAGAGTAATAATTCTAATCTTTCTAAAGAATCATGCTCTACATGCGATGGTTCATGTCATATTGCTGACACATGTGTGCACATGCTTGAAGATATTGCGGGAGTTAGCTATATGGGATTAAGTGCTGACCGTCCACAGATAGTGCAAAGAAAGAATGATCCCTTCTTAAACACATATAATCCTTGGTGGCGAAATCATTTGAACCTCTCTTGGAAAAATCCACTAGCACCACCAGGATTCCAGCAATAGGCATCCCTTCAGCCACCCACACTATCTACAGGAAAGATTCCTCAGATGGAGGATATGCTTACTCAAATCATGGCTAGTCAAGCATCTACCAACAAGAATTTAGAGCAATTTATGGTTGGTCAGGCAGCCATTAATAAAAATTTTGATCAATTTATGGCTAGCCAGAGCACTACTAATAATGCTACACAAGCGGCTATTTGTAACTTGGAGACACAGATGGGTTACTTAACAAACATGGTGACTGAAAAGATATAAGGCCAATTCACTAGCAACACTAAAGTTAATCCAAAAGAAGGAGTTATGACAATTACTCTCAGAAGTGACAAAGAATTAAAGGAAGAGGTGAAGAAAAAAACTGAGGGTGGTAAGAAAGGATGAGAAGAATAAAGAGATCCCAAAAGCTAATAGTAACACTGAAAGGCAGTCTCTTTCTATTGATGTAAAGCCATATATGCCCCATATTCCTTTCCCTCAGAGATTACAAAAGAAATGGCAAGATGCTAATTTTCAAAGGTTCCTGGATATATTTAAAAAGCTCCGTATTAATATCACTTTTGCTGAGGCACTTGCGAACATGCCTTCATATGTCAAACGTCTCAAGGAGCTGTTGTCCAATAAGAAGAAGTTAGAAGAATGCACTCAGGTATCTTTGATTTAAGAATGTAGTGCTATCCTGCAAAGAAAGTTGCCTCCAAAACTAAAAGATCCAAGGAGTTTTCTTTTCCTTATGTTATTGGTTCTCAACTGATTAATAATTGTTTATGTGATTTGGGGACTGGTATTAATTTAATGCCTTACTCGTTATGCAAGAAACTTGAGGTCACAGATCTGATAGGTCAGTAAGGTACCCAATAGAAATTATGGAAGATGTGATTGTCAAAGTAGGTAAGGTGATTATTCCTATTGATTTTGTGATATCGGATACTGAGGATGAGCTGGATGTTTCTATAATTCTAGGGAGACCATTCCTATCCACAGCAGGTGCTTTAATTGATGTGCTAAAAGGAAAATTGACATTTAGAGTAGGGGATAAAAAAGCCGAATTTAAATTCGCTAATGCTAACAACCCCACTTTTAAGAAAAATTGTTACAGCATAAATGTGATACAGGTTCCTCAAACGCAAGAATTGGAATTTTCTTCTATATCTTTTAAGCATGATAAAGATCCTTTTCAGAAGATTATTAGAGAGGAAGCTAAGATTAAGAAGAAAGTGGCACCACCTAGTCCTGGCAAGAAAAGAGGTTATTGTGTGATCCAAATAGACTGGCTGGTACCAATTTCTATCATAAAGAGTCTCTCTAAGGGAATGATGAAATTAAAGTGGAGGAAAAAAATCGATTCCTAAATCTGAAGGGCTTAAATCAAAGCCTCTGAAGGATGTCATCTCATGATCTCCTAATCCATCTGGCTATTGACATTAAATTTAGCGCGTATTGGGAGTCAACCCAACATTACTTTTCTTCTTTTATTTTCTATTTTTGTTTGTCTTTTTTTTGTTTTCCTGCTCTTATTACTCCAAACTCTCTCCCTCAAGACTTTTTACAGGATTGAATATGGTGAAAACAAACTTGGAACAAATACAAAAGACTTCAAAGAGTATTTCAAGTATCACCTATAAACCAGGGGAGTCTCAGTTCCTTTATCTTTTATTTTATTCCTATAACATTGAGAACAATGTTGGATCTAAGTGTGGGGGGAGTTTATTAGTTGCTCTTAGTTGATTTGTTTTAAGAATTGTGCTGATGTGCTGAAATTAGAAAATTTTTCACAAATTTATATGATTAACTAATTTTATTTAGATTTATTTTGCTTATTGTTTTGAGCTAGTGATTATATCTGTCATCATATGATACTCAATTGTTGTACTTAATTGGGTAAGATAATTAATTTACAAGTCAGGAACATGAGTCTTGAGATTTTGAAATTGAGTACTATAACTTAGTATGTGGTAAATATGGAAAAGTGACTAAGTTTGTAGGAAGATGGATTATACATTTATTTCTGAACTCGGGTATTTACAATCATTGTGTATAAATTTATTATTTAGTTGGAGAGATAATTTGAGATTTAAATAAAAAAAAAGTAATATATACATCCATCCCGCTAGCTTAAATTGTGTTTAGTAACTGGGGGGCTTCATAAGAAAGCGTTGTTTTTTACGTAAAATGGTACAATATGAGTTATGAGTGTACCAAAGCCATCTTGGTGCAGCGGGTTATGTAGCTTAAGTAATCGGGGGTATGCATCACAAATGCAAGATTTTCGCGTAAAAAAAGAGCATAACGGCCCAAGAAAAACAAATAAATCTCCAGATAAAATTGAAGCACAACGTGTAGAGAAATTAAATAAATAAATCCTTGTTGATCTTCATTGTACATGAATTGAGTTGATGTTTATGTACAACTGATTGAGACATTTTAAGTTCTTAAATACCTGTTGTAATTTTTCTCCTTCTTGCTCAATTGGCTGCCTGTATTTGTCACATACTAGGTACACATACACACTAAAGTCTCATGGACTAATGAGAATGATAAGTGAGTTGCTATTGAGCCTAATATTTGATTTATTGAGTATTCCTTTTATTTATATTGATGACGGACTATCACTAGTAAAGAGGAGTGAATTTGATAAATCTAGAAAATAACTTTGTAAAAGTAACACAATTTTAGTTCTTGCTTGAAGATAAGCAAAGATTCAAGTGTGGGGGATTTGATGTGTCCATTTTATACATATAAAATACCCACATTTAAGTTACAAATTGCATTTAAATATGTTTATATTGATATATTTTAGCATGATTTTACATATTTGGATGTTTCATGGTTGGAAGCATTCGAAGTAAAAAGTTACAAATTGTTCATGCTAAAAAGTGTTGCTACACTTTGGTATTTTGATTATAACTCTCACATATGAACTCCGATTGAGGTGATTTAAGATGCATTGGAAAGAAAAGATATAGATCTACAACTTTTATGTTTTGAGTTTTCATAAATTCCAATGTTATCATGGTGAAAATTAAACATAAAGTGTTAACATGAGCTAGTGACTTTCTGAAGCTGAATGAAGCCGTGTTTATAGCTTGGCATCCACTCGACGTCAGGTTAAACTCATTTGGTGCTAAGTCAAAGCAAATTTCTTGATTTTTTGGCTTTTAGAAGCACTCGACACCGTATTTGTTGATTTTATGATCATCCCGCGCTAGGTCAAGCGACAAAAGTCTATAAAAACACATTTTTGACACATTTTTGTAATATTTTGGACTTTTATGGGTTTCTAAATTTTTCCTATATAAAGAGACATGATATAAACATAAGGGGATTCAAAAACATACTCAGGATATGTTTGGTTGGGGGAAAATGAGGAGAAGGGAAAGGAAGGGGAGGGATTTTGCTCCCCTCCCCTTGTTTGGCAATCAAATAATTGGAGGAGTGGAGGGAAAATGTTATTAAAATTTTTCCTCCCCTCCCCTTATATATTTTCCCCCCAAATTGGGGTAATTTGGGGGGAAAATGTGTTATTGTATCTAATATGACCAAAATACTTTTCATTTTTTCATAACTCAATCACACAATATACTGATTAGTCATGTCACATCTCTTCTTGATCTCATTCATAAAATATGAAATACCTTAGTGACATACATGCATGAAGTCACAAACACACACAGACACATTCGTATATTAACATATATAATCATGGTTAAAGTTGAGGAAAAAAAGAAGATACATACAATCATGATTAAGGTTGAGAAAAAAAAATATTTCCTTCTGATTAAGAAATTTGTCTAATATTAAAAAAAACTCTTTTTTTAATATAGAAAGAAAATATTAACTTAAATAAACTAAGGTTATAATAGTAAAATTATAATTATTTTTCCTCTCTTCCCCTCCTAACCTAAACAAGGTAACATTAAAACCCCTATATTAAAATCTCTCTTTTCCCTCCAAACGAGGTAAAATTAAAATTCCTCCTTTTCCCTCCTTTTCTTTTCCTTCCATTAAAATCCCTTCTCTCCCTTCACCTCCTTTGAACCAAACATACCCTCAAAGGCAAGAAAACACGATTCAAACGCATGTGAGAGTAAGCAAGGAGATCTGGAGAGTATTGAAGTAAGATTATATTTTCCTTTATAACTCTTTCTTTTTGTTATTTTTATCATGATTTGGGATTTTAGTTTCCCTATCAGAGGTAGGGATGTAGCCTAATTGGGATAGATTGAAGTTATTTCCCTAGTTAAGATTATATTGATTTATTCTTCAAGTTATCTTTAATTTATTTTTTTATTATATTTATCTCTTTTGTTTGTTCATGTGGATTTTATACTTGATCACCATATAATCAATTAATGGGTAAACTTGATAGATTGAGAGGTAAAGAGTAAACCTAAATCTATAGATAGAATAAGAAATTCATAATGATATAAGTTGTAATTTTCAAGGTTTAATTAGAAACTTTAGTTATGTGAGAGCGAATTGAATTCTAATTAAATAAGAACTAATTGATCGAGAGGTAATTAAAGCACCTTAAAAACAACAATCAATATAATTGTGTAGAATCTAACTAAGGAGTATAATCTAGTTACCCATAAAGTGAAACCCAATCTCATGACACTTCTAGAACTGAATTAAAACTTATCCATTATTTTGTTTCCTATTTTTTTCTTTTTTTAATTTAAATTCTCAATTTTAAGATTAAAAATTTGAAGTAATAAATTTAGTATCATTGGTTTAACCTCTCAAATCCTCCATTAAATTTTTATTATATGGTTTCATAAACCCTATCACAACGGTAGGATTTTAGCTAACTTCGTGATCACTCGCTCCGAGCTCACTCGGCCTTGGCTTGTGTTTAGAATTCTGAGTGAGCAATGGCTTCTTCGTTCTGTAAGTCAGTGCTAAGGGTAAGCTCAAGGTCACTCGGCAACCGCTCCAAAAGCCTCATCCAAAAGCCCCTACCTTATGTGTTCTCTTCGTCTTCCTCGACTGCCGTCCCTCGTACATCCAGGTACACGACCACGTCAGATTCAACTTCAAACTCTTCTCTCTTTGACTCTTTCACCATTGCACTTCTCGTTGCAGTCATTTCGATGGTAAAATTACCTTTGTTCATCAGGAAGAAAAAGGGGTTCAAGCAAAAAAATTCTTTTAAGCTGAACCTCGTAATTATACCTGCTTCATATTGATTAGCACTTCTGCGTTTAGGTTTATTTTATTTTTCATTTTGAATAATGGTCGTTGAAGGATTCTATCTGTATTGGGAAGTGCTGAATCTATGATGCCTCTTCATGCCGCCATTGCTGATGCTCGGCTCACTTCCGGCATCGCCGCCGATTCCACCTGCTGGAGCTGGCTTTCTCGAGGTAATACGTTAAGTTCTATGGCTCTGCTTGTTATAGGCAGGGATGAATCTAGAATTCAACTAAGCAAGGGAAATATTTATGCGAAACAGAATGAGAATTTGACTACTATAGTGATTCATAATTTGACAAATAAGCAAATTTTGCCTAAAATTTAGGATTCAATTCAACATGATATAAACTAGATTACATGCCTTTGGCTTGGCGAAAAGAAGAATCAAATTATGTGGCTGTATATAAATTGTTGTAGTACCGAAAAGATGGGCAGAAGAATGAATTAAAAAGTTATGGAACAAGTATAGTTCATCCATTCTTAGAACTAAGTATATTTGTTCACATGATAAAATGCATCTGTAATAGAATGTTTATGGAATAATTGATGTTTTAGCTTACTTTTTAATTGATGAGCATTTCTTTTTAACTTGTTTGAGTGTATCTTGTTTCCAAAGAGATTTTTCTTTCTTTCTTTCTTTGTTTTTTTTTTTTGGGGGGGGGGGGGGAGAGGGGGTCATTACTGTTTTCTTGCTCATACTTTGCTGGTTTTTTCTTATTCATGCATATTATGACTTAGTTCATGATTTGTCTGTTGATTTGTCCACTGATTCCTTCTTTAGCATTTATAAGCATGTTAGGATCCTTTCATTGATATTTCCAACCCCTTCCTTTAACGGAAGGAAAACATAGGAAATCAATGGATAGTTAGAATCCACTATTCAAGGTAGTGTACTAGGTAGTCTTTATCTTGGAGATAAGCCTTGATGAAATTCCCACATTTAAAAATGATAAGAAAAATGAAAGGCTTAGACGCTTGTGACAATTATAGCTAAATAGCTTAAGATATGGTGACATAAACAAGCACAAGAACATACAAAAAATTAAAATGGTAATAGAGCAACAAAAAAAGAAAGAATTTATCACCACATGATTTGGCACCTCTAGAAAAGAATGTTGGATAGAATTTGGCCCAAATGATGACTGGACTTAGGGTGGGGGGAGTGAGCCGAATTCCCTTACATTTGAGGGGGAGTCTTGGAGATAACTTTTGATAGAAGTCTCACATCTAAAAAGAAAATAAGAAAAATGAATGGCTTATCAGCTGTGACAATCCTAGCCAAGTAGTTTAAATTCTTTCGGTGAAATGGACAAATTCAAGCGCACAAGCACATAACAGAAAATTAATATTCTCCAAGACTAATTCCACTGTTTACTGTGAGCCTAATTAAAATGCTACATTATGTTAGCATCTTCAAACCTTGTTTGAGATACTCCAGTTTCAAACATCCCGAATTCCCAATATTGAACTCTTGAAAATTAGGATCCAATATTTGGTATAACAATTAAAAGTATACATTGTACACATTGGATTATGGAGTTTTTATTTCCAGGCATTTAACATTGCCATGATGTCAACATTCTAGACGTAGACATCCAAAATTCTAGGGTATTTTGCATAATGATATGATATTGCCGGCATAATTTATTCCAATATAGCACTGTCAGCTAGGTATTCAGGCATGAGTTTCACCAATGTATTCTTAATTTGAATGTTTGACACTTTCTTCTATATTCTTGTATAGGACTTGAAAAAACGTTGTGACAGGCCTGCTGGATTCATTCAAGACGAAAAAAAAGAAGAAGAAGAGAAAACTACATATATATATATAATTTTTTTTTTTTTTTACTTTCTGCCTTGCCTTAGGGGGGAAAAAGAGTTTCTAAGGGTGAAATTTTGGCCACTGTATGGTGCAGCACCTGGTGACTTATGTAATTGAATTTTTTTTTATTTGGATGAGAATTGAATGATTGACTTGCTGCAAATTACGTTTTCTCTTTCAAATGATAATACTTCAATTCACTGTTTCCTGCAATGTTGTGGAGTAGCCTAGGAATAAGATTTATGGTTTACCTTCGGGATGTTGAGCTGGTGCTTCTGGGGTTTCTAGTTGTTTTAAAACTTTTAGATGGATGCTCCTAAAATGGTGCTCTGATTCTTTGCATTATTATGGATAAAGTTTTTCTCCATACAAATCTAAGGAGTCACCGATTATTAACTTGGCTTTAGCCTAGGATCCTAAGCGCAATGACTTCAATGTAAATAGGAAATTCGATCAAAGGATGAAGAATTGATGATACTTAATGACAGAATGGAATTTGCCTTTTTGTTTTGCTACTTGAAACTGGTGAAGGTTGTTGTTCTATGGCTTATTCAGGCCATCGTTGCCCTCGCATATGAGCTCTGCTTGTTGTCAACAGTTGTACTAGTTAAAGCATGGCTGCTGCAGGAAAAGGATGTTGTGGGGGTCCATCTCCACTTGATATAAGGACCTTATACTAGTTGGGTTCTCGTAATACTGTCACCATTATAATGACCTATTGTTTTGAGAATTCTTGCTTCTTCGCTCTTCTAGACTTTTTCTTTCCGCACAAAGGCAAGTCTGCTTTCGGGTTGCTTGTGTCTCCTATGCCCCTCTCATAAGGCAAATTAAATCGTCCATTTCATCTAGCGGTGAAGGGCAGCTGGCGCAGGAGAGGATCCTTTGCCCATGAACCATACAGGCACAATCGAACATTATCTTTGTGCCATTTGAGTTTCACGTGATATGCTGGCAGGGTGTGGCATGTCTATTTCCAGTTGTTAATGGAACAATATTTAGTAAGGGTTTCATACATCTATTGTTAGGCTTTTCAATAAAAAGATGACGTACCAATCTATCTACTCCATGATCCCCTCTCCACAGCCTAACACGTGTCACATTTGCTGTCCAAGTCTTCCCAGCTTTCCCTATTGCCTCAATTACTCCCAGGTCAGCTGCCACCACCAACAAGTGCATTAAACCTAACACGATCAGGCTTCATTCCCCTTCTCTTCATCTCAACAAAAACACGACGAGCTTCTTCAGGTTTCCCATCCCTTCAGTATCTATGCATCAAGGAATTAGTTAAAGTAACTTTATCAGGTTTCATTCCCCTTCTCTCCATCTCATAAAGCACTCGATGAGCTTCTTCCAATTTTCCATCCTCGCAGTGTGCATGAACCAAGAAATTATAATTGACTTTATTAGGCTTGATTCCCCTTCTCTCCATCTCATCAAAAAGTTGACGAGCTTCTTCCAGTTTCCCATGCTCGCAATATCCATGCATCAAGGTATTAAAAGTTACTTTATTAGGATGAACCTTCATCTCATCCATCTCTTTTGGGATTGACAATGCATGTTTTATATTACCATTTGCACAATGACCTTTGACCAATAAATTAAACATAATAATATCTGGCAACATACCTCTTTGCTGCATCTCCTTAAACAAGCTATCCACCACTGTCATTCTGTTTTTTTTTTTTAAAGAAGAACGAATATATATATATATATATATGTTACCTGTGCCGGTAGAATCCTTTTTTCATCATTTCCCATTCATCGACATGTTATATGTAATGATATCAAGCTGTATACCCTTTTCTTTTCATTGCTTCTACCAATGCAATTAACATTTTGTAAGTCCTAGGAGATGCCCTTATACCTTCATTTATCATCTTATTCCCATAGGCAACAGCTTCATCAAAATCCCCTTTCTAATAATATCCACTAATCAGTACATGATATACAATCCGCCTTGAGATATTGCGGAGTTGATTCAGGTTAAAAGATACTGAATCATAATCTCCTCGTTAACACAAACAAGTAGATATAGAAGTAAACGCATAGCAATTTGGCACATATTCCTTATCCAACATTTATTTTAAAATGACCTCAAAGAGGTCCCTTTCTTCTCTCAACATGCTTTCATGTAGTACTGTATTATAATGCCACTGAGAAGATTGAATAGAATGCAGAAGGAGCGATTCGGAGATTGGTAAAGGAGATGAGATTTCAAAAGATGCTTGGAATTGATAGTGGAGGTTCGGGTGACGCGTAGTGGAGAAATTGGCATGGAACAGGGGGTGGTTTATGTACATCCGGGTTTTGAGCTTGCGGTTTTTCAAAGATGAGAGATTGAAGAGTTCAACAAGTTTCATAGTGAGAGGACGACAAATGGTTTAATTATTTGACACAGAAGCGTGCGTTGCAAAGGGACGAAAGAAAAAAGCAGCCAGAAAACGCAGAAAGAAAAGGTGAAGGGTTAGGGTCTATTTGTTTTATTGGAAGAGAAGGGATTCGAGCAAAATTTAATGAAGATATCGGAGTGGAAATGATGGGAGTTGTTTTAAAAAAATTTTGTGTGACAAGATTGGAGAGAAGGGGATCAAAGAGGTTTTATTAAAAAATTATTTCATTTAGAAGGATCAGAAATAATTAAATAATAAATATTTTTTTTTAAAAAATCCTAATTTGGGAGGATTTAAAAGTGATATGGGGGGAAGGCTCCAATTTTTGGATCCAAATTTCCAAAATCCCTCAAAGAAACATAGCCTTAAGTCATGTTTGGTAGGATAAAAGTATTTTTAAGAGAAAAGGAAAGAAAGAAAGAGAGGGACCCAATCTTCCATGAAAGCTTATTTTTAAAATGCAAATCATATTTGATATAAAGGTAAAAAATAGATTCTTCTAGTTGAATAGAGCAATTTGGTGAGAAAGCAAAGAAAACATAATATTTTTAAATGACACATTTTCCTACCTCTAGCTTTCCTTCATTCTTTATTTTCTAGTTTCTATTTCTCACATTCTATTCCACAAAATCCACACTTTCACACATCTCAATACAAAATGATGCATAATTTTTTTTCCCTTGACCGAAGATGGTGTCTTAAATTAGTTTTTGCTAAATTTTATGTTCATTTTTATAACATTTTCATCAGTGATTTTAAATATAATATTTTTACTTTTCATTATTTTTTTTATAAATATAATCATCATATTGATCTTTCTTGTCAAATATGAAATATAGCAATAATTATTTAGTTAAGAAATTTTTATAATATGCCCCAAATTAAAAAAAAAGTTTTGATGGCTGTAAAAATAATGATGGGCTAAACATATATCAAAACATATATGGAGAAATAACAATTGTCAAATAATAAAGAGTCATAAAATTTGGATTTTAGGAAGAAATGATAGTTTCCATATATCCAATGAAAGAAGCTAACTTCTATCAAAAGAAGGAAATAGTAATTTCTTAGAAAAGTAAGTTATTAGACACCAAACATGTTAAGTGAGATTTTTCTTTTCTTGAAACTTCTTTCTAATATACTATACATGACCTTAAGGTTTGCTGCGACAGGAAGAGAAATAGGGTGGTTTTTCTTCATTTGATCACATGTGAACCCAATAGTAATGAATTTGGAACTTTTATTTTTTTTTTCTCGTGACCCATAAAATTTATAGGCATGAAATTAGGGTAATCATCTCCTTTGTGCACTAAACCATCTTAAAGAGTTGTAGTCAAATTTTGAAGTTTCAATATAATTAAGTCCCTCACCAATTAATATTGCACTAGTGGAACTTTAATATTTACTATTTATTACTCCCTCTATTCCTATATATAAAGCATATTTTAAAAACTTTTGATGTAATTAAAATATAACTTATTTTATAATATTCAAATTGTATTAAATTCTTTTTTCTATTTTATTCAAAACATTTATAATAGAAAGAAATTGAGAGAGATATAATTATAATGAGTTACAACTTAATAAAGATAATATTAAAAAATTATCATAATTTTTAAAAATTTTAAGAATTTTAACTAATGTGAACTCTTGTTTTTTTTTTTAATATAAAATAGTTAAAAATAATTTATATATGGTAACAGAGGGAAGGAAGAAGATGCTTTGGTGTCCAAAAAAGTATGATTGACTAGGATAAAGTCGAGAGGCAAGCTTGTTCCAATATACTATATTATTCTTTAAAATGATGTAAACTTAGATAGTATAAATGGGATTTTTTATTTATTTTTATTTTATTCTTATAAAATACACTCTTGAAATCAGTAATAAGTACGGGAAAAAATCAGTAATCAGTCAGGTCAAGGAATAAAAAATTCAGTAATCATCAGTAAAGTAATATCTGGTGTCGGTAGGCCAAAAGGAAGGGGGGAAAAAGTGAGTGTTTGGTAAGGGAAAAACCTAGCTTTTTTTTTTGTCACAAAAGAAAAAGAAAATTAACTTTTTTTATTATTTAAAAGTTCATCAATAAAAGTATTTAAAGTTAAATACAATAAATGTTAAAACGTCATACGAAAATAATTTTATGTAAGTACAAAAAAGTATGATTGACTAGGATAAAGTCGAGAGGCAAGCTTGTTCCAATATACTATATTATTTTTTAAAATGATGTAAACTTAGATAGTATAAATGGGATTTTTTATTTATTTTTATTTTATTCTTATAAAATACACTCTTGAAATCAGTAATAAGTACGGGAAAAAATCAGTAATCAGTCAGGTCAAGGAATAAAAAATTCAGTAATCATCAGTAAAGTAATATCTGGTGTCGGTAGGCCAAAAGGAAGGGGGGAAAAAGTGAGTGTTTGGTAAGGGAAAAACCTAGCTTTTTTTTTTGTCACAAAAGAAAAAGAAAATTAACTTTTTTTATTATTTAAAAGTTCATCAATAAAAGTATTTAAAGTTAAATACAATAAATGTTAAAACGTCATACGAAAATAAATGTAGTAAGTATTTTTTTATTTTGTTTCAATGGTAAGTGTATTTTTTTTTTGGGTCATGTCTAAATTGTAAGCTTAAACTTTAGAATAGTTTATATACTCTGTATATGTAAGTACATAAAACCATTAATCATTTAATTTTATGTGATTGGTAAAGGTTATGACAAGAATCTTGAGAGAGATTAATTTTTATCGTAATTCATGAAAAAAACTGTTAATCCTTTACAAGTTTAAAAATTAAAAATTTTACATATATACCTTCTGAAAAGCAGTTGAGAATTCCAACTATTCAAACGCAGCAATTTTTGGCTGGAAATAGACACTAATTTGTGGCCGAAACAAAAAGACACTGCAATTTGGTATGCACAATTAGGCAACGAAAGAGACAAGATATTTCCATTAGGATAAGAATGATTTTGCAAGTAGTTCGTCATCATAGTATCAAGCTGAGAGAAAACTATTAGCTTGTCCATGTTTTTCAATACATCGTCCCTGTGAAAGTGCATATTCTCTCTATTGCAGATAAGATCTCAAGAATATTATAGGGGCAGAACGAACCCACTATCCCAATTAGAATAGATCCGTATCTGCTACAACTTCTCTGTACGTCAAAAAAATTATAGCAAACTGCACAACTGAGAGAACCCATATCCATATTGTCTGAGAGATTTGAGTATTTGGGTCTTTCTCAAGTTTTGATATACCTGACGGTTTCAAACTGAAACTGAGAGTTTATAGACTCGAGTTGTGAGATTTGAGTACTCGAGTTGGTCTCTGTTAGATTAGATTCTTCTTCCCGTGACAGCGATTCTGGGCATGAGCCAAAAGGTTATTTTTGTTCTATTGGAGGAATCAAAATCAGAGCTCGCTGTAAGATCAATATTTGATTCCTTTGGCATCCTCAAAACCCAAGATTTTTCTTGGTGAGTTTGATTTTGTGTTAAATTATTATTTGTGGAATCAAATTCACGCGAGTCCTTGTTTTGTTGGTTCCTTTGACGTTGGGTCTCCGTCGTGTATTGCCGCAATTATGTCGTAGTCTGTGTTTCAATATTTGCCATTCGCAATTCCACCGCAAATCCAACTTTTCTTCGGTGACGAGTTGTCTTGGTCCATTGCTCCTTGAATTTCCTTTTTTTTTTTCCTTTTGATTATTTCAATTTCATTGTTGGGAAGTTGGTTAATTGACTTCTGTATGATATAGGTTCCTGTCCAATCGAAAATTGATCGGAATCCGCAGAGAGAGAGAGACCACTTTCTGCCAGTTTAGCCGCTGATATCTTCCCTCTTTTCTTTGTCTGTTCTTTCTTGGGGTGGTTAATCACTTCTCTTTTGGCTCTCTGAATAATTATTTCTTTTTTACTTCTGTTTTTTTTTTTTTGTGGTTTTGGTTTACGAAGTCTAAAACCATAGCTTTTGATGTTTATCTTATCTGATTGAGGTCCCTCCCTCTTTCTTTATATTTGAATAGCCATGAGCATTACATAATTACTAATTTGTTGATGTTTTGTTGAATTTTTCATTGATAGATCTATCTGTGATCTTAAGTTAGTAGGATTATTTCTTATATCTTTATTGATGTTAGATTTTAGCCCTTTCTCTGTGTCTTGATGATAATTTATAAACTTTTGCTTGTAACTTGGTCTGATTTCACTTCATTGATATAGCTACATGTTTTATGGTTCAAGTTTATTTCAGTGGATCAATGTTGGCACAAGTTTTTACTCAAATTGAGAAATAAGAATTTCAGGAAGGTGGGGAATCAACATCACCGGTGATGGAGGATTATCACAAGGTTAATGGAAATGGAGCAACTGATAATGGACATATTGTTGCTAGACACTCTTATCAACCCTCCATGAAGGGCTCATTACCTTGGCTTGACATAAGAGTATTCTATGCAAGAGTTTGCAAATGTGAGCTAGACAATACTACTCCTGAGGTTCTTACACTGAACCACATTCCTTTGAATCCTGATACTCTTCTTGAAGTTAATGGTGTGCGAACTAGCATATACTCTGATGGGGTTTCAACACTTCTCAGAAGAGACAGAGTTGATAGAAAATCGGAAGAAGTGACATTTGTGAGCACCGATAGTATAAGGACAAGTGGCAGTGTGAAGTATGAGGTGTTTGATAGAGATGTTCTTCTGCTTTCTGGGGTTTTAGAATTATGTGATGACAGAAATGGTGTTGAAAGGGAATCAAGCTTGAATGGAAAAAAGTGGATCATGAACTGTGAATCAGACTTAACCCCAGGCACTAGCTTCTTTAAGGGGAAGCAATGCATGTTACCTGATTCAGCTTCACCTACAATTGAGGTCTACATTGCAGGATCCTTCTTGGGAACTCCAATAATATTAACAAAGACACTGATGCTAAGTTCTCAGAAAAAAAATAAAAGGAAGGGGATGCTGGATGCAATTCCTGAGCATGAAGCTGATGAAACCCCAAAACATGTTCCTTCAAGTCTCACTTTGCAATTGCAGGTAACTAATGTTAATTGATTTTTGAATTTCATTTGTGTTAGTATGTGTTCCTTATATTTTGCTTCGTTGATCCATTGGCCAACTTAACATAGTGCCCATTTTGCCTTGTCTGATGTGGTTTTTACTGCCTTAATGCTTTGCCTTTTGTTGAATCATTGGCAGTTTTGAATAATGATCTGCCTTCATCAGAATTAACTATGTTATGGATGAACATCAGAAACTCTGGATGGTTGAAAACGGAACTAAATGAAACCATGGCATATTTAGATATCACACTTGTGTGTTTGAATTAACTCGGTCTAAAGATTCACCGCTCATTGTTTGCCATACTGGATTTATCAGGGCTCCTCGTTGTCAAAGTTATAATTTTTTTATTGCTAAGTCTCCCTCATTTCTGTGTGGAATCCAGGAATGATGTAGTAACCTGAGCCTACACAAGCAAAATTTATAATTTTTTGTTTGTTTGAAGCAACTGCATTGTGTTTAAGCTTTTAGGGACAGATATGACAAGGGCTTTGATCATCGTTGAAATTTGGAAACCCCCCACCCCGCCCCCCCGCCCCCCCACAAAAAGAAAACTCCCCTCCCCGCGAGCATTTTCTGTTTATTACTTGGCTTCCTTTGCCCAGTGAGGGTTGACATTTCTCCCTTTCACAAGTTGTGGACATCGATAACTGGTAAATTTTCTTGCATTCCCCCCTGTGCGTACAGTGTACCAACTAGAGCACATGAGCAAAGCCAATCTGGCAGGTTCATTGTGTATGCTGGGTGGCACATAAAGAGACTGCTCCTCTGATTTGTGTCGGATCCGCGACCTATAATGAAAAATATGGGTTCAATAGATAGAGTCAAAATTTGAAGAAGATCATTTTTTTTAACAATTAAAAGACCATATTGCTTAAATATCAGATGCCAATTCTGCAGGCCCCAGATTACTTGCAGCACAAACCAGAAGATGAGGATTATAATGGCCTATACTCAAGAACAGCATATCAAGAGGAGGCAGAAGATGGAGAACTTTCATGGTTCAATGCTGGTGTGAGGGTTGGCGTAGGTATTGGCCTCAGTGTGTGTCTTGGTGTTGGCATTGGAGTTGGACTGCTTATTAAGACATACCAAGGAACCACTCGCCACTTTAGAAGACGCCTTTTGTAAATTACCCTCTTTTATTTATAGTTGAGCTCCTTTTTTTTTTTTGGCCTTCTCCCTCTTGATCCAAGGGAAACAATTTTTTTTTTAAAAGGAAACAGAATAATGGTTTTTCTAAGCAAGTTCAGTTTTTTTTTTATTTTAAAATAATATAATAGTTGTTTTTGTTTCTTGTTTTGCGTGTTAGATATAGTTCATTTTCTCTTCAATCTCCGTCTAGGTGATATGTTCTTAATTTGGGTATAAATGTATGGAAGAATTTGGACAATTTATATAATTTTTTAACGTTCATACTTTTTATGTTCATTTTGTAAATTGATTTATAAGTGGACGGCAAAATTATAATTTACACGTATCTAATATCACCATGGGCTTTGACATGATTAGTCAGATAAAACTCGCTGCTAGGGGGATTTAATTTTGTTTATATTTTAATGGTGAATAACAATCAATCATCAATGAGGAGGTAAAAACATAATCCCTTTGGCTTTGCTTACCACTTGAGCTTGAAGCTAAATGATCAATTTTATATAAAGAACGAATCATATATTTCTTCACAATTTATTTCGCCTTTATTTATTTGGTAACTTTAAATCTATGTAACAATCTTTTCATAGACAATGCCAAAAGTAGAATTCTAAATTTGACCACCCTCATAACTTTTTTTTTGTAATATATCCTACAAAGTTTAGATTTAGATTAAGTCATTAGATATCTCCCTGACCATGTGGGAGGCCAGGGCATACAAGATTACCTCCCAGCCAAGCCGAAAAAGACAAGAACTTATAAGCTATACAACCACCCGAAGATTTCAGATCAGGATTATAACGAAAGTAGTGAGAAAGATCCAAGAGCAGCCTCAAAAGATAATGTCCAAGGGGTTCGCAGCTATCCTATAAGACTGTTAGTTTCTATTTACACATATATACACCCGCCATACACTGCTAAACTTTCTGAACACTTGGTATCTATGCACAATACTTGAACACAAGGCAAGTAACAAAGACGTAAAGTAGCAGCTGTTCATTCAGCAGTGTTATTATAATCTGGTTTCACGGGTTGGGCTGCACGCCGGAACCAGGTATTGAATGCTGTGACCAGGTGAGGACAATCTTCAACATTTCGGGTAGAAAAGCTAAGACATTGCGGCAACAATTCTTGAGAATCTGACAAAGGCAGTGTAGATATAATTCTTAAGAATGTTTCCTCCAGCTCCAGATACAATGATTTGTAGGGCGACAATGGTGAAACGCTGTCTTTGCATACGATCAGAACAGGAAGCCAGTCTTCCACAAGCTTCCTTCTTACCTGAACAGAACATTTAAGATACAGACATTAGCATTCTAATGCACTCTTAAATGTGACTTTCTAGTTCACTCGGACTCTTAAATTAAATGCGAAGTAGTACTACTGTTCAAGACTTAGCACATGAATTTGCAGCTGGGTTAGACGTCAGAATGCTGACGTGAATAGAGGAACACAGGCTAACAATTCGCCTCAAAATGCATGCAAAGTATGTGCTAATGCAGGTCCTAGCTCATGAGAATATGAAATACTTTTAACTCCACAGCCAAAACCAGCCTGTATGTTTTCTCACATATGCTAAAGACTTCTTTTTATGAGGGTTGGGATATAAGGCAACCCCCTGATCCTCATCTCTGGCACAAGCATTTGCACCATCGCTCAAATCGACCCAATTCAACTTTTAAAGTGACAAATAACATAATGTAACAACTCACAAATAAAACAAACTCAACGTGAACCAGCAAAGTTGCACTACTTCTATCACAACTCAGCGAGTAATACTCAACTGCTTATAATTCCCAATTAAAGAGCAAAGATCTAAGACAGTAGCAACCCAAAATGAAGCAAATCTGGTCTCCAACTCATTAACAAATCACAAAAAATAAGAACCACGAAATATATGGTTCACCAACAAAATAATATACACAGTTAGAACGCTTTTAGAGATTCCTACTTGATTTGCATTTTTGAACTATTCATCATTTTGATGCATCAATCTCAATAAAGCATTTTCAGAAGTAAACCTGAATACAATGAGGGCAACAAATAATTGATTTACTCAACTCACAAATGAACTCTTTAAGAGATGATGCATTTCAATTTTACATAAAGAAAACCTCATATCCATTGCCTATACAAATCAATACGACAATCATGCATTGAGACTTTTAAAAACTCCGTCAACCTTAATATACTCAAGTGCATGCATGTGCATGGAACGCCACTTTCAAAATATAGGAAAAACCTGATGACCATTCACCTGACCATCAAATCACTCAAGGGGTGCATGTGCGCGCGCATATGCACAAACAGATCTATTTGAGAAAAGGAAAAAAAGAACAGAGCCATAGAGATCCTTAGACCAAAAGAACAACATAGAATAGCGCTTTAGAGAATATAAAAGCAATAAAATTGGTAACTTCAAAAGTCACTTCAGTAGTAGTGGACTGTGGACTGTGTCTCATGGTTGCATTGCATAAACCCCAACAGGTTTCATAAGACCAACAAGGAACTTCATAAATAATTTAGACAAAGCCTTGAATGAGATCAATGACTCAAATGCAGATAAAACCCTCGCAAGTAGTAAACGCATTAGTAATTAATCAGCTAGGAAAAAATTAGAGCGATAAGATATAGTTTTTTGTCTCAATCATGCTGTGAGATGGACTGAGTAAAAGTCTAAAAGCTGAGAATTAAAAGCTTCAAAGATGAGAATCATTTACCTCTCTGGCAACCAAAATAGCGCCCGCAGTAACAGCGTTCGCTAATTTGCAAGTGCACCGAAGCAATACAGCAGGAAGACCAGGGACAATATTCCTCCAGGCATCATCCCGGAATGCCCTCTGCAAATCAGCTGTGAACGCCGCTTGCTCACTCCATTCTTTAGCGGCTGCATCAGCCACCCGCAGCTCAATCATTCTCTCCAACAACCATTGCAGATGCCTCCCATAAGTCATCGCTTTATGCAAATTTAGTCTCTGTATCGCCTCTGTTTCATTATGGTCCCCTCTAAAATCGGGGCTGGAATACTCCTCCAAGCACTCCTTCGCAGTCTGCAAGCACGTCTTGAACGCCTTCTCCAGCACTCTCTTGGCCGATTCCCTTGAACAGAAATCCCTCAGAATCTTGGCCACAAACGCCTTGACAAATGCCGTGTTCTGATAATTGTGAATAGCTGAGGAAATCAAACCTTCAAGCATTACTTCGCATGAGTCTTCCGTCGCAGGAGAAACCCTGGCAAGAAGCTCTTTGGACTCCTCCTTGCTGAGGAAAGGGATCAAATTCAACACTCTCCTCTCTTCCTCCTCGGTCCAAGGCACTGCCTCCAGAAAAGTAACGCACGAACGAACGCATTCCTCGAATAGCAATTCTAGGGCAACTGGAAGAAGATCCAGAGCAATCGAAGCACTATCGATAGTATTAGCAAAATCGTTAGTGTACAGCAATTCCAGCACCGTAAGATGAGACTGAATGGCACCCGAAGCGAGTGGAACACCAAGATTGAGCTTCAACAACCCATCAGATTCTTGAGGACGAGACTTGTCAGTCCATCGATCCGATAGAATAACCGAGAAGTATTTCGAGCGGCGGAGAATGTCAGAGTGAAGGTACACATGGAGGTCGGAGGTGGAAGCAGCGGGGTCGCCGGAGCCAGAATCGGGGGAAAATGAACATGCAAGCGGAGAGGCGGTGTCGACGAAGAGGCAGAGGATGACGTCGGCTGTAGAAGAGTCATTGAAAAAGGGGATAGTGGCGCTACTGCCGCTAATGCAGGGAGAACGACTGATACGGTGGTTTTGGGAAACTACACAGAGGGATTCATCGGAAAAGGAACAGTCAATGACGGCGCAGGTGGAAATATTGTGGCGGGTAGGGGTGGCGCGTAGCCTCTTCTTTGGGCCGGCGATTATCATTTGGGGGAGATGAGAATATGCAAATCAACAAGAAATGAGTTAGTTTAAAGGGATAAGGATCGGACGAAGTGGCAGGAATTGGAATCGGAATCGGAATCGGAATCGGAATCGGAATTGGAATTGGAAATAAGAATGAAGAATTCTCAAGGATGGATTGGATTACGTGGCCTTCTCAATGAAATTCAACGGAGGAACGTTCAGATTGTGCTTTTTTTAAAGTGAGCTTCCCTGCTCCCACTCTCCGCCATCTGGCATACCCATTCGATGGATGTGCTTATATTGTGATGAGATCTCGACCATTTATTTACTAACTTTAAATTTTTATTTTTATTTTTTAAACAATAACATGTTTTTTTAAAAGGTTTAAAATTATTTCTATTTAGACAGGTATGTCAAATGTGCCCGAATGTGCTCTCCTCAATTCTCATTATCTCCTACTCAAATTTTTAGTGGTGAAATATTGAAAAGATACAGTTATGATGCATAATCGATATATTAATATATATACAAAATAAAATTTATAATAAATCATATGTAATATGTATGTACTGTTCATTTTCCAGATTTCATATAATATATATATAAAGAAATTTTTTAATTTAATTAAAATAATGTAAGAAATTGTATGAGTCATGGATATTTTTTAAGAGAAATATAGATAGATAATTAATTGGAAGGGTTCGCGACAAGTGAGACTGAGAAAATTGTAGGACATTTTGTTTGTATAAGATCTAAGTGGAAGGATGATGTATGTATTTATGAATAAAAGATGAGTAATTCTTTTTTTTGGATAGAGAAAAGATGAGTAATTCTGGAGAAATGTATTTAATTTAATTTAATTTAATATTTTAAAAGAATTTGATGATTATTTTGGAAGGCTAAGTCCATGGGAGTCCGAATGATGAAGGAGGACAGGAATGAAAGGTACATGTCAGATATTTTTGGATTACGGGCCAAGTGGATAAGTTTATATTTATATTTATATTTATACTTTATAGAAAAAGAGGATGAAGACAGAAGAGTGGGATCGTGAGTCTCGCATTTGGTTGATGTTTGGAAAATAGTTTTTTAATTTTTAAAATAAAAAAATAATAAAATTTATTTAATAAATTTAAAAAATAAAAAATTTAAAAAATCTTTAAAGTGTTTTATGATTTCATTTTAAAAACTATAAAAAAAAATAAAAATATCCATTTTATTTATAATAAAATTATAAATTTTGAATAACTTATTTATCATTAGTTATGATTTTGAGAATAATTATTTAAATAATTTTTTTTTATTTTTAAAATTTATCTTTAAAAATAATTTTATAAAATTATTTTAAAAACAATAAAATAAAAATTACTGTCAACCTAGTGAGAAACCGTTCTTCATTTTTCTCGAATCTGGTTCCTTCCAAGTTCCACCATACCCAACCCCATGCCTGAGCTGGATCCTCCAGGTCAGCGTCTGGCGGTGAATTCAACAACTCACGTGATGTCACGTGTGGGCACCGACCATCTCAGTTTTTCAATTCACCCTCCGTGTCAGATAGATAGATAATGCCTCAAGTAAACTAATCCGAAAACAATGAAAATACTTATTTTCTGTTTTAACACCTTTTAGGGGTATTGAAGGTAAAAATAAAATGTTGGTGAATGGGGCATTGGGCTAAGTATGAAGAGCTCAGAACAAAGAGTGGTTGATCCCAAAATGAGAATAAAGCCCAATGGAAAAAGTGATGGAGCCCAGCCGAAGAGTGATGAAGTGCTCATTCCGCCAAGGTCCAAGCAGAGATTCCGTTGGGCAGGGCATCGGCTCAGAGGGATTGCTGTCACATGTCAAGGTGGCAGCTGGCTCCCCACATTGCTTTCAGAATCTCCTTCGGCACCACCGTGTGCTCCGTAAGTTAAACAGTCCAAATTTAATTATAATTTTATTTTATTAAATATAAAATTTAAAATATAATTTTATAATTATCACTTTTTAAAAAAATATTATTATCATGTAAAAAAAATTAAAATAAAAAATTATAAATTTAGACCATTCAGATTAAAAGGGTACTCATCACTTCTTATGAGTACCGAAGGAAGATTCTTGCTTTTATTTTTTTACATGGACTCTTTGATCTCTCTTTCCTTTTTACTAACTATATATCTTTTAGGCTATATTGATAGAAAGAAAATTAATTTAAAAAAATATAAAAAATTTATTTTAATATATTTGATAGCTAATTATGACTTTTTCATTATTAAAAATCTCAATATTTTTTATATCCAATAATAATATTTTTATTGGGAATCAAATATATTAAGATGAATTTTTCCTCTTCTTTTTTCTTTCTTAAAACTCACTTTTTTTTTTCTATCACACATAGCATTTAATGTTTCCCCTAATATCCTCTTCAGTTTTGTGCTTTTGGACAACTTAAATTTTATAAGTGATAATGCCAAAAAAAAAAAAAGAAGAAGAAAGAAAAAGGAATGTAAGCTGTTAGATCCAAAAAAAAAAAAGTAACTTAATAGACAATATCTTCTCAAATAAAGCAATGGATGCCAAACTTTTTCCTGTGCTTTAAAAAAAAATAAATACATTTTTTATGTATCATATGTGGTTTCAATTCAACCAAACTATTTATAATTTATTATAGATTTTTATATTATACATTGATTAATATTTTAGTGCTTTACAAACTTATCTCATGATTTGTTCACCGTTTTTATGTTTTGTATGTTTTATCCATTTCGATCCAGCTCCAACGGGTGCTTAATGATGCTTTTATTGGTAATGAAATTGATTTCTAATCTAGACTAATAGAGTAAGGATAAGGCATCGCATCCATATATATATATATAGTGCACAACAGCGAAGGTCATACCAGCTCGAGCCTTGCCATTTTCAGCACCTGTATTTATTAATTTTACCTTTTTATAACATTAAGGTGATTTGTTTATTGTATAGGATTTGGATTAAAATTAACCTTAAGGATTGTTCATTATTTTATCTAATAAAACACTTTTAATCGAATCATATAAATTAATAAAATGGTTAAAATTAGTTGATGTATAGATTTTTTTCCCAAAAATTATCACAGCAATATAAAATTACTCTCAATTAAAATGATTAAACTCTCTTGGTAAAAAAAAAAAAGATTAAGCTCTATCTCCATCTTAATTATATGTCACTTTTATTCCCTCTACTCATCCTATTTAATGAGAGGCATTAGAGAAATTACAAATGCTTTGAATATTCCGTAAAGATCCATATATATTAAAGATCATAAAAAAATTTATAAAAAGCACGTTATGCTATCTCTTTAATCATTTTTATTAGTCATATTTAAAAAGATTTCCTCAATTCTAATTCTAAATCTAGGTCAACTTTTACATAAGTAAGCAGGACCGAACGAGTAATTTAATGTAATAATGTTTATATGGCAAATCTGAATGGTCTCACTCTCAATATTCAAAAACGCACTGAAGTACATGAGCATCTTATGGCACATGGGAGGCAAGACACTGTCATAGAGGATATCACCTGGATTACAAAGTCAAAATACCCATCGCCTTGAGCCCAATAAGGTTTGTTTTATTGCAGATATAGATTAAAACAAGTATGATCTTTTACATTAATTATTAGGATTAGGGTTTTATAACAAATATAATACGATAGACAATGATTTATATTACCTTTTACAATGTATTTGACTTGTATACAAATTTATGCCTATCATCTTCCAAGATAATTTGACTTTCTGTACCATCAGTGATCCCATTGTTTTTTCACAACAATGCGTAAATCTCGAAGTCAACTGTTCCTTTTTAGCTTAAAATTATTTAGTTTATATATATTTTTTAAGTAAACGGGGGTGTTTTATTTGAGAAATCAAAAGTTCAATTTATGTGTGCATTAATTAATTGACATTCGTTTCCGTTAAAAATAAAAACCTATATGGCCTCAAGGATACTCAAAAACAAAATTCTATGATTTCAAATTTAAAATGATGGTAATTTTTTTATTTAATGAGTATACGACAATTAAGCTGGTGTTGTAATGTATATGGATCAATAGTTGCAAGTTATGTAGAGTGGATGAAAAAGTAGATCAAACTCTATTAAATAAATAACCTTCTTTACGTATTTTAAATTTAAATAATTTAAAAACAATAATAATGAAATGCGAAGTGCGATTCCCCTGAAAAACATTAAATAACCCGCGACAGCACCAGCGCCTCATAATGTTTCACGAGATTTGAGTTTCTTATGTAAATACTACTGTAGTATATGAAATTTTATTTCAATGACATTTCAAAGAAAAAAATATATATAAGTTTGTATAACCATAGTTATTTTGGCATAAAAATTTATATCTATTTCAAGCTCATCATTGATTTGTGAATTTTCATTAGAAAAGATTCTATATAAGAAGGCATTAAATATATACATGTTTTGTGTCAAAGAGGTATTTCTATCGGTATCCGTCTACCATCATAAGGTCCTACAAAGTGGAGCCCGGATTAGTTTGAGGCGGATAATAAACTCATGATACCGGGTGATATTATAAAAAAATATATACATGTTTAATTATTCTCATTTATTAATCACGCATCAATTATGTTGGAATAAGAAGTTGACAAATAATGCATTTAACTACGCATGCATTATATGTCATCACCAATTATCAAACTAAAACCAGCCAGATCACGATAATTTTTGGGCTACATATGATGTATGAGTCAATGGGTTATACACTAAAATAATAATAATAAATAATTATCAAAATAACTGTTTATTATAGTAATTGAATTTTCCAAGAATCAAGTAATGGATGAGTAAAATATGGTTAAATATTGAAGAAAAATAGTAGTAAAATGTTGATGATGAGAAAGTGGCATGAGCATAGGGCTACCTAGGTTTGAGTTCAAGTGATGTTGAGAGGAAGGGAGTAATAATGGATAGAGGACACGCACGTGTGCAATGCAAGAGATGGTATCATATCAGAAGAGGTTGCTAGAAGGAGGGAGAGAATAGGGGGGGAACAACATTGGTTGGTGAAATTAAATGTGAAGCAAAAGAAGATAGGATTCCTTTTGACAAAAGATTAAGGTAGTTATCGCATCTCACTCACTCTCCTCAAATTCACATCAACATGTGTATATATATACATACATACATATTATTATACGTACGCATGTAATATGTATGTGTACCCCCAAATGCCAATCCCTTTAATATTATGTGATTGTGTTCCGCAAATTCTAGTTCATTCCCGATTGGGATTACTTATGAACCCTCGGTTGGCTTACCTTCCATCTCACCCGACCCTTCCCTTGTCTCTTTTACAACCTTTTCCCCCCTTACCTATTTATTTATTTATATGAATGAGATTTGTTAAATTAGGTTTTCTTCTAATTTAATATATACCTATCATAAAATATCTTCCCATGAATCATGACACACCGTAGATGATGAGTAATTGAGTATACATCTTCAGGTTCCAAAGCTAATAAAAAAAAGTAAGACATAGAGTTAGTCAATAAAAAAATTATAAAATATGTAATTATATATACATTTAAAGTTATATATATTTACTATTAATATATATTATGTGGGGGAATGTGCCTCCTTTATTATTATTATAATTTATTATTGCTTTTGGATATAGTCCCTTTAGATTATTTCGGAGTGTGTAGGAAGGGAAAGATTGAGTCCTAATAGTACCAGCTTCTCAAAAAAAGAAAAAAAAAAAGAGAGATGTAAATCAGTTTGGTTGATATTAGATAGATTTGTAAGTAAATATAGAGTTCTATCTAAATAAATATAGCATATGGGTAAATACTCGCGGGATTTGAGTAAATTTGTTTTGTTTGGGATAGTATGTAGCTGAAAAACCCCAGAAAACAACAACTGAACTCCTTTCCTTGGGATCTTTTCCTTGTTCCCCTGCTTTTTCCCAACTTTGTATCCGTTGAAACCCCACTCTTAACAACAGTCTCCTCTCTGTCTCTTTTCCAAGGGCCATCCTCTCCTCCAATGCTTTATTTTCACCCTTCCCCAACGATTCCCTACCATTTTCTCATTAACCAAACGCCCCCAACGTCTCTCTCTCCATCTCTCTTTCTCTTTCGTTACCATCACTTTTCCTCATAAAATTTCACTCCCCCCCCCTTCTCTCTCTGTAGTCACCTCGTCGGAAGCAATGGCCTCCGACGATTCTCCCGGTCGCGCTCTTTCTCAGCTCTCCCATTCAACTCCACTTATGGGTTTGAAGCTCTATTTCGTGATCGGCATTTTCCTTGTCATTGTGCTGGCAATTGTGCTTGTGATCTTTCTCTGCCTTCGCCGGAATCAAACCTCGACGAAGGGAAAAATGCGCGTGAAGCACAGTTCCGGTACGGTTCCGTTGGTCACCAAGGAGATCGTCGAAGTTAAAGCCTTGGATCTCGAGCAGAATTGTGAGCAGGCAGAGATTAAAATCGAAGACGAGGATCCGAAGAAGGAGAAGTTTGAGGTTGAGATTGAGATTGAGAGAAGAGAGAAGAAGAGTAGCGACGAAAGTGACGTGTCCGGTGGGAGCCGCGGTGATTTGTCGGTGGACGCACCGAACTTAGGTTGGGGCCGATGGTATAGCTTGAGGGAGCTGGAGGATTCGACACGTGGGTTTGCGGAAGAAAATGTGATCGGTGAGGGAGGGTATGGGATTGTTTACAGAGGAGTTCTTGAAGATGGTTCAGTGGTGGCTGTGAAGAACCTTCTGAACAACAAGTATGCCTTAAATTTTTCAAATTTCATGTGAATTTTACTGTTTTAAGGTTTTGTTTATGCTTATTTTCCTTGTTAATGTTTCCTGGCTTACTGCATGTTTGTTTGGACTTGCTGATTGAAATTCATCCATTCTCTGTTTCTACAGAAGACCATTCATTTATAAAGTAAAAGAGAAATAATGAATTGTTTTATGTTCTGCTTGTCACATTCATTTTATCTGAAGTTCTTAACTTGCTCAACCTTTATATGGAAATGAATTGACGTGGGAAGATAGACGCTTATTGCGTTGATCTGGAGTCTAGAAGGAATAGTTGTTGTCGGTTGGTAGCAATTGTTTCGAGGAAAACTAGGAAAAGTAAATGGACACTCTGTTGTTGTTCTTCTTATTCTACTACTTCTCTGGGACCTGGGTGTTGTTTCTTTTCTCTTTGCTTTTACTTTTTGTTATTTATTATATTTTTCATAATTGTTGTATCTCATCTTTTCCTTTCTATGAGATATAACTCTTGATCCCGAGAAAACTTTAGTCTACTTAAGAAAGAAAAGAAATATTTGAATAATATTTAGTCTTGATGCAAGACTTATAAGTTAACAAGCTTTACACGTATTTCAGTCTTTCTGACTGGTAAAATAGAGTCCGACTGCAAAAGGTAAACCAAATTCACCAAACTATTTATTAATAGACGTGTAATCCTGTCAGTCATCTTTTAATTGGATCCATCTGTAGAATCGTACTTGTTTATTCATGATTAGTTTGGCACTTGGGCTTGCTCTTTTTTGTTCCCCTTTTATGTCGAGTCCGTTTAAGAATTTTTTATAACGTGGCATTTATGAACTAAGTTGGGAGAGAGCTACTAATTACAACTTCATATTACTCTTAAAGAAAACCCAGAACACAAATCCAACAAGGATATGTAATATGCATGAAATGTAATCATGCCTTTGGCTAAGCATATGAATTCACTATACTGCATTAACAAGCTTCGAAAGATCTCCAAACCAGGAAGAAACTGTGCATAAGATTTATTTATTGCGACATTGTTCTGCAATTATATATCCTGCATATAATGGTTTTGGATATATATACATATATATTTAATTGTAACCTCATCTGGTATTCCTACTTTCTTTGTAACTAAGGGGTCAAGCAGAAAGGGAGTTTAAGGTGGAGGTTGAAGCCATTGGAAAAGTAAGGCATAAGAATTTGGTGGGTTTAGTTGGATATTGTGCAGAAGGTCCTCAAAGGTATTATTCTGTTTACATGAATGCAGTTCTTTCAGTTTAAGGTCTTTTTTGATTATGACAATTCCTCTAAAATTCTATTATTTTTCTCTTGCTGATCATCCAGGATGCTTGTTTATGAGTATGTCGATAATGGAAATTTGGAGCAGTGGTTGCATGGTGATGTCGGGCCTGTTAGCCCCTTGACATGGGATATACGGATGAAAATTGCTATTGGGACAGCAAAAGGGTCTGTTTTTTCATTTCTCTGTTTAAATTAAGAGACACATTGTATGAATGGAAAGATTAAAAAAAAAATATCGTTCTCGTTGATTGATCAAATTAATGTTTGTTTTGCATTATGGAACAGGCTAGCCTATATGCATGAAGGGTTGGAACCCAAAGTTGTGCACCGAGATATAAAATCCAGTAACATTCTTTTGGACAAAAGGTGGAATGCTAAAGTATCAGACTTTGGACTTGCCAAGCTGTTAGGCTCTGAGAAGAGCTTTGTGACTACACGTGTAATGGGGACATTTGGGTTAGTTTTTCCCTCAACCCTTTAAGTCATTTATGATATGATTCTTCCTTCAATACGTAGTGTTAGAGATTATAGTAAAACTACTCATGAGTCTTCATTCAATAGCTTTAGTTGTTCTGACTCCTGAACATGATCTCAAAGGAGTCTTTATAACCAAGTGGTCAATTCTTCCAACTGAAATCATGATTCATGATGAAACTATACATAGATCTTCACTTTATTGATTAAGCTCTAGGAATGAATCTTTTCATAGATCATTTATTATTTTAACCACTAATTTTCTGCAGATATGTTTCACCTGAGTATGCAAGCACGGGAATGCTCAATGAGGGAAGTGATGTGTATAGCTTTGGAGTTCTACTCATGGAGATAATTACAGGACGAAGTCCCATTGATTATTCTAGACCACCTGGAGAGGTAATTCCAGGATTTCTCCACCTTTCTTTTGTAGCACTCCATGAAACACTGGAATCTTACATCTTTTTGTACTCTTATGTGGTTCAGATGAATTTGGTTGATTGGTTCAAGGGAATGGTAGCAAGTCGTCGTGGTGAAGAGCTGGTAGATCCTTTGATTGAGGTTCAGCCCTCTCCAAGATCTTTGAAGCGAGCTTTACTGGTTTGCCTGCGCTGTATAGATTTGGATGTTAGTAAGCGACCAAAGATGGGTCAAATTGTTCATATGCTTGAGGCAGATGATTTCCCCTTTCGTTCTGTAAGTCCTTCTTCCTGGCCACTCTTTCACTTTCCACATGGCACATATCCATTCCATAAAGACTAATAAAAACAAATTATAATCCATCACTTGACGCATACTAGTCTAAGATTTTGAGTATAATACAAGTACTTATAGATGTAAAATGAAATTTTTAACCCAAAATATGATGGGTAGTGGTGTCAGATTTATTTAGTAAATTGTAATTTTATGGCAAAAGTGTTGATTTCTGCTTCATACGATATCTAACTACAAATTATTTGATAGGAACTTCGTACGATAAGAGAGAAAGAGCCTGTTCCTTCTTTGCATTCAACTGTTCCCCGTAAAGTTCCATATCCCCCTAAAAATGTGGAGTCCATTGAACCGTCCAGATGGAGATGATTGTAATACTGGTTCCTTGTGCCAATTAATTTGGATACCGAAATCTTATTTGTTGTAATGTAGTGAGATTCGATTTGTTGTATCGCAAGCCATTGTGCATATATCTTTTTACAGCGAAGTTGTCCCCCTTCCCTTCAGTTCAGTTCTTAACACCATTTTGTTGTATTTCATTTTCTTGTGAAGAGGTAGCCATTTTGTAAATATACGCATCTCTCTCTCTCCATAATTTTACTACCTTGCATTTGGAGAGGCAATATTTCTACAATAAACAATACTTATTCAAGAACTTCGGTCTCTTCTTCCCATTCCGATAGGTTAATAATAGAGTTGTCAATCCGCACAAGTTCTTATGAATTGCAGCAATATAAGAAGGTTGTTGGGGTTTGATGAGTATTCAAGTAGAGTGGAGAATCTTGTCCCGAGAGTTAGTTATTAAGGTGAAAAATTAATTTGCTTAAATTCCTTATAGAATATCTCATGCTACTTAATCTCGGGTATGGACATCCCATAATATCTTGGTTTCTATTAGTTGGTTGACTTTAGAGAACTGATTTCTTAACGACTACATTATGCGACACTTCAATCCAGAGCACTTCATTTGACTTTCTCGTTGGTAAGAGTCTTTTGCAAGTAGTTCTTTTTGGAGCTATTGGCCTTCAGTTTTGACATTAATTTGTGGGCATTCAAGAGTGAGATGAGAAAAAAAACACCGAAAATGAAATGGAATATTATTTTATCCAGACTACTTTTTTAAAATCTAACAGGTATTGACAGATATCAGATAAAAATTATATAGATCTTTGTATGTGGCGTTGCCACGCAGGTAGAAGACATCAAGAATAAGGTAGTTTGTGAATTGAGTTGAGTTGCTATCATGGTTGGTAAGTGACAGAGAGGGTGCAGGGACATCAATGACCATTTTTCAACGATGATAGCTCTGGTTCCTGACATTGAACTGAAACTACCCATCCAGATTCAGCTTGATTTCCCTGCATCTTGAAGCATGCTTGCTTCATCACATCAATTTCATACTGTAACAGAAATAAATAATAATTGTCCTCTGGCTTCCTTTCACCGGTTCTATAAGCACTCTAATCTACGCTCTAATTTACTATATAATTTATTGAATCAATACCTCTCTTTCTGCAGATATTTGTGTGGTTTGATTCCTTTGAATGACGATGTTCTCGTCACCTCAAGTTTGAAACACAGTTGACTCATGCAAACATGAAAATGGCGTCAAATAGAATCGATAAACTTTCCATACTCACCATATAAAAAGAAAAAGAGATCGCCTTTTGAAAAGGAATTCGTGTATCATGCCCCACAAACAAGTCCAATTCATTCTTCATTGATAAGATTTTTTTCTTTTCCTTTCATTAAAATAACCACAGCAAATGAGTATAAAATCCTTTTTTTTTTCCCCGGAGAAGGTGATTTTATGAAATAATTTTCGTGCCAAAACCTAATAAAAGAACAAAGAATAAAATTAGTTAAAATAAAAACAAAAGGATGAGCCATGTGAATATTTTTAGAAGTTTATCATTAATTTTTTAATGAGGTATTGTTATAAAACGTACAATTTTGTAAAAATAAACTTTTGTTTGTAATAAGGTCTTATTTGCAATACAAATAGCTTTTAGTTTTTGAAGAAAAGAAAAAAACCAGACATGTGGACTCTTCAATGCTATACTTCAATTGATCTTATAGCTGGATGTTTTCGGACGCAGTTCGCCAGGATCAACACTTTGTTCCTAATCAAAGTTTTGTTCTCTTTAGTTTTATGATTTTACCAAAGAAAAAAAATAAAGTTAATAAAACCTAATTAACAAGGAAAGAAACAAAATATGGGGTGGTGAACTGAATTCTGATGTTTGGAATTTTAATAAATGGTTTCAGGCCAAAGTTAATGCTAGTAAATGGTTACCATTGTGTGTGATATTTAATTATTTATGATGAAAGGTGTCCTGTCCCCACGGCAAAATGCATCGAGCGGCCCCAAATGAAAGAAAAGCCAAGATTCGCTATCAATGTGACACGTGGGGCATCCCAAAATTCGCTTTGAGCACCTCCAGCCCCGCGCGCTAAGTTATTTCACAAAGCGCCAAAACCAATCTGCTTTTCCCAATTCGCCTTTCGGCGTCCTCATTTAATTTAATTAATATTAAAAATTAAAATTTAGATTCCTTACTAATTTATAATCTATCTCAATAACTTAAATTAATATGTTTAAATATAAATTGTATTAAATCATTCAAATGGCTTAGTTGTTTTTATCTAAATTATATATTTGTGTAGAATATAAAATTTTTTTATGATAAATAGAACTAAACAAATAGTAAAGTTTTAAAAAGAATAAAGTGTAAATTATTAATTAAATTAAAATTTAAAAAGAAATTACTAAAAGATTAAAATTTTTTGGCAAACGAAGAGAGTAATTAAATAAAAGGAAATTAAAAAAAATATATATATATATATATATATATTTTTTTTTACAAAAAGAAAAGGCTAGCAAGCACGTAAACGGCCGCACCTCTTCGGGCGCGAGATCTATTTCATCTTCTTCATTTCACTTGTTGACAAAGGGATTGGCTGGCCCTGAGCTATTAGCTATGGACCAGAAGCTGATTGAGAGGTTGGAGTCGGCGGTGTCACGCTTGGAGGCGCTGTCGACCGGATTCCATTCTCGCGTTGGAGATGCTGCCGTTCTCTCCGGCGCCGAAGTGGTGGTGGATCCATCGATTATTGCCTTTGGCGATCTGATGGACCAGTATATCGGTAGGTTTTCGACTGCTGCAGAGAAGATTGGAGGTCAAGTCCTGCAGGCCTCGAAGCTTGTGCAAGAAGCTTTTGCTGTTCAGAAAGAGCTTTTGATTAAGGTTAAGCAGACTCAGGTTAGTGCTTCCACGATATTTCTCTCTAATTTTTGTTTTGAGTTTTTTGTTTTTGCTTTCAAGTGCATCTCTGCTGTGCGAGCAGCTATTCCTGCATATTAAGCTTCTGTGCAATGAGGGAACGCTCATCTGAATCGGTTGATTTTGGTGCGGAATAACGGATTTCTCTAGCATCATTTGGTCAATGTGAAGAAATTATTTACATTTTAATATTATCCTCTGCAGCATACTATTTACCGTCTATTGTTTTCTAGCAAGTGAACTAAATATAATGGCATGCTTAGTTAGCTACCTGAGATTGTTACTATGGATCCATGGATTTGATTGCTCATTTGCTATTGGCTATAAGATCAATAGACTGTGTGGATTTGCTGAATATTTGAACTTTCCTTCTGAACATAATAGTGAAAACCCATGCTTTATGGAATTCTAGGATGTCCCATTACAAGTGGAAAGTCTGATCGGGGGTTCTTAGAAGAATGAAAGAGAGGGAAAATGTGCCTTGTTACTAGTTGAAATCCTGAAATAAGCTGACAATTATTGTAGTATAATCTCTGATACAGTGGAGGTTACAATTTTTCTGGAAACAAACGATTTCTTCTTTCATGTTTATGTAACTGTGTTGGTTAATCTGAATACTATGAACTGAACGAGAATTGAATTCCATTAGTAGGAAAAGGGAACATAGATAATTGATTGTTTTGTAAGTATTTTTTTTTCCAGTATATGTCGTGGTGAATCTTAATGAAATAGTAATAACTGACATATCTTCACTACACAGAAGCCTGACAATGCTGGATTGGCTGAATTTCTGAAACCACTGAATGAAGTGATTGTAAAAGCTAATGCAACGACAGAAGGACGGAGATCTGATTATTTTAACCACTTGAAGGCTGCTGTTGACAGTCTCTCTGCTCTTGCATGGATTGCATATATGGGGAAGGATTGTGGTTAGTGATGCATGATTGTTTCTATGGGGAACTCTTATCTTCTGGTTTCTTATTTATCTTCTGTTGTTTCAAGGTATGAGTATGCCCATTGCACATGTGGAAGAAAGCTGGCAAATGGCTGAGTTTTACTGTAACAAGGTATTCTCCATGCATGCTAGAAGCTTGCTAATTTGTGAGACTGAAAAACTTTCATGACTTACTGGTTGTTTGGTCTCCTCTTGTTCACATTGAGGAGGAACCAATAAAGGAGTTCTTTGCAAGTGAAATGGCTTTGGTACTTTTGTTGTTGTATTATTATTATTATTTTTTGTTGTTGTTGTTGTTGTTGTATTATTAGTTTAGCCAACATTCCCTTTTTCTTGTATTGAGAGAAAAATTTTCATTTACTCGAATATGTTTATGTTACTCTCTGCTTGAGCCTCCAGTTTATAATAGCATAGTGGCTGAGGAACGAAATAAATGGTGATCAGCAAGTGCAGTATTTTGGTGCACAGACTTAATAGATTTGATTTTAAATTTTATCTTGTATTTCTTTTTGGCAATATCTGAGGTGCAGAATTATGTGTGCTGTTCTTGTATTAAACTTATGGACATTTTGTTGCACTTTCCTTATTTCATTGTGGTTGCTATAACATGCATTCTCTTGTTTTCTGGGTGATAATCAGGTGCTTGTAGAATATAGAAATAAAGATCCAAATCATGTTGAGTGGGCCAAAGCTCTTAAAGAGTTATATCTACCTGGTCTGAGAGATTATGTCAAGAGTTTTTATCCTTTAGGCCCTCTATGGAGTTCAACAGGAAAATCAATTGCTCCACCAAAAGCTCCTGCACCTGCTCCACCACCTCCACCACCTGCTTCTCTCCTTAGTTCAGAATCATCACAGGCTTCATCCTCCAAGCCAAAGGAGGGAATGTCAGCTGTTTTTCAACAAATTAGCACAGGGAATGTCACTGCAGGTAGCTTATTCCCACTTTTTTAGTGCTTGATTGTGTGTTTGGCTTTTATGAACCAGAACTTTTTCCCACTAGGTTTGAAGAAGGTTACAGATGATATGAAGGCAAAGAATCGTGCAGATAGAACTGGAATTGTTGGTGCTACTGAAAAAGAAACCCGTGCGAGTTCGAAAGTGTTCTCTAAAGCAGGACCTCCAAAGTTAGAACTTCAAAGGGGTCGCAAGTAGGTTTCTGCATGCGTGTGATTTCAGTTCATCAGTGTTCCATCAACATCAACCTCACTATTCTTTTTCCATTGCAGGTGGGTTGTTGAGAACCAAATTGGGCAGAAAGGCTTAGTTATTGATGATTGTGATTCAAAGCAGTCTGTATACATTTATGGGTGCAAAGATTCTGTTTTGCAGATTCAAGGTATTTATAAATATGTGACAAGTTTAGTTCCCTAGTCAGCATATTAAAATGTTATGCTACCTAACTATGGACGCTTGATGAAAAGGTTACAAGTGATTTGATGACTTCTAAACAATTTGCAGGCAAGGTTAACAATATAACTATTGACAACTGCGCCAAGATGGGAGTTGTATTTAAGGTTGGTAAGGAACACAGGAAGTAATGGTTTTAAGGGCTTGATTGAGAATTTTGAATTAGAGTTCTCCAAAGCAATTCATATCGGAGGCCATTATAAATTCATTTTGCTATGTGCTTAAAATGTAGGATGTTGTTGCAGCTTTTGAGATTGTAAACTCTAATGGGGTTGAGGTGCAATGTCAGGTAACCCACTTCTCCATCCTCTTGTTATGATCATCTTTATTTTTTGAGGGCTTACTCTTCTGTGAATGAAAACTTTATTTTGGTTCATCCTCTTTAACTAATATAGGGTTTAGCTCCAACAATCTCGGTGGACAACGCTTCTGGCTGCCAGCTTTATCTGAGCAAAGATTCTTTAAAAACATCCATATCTACAGCCAAGTCAAGCGAGATCAATGTGCTGCTACCTGGTGCTGAGCCTGATGGTGATTGGGTATGTTTTTACATATCTTCTCTATCGGTCTATTATGTATTTAGCATTGAAAAGTTTTGGTTGCTGATGTTTGGATCAGATAAGATACTTCATGCAATCATCAAAGTCATATGTAGCCTTGTATTCTTGTTTTGCTAGAATGGCATGAAATATTTGAAGTATTGGGATATGGAAATGTCTAACAAGAATATTAGCTTTAGCTTATTACTAGTTAGTGAAAATTCTGGAACAAATGGCAATAATGTTTAGCTCCAGCCTTTTACTAATTAATGAATAGTCTTTCTTGCATGTTAATGCAAAACGAATCTACATATTCATGTGGCTTATGCATGGCTAAAAAAATATTTCCCACAAAAGCTTCTGCTACAAAATTACCTCTCTTAAAAGAGTTAAAGAAAAGATCATCTTGTATGCTGAGGGAATGAATAAATATAAACTACATCAAAAGGCAACCTTTACTTTCGCAAAGGGCAGTTTTTGGTGGTAATGATGTAGCTTGAGTTCATTTGAAAATTGGAGATTATAACATGGAATTAATTTATTGTTCTGATAATTATGAAATTATGAATGTCTTTTTTTTTTTTTGGTAGAATATGGATGGTGATAGAAACGTGGAAACACAGCTGGAATTATCTTATTAAACTGATGAAACAGTAGCAGGAAAAAGAAACCAAGAAAAGTCACACACTCCCTAACTTTTGAGTGGTTAGGGTCTCACTCCTCACAAAGACAGCAAAACAATACACACTCCCCTAACAGCATGAAACCCTAGGAAATAACACTGTAGCAGTGGGTCCCATCCCACACACATGGCAACAAGGAAACATAACAGCAAAATATAACATAGGTTAACAAACTTCCCTCTTGGGCTCAAACAGGCCCATTAACTCCCTCCTCTGGCTGCTAGACAAGTTGCTGTCTTTTTGTGGATCTCTTATAAACCATAGTGGGCTTGGTAGGCCCATCATTGCCCCCCTCTAAAAGCTTCACCTTGTCCTCAAGGTGAAAGTGAGGAAATTGCAGCACCATTGCCTCAAAATCTTCCCAAGTCGAATCACAGTCGGGCAATTTTTTTCCTATAAGTACTTGCTTTGTGCCATCTGTCATTTTCCTTCTCTTCTTAACCTCTTCAGGTTCAGCATGTAATTCATACTGATAAGTAAGAGATTCAGGTAGAGGCTGTACCTCAATGTATGGAGAAACAGATTTTTTTAATTGTGAGACATGGAAGACTGGATGAATCCTTGCTGTTTCAGGTAATTTCAGCTGATATGCTACCTGTCCAATCTTTTCCAGCACCTAGTAGGGACCATAGAACTTGGGAGATAGCTTCTCATTGCTCTTCTTGGCCAAATTCTTCAACCTATAGGGCTGTATCTTCAAATATGCACTGTCTCCCACTTCAAACTGCACCTCTCTTCTCTTCTTATCAGCTTGAGTCTTCATTCGGCTTTGAGTGAAGTCTAGGTGAGCTTTCAACCTTTCAAGCAACCCGTTCCTCTCATTGAGCTGTTCATTCACTTCTTCTACAAATGTGCAATCCTCTCTCCATTTCAAAAGAGTAGGTGGATTGAGGCCATATAAAGCCTTAAATGGGGTTATATTTGTGGAGCAATTATAGCTGGTGTTGTACCATTATTCAGCCCATGGCAACCATCTCACCCATAGTTTGGAGACTCACTTGTAAAGCACCTTAACTATGTCTTCAAGCTCCAATTAACTACTTCGGTTTGACCGTCAGTCTATGGGTGATATCCCGAACTATATTTAAGAGTAGTCCCAGATTGAGTGAATAATTCCTCCAAACCTGATTGATGAATACCCAATCACTTTTGGAAATTTTGGATTTTGGAAATCCATGCAACTTAACCACCTCTTTAACAAACACTTCAGCTACATTCCTCGCAATGAATGGGTGAGACAAGGGGATAAAATGGGCATATTTGGTAAGCCGGTCAATGACTACCACTATGGTGTCAAACCTACTAGACTTGGGCAATCCCACAATAAAATTCATGCAAATGTCTTCCCAGACCGGATTCGGAATTGGCAGTGATTGAAGTAGCTCAGCTGGGTTAAGTGCCTCATACTTGTTTCTTTGGGAAACCACACACCTTGCCACATATTGCTGCACATCAGTCTTCATTCCCTCCCAATAAGCAACAGCTGACAACCTCTTATAAGTTCTGAAATATCCCGAATGTTCCCCTAATGGTGAGTTATGGAATTCACATATCAGCTCCTGTGTCTTGGGAGAACTTCTGGGTAGTACCAATCTGTCTTTGTACAATAGACATTCATTTTTAATGCTATAGTCAGCTGGTGTTTGCTTCCCAAGCATTAAATTCTGCCAAATAGTTTTCATATTCTCATCTTTGTTAATCTATGCCTCAAACTCCTCAATCCCCTCATATTGCCACATAGAGTATGCATTCAATTTGGTCACCCGTTCTTCTCTTCGTGACAAGGCATTTGCTGCCTTATTTTCTTTGCCCAGCTTATATTGGATCTGAAATTTGTAACCCATCAACTTGCTCAACCATTTCTTTTGATCTGGATCTATTACCCTTTGCTTTAATAAGCACTTCAAGGCCTTTTGACCTGTTTTTATAACAAAAGAATGCCCTGAAAAATAGTGTTCCCATTTCTTGATAGCTAGTACTATGGCCATTACCTCTTTTATAAAACTGATCCTTGCCTCACTTTTACTGAAAATCATTGACTAAAGTAGGCAATTGGTCTCCCTTGTTGCATCAAAACTGCTCCAACCCCATTGCCCGAAGCATATGCTTCTATCTCAAAGGGAAGTGCAAAATTGAGCATGGCCATGACAAGTGCTTGCACTATGGTTGTCTTTAAGTTCTCAAATGCTTGTTGGGCTCTCTCTCCCCACTTGAATGAGTCTTTCTTGAGCAGCTTAGTTAAAGGGTGAAGCTATCTTCCCATAATCCTTTATAAATTTTTGGTAATAACTTGTAAGTCCGAGAAAACCCCTTAATGCCTTCAAATCTCTAAGCATGGGCTACTTCACTATTGCTTCTATTTTGGAAGGATAAGCTTGGACCTCTTTGGCCGAAATGATGTGGCCTAAGTACTTGAGGTTTTGCTTCCTGAAAGCACATTTCTTTGGACTGATGACCAGCTGATTCTGCTTCAACAGCTGCAATGCATCTCTCAAATGGCATAAGTGTGCCTCCAAACTCAAGCTATGAACTAGTATATCGTTGAAGAACACAAGTATTGACTTCCTCAAGTGTTTTCTAAAGACGTCATTCATAAGCGATTGAAAGATTGCCGGGGCATTTGTAAGCCCAAAAGGCATCACAAGAAACTCGTAATGCCCATCATGTGTTCTAAATGTTGTCTTGTGTTCATCCCCCGACATGATGCGAATTTGATGGTATCCCGACTTAAGATCAAGCTTAGAAAACAGTTTTGTTCCACCCAATTCATCTAAGAGTTCATCAATTGCCAGGATAGGATACTTGTTGGGAACCATAACTTTGTTCAGGGTTCGGTAGTCCACACAAAGTCTCTAACTTCCATCTTTCTTCTTTACCAATAACATCGAACTAGAATAAGAGCTGTTACTAGGCCTTATAATTCTAGCATCTAACATCTCTTTAACTAATCTTTCAATCTCAGATTTTTAGGGATGGGCATATCAGTAAGGCCTTATATTTAGTGCTTGAGATCCTTCTTTGATCACAATAGCATGATCCTTTGACTGGTGTGGAGATAAGCTCTTAAGTGGTTCACAAACTTATGGAATTTGACTTAACAACCCCTGAATCTCATCCTACAACGGTTGTGTTAGTTATCTCTTTCTGAACAGATCTGTATTCAAGTAACCCTCCCCTTTACTTGTTAAAGCTTCCTTAATGGCCTTGAAGGAACCTCTAGTGTGGGTCAACATTGGGTCACCCTTCAAACCAATCCACTTCTTTCCCACAGGAATCTTCATGTATGTTTGTCCCTAATTCACTCGTGTCTCTCCAAGGGACTTGAGCCAAGCAATCCCTCTCTCCAAGGGACTTGAGCCAAACAATTCCTAAAACCAAATCTACATTGCCAAGGTTAAAGGGATAGAATGTTTGCTTGACCACCAGCTCTTGTAATTCAAATTCTACTTCTCAACATACGTCCTTGGAATAAGTCTTTCTCCCATTTCCAAAGGTTGTGGAATAATAATTAGTCTGTGGCACTGAAATACAGAATTCCCTTACCAATTCCTGATATGAAATTATGGGTGGCCCCAATATTAATTAGCACCAACACTCTCCTCCCATTAAGTAATCCCATAAGCTTTATAGTTTGTGACTTGTTAATCCTGCGGCTGTAGTCTTGGACAACTCAAATTGTGCCATACTCTTTCCTTGCTCTTCACCTTTGACATCTTCAAACACTTCCTCCCCTTCCTTTGCACTAGCATCCTCCTCAACAATTAACATCTTAAGCTGATTTCCCTTATATTTATGGTTGGGTCCAAATTTTTCTTTGCGTTTAAAGCATAGCCCCAACTCCCGTCGTCTATTAATCTCCACTTCAGTGAGCCCTTACCTGGTACCTCCCTTATTACTGCTCCCACTACTACCAGGGGTAGAAATAAGAATAGTACCCTTGTTAACAGAATTTTTAGACGCTTCCTCCAACTTCACCTCATCACTCTTACAAGTAGGACTACTCGAAGTGCTCTTAGGAGTGTCAAAGAACCTAGAATACCGCAAATTGGGAGGTTTAATGCTACTTCACCTAGACCTACCTACATTTTTGTTACTTTGAGACTTCTTTTCTTCTTTCACCTTTTGCAACACCATATTATTCCCCTCAACTTGAAAAGCCAGATTCATAAGGTTTTGTAGGTTCTTGGGTTGCAACAATCTAACCTCAGCTCTCACCTCTTCGACCAACCCATTCTTAAAAATGCCTATTAAAATATCTTCAAGTATTTTAGTTAGAGGGGTTGAAATAAGTTCAAACCTATCTCTATACTCAGACAATGTCCCCTCTTGCTTGAGCCTGGCTAGCTGCTCATAGTTGTCCCTTAATTGATGGCAGTGAAATTGTTCCATCACAGCTTGCTTAAGTTCCCTCCAGTTATCCATCGGTTTTCGAGTCTCCACCCATTGGAACCAATTCAAAACCCGTCCCTCCATGCCCACTGTTGCAGCATCAAGTTTCTCTTCCTCTGGTACGCCATTCATAGCAAAGTAACGATCCATTCTGAATAGCCATCCAATCGGGTCCTCACCTAAAAACAAAGGCAGCTCCAAACGTCGGAACTTTTGCCCATCTTTCTTGTCAGCACCTTTTGTTATAGGGGAAATTGTCACCTCAAACCAAGCTCGTCTCACCTTGCCGAGCGTCGCCACCACCCTCAGGTTGCACTATGTGTTCCGTCGCACCTCTCTGTTGGTCATGAGTTTGCATTTCCATTGCATCTCTCTCTGGGTCACGAGTTTGCTATTGCACCATCATGTCAAGCGTTCGTTGAACAGCTGTAATCTGGTCCTGAAGCTGAGTCACGAGCTGCTTCACACCAGCAACATCACCACATGTCTCTGATAAGTCCTTCTCAACACTCTACACGGACCTCCATTTTAATATTAACCATGCCCTAGGTCGGTCCAGGTCTAATACCAAGATGATAGAAACATGGAAACACAGCTGGAATTATCTCATTAAACTGATGAACAGTAGAAGGAAAAAGAAATCAAGAAAAGTCACATACTCCCTAACTTTCGAGTGGTTAGGGTCTCACTCCTCACAGAGACGGCAAAACAATGCACACTCCTAACAGCATGAAACCCTAGGAAATAACACTGCAGCAGGGGGTCCCATCCCACACACATGGCAACAACAAAACATAAAAGCAAAATATAACATAGGTTAACAAACTTCCCTCTTGGGCTCAGACAGGTCCATTAACTCCCTCCTTTGGCTGCTGGACAAGTTGCTGTCTTTTTCTGGATCTCTTATAAACCATGGTGGGTTTGGTAGGCCCATCAGATGGCTATTTTATAAGTGCTGACTAGTTGCATCAATGTTAGTTAAATATAATTACTAAGTTTTTTAAGTAACACTGAATTACAATCGTATTATCTGTCTCAGGTGGAGCATTCGTTGCCACAGCAATATATTCATGTATTTAAGGATGGCCGATTTGAAACTACTCCAGCTTCCCACTCTGGAGGTTAATTTGACTAGTGATTTAGAGATTGTATATCTTAACCCAGTTCAACGGTTTGCTGTTTGTATGGTTTCTTCTACTTTTTTTCTTTGATTCATTTACAATCACATATAGGTGCAATATATTCATTCCTGGCTGTTTTTTCCGTTGGCTTATTGATCCAATGGAAACGTCTCAGCCATGTTTTTTTTCGGGGGTGAGTTGGCTTCTGCTTGAGTTTGTCTTGATTCTAGAGTTGCAGTATGCATTGTGCAACTGGTTTTGAGCTTTAAGAGGATCCAAGGAGTTGTGTTTTGTATTTTTCAGGATGTGTTTTTATTCTCAGGTTTGCATATTTTTGAGTATTTATGAAATCAATCGGTAACGCTGGTCCAGGTGATTTCCTTCTCAAGCGAGTTCCATTTGAGGCAATTAATGTCATGTTTCTTGGGAGATAAACGAAAGTTTGTGGGCTGGATGATTGTAGAATTCTTGTTTTTAATGTGGACTTTTTGATGTATCTTGTGTAAGAATGTTTTATATTTTATGATTAAATTCATATAGAAACTACAGTGCGTGTCAGCTTATGTCAAGATTTCAACTAGTAACAAGGCACATTTTCACCCTCTTTCATTCTCCTAAAATCCCCAATCAGACTTTCCGCATGTAATGGGACATCCGAGAATTCCATAAGGATAAAGAGCGGAGTTTCACTATTATGTTATGGAGGAAAGTTCGAATATTTAGCAAATCCACATGATCTATAAATCTTGTGGCCAATATCAAATGTGCAATCGAATCCTTGGATCCACAGTAACATAACATTCTCAGCAAGCCACCCATTGCATTTAGTTCATTTGCGCTACGTGGGATGTGCTTATCGTTTCAGGTATTTGTAGTCCTGAATTATGATTGTAATAGGAGAAATATATATATGTGGAATTATATATAAAATCCATATATATATAAAGACCAAACACTAGTTATTAAAAAATGTCCCGTGATATGGTAAATTAAATGTGGCATATAAAAAGATTTATCCTATAATACATTATATTTTTAAATTAAAAGAATGCAACATAAGTTATTATATGAATACTAAATTACCAGTATTTTTCATTCTATTTTATTGTAGGATATTTATAAGAATGAATAAATAGAGTAATTAATTAAGTGAACATAAATGGAGATATTTTTATATCTAATCAAATATATAATTAAACAATAATACGATAAATATCTAGAACTTTAAAGCAGAATTTAATTCCATGGTACGTATAAAACAAAATTGTCGAAAAGCTATTACTCTTGTTCTTTTTCTTTTTGTTCATGCTTTGATGTTTACGAGGTAAACTTCCAGTTAAGACTTGAGTCACAATTCTTAATCCGTATTCCCAGTTGCTCGTGTCTATTATAGGCAGACTAATCAATTGTATTTATATATCCAAATACTTAAGATGTATAATGTATTAACTATTAACTTTGGTTTAATGTGTGAATTCTAATACCTGGTATAGAAATAAAGTAAACTATATAAGACTTATTGTTAACTATTGATATTTTAAGTTCTTTTATATCCAGATTTTTCTTTAAAGTTATATCTTTTTATTATATTATTATAAGTTTGACATTAAGTGTAACATAAAATTCAAATTGACCAATGACCTAACTGAGCGGTAATAATAAAGTTGTAATTGGCTAATTTAATTTATTAATCTAATTCCAATCCGTATACTATTATTTTTCTATTGTAGTAAGCCACTAACACTAAGCCGTGATCACTATTAAATTGATTCCTCTTGAAAGGGAGATTGACCTATAAAGACTTGGCCAAAAATAAAACCAGAAAAAGGGGGGAAGAAATCGACCGCTAAATTAAAGTATAGACTCATTCAATTGACCTAGAAAGCATAGACTCGTTAAGCTGGTTTGGTGATGGGTAGGTGGAATGGAACTACACCAATCTGAGTAGCTAGGCATAGCATGGTGTGGTGCCGGCTAGTATCCATTGGCACCGCTTCCATGCAGATTGTTAGAAAGCATCACCGTTTTAGGCTTCGCTCGCTGTAGACAGTAGTAATGGACTCATCACTCTACTGGTCCCATCTGAAGCTACCAAGCAAGAATCAAATAAATTCTTCAATATATATATATATATATGATTTGATTAAATGAATAAGTGAGCAATCAGTTCTATCAAGACACTGTAAGTAAACCTTGAACGTTTGAACTTGTTTGAATAAAGCATTTGAGACAGCTTGACCCCATCACGTCTTTTTCAAATGATAAAGGAGTAAAGTATGGCCACTGTGTACCCATGCATGGGGCATATCACTGGAGGGAGTTAGAAAACAAACTTAATTCGCACCTCTTTGTCTTCACTGTTACAAGTGGCCAGTGGCCTTCACTCTTACCTGAGAAATAATCGGGTTGGGTCCACATATAAACAAATGGTGAGATTTAAGTACTCATTAATTTTAATTACTTGCGCTAGGTACGTAATTAATGAATTCTTATTCATTTACCGCATTACTACAGCGGCTTGCATTGTGCAAATGGAGGATTCAAAACTAGCTAACAAGTGTATACAGTTCACTTTAACCTAACTGATAGGAGATTATGCTACCTTATTCAGACATCTTGAATTTGAAACCTTTGTATGCCACGTGCCTATCAGATATTGGATGATTTGATAAAAAGCAACGGAGGATTCAAAGCTTTTCTCACAGGCTATTCCCAATGTATAGCCTGTGCTGTGATTGATCTCCGATTTCTTATGGTTTGTGTTTCTTCTTGGAATTCTTAATTATGATGGAACTGCTAGAGACCCTTGTTTATCCATATTTGGCGTGTGATGCGTATGCATGGAAGTTGTTTTATTTTTGGTCTCTGAGAGTTGAATTATTGAGGATGTTCTTAAAATTGTATTCTATATTATTTAATATTTCAATTATATATATTTTTTATAAATAATTTTTACCTTCGAGATTTAATTTAAACAATTTAGAAATCAAATAGAGAAGAATAAAAGGGTGAAGAGTTAAAAAGCCAAAAAAAGAAAAAGGGAAGCCAACCCAATCATCTATATATGGGGTTTATCGTTTACTGGTTTGCTTCTTATGTGGTTCTGTTTCAAGCTTTCAACCCCTTTACGCACGAAAAGGAAGAGGAATAAAGTTAGCTTATGCGTCACTTGGGATTGGAGAAACTTTCACGCTCAAGAGTGAGACCTTTTTTTATTCTACATTCTCCAATTTATTCACTCCAATTCATTCATTGTGTTATTTCTATCATTTACCCAGTCAGTTTACTTCATTTATTGAAGTTGACTAATTTTTATTTTTGTCCCAACTCTTCAACTCAAGAACAAGAAACTTCCTTCTACTGTACAGGTGGTGGATCAATTATTCTGGGCCGGTAGTAATTTTGTTATTGATATTCATGAGATATATCATATGTTTGATTATATATATATATATCAACTTATTGATGATTTATTTATTTCATATACTCCCTCCGGTCCTATATATAAGACCTTTTGCCTTGGTCCTAAATATAAGATCCTTTACAGTGTACGAGGTGGTATTTATTATGCATTTCCAAAAAAATGCCCCTATTTAATGCATTCAAAGAGAAAAAAAGAGAGATTAAATAAGGGTAGTTTTAGAAAAATGTTAAAATTTTTAAAGAAATTGAGGTAGTTAATTAGTTTTAACTTCTTTTCTTAATTCGCGTGATTCGGTTAAAATGGTCTTATATATAGGACCAGAGGGAGTATTTCATTATTAAGATTACAATAAAATAGTTAATTTGGATAGTCTTTATATTAATTGAATCATTCAAAAGAAACACGTATGGTCTCCTTTTTAATTGATTTGGTAACGTTTTAAATATTTATCAGTTACATTACACGTGGTCACAACTTAAAATCTCTTGGAGTAACTCTGAACATTCCGATATACAGTGTTTTTTGTTTGGTGAAAGTGATATATAACAGCTAGCTAGCACATACTGCTATATATTTTTAGTTGGTTGAATGTGACACACTGAATGTAAAAACTTTAGTGGAGAAATTATGTTTTGAGAGATTTTTAGCATGCATCCTGTGCATATACTATCAAGGGTTAAGATTTATTTTATATATTAAATAAGAATTATTCAAGTCATTTCAAACAAATTAGAGAGAGAGAGAGAGAGAGAGAGAGAGAGGTGAAATGTATATCAGTGTATTAAGAGTTCTGGTCAGCTGTATTGTTTTTCTTAGCAATGTATACAGATATTAGTCTCTATATATAATAGAAAAACAATAAATATTGAACGAGGAATATACGGGCAGTCAATGCACTTAAATAGATGAAACCGACCAACACGAAAAGAAATACTCAGAGTTGCTTTTAGTCTCCGAAGTCCAAACATACTCACAGTCTTTCTACCCTTTCAAATTCTATTTCCCCTTCCCCACGTCACCTCTTTATTTTTCTTCCCTTTGTTTTATAGGCTTTAAATTTCCCCTATAAATCCAAATCGTATCCACTTCAAAGTCTGAACTACTACAACACTCGAAATTTATTGGTGCTCTTCAAGCCATGGCTTCTTCTACTCCTTCTCAGTCTTCCATCCTCCTCTGCCTTTCTCTCATCATCGTATTCACTTTTTGCTTTGCTGGTTAGTTCTTCATTTTTCTGTGCTCTCTCATTCATTACTTTTTCGGGCTTTCAATTTCATGTTTTCCGGGAAAGTTGAGAATCCATATAAAAGAACTAGTGTTACCTTCTTGGTGAAATTTCTCGGGAAAGTTAAAAGGTTTGTACGCTTTTCATTTGGCAACAGGAATTAGATTTGCTGATCGATTCTAACTCGTGAAACTAAGAACAACCACTATGTTATGGTTTAAGCTTAGCTCTCTTACACTAAGGGAACAACTTCCTCACTGGTGAATTTTGGATTTTGAATTGATTTTGAGTAGAATTGAACATCATGGGTCTCAATATTTTGTTTATGGGGAAAGTGAAAACTTCTCATTTTAAGCAGTATGAATTGAATATTGAAATTTGGAAATAATAATCTATGCAACTAAGAATAACCACAACGTTATGCTTTAATTGCTATACACTTCAGAAACAGCTACGTTTCTCTTTAATTTTCGATCTTGAATTGATTTAACTTCATGGGCCTTTCTCTCTGTTTTTCCGTCTTTCAGAGTCGCAATCTTTCATCGGTGTGAACTACGGCCAGGTCGCCGACAATCTTCCGCCGCCGGAGGCAACGGTCAAGCTCCTGCAGTCCACAACCATCGGGAAAGTCCGACTTTACGGCGCTGATCCAGCGATCCTCAAAGCCCTCGCTAACTCTGGCATCGGAGTCATCATCGCCTCAGCGAACGGCGACATTCCGAGTCTCGCCTCCGGCCCGGCCGCGGCCACCCAATGGATCAATACCAATGTGCTTCCTTATTACCCGGCCACCAACGTCACGCTCATCTCCGTCGGAAACGAGGTGATGACCTCCGGCGACCAGAATCTGATCTCGCAGGTTGTCCCGGCAATGCGAAATCTCCAAAGTGCCCTCAGCTCGGCCTCATTGGGCGGCAAGGTCAAAGTTTCCACCGTACATTCCATGGCGGTGTTGACCCAGTCGGATCCTCCATCATCGGGATTGTTCAATCCGACACAGCAGGACACGATGAAGCAGATGCTGGCGTTCCTGAAGGATAACAAATCACCCTTCACGATCAACCCGTACCCGTACTTCGCGTACAAGAGCGACCCCAGACCCGAAACACTGGCATTCTGCCTGTTCCAACCGAACTCGGGTCGGGTCGATTCGGGCAACGGCAAACTTTACACCAACATGTTCGATGCTCAGGTCAGTGACCTTTTCTTAAAATCTTTTTTTTTTTGGGAAAAAAAAGATGCAGCGGAGTTACTAGAATTTTATATTCAATATTTACTGGGCAAAAAAATTATATTCTATATTTTATTATTTCTATAAAAAATGGCTAAATAAAAAAGAGAATTTCATAAGAATAAAATAAATTGACAAATAGTACATACTCTGAATTATATTTATATTTATACTTTTCCGATTCACAAGGCATTTTGTATTAATTATATATATATATTAAAAAAATTATTTTTTTAATTAAAATTAATATAAAAAGTATTCATATTTCTTATTTCATCCTCATTAAATATCTTATTTTATTATTATTATAAAATTTTAAATGAGAAGATAAAAAATATTAAAAATATAAATAAAATAAAAAAAAATCTAATATCGTGTAATTTATTATAGATAAAAAATTTATTATATCATTAAACAAAGATGAAGGGTTGACCTGGCAGACAATCGAAGTCCTCGTCTGTTTTCCATGTTATTGCCACGTGTCTAACCTGTTAACTTTCTTTCTGGATTCTTACTCGCGAAGGATGTACTGTTAAAACAATTTTGTAGATGTCTGTAACGTTTCACTCTGTAATTTCCAACTAAACATTATAGTCTACTCACTCTGTATATGCTTGTTCAGGTGAATTTTAGGCAGTTTCCAAGTGTTTATATGTCGTTAAAATGAAATTGTCATAATATATACATACATACATATATATATATATAGACAGGGAGAGAAAGAGAGAGGCAAATTTATACACACCACACCACCATACTCAATTGAAAAGAATTGGCCTTCCACAAGTGAAAGAATGCGTTTAAAAGCCCCCCCCAAAAAAAAAAAGATCAGCATTAGTTGAATTTACAGGACGCACCAAACTGATCAATGTTCATTTTCCATTATTGTAATGATTGCCTTCATATAATTTCCATGGTGATTGAACTGGACTACGTCATATATATACAAGGATGAGGAGGTTACGATGCCATTTTAATTTATGATGTGCTTTGTTGACTAGTTAATTTGTCTTACAAGGAAAAATATACCATGATATAACAATGAGGCCGCATTAATTAATTAATTAATTTTTCTTAAAACTTTCTCAGTACCAAAATTTCGAACTTTTCTTTTTCTTATGAAGTAAATCCCATCCAAACACATCTCGTAAATCAAGAATTTTATTTGGCATCGTTAATAATATTTGAGGACAGGCTGGATATTAACAATGTGTCCACAAAGTCTTCCAAAGTTTCAATAATTGTCGGACATTTGTGAATGACTAAATATGCCAAATCCTTAACCTTTTTTTCCCTCATGGAGAAAAGTGAAAGTGAAAATGAATATGGCTCATGTCAAGTGGGTGAGTGAAGTGAATCGTTTCAATAATTGTGTTCTTATTCTAGGGATCTGTTTGACATGATATATAACAAAAGAGATTCTTTTTTTTGGATTATCATATGTGTAATGATGGACTAGTAACTTGTGTTTGGTATTACTGAGAGGGGACGACAAAATTCTACTGCTGATGGAAATCCATTCTTGATCAACAAAATTTCTATCATGTCTTTGTAACATTATTTAACAATTCTATTTTATTATTATTATTATTATTGAATAGAAGCAGGAGGATTATTTCTCATCCTGAGAATTTAGAGGCTAAAGAACTAGTTTGGCACAAAACAATCTGAAAAGATCAAATCAAAACAACTAATTAAGAAAACTAGTTGAATGAAAGATTAATTATATGATAGTTTTTGTGTGTTAAGCAGGTGGATGCAGTACATTCAGCTTTAGGGGCGATGGGCTATGAGGACATGGAGATAGTGGTTGCAGAGACAGGATGGGCCTCACGTGGGGACCCGAATGAAGTGGGGCCCAGCATGGAAAACGCCGAGGCCTACAATGGAAACCTGATTTCTCACCTTCGATCCATGGTGGGCACGCCTCTCATGCCAGGCAAATCTGTGGACACTTACATTTTTGCTCTCTACGATGAGAACAAGAAACCCGGTCCAGCTTCTGAAGGTGCTTTCGGCCTCTTCAAAACCGATCTCACCATGTCTTATGATGTTGGCCTTTCCAAGTCAAGCCAGCAGGTGTGACCAATATATATAAATTGATGTTTGTGCCTGCCTTTTTATTAATTAATAATTGAGATGAGATGAATAATTATTGTACGTGGTGATATATATATATATATATATATATTATAGGCTCCTACACCAACAGCTCCGGCGGGAGGGTGGTGCGTTCCGAAAGCCGGCGTGTCAGATGCTCAGTTGCAGGCAAATCTGGACTATGCATGCAGCCAGGTGGGCATAGATTGTGGGCCAATCCAAGCGGGGGGTGCTTGTTTTGATCCTAACACAGTTGCCTCTCACGCTGCCTATGCCATGAACCTCTACTACCACAAGTTTGGCAGAAATCCTTGGAACTGTGATTTCTCTCAATCTGCTACTCTCACTTCCCACAACCCTAGTAAGTGATTTCTCTAATTTTCCTTCTCATAACACTCTTCTTAATTTGCTTTTATATATATATATATATATATGTTACTACTAACTAACTACTTTTTCAGTTATTCATTCATTAGACAATGTCATCCACAATCTACTTGCTCTATTATTAGTATCACAAAACAAAAGAGAAACTCATGTGTCCTCAAAATTCTAATTCTAATGTATTAGCTCAATACAAGATTGTCTGATCAAAGAGATTGAAGTTCGAGTGACTCATCATTTTCTTTTTTTTTTGATAAATTTATTTTTTTTATAAATAGTGACTAATCATTTTCTGTTACAGAAATAAGCTGCAGAGAAAAATATGATGTTATCCTCATTAACAAATTTGCTGGCCTTCAATTTTCACAATTCCCAAAAGACTACTCTTTAGTTTTTTTTTTTTGGCCCCGGGTTTGAAACGAGTCACAAATCAAAGAATGATGTCTTAGTTTCCTGTCATATTTAGTTGTTTTTTTAATTACTTAATTAATCTTAGTTTCCTGTCATATTTAGTTGTTTTTCTAATTGCTTAATTAATTTCCTTCCTTTTTGCAGGTTATGATGGCTGCACTTATCCTGGTGGCAGCACCTAAAAAGGCAGAGACCTTAGTTTATTGTCCCAAAAAAAATGTGGATAGACTGAATTGGAATTAATCTAACGAATAAGGGAGCTATTTTTGGCCCTCATTATTTATGGCCTTTTAAATTTAACTTAAATTGTAGCAAGATATTCGAAGCTTGCTGTGTGTTGTATTACCAGCCCCTTTTAGTTTTGGAAACTCGGTGTTCTGTTTTCATTTGATCGCATTTAGTACATGCAGAATCTAATTCATTAAAGATATGTATGACGTATTATTTTAATTGGTTTATATATATGACGATTAAATTTTTAAATGCTAAAAAAAGGTTAAAACTTCGTGAGCTATAAACTTTGTTGGGGTTCTTAACAAGTGTGGATCATTAGTGTTAACATACCTTGTGCATATCAGCATATGTACAAAACTCAAGATGAGCTGTATGGTAGAGAGTTTATTAATATTGAATAGTGTAGCATCCCACACTTTTTATATAATTAACATTTATTATTGCATATGAACAAACCGGTTTATATTTTTAGATTTTATATTATTGTTATAGAAGGTCCTATGCACTTTTTTTTAGTGTTTTTATATTTTATATTGATATTAATACTGATTTAATATTAATTATAGGTAGATTTTACTTCTGTGCGATGCTGAGTGTTATTAGTTAATTTTATTGTGCGTTGTCTTATTTATATGAGGAGGACCAATGTCATATTTTATTGTCTAGTCTAACTATTTAAGTTAGAATGACAATTGTGTTTAAGATATGTGATTTAATTTATAATTATACAAAATATGATAGATGAAAAATATGATGGATGATGAAAATATGATAGGGAGATGACATCCCCCACCCCCAAAAACAAATATGGCTTATTTTCTTATATTTTGTATTCACGTATAGTTACATTGTATTTAAATAGTTTTTAAAAGAAGTTATTGAAAATTTTGCATTTATTGACATATTTTAGGGCCGATTTGCAAGGCCAAATGGAGGAAAGAAATATATTTGAAAAAATATTTAAAATAAAAATTACAATTATTGAAATAATTAAAATAATTGGGTTTACTATTATGTTAGTACACTTTGAAAAAGTGTTGATTACAAACTAGAATGGATTATGCATCTTGATTTGAGTGGGGCTGATAAAGAGAATTAAGAGTCACCTTTTATGACTTGTATAAAGATAGCAATCCAATCATTATGTGATGTTATTGTCCACATACAATCTTCTAAAAAATATTTTGGTTTTAATATAGTTCCCATCTATATCAAACTCCACAATCTTTTGACTTATCAAAGAGTTACATTGATAAAATATTTCACTAATGATAAATTTTAAGGGCATATTTGGTTTATCTTTTTCAAAACCAACCATCATTTTTAATCATGATTTTCTAAAAATATGTGTTTGATTAAATATAAACTATCTTTTTTAAAAATAAAAAATTAGTTAAATTATAGTTTTGGAAAATGAAGGAAATAGTCACTTTTTTATTAACAAAACCATGATTTTGGAAAATGAGGAGGATACTAACCAGTGGCGGACTTAGGACCCTAGGTCAGTGGGTGTAATTTTTTTTTTCAAATGATAGAAACTATTATCATATAAAGATATACTAAAATTATATAAAATTTTTACCTATAAAATTAAATATATTACATACTTTACAATTATTCTTGTCATGATTTCATATTTTGAAATTTTTGAATAATCAACCCATTATCAATGTTATTGAAGACATCTTTTTCAATATAAGTCACCAGATAATCATGTATCAATGCATCTTATTTGGGCTTACTTTTTTCTGGATAAAGTTTTATGTAGTTTACTTTGGAGTTTTATTTGGATATAAATTTAGTGGGTTCAAAAATAATACATATATGGGTACAAAATGGTAATTATAACATAAATATACATGTAATCTTGTGGAAGTGAGGGGGTGCACCCGGCCCCACTGAGACCAATGTAGGTTCTCCCCTGATACTAACTTTATATTATACATTTAAAAGTACTTTTAATTCTTATTATCTAAACAGATTTTTAGTCAAACTATGATTTTGTAGAAAGAATATCCAAATATAATAACTTATAACAAACTTATTTTTACCAAACTTTATTTATTTTAACTTACTTTTGTATAACTGAAAGCTAAACGAGCCATAATTATTTGAATTTTCAAAATAATTCCTTTTTTTCATAATTCCAGCATTGCAGTGCTTCATTAAAGGTAAGGTGATACCGTCAAAAGGCAATATTATTCGGTATGATTTCAACTGATGCACAAATTTGATATCTAACTTCAAAAAACACAACTCTTCAAAATGATTTCACCTTGTATCACCTGCATATAGATGTCGTGAATTCATTGAAACAAAAAAATAGATAAGGAAAAATTGTGAAACGAATGTTAAATAGAATCCATTTAGTACTAAAATAAAATGCTTAGGCAAATAGACATTAATCAACACCCAGTTATTACAAACTATGAAACATATAAATTTTGAAGTCATTCATATATTTATTGGATCTCCGAACCCGCACAACTCTTCAACATCTCATCCATTTTGGATGTTGAAGGAATGGGGCTATAAAATTGTTCGACACCCCCCCCCCCCGGTAGCCAAAAATAAAAAATAAAAAAAAGATCCATCACTTCAACATGTCGTACTAAGACATTAAATGGTGGTCTTCCTCCTTGATTGCCATTACTGCTATATATTTTGTAAGTTATATATATAGCTCAGTAAGAAATAAGTTATAAGATTTCGTTTTGAAAAGTTTATAATTTTGTTAACTTTTTTGTGACAGCTTCTATGATATTCATTTTGTATGGAGGGAATGTTAAGATTTTGACTTTCTCCAATTGATAAGTGCTAGGGAAATTAAAAGATAAAAATAGTAGGAAATAATCTACTAAGAAGAATGTGAGTAAGGATCTCACTCAAATAGTTCTTAATAGCCAAGGTTAAGAAAATCTCTAGTAGGCAAATGATGATTCTTATTTGATGATCAATGACTCAGAATACTTCTCCTATTTATAACGCATAAGAGATAGTAAAAATGATCAAAATAAAACAAAATAATCAGCTAAAATGTTTGAGCTAACAAACTTAACAGCTAGTAAATCAAATCTAAACTTATTCAAAGAAATTAGAAAATAACTACTCCTAAATTCCCTCAACAGCTTCTGCACGTTTTCTTCCTCAGTCTTTCTTATCCTTCACATGTGCATTGACCTAGAGTAAGTAATGGTCTCTCAACACTAATCCATCATACAAAACTTAAATTTGCTAAATACTATATTGCTGCACTTGACCTATTCCTTTTAATGTCAATAGACACATAGGAAACTAAAAAAGTAAGACTGTGATCCATTTACTCTCTTCTGTCATGCTAACAAAATTTTTGATAGTTAATAACTATATACAACAACAGACATTATCACATGTCCATGTTTTTATAATCGCTTATGGGAAGATAAAGATTTGCAAGAAAAAAAGGAAAGCAGGCACTTTGTGAATGGTATAGAAAGAATGATATTAATAAGATCAAATAAAATAAGAATCCTAGACAAGATTTATATGAGCATATCTTATCTCAATGCCATAAAGTGTTAAACTTTAGTGAAGCACAATAGGTCCTATTGTGTATGCACAAAATTCATTGATAAGCTGGATTATTAATCTTTAATGGAGTGTAAAGTCTTCAAGAGACTTCATTCTTACTTCAAGCAAATGTATAATTGATTATGAACCACCTCAATTTTATTTTTATTTGCATTCTACAAGGTTTTAATATAACCTAAATTTAGCACAAAATAGTTCACATGCAAAAGATACCACCCAAGTAATTTAGATAGTGCTCCTTCATCTGCAACTTCAACTAGATCATATTTGGCCAATGCACATCTCTCACATTATATGCTGCTACAAGTACACTTATATGCATGAGATTGTTATCCTTACTATGCATGCAGCAATATATATAATGATCTATACTATTTGTTTGCAGATGGAACACCAATAAAATGAACAAAAAGGTACAAACAACTAATGGAATCTAGAATATACATTTGTGGACCAAGTTTTTTTGCCACAAGATCCAATGATTCTTCCTTTTATGGTTCAGCTTTTCCCCCTTATATACAAGAGATTATTGTCTTTGCCAAGCACCAATATATATAACAATCTACATGTTCCCAAATAGAACACCAATAAAAGTAACAAAAAGGTACAAATAACTTATTGAATCTAGAATATACCTTTCTGGACAAAGTTTATCAGCCACAAGATCCAATGGTTCTTTCTTTTATAGTTCAGCCTTTTCCCTTTCTTTTCAATAGCTATTGAAGAAAAGCCTTTTCAGTAGGTTTCACTACAAGTTGTGTAGGTGCATGACACAATTAAGCAAAGTAAGAAATAAGTGACACTTGGTGACTAGGGAAAAAAAACTCAGAAACAAAGAATAAGTAGTGCATGATCAAGACTCATAAATCTAGCTAACACTGCCATATAAAATTACATACTACATCTCTTCCCCTTTTTTTCCAAAAAATAAAGAGAGAACCCACGTGATAGATTGCAAATAATCCACTTAAACCATAACACACAAGCAAGTGGTCTATATGACCTAATCAAGCATTTATGCAAATATCAGGAAAATTTATAATTTTTTCAATATAAAAAAATCATGAAAATTTTACCTAGGCACAATTATCACATCAAGTCCAACAAATCACCTTTCTCTGTTTTATCTTAATTGATCACACCAGAGTAGGTTCATCTTCATCTTCACATGATTCCTTCACATCAATTTCATTCACATTTTCATCATCTCCTTTATTTTTGGGATGCTCTGTCAGATTAAGACTGGAATGTGCTCATCCATCCTCTAAAACAAATACAAAAGCCTTTGTCAAAGTTGCAACAATGCAGAAACAAAAAAAAAAGAGATTGAATGAAATTAAAATATATAAAGAGTAAATATGCCTACCTTACTCATTTTGCCAAAAAAAAATTGGTAAATATCAATACCTCATGTCACTAACATTTATTATTTGTCTAGACATCCATGCTCCTCGATTAACAATATTTGAGAACCAAATGAGATTTATATTAATAGAACAACTCATATAGTCCTTCCTTAGTATCGAAAGTTATTGATATAGATAGGATATGTATTATGACAAAAAATGCTTGGCCAAGACAATATAAACAGAAACACAGTCAAAATAAACCATAAGATGCATTCGCTATACTTTAGGTAAATAATTTGTAAAACAAATTTTCAACAGAATTTAGAGAATGGAATACTACTACTTATTTTGCATCTTTACACAATCATTTGCATTTACATGTATCAAAGATTCAAATAAAGTGGTACCAACCATAAAACATGGCTTTTGATAAAAGTCCAGTAAGATATGCAAAAATAAATAAATAAATAAATAATGCATTCAAGAACTTACCATTTCTTAAAAAAGGCTTTCCAGTTGATCTTTCATTAGCAACGATCCAATAGGATTCACATGATCTAGGCAGCATTACATATAACTTTGAACCATCAACAACTATTGACCAATAACAATCTAGAAGTCATAGCCTAAAAATTTAAATTGACCAAAATTAAAAGCAAGTTCATCATCTAATCTTTATTAAGTTCATCATAGTCTATAAGACAGAATGATATGTTAAGTCATCCACTTTCTTTAACTGAGATGGCACAATATATAGAAGGTTTAGTTGATTACTCAGATTTTGAGAAGTATGTTAGTATTTCATGTCAAGCAGGACCCTAAATAAATAAGTGAACCCTCTTCTAGCAAGAAAATGTCATCGAGAAAGCTAAAAAGAATATATCATTATAATCATAAGCATCTTCCAATCATAGCTTTCTTAGTGATTCAAGCATTTTAACAAACACCTGATATACACTTAGCAAATTAATCTTAAAAGAAGTTCCATAGCACATAACTCTCCTTTCTAATCAACATCAAAGCACCATTTAATCTATACAAGACTACCAAATCATCAATTTCACCAACCAAGATAGAGTATATAATTTTCCTAGTTCAGTGAAAACTAAAAGAGGGAGTAGAGAAGTAATAATCCTAACTATGTGACTATTGAAATATTTCTTCATGAGCAGGTGATTTCAGGTACGATTAGAGACGCAGGTAGAGAAGAGAAAAGAGTTTGCCATAGCAGAGAAAAACTTGAGATTGCATCTACAATGTGGAAGAAAAGAAGAGATGGTGAGATATCGTATGATATTCAAGTTTTGAGCCTTAAAAGTTCGTATGTCAGAGAGACCTCTTATCAAACTTATACGCTTTTATTCCAAAGTTTGAATTTTCAAAAATCAAAGTTTGTCTGTCAGAGGGATATTTTATCAGACTTACACATTTTCATTCCAAAGTTCAAATTTTCAAAACTAAAGTTCGTTTATCAGAGGAACTGACTTAGAACTCTTTTTGTACTTTAATTTTAGATGAACTTTGACATAGTTTCAAAAATTTTTCATTTTTCACAAATTATGCTTAACTCGAAATTCAAATTTTAACAGGCTGAAAGTCTGTCAGAGGCAACATCTTTGTAAGTTCAAATTTCAGCTATTAATGTTCAAATTTTCAAGGAAATATATGAAGTTTAATAGCTCAAAATTTGTCTGTCAGTGGGTATTTTTCAAATATATCATTAGTTAACATAGAATTGTTGAAAAACACTTGTTTAACAATCTTGGGTGTGAGATTAAAGCCTTTTACTCTTGTGAATACTGTGAGAAATCTTACAAACTAATCTTGTATTGATTTCTTCCTGGATTTCTTCACTTGAGATCTCTTGTATTCCTTTGATATCTTCCTTCCAAGCTCCAGTTGTTTGAAATCATCAAAACACTTGATTCAACATCTGCAACTTCTACTTGTTCCACTGCCACCTTCACTTGATCTTGTTTTATTTGTCTGTGGTGGATTAATTGTCCCATGGTGTAAACTTTCCTATATGCGAGTAAACGCCTGTGAGGATCCTCCAAATACAGCTCACATGCTTCTCCAGTATTTTTTTTGGAAGGGCCCTCTGGTACTAGTTCAAGAGCACAATTATCTTTTGTGCTATAAATTCCAGGTGAATGGGTTGCTTCAGTAGGTGTGCTAACTTGTGTGGGCATCCCTATTGAGCTAAATATGGACATCATTTTCTCCTTCCAAGCTTCCATCTTTTCTTCCATTATCAATCCATCTCCTCCCTTGTCACCATTTCTGATCTATGGCGTGAAGGCGCTCCAAAGTACTCCCTGATGCCTACGCCACTTTCAACTCCCCTGACACATTTAGGGTGCTCCTCTTTCCCAATAGCAGTGGCCAAGATATCTTTCCTTCCAACAAGAGTGAATTTTCCCTGGGAGTATTGTTCTTGAAGACAATCTTGTAGCATAGAAATAATAAACATAATGAGCCCTTGCATTAATTACTAAAGCCAATAATAATTTTGATTGATGCTAAATTACTTATAATCTTTTCAATAACTGCACGAGCCTCCTTAGTGACATACTTTCCTTTTTTTGTCATATGCACTCTCTTCCTTTTTTTCTTTTCCCTTGTTAATAATAAATGGAAAGTTTTGGTCAAGAAATTAATAAATAAAAAATGAAGTCAATTCATTTACTCATTCTTGGGATATTAACAAAAAATATAATCTCTTCTACTTTCAACAAAAGCATGCCAAGTCTCTTCATCAAGAAACTGATAATCGTCACAAGGATTACAACCCTTCATCTCCCCAAAAATGTATTTACCTAGATTGTTCTTAAATGCCTTCCAATGCTTCCCTACATATTGGATTATCTTCGTCCTCAACACTTCATTATTGGGAACATCATAAGTGATCTACAATATACACGCGAACAAAGTTAGTGATATAGTGATTTAGACAAATATGCTAGTTACAAAAAAGATAACTATATAGTGTGATATACCGTTATACTTTCCCAAATACTATTCTTCGATTGGATAAGTACTTTTTCCCACTCAGGATACAAGATGCTAGCCTTGTTACATCCTTGCAGGGAGACAAAACTATTAAATTTGATCCTATTATGGCTGATAGCATTCCAACTCAAATCAAAGCCAACATGTATCCTTTGCTCATTTCCTTGGCCGAGAGTCAAGTCCTTCAACCGTGTGGCATGTCTACCCCTCTTATGGATAAACTTGTTGGATTCCATGTACTTGTTTAGAGAAAAAGATAATTAAGGTAAGTGAACTGAAGATATTTAAACTATCAAACTTTATAAATTATAAAATTCAATTTTCTTATGTAGGGATATTTAAAAAATCAAATAAGATAAATAACAAACTTATTAAAATTACCTGTACTATTTAAATTTTTTCATGTAGGTATATTCTCCCATATTCGTTCATCATGATCATCTCTTATTGCATGTACTTCATCTACTTCATCTTCTTCATTCAATTCAGGTAGCCTTGATAAGAAAGGAGGGTTCTCACAAGTATCAAAACTTGATTTATCATTCTCATCATAGCAATTATCCTTTTCCCTTGGAGAACCACAGACCATCTCAAGTTCCTTGCATCCCTTGCATTAGCAAACAAGCGCTTGAACTTTGGTATTATTGGAAGATATCATAACACTATTGCAGGAGGGCCCTTAGTGATCTCATCACAACTAGTGCCATCATTGTCCTTTACTTTGTAGCATGATGCCCCCACATTTCGGACACACATGCAACCATTCATACTTACTTCTATACAATATGAAGTCATTAGGGTAAGTATGCATCTTTTTATACTCCATACCTATTGGGCACAAGATTTTCTTTGCCTCATAGTTACGATCTGGTAGTTCATTATCTTTTGGAAGCATAATCGTTAACAACTCAAAGCAAATCCATAAAACTCTTATCACTTCACTCATTTTTTGCTTTGAAGTTGAACAATCTCAATACCACTGACAGTCGTGTAAATTTAGTGTACATTAGGTACAAAGGCTTCTTTGCATCACTGCATAAGGTATCATATATATGTGCTTGCTCAAATGCCTCTACTCCAATATCACGAATCATGTCCTCTAGTCGATCATCCATATCCATATCAACTTCTCCCGTTTGAGATACAATTGGCATTTCTAATAATTCATCATGTTATATCCATCGTGTATACCTCTTGTTGAACCCATTACAGAGTACGTGCTCTCTTATTTGTGCAACACTCAGCCGCCTCTCATTCAAACACTTGACACAAGGATAAAAAAAACCTCCCATTGCTATTAGAAACATTTCTTTGAGCAAATGCTAGAAACTCCTCCACCCCATTCTCATATTCATCACTTGTTCATCGACCATTCATCCAACTACGATCCATGACTAATTTAAACAACCACCAATTAGTAGGAATGCAGCTCATTAGGAAAAAAAGATGTAACTTAACCTATTACCAACTAATTAGAAAATAGAATAATTAAGGACTAATTTAAAAGGTTGTGAGAAAAACCTGTCATTATAATTTCATTAAATTAAATTGAGAGAGACATGTTATTTCATTCACAAAGTAATACTTAATAGAAAATCTTGTTGCCATACCCAACTTTTACCATAATGTAGCATCATTTTAGCATTAAACAACCACCACACCCTACATACAAGTATTATATGAACAAATTTAACATGGAGAGAAAGTACCTTGCTCTTGCCTCTACTAGAATGGTGTATAGTCTCAAGCAACTGGAATGTTTTCAAACCTGGTGCCCTATACACTAAAAGAAAGCAATGTCATAACTTCTATGAAATTTAATGACAAAACCTATGATTGGGTTCCTGCAAGTATACAGGGTTGATCGTAGAAGTAGAAAATATCCTGGAGTATTCCAGGAGTCGAACTCAAGGGAGGTTGTGATTTACTCAATTAAATGATCTTAGTCAAAACAAACAATTTGCGAAACGTTAATTAGAGATTAAAATAAGAGAAAAACAATAATAAAAGCTAATATGTGAGTTTAATTCAATCACTTGAGAGCGTTAGGGATTTGGGGTTTCATCTTCCTGGGATAACTAAAGTTACTCTTAAATTAACTCATTCTATAATTATAGTGATAATTATTTCTAAATTATCCTAATTACATTTAAGTCAATTAGGCTGTATTTAATTAGGTTTTAATTCACTCTCGTGCAACTAAAATCCCTAATTAAACCTTAAAGTTATAACTGAAGTCACCATAAACCCCAAATTCTATCTCTAGAATTATTGTTTATGTCTATTTATGTCTATCTCTCTAGGTTTATGTTCACTATTCACCTTTCAGTGTATCAAGTTTACCCACATAATGAATTTTATGGTAGTCAATCACAAAATCCCCAATGAAATACAAAAGAGATAGATATAATTAAATATAAGTATATTAGAAGAATTCAATCAGAAACATGACTCATAATTCAGAGTAAACTCTAATCAATCACAGTTAGATTACATCCCTATCCCTAGCTGGGAAATTAGTTACGTATAAACATTGTTCTCAAATTCAAAATAAAAATAAATTCCCAAATCATCCGAACAAAAACTAAAGAAGGAAAAGTAGTAGATGAATAGAGTGATTTAGCTTTACTACACCTTCAATTCTCTCAGATTTTCCTTCAGAATACTCCCTTTAAGCTCCAGAGAATTTAGAATAAGTCTTCTAGGGCTCAGAATAGTAATTCTCCTCTCCCCCGCTTCAAAGACCCCCTTATATATATATATATATATCTTCTGTGACACTCGTGGAAATAATTAAAATTGCGTAAGAATAACCTCACTCGGCGCTGGGATCTTCGCCCTTTTGTTCAGCTGGCGCCAGATGAAATATATTTTTCCTTCCTCAGCTTATCATCTGGCGCCGAGTGTATTGCATATTTGGTTGACCCGGTGTCAGGTCAACTTGAAACTTTAGAGTCCCACCGCCTCCTCACCTAGCCATGGGTGAGGATGATATTAGGATCGGGTGAGCTGTGAATATGCCTTCTTTTCTTCCTCTTTTACTCTAAAATCTCACATGTCCTTAAAATTTTCCTGAGATGTAAATATATCTTAAATTATATAGAATCATGCAAAATTTATATCAAAACTCAACAATTTTCAAGGAAAATAACATCAAATATGGGTATTTTATAGGTATAAAATAGACACATCAAATCCCCCCACACTTAAACTTTTGCTCGTCCTTAAGCAAATACTAAGCATGAGATCAGAGAATTTTTCTACATAAAATTCACATCCATCTATTTCCAAAATTTAAGAATAACCTACTACTTATTCAGTCAAAGAGTATAATGTATATATGGAATACTAAACTCAATATCCAGCCAATAGGTTTTTAATCATATTCACAAAACCAATGGTGTGTGTGTGTGCCAACCAACCTATAATTAGTGTCAATAACCAGCCAGACAAGTGGATTGAAAATTACGATACTTATTTAGAAACTTGCAATACCTCAATTTAAAATTATGAGAGCCAATTCAATAGTAGGAGATCCACAGATTTCATTTTATGTGTCAAAGCATTTTTTTTATTTTTTTTATTTTTCCCTGCACATTTGGTGCTTCAATTTTATCTGGGGATCATTGCTTTTCCTTGGCCGTCATGCGCCCTTTTGACACGAAGGTCTCGCATTTGTGATGTGTACCCTCGATTACTCAAGCTAACATCACTTTGGCACAAAGATGCCTTTGGCTCACTCATAGCTCACTTTGAACCTTTTGACACGAAGGTCTCGCATTTATGATGCGTGTCGCACCCGGAAAAATGCGACGAAATGAAAAAAAAGAGAACGAATCGGATTTTCTAATGAAAACCGACTTGAGAGGAGTCGCCACCAAAATTTTAAGGAAAAATCTTGGGAAACCGAATTGAAGAGGAAAAGGATGGTCTGCGTAATCAGAGTTGGATTCGAGAGTCGATTGTCTGTGGGGAAGGTGTTAGGCACCCCACAACACCCGTTCATAGGAACGGTTACCTTACATTGATTGTGTAAATTAATATGACTTAAAAACGTATTTTGGTTTTCCTTTTATCGTTCACATGCGAGAAAAAGGGTAGAGAAGAAGGAAATTAAGGAAATCTGGAAAATTTGAAAAAGAAAATAAATTATATTAGAATTGAGGATATTTAAGCAAAATGAGGAAAAGGAATTGAGAAAATAAATTAAGAAACATTTGTTAAATTAAGGGAAAAAACACCAAATAAATCAGAAAATATTTATTTATTTACAAAGGCGGACTTGACCCAGGATCAGAGCCTGGGGCCTACATACCCTGTGATGGGGATCAAAGTCCACGTAGTTCGGGACTAAAAATGCATGTCTGTTGGTGGGTATTTTTTTTTATTTCATATTTTTTTGCATAAGTTTGTAATAAGAGAAAGTTGATTGAAAATAATTTACTTTTTGTAAACAAAACAATTTTCTGAGATTAAGTTTGTATGTTTTAATTTTACAAAAATATAATTTAATTCCACTTGCTTGCTCTTATTTTATTTTGTTTTGAAAATATTCCTTTTATGTTTTGGATTTTGAAAATGCTTTTATTTGATTTTTGACTCTTGAAATAACATATTTTTGTACTTTTGAGAATTTTTCTTTTAAGAGAAAACCAATCTATCTAGTACAGGCTCGCAGCTATGCCTGATAGATCGGTTCCTTAATTACCTGTAGAAGTTCTAAACCTCACAGTATAAAGGTTTTATTGTACATTTAAAGCAAAGATTTAGAAAATACTATCATTCTTCCATTTTCAAATGAGGATTTTATTATACATTTTAAATAAAATTGGAAAAACTTGTTATGTTATCATTATTTATTTTTATAAAGCATAATTATTTTTTGATATATCTGCATGGATTCGCAATCTCACGCGATAATTCAATGAACTTAAATACCTGCGTGGGTTCCAAACACTCACGTGGCGTAATTATTAAGTCAATTATTTATTTATTCATTTTTATATAATATTTTGAAGGGAAAGGTCATTGGGACCAATTATAAACATATCTTCATAATACACTTGTGCAGCCCTGTAGGCTCACACGGTATAATTGTTTTATAGGTCTGCGAAAGCTTAAAAACCTTCGTGCACAATTCTAGATATTCCCACTTGTAAGTATTTTCTTCGATTATTTCATTTATTTTTTAGAAAACAATAACATATGAAAAGTTATAATCCTTCTAGAAGAAGCATATAAGACTCAAAAATAAATTATATTCTTTAGTGAGTAAGAAAAATGTGTTGGGAATCTACGTCAATTAGCAATTCACATAAACACTATTGCCAACTTATCAAGAACAAAGGAGAAAAACATAAAGGACAAAGGTTTGTGCGTGAAGATCAAAATTGATGGATCAACTTACTCTTATCCACACAAAAATTTGCCATCTATAACTATAGACCTCTTTCCACACTTCAAATATCAGACATAAGCTCATGAAAGAGGAACTTTGCAACAAAACCCAGGGATTATTCATAATTTTCAGGTTCATTCTTTGGCTCATGCACCGTTGAAAGGTAGCAGGTGTATTGCAAAGACCAAAAGGCATCCTCCTATAGGCAAAGGTGCCATAGGGACAAGTAAATGTGGTCTTTTCTTGATTTTCAGGGGCAATGGGGATTTGAAAGTATTCCGAATAGCCATCAAGGAAACAGTAATAGTCATGCCTAGCCAGTCTCTCGAGCATATTATCAACAAATGGCAAAGGGAAGTGGTCTTTGTGCGTCACCTCATTTAATTTCCTATAATCAATACAGACACGCCAACCAGTAACCATTCTTGTAGGAATGAGTTCATTCTTCTCATTTGGGACCATTGTTATGCCGTTCTTCTTTGGAACAACCTACACAGGACTCACTCAAGAACTGTCAGAAATTGGATAAATTATACCTGCATCAATGAGCTTGAAAACGTCAGCATGCACAACTTCTTTCATATTAGGATTCAATCGCCGTTGATGCTGAACTTTTGGTGTAAAATTTTTCTTCATTAAAATCCTATTTACACAAAGTGAAGGGCTAATATCCTTTATGTTAGAGATGCTCTAGCCAATATCAATTCTATGCTCCCTTAGAATTCTCTATAATATTTCTTCCTGCTCAGAATTTATATTAGTAGAGACAATGACAGGAAAACTACTAGAGTTGCCCAAAAATGCATATTTCAAATGAGATGGAAGTTGTTTTTACTCAACTTGAGGAGGTGATTGTTCAGAAGGTGGTGGGAGTGACTTCCCTTATCCTAATGCCTCAAATTTTCTAAATTGCAATGTAGTTATAGGACCTTAACCTTCTAATTTCTTCACAGAATTAATAAAATTAATCTCTTCCACCTGTTCATTAAGGTTCAATGCAATGCATGCTTCTAGAGGATCTTTGTATAAATGTTTAACAACATGCTCTTCAACTAGCTTATCAATTATATCAACACTAAAGCAAGATGCTTCAGTTTCATGAAATTTTATAGCTCTTAAAAACTGAAATTCTTCCTGCTCATTACCTATTCTCGGAATTAATTTCCCAATGAATACATCAATCAAGGCACAAGAAATTAACAAAAATGGCCATCCAAGAATTAAAGACACATCTAAATCATCATCAGTGTCTGATACTATGAAATCAGCAGGAATAATAAGATTATCAACTTTTACGAGCACATCCTCCATGATTCCCATTAGATATCCTATTGATCTATCAGCCAGTTGTAGGTTCATACCTGTGGGCTTCAGCTCTGTAACCTCAAGTTTCTTACACAAAGAATAGGGTAGTAAATTTATACCGGCTCCAAGATCACATAAACAATGTTTAACAAGTTGAGAGCCGATAACACAAGGAATAGAGGAACTCCCTGGATCCTTTAGCTTTTGTGGCAACTTCTTTTGCAGGATTGCACTGCATTCTTCATTTAAAGGTACTAAGGCATAATCTTCTAGACTCTGCTTGTTAGATACTAGCTCCTTAAGAAATTTGACATAAGACGACATATTCGCTAGTACTTCAGCAAAGGTGATGTTTATTCGAAGCTTCTTGAACATCTCCAAGAACTTCTTAAATTTGACATCCTGCATCTTCTTTTGAAGGCGTTGTGGAAAAGGAATAGGAGGAATGTATGGTTTAACTTCAGGAGGTGTAGAATGCTCCTGAGTAACATCTTTGGAATTAAGTTCCTCATTGTTCTTCTCGTGTTCGCCCTTTTCAAACTCTCATCGTTTTCCTTTGAATTTCATTCTTCTCTCACAGCTTCTTTTAACTCCTTTCCACTTCTCAATGTGATTGCCACAGCTTCTTTGGGGTTCACCTTTGTGCTACTAGGAAATTGTCCTGGATTCCTTTCAGCCACTAATTTAGCCAGGTGATTCATCTGAACTTTCATATTTCGAATTGCAGCTTGAGTAGCATTATTTGTAGTGACTTGGCTAGCTATAAATTGATCAAAAATCTTGTTTACAGCTGCTTGGCTAACCATGAATTGATCCAGATTTTTGTTAATGGATGCTTGACCAGCTAAGATTTGGGAGAACATCTCCTCTAACTGTAGATTCTTCCCTGTGGATGAAGCAGGTAATTGAGAAAACGCTTGAGTCTTATGTTGCTGAAATCTTGATGGTGCTAATGTATTCTTTCAAGAAAAGTTTGGATGATTTCGCCATCTAAGATTATATGTGTTAGAATATGGATCATTTTTCCTTTGCAATAGGTGGGGACGTTCTGCATTTTGACCCATATAATTGAATTTTGCATTCCCTTCAATCATATGCACACATGTGTCAGCAGTATGGCTTGAACCCCTGCATGCACAGCATGACTCTTTAGGAAGATTAGGATTATTGCTCTATTGTTGAAAAAGAAGATCTATGCGTTGATTTAACTTCTCTAGCTGTGCAGACACATCAGAGTGAGAGTTAACTTCATTGACAGGTATTCTCCTACCTCGTACTCCCTTTTGTCTGATATAAGTTGCCACTTGATCATAGATATTCATCATCTCTTCGGCAGTCAAATTACCATCCCTTGTAGCAATGTCCACTAAAGACTGGGAAGTAGAACACAAAGCATTATAGAATAGTTTAGCAAGCATCATATCTTGAAATCCATGGTGTGGACACTTATATAAGTAATCCTTGAATCAATCCCAAGCTTCATAGAACGGCTCGCCCTCCAGTTATGTAAAGAGATATATTTTATCCCTCATGTCTACAGTCTTCTAAGGAGAGTAAAACTTGGCAATGAACGTATCGTAAATCTCCATCCATGATTTCAAGGGGTTTTCCGGTAGATTAAGAATCTATCGTTAAGCATTATCTTTCATGCAAAAGTTAAAACATCTCATTTTAAGTTCCTTCGAAGTCAGACCATTAGGAGGAAGTTGATCAATCCGATTGTAAAGGTCCTTCAGGAAACCCAATGCGTCTTCACCTATTTGACCATGAAAGTTTGGTAGTGAGTTTAAGTGAGTTGTCTTAAACTCATAGTTCTTTGCGTTGTTAGATAATCTGATACATGATGGACTGTCATACACTGCAGGCTTGTCTGCATCCCTCCAAAATAGGCTATTCGGATTTTGAACAATTGGATTTCCATGAGGGATTATTTGATCATATTCAAGTAGATTATTAATGTCATCAAGATTGTCATTATTCACATGACTGTTTTGAGCCATCTCTCTTCTTTTAGCTCAATTTGCCCTGCAAACACGTTTAATTTCAAAATTAATAGGAGTCAAATCAGAAGTACTATTGAGATTTTTTGATCTCAATAACATGGGAGAGAAAAATAAAAATCAAGAAAATCAATAAGAGAAAAGAAAGACTAAAATTAATAATTTAGCAAATCATTAGCCTCCCCAGCAACATAGCCAAAAACTTGATCGGAATCCTGTAAGTATACAGGATCGATCGTAGTAGTAGAAAATATCCTGGAGTATTCTAGAAGTCGAACCCAAAGGAGGTTATGATTTACTCAATTAAATAATCTCAGTCAAGACAAACGATTTGTGAAACGTTAATTAAAGATTAAAATAAGAGAATAATAATAATAATATCAAATATGTGAGTTTAATTCAATCAGTTGAGAGCGTTAGGAAATTGGGGTTTCATCTTCCTGGGACAACTAAAGTTACTCTTAAATTGACTCCTTCTATAATTATAGTGATAGTTATTTCTAAATTATCCTAATTACCTTTCAGTCAATTAGGCTATATTTAATTAGGTTTTAATTCACTCTCGTGCAACTAAAATCCCTAATTAAATCTTGAAGTTATAACTGAAGTAACCATAAACTCCCAATTCTATCTCTAAAATTGTTGTTTATGTCTATTTATGTCTATCTCTCTAGGTTTATGTTCACTCTTAACCTTTCAGTCTATCAAGTTTACCCACAGAGTGAATTTTATAGTCGCCAATCACAAAATCCCCAATGAAATACAAAAGAGATAGATATAATTAAACATAAATATATTAGAAGAATTCAATCAGAAACACGACTCATAATTTAGAGTAAACTCTAATCAATCACAGTTAGATTAAATCCCTATCCCTAACTGGAAAATTAGTTACACATAAACATTGTTCTCAAAATCAAAATAAAAATAAATTCCGAAATCATCCGAACAAAAACTAAAGAAAGAAAAGTAGTAGATGAATAGAGTGATTCAGCTTTACTACACCTTCAATTCTCTCAGATTTTCCTTTAGAATGCTCCCTCTAAGCTCCAGAGAATTTAGAATAAGTCTTCTAGGGCTTAATAGTGATTCTCCTCTCCCCTTCTTCAAAGACCCCCTTATATATATATATATATATCTTCTATGACACTCGTGAAAACAATTAAAATTGTGTAAGAATAACCTCACCCGGCGCCGGGTTCTTCGCCCTTTTGTTCAGCCAGCACCGGATGAAATATATTTTTCCTTCCTTAGCTTATCACCCGACGTTGGGTGTATTGCACATTTGGTTGACCCGGCGCCGGGTCAACTCGAAACTTTGGAGTCCCACCGCCTCCTCACCCGGCCACTGGTGAGGATGATATTGGGACAGGGTGAGCCGCGAATATGCCTTCTTTTCTTCCTCTTTTACTCTAAAATCTCACATATACTTAAAATTTTTCTGAGATGTAAATATATCTTAAATTATATAGAATCATTCAAAATTTATATCAAAACTTAACTTTTTTCAAGGAAAATAACATCAAATGTGGGTATTTTGTAAGTATAAAATAAACAAATTAACATACTTTTAACTAATTTCCTTAATCGCGTGAAGTAATTGAAAGTGACTTTTATAATAAACATTTGAAAAGTTTTTGCACACCCACTTTGATGGATTTGCAATGTAACTAATCTTGACCTAAATTCAATTCTATATTACACAAAAAAGGGAAATTTGAAAAGTAATGGGAAAAAAATTTAAAGAAAAAGAGAGAGACCACTACATCCATAGATTTTATTTGATTTTTGGGAAAAAAAAATCTAAAGCTAATTTCCCATTCATTGATGGGCCTAGTGTTACTAAAGTTTACAATAGAAGAAACAAGAAGGTAGTTTTTTTTTTTGTGTCAAAATAAGAACATTAAAAACAAGAAGGTAGTTGTTTTCAACCTTTTTTATTATGTCCATAATATCTTTTCGTGTCAAAATAAGAACATTAAAAACAACTTTCACACTCTGCACACAGCTCAGCATCTACCAGAATTATTCAGCTTTTAGTTTTGCTAATCCTCTGACATACTTTTTATCTTTTTGTGGAACATCGTTTTATCACTGAATTCATATATATAGTTTTCTAGAAGGTAAGAGATGGTCTGAAACAGTTATAAGACCTTCAAAGTTAGGATATGTGTGTTTATGCTTTATATTTATATAATGATTTAAAAAAATAAAAATAAGAGAAACAAATTAACTAGCTCTAATCTATAACTTTCTAATTTTTATGGTGAGAAGAGAAGACTGGAGACGAAAAGCTTCCAAAGCTTATTAATATAGATATGTTGACAAAACTGGAAAATTGTTTATTGTTTTCCATGTACGATGAAGGGCCAAACGTTTCAACTGCTAAAAGCTCATTTACTTTCTCAAACCCAATTCTATGTTAATTGTCAATTTGTCTGTGTTCATGCCATAAAAGTCCTAGGAAATATTTTATTTTTTACGATTTTCTTCTCCTTGCTTTTCTTACTTTCAGTGGGGTATATCTTATCTTTTTTCTTTTCTCATTATAAATTCATTTTTGTTTAGCATCACTGTTCACTATAAAGTATAAGATCAAAAGGAAACTGAAATAAGAGAAATATGTTACTATATTTTGATTCCTATGACGAGTAGATGGGAATTTCATTGTACAAGAGTCAGATGTTAACAAAGTGTGCAATGAGTGGCTTAGTGGACTTTATGCCATAACAAAACTATTCAAAAGGATGAAAACAAACACAAGCTCACCCTCATATTTCAACACATAGCAAAACTTAATAGAAAGGGAATATATATTATAAAAAATTTGAAAAGTAGAGACAGTAATGGCAGCGCAGACCCAAAAAAATGGCCAGGGTTCAAAACACCATCTACATCCCCCAGACTCATTCAAGAAGCATTCCTCCTTTGAGGGAAACACCTTATAATAATTTAATGATCAGTATTGCATCATTTCAAATTGATATTATTTATAGTTTATAGTTGACTTATGACAGGTAATGTCATAGACAACAATAAATGAAGTGCAAGAAAACTTATCAAACATCATTGCTGCAATTGACATAAAATTTTTTTATAATACATTTGAGACTCAAACAATTTTTTATTAATGATTTAACTGTCAATAAAGAATCCTCTCAAATAGTGACTGGGAATCTGTATATTTTAAAGGTATGCGAGGCTTGATGAGGTTTTGCCATTTTTCAAGTTATGTATAGGCACAAATTTCCAGCAAGTGCAAAGAGATATACATACAAATACCGTTGTGTAAGTAACTGAAATATTTATTTGCATATTGCCAATACACTAACATATACATCAGTTAGGGTTAGACAAACTACAGACATGTGTTAAGAAGTTCAAGCTGGTAAAGTAAATAGAGGAGTGGTAACAACAAATGTAGGAATTGCAGCCATATATTGCACAAGAAGGTGGTAAGAGCATGATAAGCCACACTTCTTACAATTTTTTCAGCAGGGAACATTTAATACACTAATCGAATAACTTTTTTGTCAGAAATGAACATCCTTGCCAACATTCACTATGACGTTAATCCTATAGGAGGAATCCAGCATGATTTTATTGAATGAAGGCAAAAAAGACATAAGAAAAAAATATGAGTATTGACTAGTGAAAAGTCCAACAAAATATTGCTAATTGAAAGCAAAAGAGAAGCAATGCTAAGATACACATAAATCCTAGACCAGATAAATTTTCTGCCTCTTGATGAACTGACTTTGGTATATGAGTGCATCATGGCAATCCCATCCCCAACCATAAATTACAGTTGCAAAAATTAAATAATAAGAGATTAAAAAAATGGGTCAAATTTTAAATGAAAGGACATGAACAAAAAAAATCATCATAGGACATGCCAAGTGATTTTAAACAGCTAAGGGTTGACCATTTAAAACCTTATAAAATGTTATTTATGGATTCTTTACCAGGAAACTAGTTATAATGCGCTCACCACAAGTAATAGTTATGTTATTATCACTGTCAAGGACTACATTAACTCAAAAGCTTAAACTTTGTAAGTCCAGGATCATAAATAATTTTATTATAATTTATAAAACACCCCCTTCACACAAGACTGATAATGAAAGCCCAAATGGGAACGAGAACGAGAAACGGAGTGTGGGAACAAGAATGAGAAATAGAGTACTCAGTGATATGTTTAAAACCATTACCTTCTTCGATGCATAAAGCTCTACAATGTGTCCTCTGAAGAGGATGACCGATGGAAGGAGTGAAGCTGAAGATCGAGAAAGCTGAAAATCAAAGGAGGAGGGAGAGAGAAGCTGGAATGAAACCGAAATGAAGAAGATAGAGCACGACAATCATGACAGAGCGAGAGAGGAGCTAAAGAAGATGGCCAAAGCAATGGGTTTTCACCAAAATGAAGAAGGCTTGGGTTTTTGAGCGGGTTTATGGCGGAGCATAGTGGGTTCTTGCTAGATTGAAGAAGACTAGCTGGAGCACATAGGTTTTTGTCGGAATGAAGCAAGATTGCCTGAATGAAGAGGTCTGTGATTTTTGGAGTGGAGGAAACAGTGGTGAGCTATAGGGTTTTCGAGTGGAAGAAGACTGCAAATTGGCAAATCTGAGCAATACTGATCATTATAAAAGTATATAATGATATAATACTTAAGAGGATGGTTCCTATGTAAACCGTCCTCTTATATCTGGTTTTAACAGGGCGGGATATGGGTTTTCGGGTGGAGGGAGGCTGAAAATTGCAAAATCTGAACACTACTGATCATTATAATATATTAAAATGTCATTAGATAATTATATAATACTTAAGAGGACAGTTCCTATTGAAACCGTTCTCTTATGTATACTTAAGAGCACAGTTCATCTAGCCACCGTCCTCTTAAGTCCAAATCATCACAACTTATTTACAAAAATATCACTGGTCATATTTTAGAGGACGTTTGCTACACAACCATCCTTGTATGTCGTCCTAGAATAGCTTTTTTGTACTAGTGCTTATACATCAGTTCTATCAACTCAAATTGTTCACATTGACCAAACTGGTCTAGAAATGATAAGCAACACAACAATTACAATTACAACAACACCAAAAAGAACATCATGATGAGTCAAGAGAAAGCACAGGAGGATCATGATGTGAATTGGAACGAGGCAAAAGAGAGAGTGCCTAGTTCAATTCCAGTGTGGATGAATTTAGCCTTGTATGTAGTGCTTTCTCTTCATAATGATTCATATCTTCATATCTACAATATTAATTAATTCCAATCCACGAGAAGTTCAACCTTTGTGAGAAAATCTTAGTAATTAGACCATTTGAAAGTATAAAACTGTAGTTTTTATAGCTCAATTATGCATGATCAAATATGAATTGAGGTCAAGCTCTTTCATTTTGTCATCATGTACATGGTTGAATCCAGCTTGATACAGCAATTCCTATACCCTCTTGGCCAATTTTGGTGCTCCAAGTGGTTGATATTTAAGCTGGCAAGAGAAGAATGAAAGAGACAGTGATCAAAATAATCCTAAAAACATCACCGCAATACACTGTAATTACAATACCAAGTTTAACCAAAATCATTTGTTTCAAGTCATATCATGATTATTATTATCTCTTTAATTTTCTATTATCTGCAACCGCCACAGAAGGAATCTTCAATTCCATAGCTCAATTTCATCCATCAACCTTTTGCTTTTATATAACTTTTTCTTTCATGAGCTAATTAATAATAAGGGTAAATTAAAAAAAAATATTAATATTTTTGACTTTATTTAAAGAGGACTTATATTTTGGTTTAAAAGAATATTTTAAAAAAGGCCTTATATTTTGGACCGGAAGGAGTATATATTTGGATTCCATGATATTTTTATTTTTTATTTAAATTGTTTAAATAAAAATGTGACAGTTTAAATTTATTTTATTTATATTATTTTAATATTTCTTACTTAAATAGGTGCAAATGAAGAATTAATCTTTTAATTGTAGACTTTTTTTTAAAATAAAAGTTTAACTAAAAAAAATTGACAGAAATTATATGTGCAGCTGTCTAGCTGCATTTCCTTCCTTGTCTTGAAAGGGGGCGTAAAGCTAGTGTCCCCGAAATAAAAAAAAGAAGGGGGCGTAAAGCTGTTTATACAGTTAAATGCTCAATCATCCATCAATATTATACAATATAATAATTAATTAAGAAGCCATATATTTTACAGTCGTTTCCTGTATTTGTATGGTGGTTTTTTTTCCCCAAATAGGTTAATACCTATGCAACATTGCACTGGTTTTGAATTTATTTTTCCTTAGAAAAAAGTATAAATCGATGAGCACAGAGATGTACAGCAACTTTTTATATAAAAAAGATACTTCCTCTCTTCCTTAATATAAAACACTTTTAACCGAATCACGTGGATTAAGAATTGAAATTAAAACTAATTAACTATCTCGATTTCTCTGAAAATTTCAATATTTTTTCAAAATTACCCTTATTTAATCTCTCTCTCTCTTTCTCTTTGAATATATTAAATAGAGGCATTTTTCTGAAAATGTATAATAAATACTATCTCGTATATTATAAATGATATTATATTTAGGACTAGGATAAAAGATCCTATATATAAAATCGGAGGGAGTACTACACTGGAACTCTTAGTTTTAATTTTGTATATGATATTGACACTGATTTTAATTTTATGCACCATGCATTGTACACGCGTGCCTTAAAGTATAGCTTTAATTAAGTTTAACAAAGATCATGTACTTTTCTTATATAGTCGTTTATAGCGGCGCATACTATTTTATATATTAGACTCCATGTCATGCATGGCCCCTCAATTTAGCTATTTAAATGGGGCGATGCTTTGAGGTTGAAGAAATCCCGTAAAGCTTGCTAAGGTTTTTTGTGACACAGATCGATCTAATTAATTAAGAAGTTAGGGCTCTTCACGCACTCCTCCCTCTCCCAAATTGTGGTCTCTCTTAAAAATGCTGCCACCACCCCTATCTGAATCCTCAGTTTTCAGAGGCCAACGCAATCCTTCTTCTTCAACCTCTGCTTTAGTTTCTACTGAAAACAAGGTCATTTTTCGCCGATCTGCACACTATCAACCTTCCACTTGGCATTATGAATATATCCAATCAGTGACAAGTGAATTTGGGGTATGTACAGTCTTCACTTGTGTTGCTAGCTTTCTCATATTCATATATATATATATATATACCCTGTTCCATTAATTTTTCTAAGCTTTATAATTAATTAATGCATGACAACCTCGATCCTTTTGTTATCTATGTAGAAAGAATCTTATGTAGAAGAAAGAGATGAGCTCAAGGCACAAGTTAGAATGGTGATTTTCTAACTCACAGATGATTCCGATAAACTTGAATTCATCGATGTCTTGCAGAAGCTCGGATTGTCCAGCCATTTCGTGCATGAAATCACAAACCTTCTCCAACATGTCTATACCAAAAAACACACACTAAAAATTGCCAAGAGGGACTTACACGCCACCGCTCTTGAGTTCAGACTCCTAAGGCAACACGGTTATGATGTGTCATCATCAGGTATATATACTAAAAAATAATCTTAACTGTATGTACATACTGATTCTAGCCTCACTAGCTTAGTGGAATAAGGTTATTATTGTTGTTGTTGTACGTGTTGATGACAAGACAACCATTTTTTAATTAATTTGCAGAGGTTTTCAAAAGTTTTCAAGATGACCAAGGAAGGTTTGAAATGGATGATATCAAAGGAATGCTATCATTGTACGAAGCGTCGTTTCAGTCAATGGAAGGAGAAACTGTATTGGATGAAGCAAGGGAGTTTTGCAGAAATTACCTAAAAGAACATGTGGAAGTGGAAGACGATGAGGAGGTGAGGCATGCGTTGGAGCTTCCACTTCACTGGAGGATACCCAGACTTGAGGCCCAGTGATTTATTGAGTTGTATGAAAGAAGGAAGAATGTGAGCCCAGCTTTGCTTCAGCTTGCTCGCTTGGATTTCAACATAGTACAAGTTACCCATCAACAAGACCTCAAATATACATCAGGGTAAGATAAACAACTCAAATCTTATCTTGTACATATATTATAAGCCAAAACTTACAGAAGTGGGGTCAATGACGGGTTGATGCGGTGGAGGAGTGGATATAATATTAGCACGTAGTATATTAGGATAGTGGATAGTAGTTAATTATTGGGGTCGGTGGAGACACCTCCCCTAGTACTATGGAAACTGATTCCGTGTGTAAAGTCTAAAACCATGCCAGTGTGCGTGGAGTATTGTGAGAGCATCCTTTCTTCTTTTTATAATTTTGAAAAAGAGGACCAGCGTTTTTGAGTCTGGCCACACATGGAAACGGCACCCCAGTATTACCGTGCTAGTTTCCTTTTTTATTAATTAAAAATTATAAATAAAAAATAAATTTTTCAGGGATTATATGTATTTTGTATAGTTTTAAAATTTTTAAATAATCAATAGGTGCCTGGTCAAGTGATAAAGGACTTGACCAGCATTCTTCGGGGTTGAGGTTTCGATTCCTGAGGAGTGCAGTAGCTTAAAAAATAAGCCCTCAAAGGGGATTTCCCATCGGTGCCGTCACCACTGCAAGGTCCCACAGCACGGGGTTTGGATTAATCTGGAGCGGGTAATGAACCCAGGTTACTCCAGGATATCGGGCGCAAGTAGCAAAAAAAATATTTTTTTACTTATTAAAAACCACATAAAACTGCAATGGTGGAAATCTAGTTTTTACTATATAATATTATTTTAATAAATAAAATATTTAAAATTATACAAAATATATATCGGCATAATCTCTAAAAAATCTAGTTTTTATTATAACTTTTAATTTAAAAAAAAGAAGAAATCCTGCCACGATGTCTCACATGAGAGACCCCCTGCCCTAATTATGGTGGTGGGCATAATTTAATATATTTTATTTCTATGTCATTTTAGTGATTTATTATTATTATTATTATTATAAATAGGAGTAGAGGATGAGTTTTGAGTCCGGGTTGTTGAAGCACAAGACTTAAGATGCACTTAGGGTGATAAATACTCTCTCTGTTTTTTAATATAAGAGATAAAAGATAAAACCACATAGACCAAAGAAAATAATAAATTTATCTGAAATATAAAATAGTTTCCAAAACTGCCATCATTTAATATTAATAACTTTTACATCATGCAATTAATATAATTAAAAAAATACTATATTAATTAGGGGTATTTTTGGAAAAAAATTATTAAATACACCAGACAAATCCCCATTGTCCCTTATATTTTGAAATATAGAAATTCCTCCAATTGTCTCTTATATTAAGGAATGGAGGGAATAGTTAATACCGATTTCTACCAAGTAATATTAATAACTTTTACATCATACAATTAATACAATTGAAAAAATACTATATTAATTAGAAGTATTTTTGGAAAAAAAATTATTAAATATATCAGATAAACCCCCATTGTCCCTTATATTTTGAAACATAGAAATTTTCCCAATTATCTCTTATATTAAGAAATGGAGGGAGTAGTTAATACCGATTTCTACCAAGTACATATTATTATTGTTAATTTAAGCACAAGACTTAAGATGCAGTTAGGGTGATGAATATTTAATACTAATTTCTACCAAGTACATATTATTATTGTTAATTTCTATAACTAATTTTGATATCAAGAAAAATTAACAAGGAGAATATTTATTTATTAAATACTGAATATTGATGGAGGCGCATTAATTGTTTGATTTGTGTATAAATGAAGATGGTGGAAAGAAATTGGACTTAAGGAAAAGCTGAGTTTTGCAAGGGACATGCCAATGGAAAACTTCTTTTGGGGTGTGGGCGTGGCGTCCCAACCTGAGCTCTCATATTTTAGAAGGGAAATGACTAAGATCACTTCCCTCATAACTAGAACTGTCAAATTGAGTCGGCCTGCTTTTGGGCCTGGGTCAAAAAGCTCAATTTGATAAACGGGCTTGGAAAACCAAGCCCGAGCCCGTGGGATTGGGCCTACGGGCCAGCCCGGGATTTTTTTTAATTTTTTAATATTTTTTTAATGTTTTTTAATAAAACTTTTTTATACAATTATTTAAATTAATACAACTAATTATCATCATAATTCATTAAAAACTAACATAATATTTAAATTTTACAATTTATATATCACTAATTAATAAAATAATATGTATTTTTTAATATTTTAAACAAAAAAAAAAGAAAAAGAAAAAAGTCTTGAGCTTTCGGGCCGACCTGCCACAGGCCGGGTCTAAACGGGCTGGGCTAAAAAAACCCGAATTATGTATTTACTCCCGAAATTGAGGCCTGAACCCGCTCATTTTTTCGGACTTTTCGGGCCAGCCCGTCAGACTTTGCCCATTTTAACGGCTCTACTCATAACCATAATCGATGATATTTATGATGTTTATGGTACATTGGAAGAACTCGAACTCTTCACTCAAGTGGTACACAGGTTAGCTTTCTTTAATTTAATTAATACTCCATACATAAACTTCATTTTTCTCTCCATGACTTTCAATAATTCCATTTATTTTGTAGATGGGATATAAATGCATTGGATATTCTTCCAAGTTATATGAAGATATGTTTTCTTGCCTTGTATAACTCTGTGAATGAGGTGGCTTTTGCCTTTCTCAAAGATACTGACCACAACATCATTCCTTACCTTAAGAAAGCGGTATGTACAAATATATATATATATATATATATAATCTCATCCTTAATGCGAAATTATGTTTTATATATGAAGCTAGAAATGTGAGTTATTCCCGATGAGTTAGTTCATTAAATTTATTGAAAATAGATGTTGGATTATAAATTTTGAAGTTCAAATGAAAAATAGGTTAAGGAATCTAATCCCACCTAAGCCTTGAAAAAATGAACCAACCCAAACCCATACGAGTTGACTTGTTTTTTTAATTTGTTTTATAATAAACCTAACAAAAACTAAAAAAAGTTATCCAACTCTTATCCAAATACAAAAAAGAATAAATATTATATATGTTATATTTAACTTTATTATATATATATAAATTATCATTTGGCATTCAAATTAATATTTAAAAAATGAAATTATAATAAAAGAATCTATTAAATACAAGTTGGGCTTTAGAAAAAAAGGCTCATACAGAATAAGCCTTTTAGGCCTAGCCTATTGAAAAAGAAACATGTGATGGGCTAACTTGTATTCCAAACTTAACATATATACACACTAATATACAGAAAATAGTGATGATTATTTCACCAAAAATAGGAAAAGAAAGAAAGAAAGAGAATGGTGATCGTAATGTGAGTCACAAGATTCAAATTTTAGCATTTTTCTTAAGGTGTTAAATGCATTGAAATGTAATGTTGGGTGTGTGACATTTTTTGTACGTAGTGGGGTGATCTGTGCAAATCATACATGAAAGAGGCGAAGTGGTACTACAGTGGGTATGAGCCAAGGTTGGAAAAATATATGGAAAATGTGTGGATTTCAGTGGGAGGGCCTGTGGCACTTGTTCAAGGTTACTTTCTGATTAACGATATTACATCCCCCCGTCAGTTGCATCCTCATTATTTAGAACAAGATGAATACCCCAATCTGATTCGCCTTTCCGCAACCCTTGTACGCCTTGCTAATGACCTTGCCTCATATAAGATGAATGGGGATGTTTCAAGTAGTAATTGCGAGGATGATGTTCCAAAATCAATAGCATGCTACATCACCCACAGTGGAGCTTCCCCAGCATCTATACTCTCTCATGTGCCAAACTTGGAAGAAGCTGAATGAAGCAGCCCACAATTCTGCTTTCCCTCCCAGTTTCACACAAATCGCTCTCAACCTTGCAAGAATGGCACAATATATGTACCAACATGGGGATGGCCATGCTCATGATCCCCATGCTAACCACCGTATGCTCTCCTTGCTTATCCATCCTCATCCCAAACCTACCTACCTAGCTACTTCAATTTCTCTTCTTGTTTACTAGTAATTAATTACTTTTATTTTACAAGCTGGCTTAATTCTCTTTAATTAAATTCCTGTTTAAATTAGGATTCCTAGATTATTTTTAGGTTTGAAATTATGATTACTATTATTGTCTTATAACTTACTTGGATCCAGGACGCCATCAATAATAATCCTAGAGTTAAACAAAGTCAAGCCTAAAAGAAAGGCCCAAATGAGAGTACCTTTATTTTGTTGTAATTTATTTAAAGAAAGCAAAGAGATTAATTTTTAACTATTAATTGAAATACTTTTAGTGCTAAAAAAATAGATGGTTTGATCAAATAAGAAGATTTTCTGAGGAAAAAAGATCAAATAAAAATCTTTTTTTTTTTGGGTGAAAATCAATATACAACATTATTTCACATTATTACTGCAAATACATACAATGCAATATATATACTCCAGAAGTTACAGCTTACAAGATCCATTTAATATTATGTGTATGTGTGTGTCAATAGTTTTCAGTTTCACTTCAGTATTTATTTTTGTTGGCATGAATACTAAAAATGACAGTATAACACATCATCGATCGCAGAAAAAACCCGGATATAAATTTTGAAATTAAGTTGGAAAAAGAAAGAAAGATAGTCGCTGCTTTTCATCATTTGCTTGAGTAGTACCTGTCGATTTCTTCCCCTACAACAACGTGAAGAAGAAATGAGAAAACAAAAAATTGGAAGTGAAATCGAAAGAAGGAAACAAATATGAGGAGAAAATGAGATCGGAAGATGAAGACGAGAGTGGAAAAGGAACAGAGAGATGAAGAAGTAAATGGGCTTGAAAATGAGATTTAGGAATGATAGAGATCGGTAGACGGCAGTAGGATTTGAGAGAGATATGGAGCTAGAGAAAATTCATCGGGAAAAACTAAGAAGTTTCCAGATTCTCAAGTCTATGTATCCAAATCTCAAGTCTCTCGCCCATTACCATGAAATTCATATTCAAAATAAGCCGCGAGAGGGAAAATGGAGTGAGAAATTCAAGATTAGTATTTCACGGAGAGAAGAAATAGAAAAGAAGAACCAAAAAATGAAAAAAATAGTGAGCAAAAATGCACGCGGGAGGAAATTGAAAGTTCTAGCTTAAAAAAAAACAAAGAAATGATAAGCATAGGACCGACAAAAGATTTGGATGAGACAATAAAAGCGGCCTAGACATGAGACAATTAGTACCGGGAATATGGGTCAAGCCCGACGGGCTAGCCCATTTAGCCCAGGAAAAGGAATGGGCTAGGCTATTAAATCATCAGATAATATTATATTGGGGCTTCTTGGCCCGAGCCCATCAAGCCCGAAAAAAACTGGGCCAGCCCGTACGGGCCATGGGCTAGCCCATTTATCTTTTTTTTTTGTCACAGTTCCCAATCCCATCCCACTCGGCCAACTGGACACCACTCCCTCCTACCCAGTCCTTGATTCACGGTCACGCATGGTTCACAGAACAGTCATGGACTCACGTCACGATCACGGGCAAGGGGCAAGGGCAACTGGGCAAGGCTTCAACAGGAGACAAGATAGTCACTAAGTCAGCAACAGTCATACTCAACACACACTCAAAGACTCTCACCGTCTCACGCACGCAGAGGCACACAAACACAATTGAATTTCACTTTCACGCACACAGCTTCAACTCAAACAGTGGCAAATCAGCTTCGGCCAGAGAAGAAAACAAAGGCACGCTCGCGGCTCACAATCACGAGTCAGTCACGAGCCTTACTCTGCTTTTCTTTTCCAGAGTTCTAGTCTTCTCTCTTCAGTCTTCAACTTCATTTGGCCGCTCTCAAGTCTCAACTCAAGCTCTAGCAGACTTCGGCCGTCCGGTCTAGGCGTCAAGCTCTTCCTCTAGTCTACTTCTCCTCCCTTGGTCCTTCCTCCCAGAGTCCCAGTCTCCCACCAAGGCACCAACCACGGTCCATGAAATCGATGGCGACGACGGGTGGTGACAGCTAGGCCGGCCACAAATCTTTCCTCTGAACTGAAGCTGAGATCTCACTTTAGTTCAGTTCGGTTCAGAAATTTTCCTCGCTCTAAGCTGTAGCTTGACTTCAAGTCTGCAACTTCAACCTCACAAATTTGAGATCCACTGGTCCCTTTGTTCTCTCACTTCACCTTCGATTTAAACTTCAATTCACTGTCTGGTCTCTTCATCTCGTCTTTAGCTTCAGTTCGTGGCTCAGATCTGAGATCTACCTCTCTTAATCTTGTTCATAGCACGAACGCACGGTCACGGTAGGACTTAATCAGCTCATTCACTCGTCCAGTCATCCTCTGGCTCTGATCCCGTCTCAGTCTCGGTAGAGGTATTAAGTTTATTAACTCCCTCCATCACTCATTGATCTGTTAACTAGATAATATAAAATGTGTGTTAGAGGGCATTTTATCCTTTTCCTATATATGTACTACCTTAAATCTATTAACTACGTTCTTTAATTAGAATATATATGTTCTGCTCGTTCACATAGCGAGCCGACTATGCTGTCTATAATTAGATTCAAGGTTATACTTGTTTTGATTTTTATTTGGCTATGAAATATATTTCAGTTTAGTGATTTAGATTTTTTTATTACTTGCAGTATAATGTCTTCTAATCACATTAATGCTCATGATGATGTTGTTAACAATATGGGTAAGGAGAAGGACATAATACCAATTGTGAATAAAGAATCAATCCCTCCTACTTCTCTTTCTAATGTTGTTAATCAAGAACAACAAGGTGGTTCAGGTTCTATACAAGGGGAACAACAGAAAAATAAAAAGTCTAAAACTCAAACATATGAAGTGTGGAAGATCTTTATTAGAGTTGTTATTGATGGGAAAGAAAAGGCAAAATGTAATGGATGTGCAAAATTTTTTAGTGCTACTTCTTCAAGTGGCACTTCACATCTACATCGTCATGCTAAAGCGTGTCCAGGTGTTACAAAATATCATGATGTTGGGCTCATGTTGGATAAAGAAGCCAATCTTAGACCTAGACAAATTGATAATAAGCGTATACGGGATCTTTTGACTTTGTGCATCATTGAACATGATCTTCCATATTCATTTGTTGAGTATAAATGGGTTAAGGAATTGCTTAAGACATGTAATCCTGATGTTCAGCTTGTATCTAGAAGAACAATTAAGTCAGATGTTTGGAAAATTTATCTGAATCAAAAAGAAAAGTTAAGGCAAAGTTTATTAAAGAGTCCTAGTAAAATTTGTTTGACATCTGATTGTTGGACTTCTATTACTTCTGAAGGTTACATTTGCTTAACAATGCATTTTATTGATGAAAATTGGAAGTTGAATAGTAAAATACTTTCTTTTTGTAAAATGGAGCCTCCACATTTTGGGTATGAGCTTGCTAGAAAAGTTTATGATTGTTTGGTTGAATGGAGCATTGAAAAAAATATTTTCTATCACTTTAGACAATGCGTCTGCCAATGATAACATGCAGGATATGTTGAAACAACGGTTGTCTAATCAAAACAATTTGGTTTGTAATGGAGAGTTTTTTCATGTGAGGTGTTATGCCTATATCTTGGACCTAATAGTTCAAGAGGGTTTGAAAGTAACAGGTGGTGCTTTGTATAAGATTAGAGAAAGCATTAAATATGTGAAAGCTTCAGAGGCAAGAATGATTTGTTTCAGGCAAAGTGTTGAGGAGGTTGATGGCATTGATATGTCATTGGGTTTGAAGCTAGATGTACCCACTAGATGGAATTCTACTTATGCTATGCTTGAAAGTGCAATTAGATATCGTCGTGCCTTTTATACTTTGGTTTTAAATGATAGAAATTACAAGGTTTGCCCATCAGATGATGAGTAGAGGAGAGCAGAGAAAATATGCATATTCTTGCGACCATTTGAAGTGATAACTAGGTTGATTTTCGGGTCATCTTATCCAACTTCAAACATGTATTTTATGCAAATATCAAGAATTGAGTTCTTGTTGAAACAATATTCAATGAATGAGGATGAGTTGATTAAAGGAATGGCTCAAAGTATGCAAGAAAAGTTTGAAAAGTATTGGAGAGATTATAGTATCATTCTTGCACTTGGCACAATTTTTGATCCACGAATAAAGCTTGAAGGGATAGAGTATTCTTACTCAATGCTTGTTCCTACAACTTTCCATGCCAAGGTTGAAAATATCAAGAAGAAGTTGTACTTCATTTATGATCATTATAAAGGTATGAGTGAATCATCTAGTAATATTGGAGATGGATCAAATTCAAATCAAATAGTGGCAAATCAGCTTCAACTCCCCTCTAGTGCAATTGATGATATAGATTATGTTGATGATGCTTTCAATGTAGGTTTGAAAATTTTTGACAATTAAATTTTATTTATGTTATATATTCATTAGATTTTAATCTTTAATATTAATTTACATTATATGATGCAGGATTACATTACTTTCAAAAGTAAGGATGTCACTTCTTTTGGAAAGTCTGAAGTAGATTTTTATTTGGAAGAAAGAACACTTGATCCTCATCAATTTCGACAGTTTGATGTATTGGGCTATTGGAGGAATAATCAACATCAATTTCCCACTATCTCGAAGATGACATTTGATATCCTTAGCATTCCTATCACTACAGTGGCTAGTGAGTCAGCTTTTAGCATTAGCTCACGTTTTCTTACAAAGTATCGAAGTTGCCTTCTTCCAACTAATGTTGAAGCTTTAATTTGTACCTGTAATTGGATGCGTGGTTTTGAATTCACGGGTAGTGGTAATATAATAATTTGTGTTTTTTATATGCAAACATAATAATAATAATAACAATAATAATTTCTCTTTGCTTTTTTATTTGTTGTAGGTGATGAAGATGATGAGGAAGAAATCCCAACAATTGATTTGAAGTCAATTCATGGATCAAATTCAGATGTTGTTTGATGATGGATGTTAATGATGAATTGATAAGGATGATTAGTATTTTCTTAGTTTTAGTTATATTAAGTATTTAAGTTAGATAATTATATATGTAAAAACAATGTTGGTACTTTTTGGTAGTGACTTGTGAAGAATTTATAATCAAGGTGGGTGGAATTTGGATTTTCATACTTTTAGAAAAGAAAAATTTAATAAAAAGTTATGGGCTTATGGGCCAGTCCGCTAGCCCATACACTACGGGCTGGGCTAAAAAAATCATAATCCATTTAGGAGCGGGCTTATTTGGCCCGACCCATTTTGGGCCCAGCCCGTGATAGGCTGACCCATATGGGCCGGCCCGGCCCATTTTCCCAGTACTAGAAACAATAAATCAACAGAAATGTGCCACATCTTAGATGGATTGAAAAAATTTGACCACACGCAACACAACCTGTTAATGTAGACCACACAAACAAAAAACAAAATGGGAAACTATTTTCCAACCAATAAGTAAATAGAAAAATAAAAAAAAGAGCCAAAAGCAAGAGTCAGTACTGTTCATGGCTCTTGCACAGTACTGACTCACAAAGATTTTAATGAAGATTATAGAATAGATTCATAGAGTAACATCGTAATTTGCCTCCATTTATGGGTTAGTAGACGTGAGCTGTAAAATAGTGATTAGTGAGAAGAAAATGATCTCAGCCATTGAAATTGAGAATAGTGAATTTGAATAAAGTTTATCAAATTAAAAAAAAAAAGAAAAATAAAAATTTCTAGTTTTATTTTTAATTTAATAAACTTTTATTTAAATTTATTATGCTTACCTTTTTTTGGCCAGATTACGTTCAACTTTAAAGATCATATATTTTGTTCAATTTAGGTGTCAAATAATCATAAGTAATTTATGTAATTTATTCCCTAAGTAATTTATAATTATAATCACCCCATCAATTAAAATTTAGGTGTCAAATAGAGGGTGATGAGATGGTGAATATTCGATGAAATTAATATAGTTCTCAAATTGCACATTAGCATCCGTTGTCGTCCAGCGGTTAGGATGTTTGGCTTTCACCCAGAAGACCTGGGTTCAATTCCCGTCAACGGACAAGTTTTTTGGCATTTTTCTTTTTAAAGAAAAAAAAATTTATAAATCGACCTTATTTCACTCAAATTCCTTTCTTACAAACTTAGTCAGTACCCAGAAGTTGTGATCCGTGATTCCTATGTTTCAAAGGTATATTTGATTTATGATATTAGTTATAAATAAACCGCCTAAACATATTCCATGTAATTTTTCTAGTCAAAAGTATTTTGATCATGTTTATTATATGTTCTTATAATTAATTATATATATTAGTGATAAGCGTGCTAATTATACAAATGCTGGTGCTAATCATAAACAAGACAATATACAATGTTGATGAAGACTGGTAAAGATATAGTGTGTTGACATTTTCGCATGAAAGGGTCAGCCTCCATTGGATTGGTAGACGTTTGACCCTTTACTACGTTTGAAATGTCAAGCGGAATTGAATTGGATGTGACATATGAGAGTGATATATACATATATATATATATTATTTTAAAATATAAAAAATAAATAATTAAATTATTCAAAATAAAAAAATAGTTAAAAATCTTAAATACATGTTATAAAAAATTTTATTTTTATAAATATATTTATTTAATATTCTTATTTAACTATCTTTTTAACACATATCTCTTGTGGTAAGAAATTTATTTTTATTAAGAGTAAAATTAAAATAAAATATATTAAGTTATTGGGTAAAAATTATTTATTTTTTATATTTTAAAACAAAATATATTTAATAATGTATCTAATTTTTTGGAACAGACGCAGTGTATATTTATTGTTCCTGTTATTTTTCTCTAATTTTCATGGTCTAAATAGTTTTCCCATACTTTATTTGACTATTTGTTGGCACTCTTTTTTTTTTCCTGTTCTTTGGGCCAATACGGTGGCATTCTTTTCAATCTCTATAAAATTTCTTAAATTCTTGAGATGAAATTAGTTTCTCAAATTATATATTATTTTTTTAAAAAAAAGTTATGTTCCTACCGTCTCAAAATACAAGAGATGCATTGTCCTTTTTTTACAAGAAAAAAACTACAGCTATTTTTATTTTAATTTATTATATTGTCATATATTAATCATTCATATATGATGTACATAATATTAAATATATATCTAATCAGTTTAATACAATGTCTTAAAATTCAGAAAATTAGTTAATAAAAACATATAATTATTATCAGTCAAATAAAATATTCATTATCCACCGGAAAAGAATATAATCCCTAAATAATAATATTTAGGAAAAAAAATTCGCAAGGGTAATGAAGGTGGTGGGTCCCGGGAACACGTAGGAGAAGTGTAGAAGAGGTCTACGTATGAAGAGGGAGGACACATCGGCGAATGTGGTCCCGGCGGCGTCAGTCCATTAGCAGTCCCAACTTAGCTCAGCTCTTCTCTCCGCTCCTCTCACATTCTCTCTCTCTTTTTCTTTTCAATTCATTTCATCATATCATATCCCTCCCCACCCAACAAATTATTCCCACTTCGCCGGCCACCGCCATCGCCACCTCGTCCTCCTCCCTCTGAGAGGGAAGAACAACTAACAATACCACTTCTCCTTTCAATTCCACGACCTAAATTTCACACCCTGTCATTCTCTTCCCCCCTTCCCACAATGGTTTAGGGCTCAAATCGAACATGTAGGTGCTCCTTTCTGATTCAACATCCCACGACAAATTGCTGACAACGAGTAAAATGTCTGTTACGGAGCTCAAGGAGCGTCACTTGGCGGCCACGGAGACGGTGAACACTCTCAGGGAACGATTAAAGCAGCGACGACTTTCTTTGCTCGATGCAGATAGTATGAATTTTTGAATTTTGGGCGTTGATGCTGAGCTCTCTTGTCCATAGAGTTACTTTCAGATCTAATTTACTGAACTACTTGTTTCGTCTATTTTTTAGTTGCTGGATACGCGAGGTCTCAAGGTAGAACTCCTGTTAGCTTTGGTCCTACGGATCTGGTCTGCTGTAGAACTTTGCAGGGTCATGCGGGAAAGGTAATTAATGGTCCTTCAGAAATTTAGTTTCATCTCTTATTTGTAATAAATAGGAGACCTCCTGTGGTTTAAGAGCCTATGGATGCTTATCAGTTAGTGGGATTGATAAAGTCTGGAATTAGCTTATAATCCCGCGCTCTTGTATTAAGGCTTCGTAAAAAAGATTACCTGTCGAAACTGAAAAGATGACCGAAAAAGGAAAGGGATTAGGACCTAGTAGTTTACGATTAATTTAGGGTTAAAGCTTTGATTTATGGTTAAAACTAGATATTTTATCAAAATATGAAAAAATATATAGATCTCTGTTGCTTAAAATAGTTTAATTTACTGGTCATCAGATCATAATCTTCAATGGAGCCTAGTATATTTGGGTTGTCCGGACCACATATCTTGGCTTCCCCTTTTATTTACTTGAACAATGCTGTCTATGCTTTGTTCAGTAATGATTTACTTCTTCGTTCTCTACTTCATCCTGGGCAGTCATAGAGAAACAGTTACCACTTTAATATCCCGTATGATGTTAATGTTATTGGTGCATATGTAATCTTAGTTATGAGAATGCTGATGGTAGAAGGTAGCTTTTCACTTTTTGGTGAGCATGACAGCTATTTTCTTGATTTTCTACTATACCATTACCAACATTGACTGCACTTACTGTAGCTCTAACCACCAACGTTGGATATTTCAGAATTCACATCAATTTTGCAACCATTAAATTTTTGCAGGTATATTCATTGGATTGGGCATCTGAAAAGAATAGAATTGTTAGTGCATCCCAAGATGGCCGACTGATAGTATGGAATGCTCTTACTAGCCAGAAAACTCATGCCATAAAGCTGCCTTGTGCATGGGTCATGACCTGTGCTTTCTCGCCAACTGGTCAGTCTGTTGCCTGCGGTGGTCTTGATAGTGTTTGCTCTATTTTCAATCTGAATTCCCCCACTGACAGGGATGGTAATCTGCCCGTTTCTCGGATGCTTAGTGGACATAAGGGTTATGTTTCCTCTTGTCAGTTTGTTCCAGATGAAGACACTCACCTAATTACCAGTTCTGGTGATCAGACTTGTGTTTTGTGGGATATTACTACAGGCCTTAGAACATCTGTTTTTGGAGGTGAATTTCAGTCCGGACATACTGCAGATGTACTAAGGTATCTAGGTGATTGCTGAATTAAGTTTCCTTTTGTGAAAAGCTAGTCTGCTGTAGAAATGTCAGTTAGCTTGAAAATGCAAAGCATCTTCATAAATGCTGTTAAATATTGTTCTAAGCTGCCCCACACACAAAGGTTGCGATATCTCGTTGGTAAATGTTCAACAACAAAAAAATCATTAGCCTTATTTCAATGAGAGATTTATCTCATTGCTGAATGTTAAACAACAACAACAACATTAACCTTATTTCACTAATATGAGATCAGTTACATAGATCATACCATGTCAACGGGCTCTATTAAACACTATCTCCTCAGATAAATTATTTATCAAGATTATTTCTTATAACTTCCCTTTGTGTCATTTTTTGTCTTCCTCTATGCTTTTTGATACGGTTTCAAGCCATTTGATTAACTCTCCTTATTGGTTTCTCTTGCACTCTTCTTTATACATACCTAAACCACCTTAAATGATTTTCTACTATTTTTTCCTTGATTGGTGCTACTCCGACTTTCCTTAGTATACAATCATTTCGTATCTTATCTAGTTTTCTATGACCACACATCTATCTTAACATTCTTATCTCTGCTACTATCATATTATGCTCTAGTTGTCCTTTCAAAGTCCAATATTTATTACTATATAGCATCGCTGGTCTTATAGCTTAGTAAGTAACTTGTGGTCACAAATAACTTCTTATGCTTCTCTCAACTTTAACCACTCAGCTTATATCCTATGCAAAACATTCCCATCAATTTCACAATCATTTTGTAAAATTGACTCCAAATATTTGAACTTTGACACTTTTGAAATGATTTGCTCTCCAATTTTTATCTCTAAATCATTTCTAACTGGCCTCTTGTTAAATTTGCAATGCATATATTTCGTCTTACTTCTACTCAAGTGAAAACCTTTTGATTCCAAAGTGTGTCTTCATAACTCAAGTTTAGAGTTAACATCTTCTTTTAAATCCTCAATTAAGGCTATATTATCCGCGAAGAACATACACTTTAGAATTTCCTCCTATATCTGTTTAGTTAGAACATCCAAAACCAAATCAAACAAGTATGGAATCAATGAAGATCCTTAATGTCAACCTATCCTTATAGGAAAGTCTTTTATCTCACCTTCAGGAGTTCTCACATTTGTTATTGTCCCCTCATACATATCTTTTATAGCTCGAATATAAGCTACAAGAACACATCTCTTAGTACTCTATCATAGGCTTTTTCGAAATCAATGAAAACCATATACAAGTCTCTTTCTTTACTTCAGTATCTATCAATCAAACCCCTTAATAAATAAATAGTTTCTGTTGCAGACCGTCCTGACGTAAATTCAAATTGGTTTTCCGAAATACGAGACCATTTTCTTAGTCTATGCTAGATCCAAATTGCTGAATGTTCAACATGCTTGTTAAATGTTGAATCTTGCATCTTCCTATCAGATAGTGTATATCCCATTCCCCCTTCCCTCAACAAAAAACTAGTGGCAAATAAAACATTATCTATTGATAATGGGCTTTTTAAATTGTCTGAACTGTAATGTTTCTGGATCCCCTTATTTGAAGATGTTCTGGTTAAATTTTACTTGTTTAGTTTTAAGTCCTTTCTTAGAAATATGTTATTGCTTTTCCCTCTTTCAGCATTTCTATCAATGGATCCAACTCAAGAATGTTCGTATCTGGCTCTTGTGATGCAACTGCCCGATTGTGGGATACTCGTGTGGCAAGTCGAGCTGTGCGGACATTTCATGGGCACGAAGGAGATGTCAATGCTGTCCAATTCTTTCCAGATGGAAACAGATTTGGAACTGGTTCTGCTGATGGAACTTGCCGATTATTTGACATTAGGACTGGACACCAACTTCAAACATACCATCAGCAGCACAGTGACAATGACGTCCCACATGTGACCTCCATTGCATTCTCTATATCTGGAAGACTTCTTTTTGCTGGGTACACGAATGGTGATTGCTATGTATGGGACACTTTATTGGCTAAGGTAATTGGAGGTGTAATTTATATGAAAACTATGGTTGGTTGCTTTTTTTTTTTTTTCACTCTTACGTACATAAAGTCAGCTTCTTTTTAAATTAACATTTGACTGTGCAATCACTCTTTTTCTTTCTGCTGTGTCACTTGTCCAAAGAAAAATAGAAAGTAAACTATGTTTCTACCATGAGGAACTCTCTTACATTAGAACTAAGTGTTTTAAGGCACATACAGAGACCATATGGTAAGAAATTCTATCTTGCCCCTTAATCATATGATTTGAATTTTTGTTAACAGCATGCTTCATGAACAAATTCCTACTTGGCAAAATTACAATATGTTCATGAGCCATCTAGGTACATATTAGCTCACATCACTTTTTTATTTTTCTTTCTTTACCTTGGTGTTTTGGGACGTGCAATAGTTACTTTATTTTATACGTTACTATTAGATATCACATTATGTCCTTGTCACAGTTTTTTTTTTTTTTTCACTTTGAGGTAACTCCGGCAGTCTTCACTGCTCATTATAACTGTAGCATATTTGGATCTTCGAACTTTGAAAGGTTTGGGTCCCTTGTCTCTTACCTGTGCCTCACAAGGGCATGGATTGGGTGCTAATAAAAGGAGTTTATATGAACTTTCTAGGTGATTGGTTGAGGACTTTTTGTCTTGTGGTAAAAGGCAAGGCAAGGAAAGCTAAAACAGAGTAGGAATTACAGCATTATTTTATTTTAAGCTTCAATCTTGGCAAACTTAGCTTCTTCTTTTTTTCCTAATTAAAAGCAAATACAAACAGAATATGGTTCCCTCTGGGAACATCTTGTTGTACCTTGATTTCTTGGACACCACAAGTTGCTCTTCCCTTTCTTCTCTCTTTAATTTACGCTTGCTCATGTATCAGTAAGCTAATTCAAACTTGCTTCCTTGTTTCATTGCAGGTGGTATTGAATTTAGGATCACTTCAGAACTCTCATGAGGGCAGGATCAGCTGTTTAGGTTTGTCAGCTGATGGAAGTGCCTTGTGTACAGGAAGCTGGGACTCAAACTTAAAGGTGAGCTTGCATTTTGGCCTATTTTATGCCCTAAAAGACATGTGAAACAATTGAGGGCACCAACTCTTGAGAAATTAGCTTGTATATTGGCTGTGATTTGTCAAAGTTTATGATGGAGACCAAGGGAAAATGATGAAAAACACAGATGCAACAAAATGGGAATGCTATAGGAAAGCACAGAAAAGTAGTAGAACCAGTAACAAGAAAATGCCAAAAGAGGGAGCAAGAAAAAAAGAGAGAGACAGAGAAAGTGTGTGCTAGGCCTTTGAGATGCTAGCAGTCTCCCACCCTGAATCTCTCTAGAATTTTCCATACTCTTCTCACAGTCCCTCTATTTATTAGCCTTAACTTTCTCTAGAAGTTGTCCCTAGAAAGCCATCACTTATCACCCAAAGCTATTATGTAACAACCTTCCTCTATCCTTTTTGTCCACCATCCTTCTGCTTAGGTCTTCCAGAACAAAACCTTTCAATCCGAGGCCCATCAATTTGTTGGTCACAAGATTTCCATTAGAACATTGAAGCAACTGACTCTGCAATTTTTTTCCTCAAGTGTAAATTGAAGTTTTGGGATTTAATTCTAAAAGGGGAAAAAAAATGCAACATACCAACAGAATTGTTATGAGCCTATAATGATTTAACATTTACAACAGATATGTAACCAGTGTATGGTATCATGTATATCCATGAGTGTTAATGTAGATGCTAGGCTACTTGTATGGTATTTCTCAGAGTGGTTGATGGAGTTATTCCTTCAATTCTAGAACTTGCGTGCTAACTACTTTGCATCCCTTGCGGGTGCTATATATTGCTCTTTCAAGCAAATGAATACTGAGCATTCTTTTAAGTGCTCTCTTGCAGATTTGGGCGTTTGGAGGGCTCAGAAAGGTGGTGTGAACCATGGAGGAGCTAAGGCTTGTCATCTAACTCAGCCTTTGCACGGCGTCTGAGGTTCAATATAATCATGTAGCGATGCTTGTGATGGTCTATTTGCGGACAAATTGCATGGAAGGGACAAAAATTATACGCTCTACGGTTTAAACTAGCGCTGCCGTCTGTTAATCGTCGTGTCCATTTGTCCAAGTGTGATCTAGGATTTCCATTGTATTAACCACTTTGGTAATTGGTACCTGCACGTTAAACATAAATGAAGGACTATATATTTTCTTGTCTCTCGGTATAGCGCCAAACAACATTCTGTTAAGTATCTATTTCTTTCAGTTGGAGGATGTTGTTACGCTTTAACATGTCATCAAGTGGTACTACGGAGTACGGACTATGAATGAGGGGACAAATTCCTTAATAAAGTTACGCTGACGTCGCAGCAACTGGAAATTGAGAATCTATGTATAAAATTGACTTTTGCCATGGCTTTTGATTTCTATTAGATAAATGATTTCTGTTTCGGCTCAAATTAAGTTAGCGGCTTGCTAAAACTCATGCCTGGTTTCATTTTGTTGGGTTTGGGAACCTCAACTGCTGCTTCGTGCTGTTGTGAATGCTTTTTAAGGAACATTATTAGTTTATGAAGCTTCAGGGGCATCAGCTATTGTTTTTTCTTTTTCTTTTTCTGGACCAAAAGAGGTATCAACTTTACTATACCACACATCCTGACCAAATGGTTCACGAATAGGAAAACATGAATTAGAAATATAACTAATGAAACAACTGTCATTAATTCAACCAAAAAAAAAACGCCATTAAGCATTGAACAAAAATCCATTTCATTGAGTCCACAGAAGGCAAGGCCTAAAAAATCATATTTCGTTCGCTACAGGGGAAAATGCAGTATAATCCTTTTGTATGCAAGTTACTCTAAGATGCCCGAAATGATACCTAGTATCATTCTTAGTGTTTAGCCGGAATGCCGCAGGGACTTGGAAGTGCACGCTGAGGCCAAGTGTACTGTATTGCAACTCTTTACAGAGAAGTCTATCTATCTATACGGCTGTTTTAATTCCAATCTCAAACAGTAAAAAAGAATCTTTACTCTCTAACAAAAAGAAGGGCCGAAGTTAAGTCAACGTTGCTTGACTTAGAGGAATTTATTAGCCGCTTGCCACAATCTCGTGAATGGCATCACTGACTGTTTCATCCTCGGATCTAACAGCCAGTTTCATTGCTACATCCTTTGGACCATCGAGTCCGAAAGACAACTTCACCAGCACCCTCACATTTCCTATGTATACACCTGACAATACGCACGTGTGTGACCTTGCATTGGGTGGTACAACCTCTGTGCCCTGCACAAGCAAACAAATACATATTTAGATGCCATCTTCCTTCCCAGACGTTTTCAGTTAAATGATAAGCATACACCAAAGAAACCCTATTTATCCACCTTCTGTGAACGTGCGCGCGTGCAGCACCATTCTACATGCATGGGCACCAGGCTAACATTTAAGTCTTTACACGCACAATGCATTTATATGCTAATTAAATCAAACTCAAAAGTTGTATAGGATGGCCAAAGTTTTCAGTCCATGATCTCTACTAAATCAATTCTGGAAAGCAAATCCATAATACTAATGGATACACACATAATACTGGTCTTTTGGCAGTATCTAACAAATCCTTAAAGCTCTAAGAGAATCAATCATTATATTATATAAAACTAAAATCATTTATTTCTACTTATTTATTATTTATTGACATGAAATTAATATAAAATCAATCATCTATCACTATTCAGTTAAGTGATATTTTTTAAATGCATGGACACTGTATACTTCAGATTATATGTTTCTTTTAAAAAAATTGAATATACCCAGACAATGTACAGGACACATTTCTAGTTGTTATGAAAGATTACCTCTCTAATAAAATGGGCTCATACCAACAGACAATTTACCAGGGAAACAATGACTCATTGAGCTTACCTCACAGGGCTGCATGCCAAGAAGATTGATGACAGTATTTACAGCTTCAGCCAAGCTCTCCCTTGGGCCAAGACCATATTCATCCACTCGTTCACAATCAGGGCCCATGCTTTCCCATGCATTTCTAAAATTAGACACCCCCACTTTCAACATGTAATCTGCCGCAACAACCTCCAGATCCTCCAGCTGGTATTCATCTTCAACACCATCATCTTCTGCCTCACCAGAGGTTGGGTCAACCTGGTGAACATCCAAAGCAGTGATGAGATTGCCACAAAACTATTATAGGTTTTCTTCATATATAAATTCCCTACTGGAGATAAGGTGAAAAAAGCTTCATGTTTGAATTATTGAATATATACCTATTCATGATACCAATATCTTACAGCACCAAATATAATAAATAGACAGAGAAGTAGCTGCTTTCTAACACAAAATTGAATCTTTCACATATGTCCCCACCTCAAACATAATTGAAAATTTTGATTACCAAAAAATAGAGGTGGTGACAAAGACTAACCACAGCTTCAAGATAAAGAGAAATACCTCTTTAACAACAAATTTCAGAACATTGGAAAATTTTCCAACTGTCGGCAACCCCTCAGGCTTCTCAAATGCCATGAAAGTCTGTCCAGGTGAATCATATGGAAGTGATCTGAGAGGCTTGGAGAACACCTCGGAAAACTCCTCTGATTCTGAAGCATCAACAATAACAGTAACCTGGAAAAGAGCAAAATAATTATAAAGAAAACTCGGCATTCAACTGTATTTTGAAGTTGTACTGTATCTAAATTGTTCACTACATCTTCCAGTAATTGCTCTGGTATCGTGTTTGTGCTGTTGTACTGGAACACAACGTGCCTGTCAAAAATGTGTTTAACAACATTCACTGCATATTCAGTCTCTGCTTCAGTAAGCTCCACAGGTGCTGAGGACTACAAGAGATGAAACGTTGTCATTAGACATTTCATCAAATTAATAAAGGAAAACAAAAATATAGAATTTTGAAAAAAGAATCAGGCAGACGAACTTTGAAAAGCCTTCCAAAGTTTGCAAACTCAGGAATTGAGGAAAGAAGCCTTTCATATGCATCTGCAGTTGATGGAGGGCCACTTGGAGGAGCACCCAAACCAATTTGCTTTTTACCTGGGGCTTTCTTCTCTACAAGTGGATGAGATCTAACTTCCTTGGGCACAGAGTTAATGTCAAAAGGCTCTTCTGAAGGCTCCTGTATTCATACTAAATAGATTTAGATGATATCCATAACTCATGAAAAGCCAGAAAAATGTCAAGCACATACATAGTTTTTCAAACTAGCCTCCAGATTGACAAGTGGGACGTCAAATAACCCAAAAAGGAAGTCCTTAGCAGCTTTGTCGGTCTCAACAACTAAACCATCACCTCCAAGTGTATTCAGATAAAGTGTTGCCCTATCACGAACCTGCAAAGAAAACATAGTTATTCAAATATAAATCTCAGGGATTATTATTATTCATTATTATTTTTCATAAATCCAGAATGGCAAAACAGGGAAAGGAATTTAAAGTTCATCTATACTTTTTAGAATGTGCTATGATAGGAATTGGGTAGTATGAGATGCCTAAGTTTCATATTAAGTAGTATGGAATGCTTTGTGTGATAACTAAAGAGTGATTCTTTCCCCTTGACAGCAGACTTTTAAAGGTGGGTTGCCCACACCTCCTTGGGTCCTATCATGCTACAAACGCTTTTTGTATGGAAACTCATTCATAATTCTGTGTGTGATAAAAGATCTTAACAATTCAATTTTATTTTTACAAGCATTAGTATAAGCAACGATTAATGAACAAAAAGTACAAAAGACTCACAACTGCATGCATCTAGAACAAACAATTTTATAGATGCCTCATAAGATATGGCAGTTAAACAAACCTCATCATCACTGTCAAGAAGGCATTGCCGTAGCAAAACAAATATCCGAGGCTGAAAGAGTAAAGCATGACATTTCAAAGTTAGTTAGTAACAAATATCCCCCAATCAAATCAAATTTTTTAGAAGAAAGTCATTATAAAATAGAATTTAATACACAGAGGAAAGTAATACCTTTAATGCATCAACTGTAGCACCAAACCTTGCCAACGTGCTTACCGCACTGGCCCTGACAGTTGCATTCTCAAGATGCACTCTATTATATATGTAACGTATAAATTTGCTGGGGTCAGATGTTTTAGGCCCTTCAATTCCCAGGAGGTGCAGTATCTAAAGTATAAGGGAAACAAAATAAATAAAAATAGTAGAATGGCTAACGTATGAACTGTACGATGAAGGATGAACAAAAATTGATACCTGCGTGGACAAATAGGTGAACTCACAATCTTCAATGAACTCACAAAGATGAAGCAACCCACTCTCCCTGGCTTCAGGGATATCTCTAATGAGAATTACAATTGAATCAACAATTGCTTTCTTGTATTCGAACCCACCTTCTTCCCTGAGAATGTTGCTTAGGAAGTTCATCCTGAGATCAATAACGGAACACCAACCAGTAAATTAGACCACATATCTAAAAAAAATGTCCAAAGAACAGTGTAACAACTGGGAGAAAGAAACCTATGGTAAATGTGTACTCACAGAGATCGATATTTCAAGGGAAACTTTAAACACAGTGATCTTATTGCTTCAACCACAACAATTTTGAACTCATCAGCAATATCTGACATGAAGTTTGTAATTTGCTTCATAAGACAATGCACACTCGACTCATTTCCAGTCTTCAGAAGTGTAGTTATTGCAAGTGTGGCAACACTTCTGTTTTGGTCACAAATTAAACTTTCCATATCAATATTGCAGTTAGTGACCGCTGTTGCATGTGTCATAGCCACCTGCAAAGTTCAAAGTCACCCTTAGTAATTAGAAGTAAAAGGACTGTCAAGGTTTATCCAAGGTAGAGCTTGAGAGATTAGCAAGACTAAATTATTTTGAAGAGTTTTGGTTTTAAACAAAACTGAGTGCTGTTTTGGTATTTGGGGGTTTACAAATAATTTAAAAATGTTTCTTCATTGTTTTTTGATAAGTTCTTCATTGCTATTCCTGTTGAACTTTCCAAAACCTAGATACTTTTTTTCCTATTTATAATTTTCGTTCCAGAGCTAGTTCCTCTTTTTCTCCTTTCAATTTTCATACCACAGCTAAAATCCTGTTTTCTTCCCTTTTGATTTTTATATTACAGCTATCTCACTATTTACTTTTCATGTTTTCAAAGTCTAGCTATTTTTTTTCTCCTCCACCTATGTTTTGACATTCATAGTACAGCTGTTTCTTCCCATCATGCTTTATTTTTTTCTTCCTTTTCTGGTTTCTCAATTTTCATGACCTTTCACCACATTACTATCCAGATTACCTGTTATTACACTTTAATTGAACATATATTGCTTTATATGGGCATTGTTCTTGACTACATGAGTAGTTAATTTACATCAGTAATTTTATGTATGAAAGTTTACATATTTGTCCTCATTATTTTTAAATATAAAATTGTATGTCCCTCGGTTGAGCACCTTGTTAGTGCTTCATGCCTCAAAGGCACCTTCCACATTTGGCTGCCTTGAAGGACACTCAACCCCTGTGAGGTTTTGTTCAAATATCTTATTCAAAATTCAATGGTAGCGTCAAATAACTGTTATTGAGATTGAAGTGATTGAAAAAGGTTGACCTTGTTCAAGGTTCGGACAGCAGCAAATCTTAGGACAGGCTTAGAAGAACTTAAGAAGAGTCGGAGAACAGTAATTGCTGGAGTTAATTCTCTGCTTGTAACACCATTGAGCTCTGTAATTGCTCTGGCAGCTTCAAAAGTCACCATCTCTGACTTGTTGCAAAGGCAACTCTCCAGATAATCATAGAAGGGGCGATCCCCAGTCTGTGTATTATTGCCTGACTCACGAATAACCTGCAGACATGATGCTGGATAAAGATTATGCAAATAAATACCATCCAAGTCACAGTATTAAATTAAAATACATATCAAAACAAAAAAAAGCACCTGACTTGTATAACGGATCAAAAGGCATTGGGCCAAAGGTGAACGAACAGTTCCCCTTGTCAAGCTAGTAACCAACTTGCTAACAGCTAACCGATCATTCTGCCGTATCTGCAACAGTGACAATCACCATGTATCATTAAGACTTCAGGATCTAAACTCATTATATATAATAATAGAGGAGGGCTTTTAATTAAGCAAAATAGATGAAAGGATGTGCTCAAAGACATTGTCTTGAATTTTATTTTTTTACAATTCTAAAAGAGGGTGCCACAATCAGACAGACACATTGACTTTTTACTGCCACAGTTTAAGCTAGAACTTGGGAGAAAGATTAGACAATGTAAAAACTTTTTAAGAAGACATGATACCATAAAGCAGACTAGAAACCAATCAAACAGACATCAGTTTCTGGCACATTTACTTCAAGAAGCTAAGTTTTCTCTTTGACAAATTTAGATCCTTAACAGATTCATACAGAAGTCAAATTCCTTAAGAACAAATGTGTTCCCTCAGTGGAAGAATTAGAGGAGAGACTAGATCATCAAGAATTATCAATATTAAAGCTGTGACCACAGATAAGCCAACAAGCTTATCATTTAAGAAAGTAATCTTAAGTTCCTCTTTAATTGGAAGATATAACTCAATATCAGGTGATCACTGATCAATATTACATTATTGCTTCATTGAATGATCTAAAATGATGGCGATGTTTTAATTTATAGCATTAAGTTACTTAAAACACCATTAACCCTTGTCCAAATTGAACCATTGTCCAATATACCTGTTGTAGCAAAGCCAATGCATGAAATTGTACAAGAGCTGCTCTTGATTGAACAGCTTCCTGAACCTCATTGCTCCACCTCTTTACAATCTCAGGATTTGCCTGAAAAGGAACAAAAATTAAACAAAAAATACTTACAATATGTTAATATAAAGAATTATGTGTGTAGAGAATAATAATACCTGGAGTAGGTGAATGCCACTAACTAGGGCTGCACTTGCAACAACTGGATTCTTATCTACAATTGCTTGTTTCAAATACCGCTCAATCTGGGTGAGAAGTGTTCCATCCGTAATTCGACAAAGCACACGAATGGCATTTGCCCTATACATATCAGTCTTACTATTCATGTCCTTCATAAGAGAGCTTGTGACGATAATAACCTTTTAGAAAATTAAAGATAAAGATAAGTCAGAGCATAGTTTTCCAATACATGGACAATGCAAGGGAGTTTAAGGACATGTTTGGTAGGAAGGAGCCATTTTGAAGGAAATGGAAAGGAAGAAGGAAATAGAGAAAAGAATTCCATGAAAATATTATATTTCATTCATAGAAAGTTTGAATGATGTGTACCAAACAAATTTTACAAGAATTTATCTCTCATTCTCCTTTTCAATGAACTCCTTTCATTTGTACCAAACCTAGCCTAAGTGTCTAACAAGCAAGAAGAATTGCATAAGAACATGTAACCTCATCTGCAGAGGGAGAGATCTCCTTTATCATCAAGTAGACCATTCTCCTTAACCCAAGATCCTTAGACTGGAAAAGCTTAGTCACAGCAAAAAAAACTTCTGTGGCTTCGATCTATGAAATTGAAGCAAGAAACTTCAAAACGTTCAATAACAACTATAACATAATTATGAAAAGTCAATCTATAAACAAGTATGGATCTTTGAAACAATTAAAATGAAATATTAAAACCAATGAGAGAATGTTCTTGACCTTTGTAAATGTCTCTCCCTGATTTAGTAGGTATAAAAGCTTCGTGATAACCTGGAAATTAAATAGCATGCATAATTTTCAAAATTTAACTATCAAATAACTTTAGAAGCAAAGCATAAAAACAGAGAAATCGAGTGGTTCAAGATTTAAACCTGTGAACATCTCCTAGCATCTAGTTGTGGATCATTAAAAACCCTGGCTTCCTGAAGAACAGACCCCTTTTCAATCCCCAAAAAGGGAGAGTAATCGGCTGCTGACCAACCAAAAGCACAATTAGTATACATGGGCATCATATCGTAACGGACTTACGATATATGGCTACATAGGACTTCCAATTCACCAGCCTAGCTTGGACCAACCGCGAAAAAACTATCACATCGCCTTAAACTAATTCAAACAAGAGAATGAATAAATTCAATCATGTGCTATGCGAATTATATCCTAAGGCTATCCAAATACCATAATGAGCACAACCAGATCAAACGAGGAAAAACAAGGCACGTCAGAGTTTAAATTAATTTCAAACAAGAATTATGATCTAAGAGATCCTACTGCATTATAAATTCAAAATGAAAATCAAATGCAGATCTGGAACCGGAACAGTGTGATCCAGCAGCAGGGGACTGGAGAAAAGAAATGCTAAGTAGAAACAGAACGGCAAGCAGATCGAATTACGAATAGAAAAAACAAAATAATTGATATTTCGTCGATGTAAAAATGTGGAGTCCGGTAGTAAGAAATCTGAATCACCTTCATCATCTTGGTCATCGTCTTTCTTCACGAGCGGCTGAGCCATGGCCAGAGAATGCAAATCTCTAAGATCTGGAAGCTACACAATCTCGCTCGATCTCAACCTCTATCTCTCTCAGGAGGTGTCTCTGCGAGTACTCCAGTCAAGTTCGGAAATGAGAAGCTTGCGAGGTGAAATGAAGAGGAAATTGGCCCCTGACGCGCGAGAGGGCTCCGAGCAGAAATTGACACAGATCGAGTACAGTGCGTCTGCTTTATAATTAGACGTTTACGAGGATTAATAAAGTGCCATGTACCAACCCGATCATCCCATGTTAAAAAGAAATGACATGAATTGAATTCCTGCGGTATCCTTGAGTAAATGAATAACATTTTGCGATCCGACATAATTTTTGAGAAAATTACATTCGTGGAATAAATTAAATATTGGGTAAATAATTATTTTTAATTACTTAATGTTAATTTATTAATCTTATTTTAATCAATATTAATTAATGTTTATAATTTCAATATATTTTACATTCGTTGAAAAATTAGGAGAAGACGTGACTTTTTTGTTTTTAGACTAGGATAATTTTTTTTGGGGGGGGGGGGGTGGTGGGGTTTGGTGAGTAGTCATGACTCATGAGAATTCAAATTCTCTTGATATTGAGCGGGAAAAGTCAGTTTTTTTGTTAGCACACCGCTCTGGAAGAGTGTGATAGTTCTCATGACTCCATTCCTAGCTTGAATATATCTAATCCCACATGCACATAGTCACGCACGGGTATACTCCAGAAATCCCTATTGAATTAATGTGTTAAAACTAGTAATTACATATTGACAAATAAATTTGTTGAAACTAAACTTTAGTTAATTAAATAATTATTTAATTAATTATTAAAAAAAGGAACATGAATCAATCAAAAGAGCCGAGACAAAGGTCACAAAACCAAGCAAAATTTAAAAATCCAAATGCCAGACTGAAATTACAGCAACTCCTTAATTAAACATGTTAATCAACCATACAAAAGATTCACAAACAAAACAAAAAACAAATATATAATTTTTTTTTTCGGTTTTTCCACCCCAGCTCAGTGTGATACCAAAATAAAAATAACAGAAGAAAAGAAACGAAGTCTAGCTATAGCTAAAGTAAGTAGAGCAACAATTAGAAGAAGAGAAACGATATCTAATTAATTAAAAAACTTGATGATTTATTCCGTTCACAAGTTGGAGGTTTTGGTGTGTGGGAGCACAGTGCGACGTCGTCTGGCCGGCGTATAATTATTCAGTATTCACTTTGACTTGCTGTAATCAGAGGAGTGATCGCTGCTTGAGGAGGAAGGGTTGAGCCCATACTCACTTGTTTGCCCAAACTCACTGCTGGCATAGCCGCTATTCAATGCTAGCTTTCTGAACTTCTTCATGTCTGCACTGTACGTACTAGCATCATACTCCATACTATTGTTGGTGAAAATTGAGCTTTGGCCTGGCTTCACCCCCTCGTTCAGATCATCCAGTGACACATCACCCTCCAGTGCTCGCACAATCTGTTTCACATTCATTCATTCCCATATATATTAATTAATACCAAACAAAAGGTAGCCTAGCTATAAGCAACCATAAAGAGACAAGAAGAGAAGGGCTTTCTATACACATATATATGCTTACTTGGCTCATTTTTGGTCGCCTTCTTGCAGAGTGCCTCACGCTGGCAGCAGCACAAGCTACCATACGTGCCATCTCCTGCATATCATATTTGTTCTGTAATCGTGGATCCGCCAGTCCTTCAAAGCTTCGACTTTCCATTGCCTTTATACAAAGAGGTCTTGCCTGCATCCAGTTCATGTATATACAGATTGAGCAACAAAAATTATATTTTTTCAACTAACATCCTTAGATTATCGCACACTATGAAGCAGGAAAATTAGGAGTTAAAGGTACGTGTGTGTGTACCCAGTCAACTAAACTGTCCTCCTCATATTGGCCAGTAGTGTCAACAGGAGGTCGTCCTGTTATGAGCTCCAGAAGCATGATACCGTATGAGAAGACGTCAGACTTCTCAGTTAGCTTGCCACTTGAAGCGTACTCAGGAGCCAAATACCTGAATTTGAGTTATGTGAGTTAAATCATATTGCTGCTGCATTATTAACCATACTTAAAACTTTTTTTTCTTAAAAGAATCTTTAAAGTTTGCTTACCCAAACGTTCCCATTACACGAGTGGAAACATGGGTGTTGTTGTCTTGTGTAAACTTCGCCAATCCAAAATCTGCCACCTGATTTTTTTTTTTTGTAATAAAAATGTCATATGAGAACAACTAAACATAGTCAGATAAGCCAATGGAATTTATTCGTTTTCTTAGTTACCTTGGCTTCAAAGTTGTTTTCAAGTAGAATGTTTGCGCCCTTTATGTCACGGTGAATGATTCGAGGGTGGCCTAAGGAGCATTTTAGATATAAATTATTAATCATTAGTATTCATCCTTAACCGAAAAAAAAGGGTTGAGAAGGTTGGGTGTTCTTGTAATGTAAGATCATGAAATCAGATCCACTCACAATCCTCGTGCAAGTAAGCAAGTCCTTTGGCTGATCCAATTGCAATTTTGAGCCTAGTGTTCCAATCCATAACAGGCCGATCCTTTCCTGCAAATTTAATTTCGGAGATGGACAGAACCAAAAAAAATACAATAATTGAGTAACTCACAATGCATGTGAAACGAAATGATATGCATGAAAGAATTCTCAGCTAGATCGATTTAGATCAATTTACAATACACAGTATAAGAAAAGCAAGCAGAGATTGATCGACAATAAAGGGGTAGCTTACATACCATGAAGATGGTATTCCATAGTTTTGTTGGGCACAAACTCATAGACCAAGAGACTGCGGCCATCTTGAATGCAATAACCAACAAGAGAAACAAGATGGCGATGATGGACTCGGCTAATGATATCAACCTCTGCTTGAAACTCTCTGTCTCCTTGGCCTCCTGTGGATTTCAGACTCTTCACTGCTATCTCCTTGCCGTTGGGCAGCACGCCTTTGTGGACATAGCCGAACCCACCCTGACCCAGAAGGTTTGCTTGGGCGAACCCATTGGTTGCGGCGGCTAGCTCCTCGTACGAGAAGGTGCTCTTGTTGAACCCTAGGGCCACAGAAGGGTGTGGCGGCGGTTGCAGTGGAGGACCCACGGGCCCTCCTGAATAGCTCGCGTTGCTCATCTCACCGCTATTCATATTTCCTGAGAATGGCGCCGGCGTTACCGGTGCTCCCCAAGGAGTCTTCCCGCCTCCTCCTCCCGGAGGTGTTGGAATATTGAGAACGTGTTGTTCAACACGGCTAGTATAACTATTGTTTCCCTTTTTCGCCTGCTTGTGATAGTTATTATCTGCATCTCGCATTTATGTTCATCCATGAGCCACTTTTTCTACCCGTTTTGGTCTTCTAATAATATACTTCTTCTCTTCATTCTAGTTGTTAACTGTCTTTTTTTTCTTTGTTAAAGTGAAATATTTCTTTGATTTTAAATATTAATCTACCCTATATAAGTCGATCCGTACAACTATTGTTTATATTCACATATAGAAGGATATATATTGGCCTGCACGCCATAGCACTACTCATCTATATTAACGAAGTTCAACGTAAAAATTAAGTTGTTAAATTGTAAAAGAAGCGTTTTTAAGAGGATTTAAAATAAAACGTTAAAGGTTAAAAACTGCAGAAGAAATTAAAGATCCAAACACGATAGTGCTTGAGCAAGGAAAATTATACCAATGTTTTTGTTGGCATAGTAAATAATGGGGCCCTCAGATCTCTTCTTCTTTCTCGCGCATGCAATGAAGACTAGTATAAAAACAAGCAGCAACAAACCAGCTCCAGCAGCCAACCCAATAATAACTGGCACGCTCAATTGGGATCCAGCGTTATCGTTACCTGGAGACTCTGATGGATTATTCGATGACCCAGGTGAATTTCGATCCGGCGGAGACAACCGGTGCTCCACTGGCGGCGGAGGGGAAAATGCTCCATGGGAATTCGACGACGGAACTGGCGGTGGAGGGCTCCGAGCCGTGTTATTATTCCCACCACTGTTGTTGTTGTTATTAGAAGGTGGAGGTGGGGAAGGAGAAGAGTTATTGTTGTCTCCACCGTTGTTTGTGTTGGATGGCGGTGGGGGCGATGGGGGTGGTTGGTTGTCGGACGGTGGTGGCGGTGAAGGCGGAGGTGACTGTGGTGGGGGAGACGACGGCGGAGGGGACTGCGGTGGTGAGGAGGACTGCGGCGGTGGAGGGGAAGGTGAATTGTCAGATGAATCCGGTGATGGAGCCGCAGGAGAATCCGACGAAGAAGAATCAGGCGAAGGCGGGGAATCCGAACTTGAAGCCATTATTACCTTCTCCAACAAATGTGATCGTTAAAGATCTGGAGAAAGCCTGACCCGCTCTCTTAAAATTTAATTCTCTATGTCGAATTAATTTATAAATGGAGTTTGAAAAAGAAAAATCAGAAAACAGAGAAAGTTTCGGAAGGATGATCAGCACGAACAAGAACTCATTCTTCCCTTGATCTGACACAGAAAGAGATGGGGGAAGAAAGAAAGAAGACGTGGGAGCATACCTGAGAGCAAAGGACAGGCAAATGCTCACAGGAAGAAGATGAAGACGAAAATGCATGGAAATAGTGGGTAAAGAAAACGAGACATCGTTTTTTCCATGTCATCTCCTACAAAGTAGGGAAGTTGGAGACTTCTCACTGCAAATTTACTATATTTAAGTTTCAATGTGGTGTCATTGTTGGGAAGACTTGCTAATATAATTGTGGCTGTTATAACTAAGAAAATCAAAATGGATTATGACTTGGTATATCTTACTTTACTTCTGGAACTCTCATGCATGTGTCTGCTGTGTTAGAAGGAGACACTTTCGGAAGTGTGATTGGTTTAGAGCGGGTTAATTCGTCCGACGTGCTTTTTTCAATATTAACATAGTAGTTAATCACTTTCTCTAAGAAAATTATATATGTTACTTTTAACACTGTATTACTATTTATCATGAAAAAATTCCCTGGTTTTGGAATTATCCATGGGTTTTTGCACAACAGAAATGGTCAGAGTCGCTAAAGGGTCTTGATCTTCGTCTTTGGCCACCATGTACGGAAAGAAAAAGAATGTTGGTGCATGAGTTATTTTGCTTGTGCTTGAGAAAAGGTGTGAGACAACTAGCCTCCCCGTACTTCGAAATTTTGTCTTCTCTTTTCTGTTTTTTTTTTCCTGGTTCATATCCGTCCATCATAAATAATATTAAACATAATACCTTAATTAATTATCTACATTCGTCATGTAGGTTAAACTAGATACATTTTGGTACATTGCAAAGAATCAAACGCACCATATTTATGCCTTATAAATAATAGTGTGTTTTGTTTATAAATTTTATGGTCTATATTATTGATATTACTATTTATTGATTGATTTTAAATTAAATTTTTAATCAATCCTTAAAAGACACACTTCAATATTTTATTTAACATGATAATATATTACAAATGTAATATAACATCAATATCATCAAATTATAAACTATATAGTAACTCATATTAATTTGTGATTATTATTTAACACAAATCATCCTTCAGTTTCCATATAATACACGCAACTCTTCTAGCCAAATAATTATTAAATAAATAAGTAATTGAAGTTGAAAATAATCATATATTAGTTATATATATCTAAAACAACCTTCGATAATTCTATTCTATTCTATATAGAATAAGTTTGTAACCTTAGTTCATGGCTTGTGGGACTTGAGTATAAATTTTATAAGATATTTTAATAATATCACATATTGATATTGATTGCTATATTTTTTTTTTTATAAGCACCAAGGACATCTCTGAAAGTGTATCAAGACATTCCTCAATTAATAATCAAAAATTAATTCCTATAAAGTGTATAGAGATCATTAAAGTATTTACCTATTTTATCTAAATTTTTACCATACACACAAACAAAATAATATTCTTTAAAATAATATTCTTTTCAATTCTTTTTATAGGACATTTTTCAAAAACTTTTCATAGTTCTTTTTATAAAGCACATTGTAATGTTAGTAATATTATTTTTATTTTAACTTCTAATTATTTATTTTTTAATTTTGTAAATTGTCATTAGAATTTTTATATGATTGATTTATGATAACATTATTAATCTTATTTTAATTAATTTCATATTTTTTACTTAGTTTTCTTATAATTTTAAAAATATATTAACTTTTTTATTCTATTAACCAGTTGGAAGTGCGATGTAAGAAAATAGTACTTTTTTAGGCCAACACAATTAATAATTTTTTTAGAATAATGATGATGATGACGACGACAATGATGATATAGATACAGTTGAAGACGCAGTAATATTCAAGCCAAGAAAAGAAAACCCAATAATATTTTGTTAAAAAAAAAAACTATAAAGTGCTTACAGGCAAGTCCCAGCTTTTAATCCGAGGAGAGAGAGGGGGGCGAGAGAGAGAATGTACCTGAAAGCTGCGAGCTGGTGAAGAAGGAAGGCATCATAGTTCAAAGCGACTTTCAGATACGCTTGTGCGCTCGTGCTTATCTCGTTCCCGATCCCTTCGCCCGTACGATGCCTTCCCGAAGAAGAACCCTCCTGAAGGTCATCATTCTCGGCGACAGCGGGTTCGCCTCTCTTCTTTCCTCTCTCAGGCCAATCCTTTGCTTTTTGATGTTCGATTCTATGACTTTGGATCTTAATGCTTCTCGACTTAGAAGAATCGAAACATATTACGGAACTCTCAGGAGTTTATTTAGTAGCTGTTAATTGAATTTATACAATCAATTTGATTATGCCGTCTTATTTTGCTGGTATTTACTGTTAATTTTAGTGCTTCGAATTCTGTAATTCTCAATGAAAGAATAAGAAAACAAACCGGAGTAATTTACCATTCAGGATAATAATATAATTGGAAAACGATCTATATTAATTAAAAGGGGAGCTTACAATTCCTTTAGCACAAGATCTGCATTTTTCAGAACAATTCGTTTGGGACTGCAGCAGTTGTGTGTGTTCTTTTTTTTTTTTTTTATCAAAATAAGTGCACCTAATCAAACTATTTGGATATATGCCACGCAGTTATAGACGTTTCCAGCAGTCTTTTTGACTAAATAAATCTGGTGATTTGCAGGGTGGGGAAGACATCTTTGATGAATCAGTATCCTTTTGTGCTTGTGCCAAAACTCCTTGCACTCCTACATATCTAAATAACATATCTGCTACTGATCCTGACAGTATTGTCTTACTCAGTAACATATGCAGTTTATGCCTTTCTGTAACATAATTATTATAGATATGTGAATAAGAAGTTTAGCAATCAGTACAAGGCTACTATTGGAGCAGATTTTTTGACCAAAGAGGTGCAATTTGAAGATAGGCTTTTCACCTTACAGGTTTGTGAATCATGTTGGTTTTATGCTGATTTTTTTTTTTATGTCCAAAGGTGACTGTATGCCTGAGCCATGAGAGTAGGGCCCAACACATGGTTAGGGTGTCATTGTCTTATTGATACTCCGTGGAAGTACCCATCTTAAAATCTATGTTACAACTTATATGCCAAATTAACTGAAGAATTCTTAGGACTCAACCTTCTAAATGATGTGTAACTTATGATGTTCTATTTTTCAGATTCATCTTGTCAAACCTTATTGTTCACCTATATTTATGGGAAATTGTCTTATTCCTGAGCTTGAGTAATATAAGGATGAAATTACACACATAGAAACCTCCCTTTTCCCGAGAAAACATAAAGATGGAAATGAGGGGGAAAATATAAGACAACTTGCTTCATTCTTAAGACCTTGCATGTTAGGATCTGATATTGTTATCTTTCATTTGGGCATTTGACCCTACTAATTTTAAATGTCCAATGGTGTCTGGTGTCGAGTTTCTTTAGTCATTTTCTGTTTTTTGTTGAAATGGCAAAAGTGTCAACAAAATAAACTTGAAAAATTTATCTTATACGTAGCTGTAGGTGGCTCAAGGTGCTCTTTCCTATCAGATCTGATTTTTTTTTTATGCTCTTGTTGTTTTCATTTCAATATTAGATCCTGCCTGTCCAGCACTCCTCTGAAGAACTTCTATCTCTAGTAATCTAAATACGTATGTTATATAATATAAAAAATGATGTGGGGTTTTCATTTGCTTAAGCATTGAGTATCTTGAGTGAATATGGTATGCTTAGCTAATAATTTATATATTTGAAATGTATGTTTTCATTGAGTAATGGCTGAATTTTTCTCACTGTCTCATTGGTGTTATTATGGAGTGGTTGTGGTAATATTGTGAGCTAAGGTACCTTGTCGGAGTTCTTTCTATGTTCCAGTAAACGTGGCGTTAATGGTCTCATCTGTAGCTCTGTTTATGTGGATAGGCAGTTTGGGTGCATTGTAGACTATATCACCATTTTCTATAAAAGTTTTAGGCAACACTTGATTATAATAATCAAATTGTAAGCCTTTTGTTTTATTAATTAAATTCAATTTTGCAGATTTGGGATACAGCTGGTCAGGAAAGATTTCAAAGCCTTGGTGTTGCTTTCTATCGCGGCGCTGATTGCTGTGTTCTCGTATATGACGTTAATTCAATGAAATCATTTAACAGTCTTAACAACTGGAGGGAGGAATTTTTGATTCAGGCATGACTTTGTTCCCTAAATCCTATCCTGGACAAAATTTTCAAATTTTAACAACTGTCACGAAGAATGTAGGGTTTTTACAAACATTAATATCTTTGATCACTTTGGCAGGCAAGCCCTTCAGATCCAGAGAATTTCCCTTTTGTTGTTATAGGAAACAAGATAGACGTGGATGGTGGGAACAGTAGAGTGGTAAGTATTTTCCTTGAATTTGCTGTGTCTTCCTGCTTCTTCTCTCTCTCTCTCTCTCTGTGAAATACACATTAGAGGCATTCATGAGCCTGACAATGTTAACTCCTACCAAACAGATGAACTCTATAAAGAAGTTCTTGTGTGCAGGTTTCAGAGAAGAAGGCTCGAGCTTGGTGTGCCTCAAAAGGAAATATCCCATATTTTGAAACATCAGCCAAGGAAGGTATTAATGTTGAGGAAGCTTTCCAATGCATTGCTAAGGATGCCCTGAAAAGTGGGGAAGAGGAAGAAATGTAAGTTGCTAAACATGTTCATCTCATCTTTCATGCATATGACGAAGCACTGAAACACATATACACTAGGACAAATGCTCTCTGATTTTTAGATAGTGTTGATTTGTTGGGGATGGGGGATATAGTGAACATTTTTATTTCTCACATGTTAAACTGTGCAGAGCAAGGGGTACATATACAGTAGAATCAGGGATCATAAAAGGATAAAAACAAAAGAGAAAAAAATAATCCCTATAAATCAGCTGCAATAATGAAAAAACATTTACAATATATCTATCATAGAGTTGACTACAGGGGACCATAGCTTGTTCCTATTGGCATTATAGTTTACAGTATTTCATGTTGTATCTTGGAATCAAAGGATTTACGGATGAGTAATATATGATTATGGGAAGAAAAACCCATTGATTAGATTATATTATGTGAAAAATAAAAATTTGCTATGATGTGAACATCCAATATTAGCTGCAGGTGGATATTATTTGCTGGCGAGAAATGTTTCTATTCTTTATCTAATTTGTTGGAATCATGACTTTATATTGTTTTTGAGTAGCTTGCTTGAACTGTAATTGGAACAATTTTGTATGATAGATGTGATTGAGTCCCCAATAAACCTTTTGTCCCTTTTCTTTCCCACTACAGCGACTAATTCATTCTATGCACCACCACAGCTACAATGGAAATCGGTGCTGACTGTAGAGTGTTTAAGATTGCCCAGATAGTGTTAACTTGGAAATGCATATATGTTTCAATTTTGCTCGTTGGTGCATCTTTGCAGCATCCACTGATAGTCATCAAATTTATAGATACTATATTGTCTGGAAATCAAGTTATTCTGTCATGATACTGATGTGGCTTCTGGCCAAAAAAAAAAAATACTGATTAGCTTTTGGTTTTTGTTGTCCTGATGGTACTTTTTTGCTTATTGAAGATACCTGCCCGACACAATTGATGTTGGAAACAGTAGTCAGCAGCGATCATCTGGATGTGAGTGCTGATTATATTACCGTTTACATTCAAAACAAAGTACATTATTTGAAACCATTTGGTCCTGTTTGGCTGTTGCTGTCTGTATCCTTATTGTACATTAGTGTCTGCTAAAGAATCAATTGGTCCAATGCTATCCATTGGGTGCTTGTTTGGTTTATGTGCTAAGTGGTCAGATTATATTGTTTCCCCTCTATGGTATTCCTATATTGTCATAGAAACTCTGCGAGATCATTCTGATTTCTAAAGTTATTTGTTATTTTGCTTCATTGTTTATTTATTTCACTTCATATACCAAAATTTGCTATGCCTAGTTTGCATTACTTTCTGCCTGCATCAGAAAGTTTTGAGCGGCAATGCTTAATTGTAAAATAAATATTTTGAGAGCTAGATTTTGTTCAGAGAACAGCAAACATCTTAAAATTTATAGTCAAGTTTTATCGTTTGACTCACTAGTCAAGGTTTACTAACCGTTTAAGCTGGCAGAGCTGTCTATGATAGAACCAGGTAGGGTTCTACCCCAAAACATTTTATTAATGGGGGAAACAAAGGGAAAGAAATATCAAAAGCGTTATTCTGCAATATAGAACGAGAATGACCAATATGGATCCTCGCATTCAGATCCTTTCCAGTGAGAGGATCCTGTGGTGCATCTCTCATGCATAGATCTACATCGTTCGTATGATCTAACAGCCATCAAAGGACTTTGTATTGCGAAGGAGAAAATAGCTAGGCATGAGAGGGTTGAGAAGATTAAAATAGATGTAGCATTTTCGGCCATCAGAGCTGTGGTCTATAGCTCTGAAGATGTAAAACAATCAGCCATGGGAGTTGCATTTGATTTGATATCCTTCGGCCATGGGAGCTTCAGATGTTGGCATGGGAAGTGGCTTGGCCATGGGAGATTCTGATGTGAAAAAATTGCTTATTGCAGAAATAATTGAGGCTACTCGAACGAGTTGAAGCTCCGGAAACATTAAAGCATTCCCTGTGTTTTTTTATGGGATCCCAAAACCCAAAGACACCAATTTAAACTACATATTCTGAATATATTTACTAACATTACCTTCCAACTCAAAGCAACGTAATTTGCCTAAATCTGAATCTACTGTGGAACCATTCACTTTGTTTTAATTTTTCAAATGGGGATTGTGATTCGAATATAATATTTCTATTTTCCGAATAAATTTAAAGGATAAGTGTCAAGTTACAAAATTTGTGTATGAAAAATCTATAATCCAAAAGTGCCATGTGATTTTCAAACAAAACTGACTCAAGCTTGGTTTATTAAATATAGCACTTATTTTTTAGCTATCTATGGCTTCAAAAGAAATTTCCCTTTTCGTCTAATATAATTGTGGCTATTATAACTAAGAAAATGAAAATGGATTATGGCTTGGTGTACCTTACTTGAACTCTCGTGCATGTGTCTGCTGTGTTAGGAGACACTCTCGGAAATGTGATGCAAAATTGAAGTCACACGTCGACACTCTGCTTTCATCGTATTGGTTTAGAGCCAGTTAATCCGTCCGACGTGCTTTTTTCAATATTAACATAGCAGTTAATCACTGTCTCTAAGAAAATTATATATGTTACTTTTAACACTGAATTACTATTTATCACGAAAAAATTCCCTGGTTATTGAATTATCCATGGGTTTTTGCACAACAAAAAAGGTCAGAGTCGCGAGAGGGTCTTGATCTTCGTCTTTATGAGTTATTTTGCTAGAGCCAACTGGCCTTCCTGTACTTCGACATTTTGTCTTTTCTTTTTTCTGTTTCATATCCATCCATCATAAATAATATTAAACATGATGCCTTAATTAATTATCTACATTCATCATATAGGTAAAACTAGATACATTTTGGTACATTATTGCAAAGAATCAGACGCACCATATTTATGCCTTATAAATAATAGTGTATTTTGTTTATAAATTTTATAGTCTACATTATTGATATCACTATTTATTGATTGATTTTAAATTAAATTTTTCATCAATCCTTAATTAAAAGACACAATTCAATATTTTATTTAACATGACAATATATTACAAATGTAATATAACATCAATATCATCAAATATAAAATATATAGTAAGTCATACTAATTTGTGATTATTTTTATCCCTTATTATTTAATACAAATCATCCTTGAGTTTACATATAATACACGCGACTCATCTAATTAAATAATTATTAAATAAATAAATAATTTAAGATGAAAAGAATAATATATTAGTTATATATTGAAAACATCCTTCCATAATTCTATATAAGTTTGTAATCTTAGTTCATGGCTTGTGGGACCTAAATATAAATTTTACATTTTATATAGATATTGTTTGTTATTAATATTACCATGTCATATTGATATTAATTGCTATATTTTTTTACTTTTTATCAGCACCAATGGCATCTTCTAGGTGCACTAAGGATACCAAGGAAACAAAATAATTTTAAAAAATTATCTCATTTTATTCTAGTTTCAACAAATTATCAAGATTTGTAATTAAAATTAAAATTAGAAGGTAAAAGATAAAAATGTCCTTCATATATAAATAACCAATTTATAAGTGATAATAGTATATTTATAAGTAATAGTCTTATTTACAAATCATAATAGTATTATTTGCAAATAAACTTATTTTACTTGTAAATATATTATTATCACCTATAAATAAACTTATTTTACTTGTAAATATACTATTATCACTTATAAATGAATTATTTTTATAAAAAAATATATTTTTATCTTTTACCTATCAATTTTAATTTCAATAAAAAACTTTGATAGTTTGATTTAATTAAAGTAAATTATGATATTTTTTAAATTATCTTGTTATCTTAATATTTAACTGAAATTTTCCTTACTTGCAAAACGCAATAATGTCTTTTAAAAAAAAACCCAATATAGTGGTTAGAGGCAAGTCCCAGTATTTAATCCGAGGATAGGGAGGGGAAGAGAGAGAGAGAGAGAGAGTACCTGAAAGCTGCGAGCGGGTGAAGAAGGAAGGCGTCATAGTTCAAAGCGACTTTCAGATACGCTTGTGCGCTCGTGCTTATCTCGTTCCCGATCCTTTCGCCCGTACGATGCCTTCCCGAAGAAGAACCCTCCTGAAGGTCATCATTCTCGGCGACAGCGGGTCCGCCTCTCTTCTTTCCTCTCTCAGGCCAATCCTTTGCTTTTTGATGTTCGATTCTATGACTTTGGATCTTAATGCTTCTCGACTTAGAAGAATCGAAACATATTACGGAACTCTCAGGAGTTTATTTAGTAGCTGTTAATTGAATTTATACAATCAATTTGATTATGACGTCTTATTTTGCTGGTATTTACTGTTAATTTTAGTGCTTCGAATTCTGTAATTCTCAATGAAAGAATAAGAAAACAAACCGGAGTAATTTACCATTCAGGATAATAATATAATTGGAAAATGATCTATATTAATTAAAGGGCGAGCTTACAATTCGTTTGGCACAAGATCTGCATTTTTCAGAACAATTCGTTTGGGACTGCAGCAGTTGTGTGTGTTCTTTTTTTTTTTTTTAATCAAAATAAGTGCACCTAATCAAACTATTTGGATATATGCCACGCAGTTATAGACGTTTCCAGCAGTCTTTTTGACTAAATAAATCTGGTGATTTGCAGGGTGGGGAAGACATCTTTGATGAATCAGTATCCTTTTGTGCTTGTGCCAAAACTCCTTGCACTCCTGCATATCTAAATAACATATCTGCTACTGATCCTGACAGTATTGTCTTACTCAGTAACATATGCAGTTTATGTCTTTCTGTAACATAATTATTATAGATATGTGAATAAGAAGTTTAGCAATCAGTACAAGGCTACTATTGGAGCAGATTTTTTGACCAAAGAGGTGCAATTTGAAGATAGGCTTTTCACCTTACAGGTTTGTGAATCATGTTGGTTTTATGCTGATTTTTTTTTTTTTTATGTCCAAAGGTGACTGTATGCTTGAGCCATGAGAATAGGGCCCAACACAAGGTTAGGGTGTCATTGTCTTATTGATACTCCGTGGAAGTACCCATCTTAAAATCTATGTTACAACTTATATGCCAAATTAACTGAAGAATTCTTAGGACTCAACCTTCTAAATGAGGTGTAACTTATGATGTTCTATTTTTCAGATTCATCTTGTCAAACCTTATTGTTCACCTATATTTATGGGAAAGTGTCTTATTCCTGAGCTTGAGTAATATAAGGATGAAATTACACACATAGAAACCTCCCTTTTCCCGAGAAAACATAAAGATGGAAATGAGGGGGAAAATATAAGACAACTTGCGTCATTCTTAAGACCTTGCATGTTAGGATCTGATATTGTTATCTTTCATTTGGGCATTTGACCCAACTAATTTTAAATGTCCAATGGTGTCTGGTGTCGAGTTTCTTTAGTCATTTTCTGTTTTTTGTTGAAATGGCAAAAGTGTCAACAAAATAAACTTGAAAAATTTATCTTATACGTAGCTGTAGGTGGCTCAAGGTGCTCTTTCCTATCAGATCTGATTTTTTTTTTATGCCCTTGTTGTTTTCATTTCAATATTAGATCCTGCCTGTCCAGCACTCCTCTGAAGAACTTCCATCTCTAGTAATCTAAATACGTATGTTATATAATATAAAAAATGATGTGGGGTTTTCATTTGCTTAAACATTGAGTATCTTGAGTGAATATGGTATGCTTAGCTAATAATTTATATATTTGAAATGTATGTTTTCATTGAGTAATGGCTGAATTTTGTTCACTGTCTCATTGGTGTTATTATGGAGTGGTTGTGATAATATTGTGAGCTAAGGTACCTTGTCGGAGTTCTTTCTATGTTCCGGTAAACATGGGGTTAATGGTCTCATCTGTAGCTCTGTTTATGTGGATAGGCAGTTTGGGTGCATTGTAGACTATATCACCATTTTCTACAAAAGTTTTAAGCAACACTTGATTATAATAATCAAATTGTAAGCCTTTTGTTTTATTAATTAAATTCAATTTTGCAGATTTGGGATACAGCTGGTCAGGAAAGATTTCAAAGCCTTGGTGTTGCTTTCTATCGCGGCGCTGATTGCTGTGTTCTCGTATATGACGTTAATTCAATGAAATCATTTGACAATCTTAATAACTGGAGGGAGGAATTTTTGATTCAGGCATGACTTTGTTCCCTAAATCCTATCCTGGACACAATTTTCAAATTTTAACAACTGTCACGAATAATGTAGGGTTTTTACAAGCATTAATATCTTTGATCACTTTGGCAGGCAAGCCCTTCAGATCCAGAGAATTTCCCTTTTGTTGTTATAGGAAACAAGATAGACGTGGATGGTGGGAACAGTAGAGTGGTATGTCTTTGCCTTGAATTTGCTGTGTCTTCCTGCCTCTTCTCTCTCACTCTCTCTCTGTGAAATACACATTAGAGGCATTCATGAGCCTGACAATGTTAACTCCTACCAAACAGATGAACTCTATAAAGAAGTTCTTGTGTGCAGGTTTCAGAGAAGAAGGCTCGAGCTTGGTGTGCCTCAAAAGGAAATATCCCATATTTTGAAACATCAGCCAAGGAAGGTATTAATGTTGAGGAAGCTTTCCAATGCATTGCTAAGGATGCCCTGAAAAGTGGGGAAGAGGAAGAAATGTAAGTTGCTAAACATGTTCATCTCTTCTTTCATGCATATGACGAAGCACTGAAACACATATACACTAGGACAAATGCTCTCTGGTTTTTAGATAGTGTTGATTTGTTGGGGATGGGAGATATAATGAACATTTTTATTTCTCACATATTAAACTGTGCAGAGCAAGGGGTATATATTCAGTAGAATCAGGGATCATAAAAGTTTAAAAACGAAAGAGAGAAAAATATTCCCTATAAATCAGCTGCAATAATGAAAAAAATATTTACAATATATCTATCATAGAGTTGACTACAGGGGACCATAGCTTGTTCCTATTGGCATTATAGTTTACAGTATTTCATGTTGTATCTTGGAATCAAAGGATCTACGGATGAGTAATATATGATTATGGGAAGAAAAACCCATTGATTAGATTATATTATGTGAAAAATAAAAATTTGCTATGATGAGAACATCTTATTTTAGCTGCAGGTGGATATTTTTTGCTGGCGAGAAATGTTTCTATTCTTTATCTAATTTGTTGGAATCATGACTATATATTGTTTTTGAGTAGCTTGCTTGAACTGTAATTGGAACAATTTTGTATGATAGATGTGATTGAGTCCCCAATAAACCTTTTGTCCAGATAGTGTTAACTTGGAAATGCATATATGTTTCAATTTTGCTCGTTGGTGCATCTTTGCAGCATCCACTGATAGTCATCACATTTATAGATACTATAATATCTGGAAATCAAGTTATTCTGTCATGATACTGATGCGGCTTCTGGCCAAAGAAAAAAAAAATACTGATTAGCTTTTGGTTTTTGTTGTCCTTATGGTACTTTTTTGCTTATTGAAGATACCTGCCCGACACACTTGATGTTGGAAACAGTAGTCGGCAGCGATCATCTGGATGTGAGTGCTGATTATATTACCGTTTACATTCAAAACAAAGTACATTATTTGGAACTATTTGGTCCTGTTTGGCTGTTGCCGTGTATCCTTATTGTACATTAGTGTCTGCTAAAGAATCAATTGGTCCAATGCTATCCATTGGGTGCTTTTTTGGTTTATGTGCTAGGTAAGTCGTCAGATTATATTGTTTCCCCTGTATGGTATTCCTATGTTGTCCAAGAAAGTCTGCGGGATCATCCTGATTTCTAAAGTTCTTTGTTATTTTGCTTCCTTGTTTATTTATTTCACGTCGTATCGCAAAATTTGCTATGTCCAATTTGCATTACTCTCTGCCTTCATCAGAAAGCTTTGAGCGGCAATGCTGAATTGTAAAATTAATATTTTTCAGAGCTAGATTTTGTTCAGAGAACAAGAAACATCTTGAAATTTATAGTCAAGTTTTGTTTTTAACGACTCAATAGACAAGGTTTACTAACCGTTTAAGCTGGCAGAGTTGTCAATGATAGAACCAGGTAGGGTTCCGCCCCAAAACATTTTATTAATGGGGTTTCTCTATAAACAAAGGGAAAGAAATATCAAAAGCATTCTGCAATTTACAACAAAAATGACCAATATGGATCCTCGCATTCAGATCCTCTCCTGTGAGTGGATCCTGTGGTGCATCTCTCATGCATGGATCTGTATCGTTCTTGTGATCTAACAGCTAAGGACTTTGTATTGCGAAGGAGAAAATTGCCAGGCATGAGAGGGATTGAGAAGAGCAAAACTGATTTGGCATTGTCGGCCATCGGAGCTCTGACCTATAGTTCTGAATATGTAAAACAATCAGCCATGGGAGTTGAGTTGCCTTTGATTTGATATTCTTCAGCCATGGGAGCTTCAGATTTTGGCATGGGAAGTGGCTTGGCCTTGGGAGGTTCTGATGTGATAAAACTGCTTATTGCAGAAATAATTGCAGCTATGGAAACATTAATTGGTAGGGGAGAGGAGGAGAGATGAGATATGGAGGGAAGGGAAGGGGAGGGGGAGGGAAAGGAAGGAAAGGGAATTGAGGTAAGGGGGAGGAGATAAATTTTAATAATTTTTTGTTTGATTAAGTAGGGAAGGAGAGGAAGGTTAATAATAATTTGATCATTTTTATTATTTATTTATACTCATTTCACAATTTTATACTCAATATTAAAGTTTTTTATACTTATTTTTTGGGATATAAGATTTGAGTGTAATATTTTTTTATATTGAAAATTTCAAGTAAATATTTTTATATTTTAAAATTTTTTAGTGACTTTTTCTATTTTTAAAAATATTCTTTATTTAGAAAAAAATAAAAAAAGGTCAAGAATATAAAAAATAATTATCCCTTCCACCCCCAATTTCGGAGGGGACAATTTGAGGGCTCTCCTACCCCTCTCTAAAATTTCCTATCCACAAACAGGGGGAGCGAAGCAACTCCCCTCAAACCTCTACCAAACAAGGGGTAAAACATTCCCTGTATTTTCTATGGAATCTCAATCCCAAAAGACACTCCAATTTTTGTTTTTTTTTTCTTGGTTTTTGACCAAAAGATTTTAAATTAAACTACACATTCTGAATACAGTTTCCAACATCAAACCTTCCAACCCAAAGCAACATAATTTGCCTAAATCTGGAATCTAGTGTGGGACCATTCACTTGGTTTTAATTTTTCAAATGGAGATTGTGATTAAAATATGATATTTTTATTTTCCCAATAAATTTAAATGATAAGCGTCAAAGTTGGAAAATTTATTAGGGTGTTCAATATGCCTAGTAGCCCGGTCTACCCAGTCCCCCTGGATCATTCGGGCCGAGAATAGAGCAAAAGAACTAGGCCAAGGCAATACTGGGAGGAGGCAGACAATGGGTAAGGTCATGCTTGTCCCTGTCTCTCTCCCGACCCCTGGATATGTATTACATATATTTTTTTTGGTCCATTGTGGAGACCCTTTCAACGATGCCATTCTTCTTTCATATCCTCAATTGATAGTCTCATACTCTCTCAGTCTCTCAACACTTTTTGGCCACACACTAAATGGAGCTCGAGCCCTAATCTCAGTATCTCACACAAGCACAATCACGACATCAACTTTGGCTCTCGTCATCCGTCTCCTCCTCCATCCAAGGTCATCGTTGTCCTCATCCCACCAGCCCTAGTCCAGATTTTGTCATCCAAGGTCACCAGATCTCTGCATAGACCGTCGAGTTTGTGAATCATGAGCTCGAGCTTGAGTGCCTCTCTCTATCCCTCTTCACCTCCAAATGTCACCGTCACCATGTCCTCCCACCATACCAAAGCCTCCGTTCTCTCATCTCCTTCAAATTGCCTCCTCTCCTCCTCTCGCATTGTTATAATCTTTCGTGCTCGGCCAATCTGTGAAGGCATGAAGCTCAATTTCTCTTCCCATCTCAATTTTCAACCAGATCTACTCATCTCCCATGGTCACAGGCTCAAGTTCTCCAATTTCTTCCAGATCTCGTCTCTTCTTCATCACATGAAATGTATTTTTTGAATGGATTTGTTGGTTGTTGTCATATATCTCCAAGATCTTTCCTTTTCTTCTTCTTCTTGTTTTTTCTTTTTTTTTGAGACGTGCTATTTTTTCCATGGTTGGTTGTCATTTCTAGTTAAAACCTTCTAAAGATCCTTGGATGTGTTTGGTCAGTGTATTATGGGAAGGATGAGCAAACAGAAGAGGGGCTGTTGCTTTTTTTTTTTGTAAAATTAATTTAAAATCGGGCCAGGCCCTACTCTGGCCTGTCCCATGTGGGCAACAGCCTATCATAGGACAGGCCACAAGACAGAAATTCTAGCCCGGTGCCCCCTTCGAGCAGGAATCTAGCCTGTCCCAATCCTACCCCTAAATAGCCCTAGAATTTATGTCTGAAAAATCTATAATCCAAAAGTTCCATGTGATTTTCAAACAACAGTGACTCAAGTTTGGTTTATTAAATATGACACTTAATATCTATGGCTTGGAAAGAAATTTCCCTTTTCGACTATACTTTCCTTGTTTCATCTGGTTTTACATGCCCATGAATAAGTAAAGTTCCAAGTTTTAAAAAGATTAAACTTTTAGTTTGTTATTAATTTAATAAAATCTATACCGGGAGCAACGTATCTGATCTTTCGAACTAGGATTTAATTATGATTTTAGCACATAAGTTCAAAATCATGATTGGAGAACCAAAACAAAAGTATACTCTCGAAAAGATTGAACTCGAATTATCCCTATGCAAGCACCCCACAAAATCACTCGCGTGCTCCAGAGAGCAACTATACTAACACCCGATAACAGCACAAGTAATCCACTACATTGCCTGCAAATAATACATAACCAGAAAGGCAACTAAATTGAAACAAGGTAAACCCTCCCGAAGCTAAGCTAAAATTGTTGAAAACCTGTTAAATATTAGAGTTGCGACCAACCCCAAAACAAAAACAAGGGATAGAGGAGGAAAAACAAGGCACAGCACGGTTATGTAGTGTGGTAGGTTCTGATCTGAAACAAGCAAGACGTACATTTATGAAACCATCTAAATTTCAAAATGCTCCTTCCCAAGATTTAAGCGGTGAAGTGAGATGGGATACAGCCCCTTTTCCGCACCTCAAAACATTAATATAAGCCAATAGCTCTACAAACTGAAATATATCACCAGATCTATTTCCAAATTGCCCCTTCTAGCTGCTGCTCGAAATGAGGTAAAGATGATTTTACAATTCATGATTCTGGTCATTGAACTGTCAGTACCTGTGGTGTTGGAGTGGATCTCCTAACTCTTGGCCAACGCTTGGCCTTTAAAGAATTGGCTGCATCATATATGACCATGAGTGAGTAATGCAAGAACGTAGTTAATAACAAAATTAGTAGTATTACTAGAAATTTAGAACCAATCATGTATTTAATGTGACAATTAAGCTATCACAGGGCAGCAAAATCATTCAGCAACACTAGCAATCTATGGCGGAGGAATTTCACAAGGGCATATGGAAGGTAAGCAAGATAATCAATTTACCGCAGCATTTGTTTTGTTGTAACACATGGTGTTCATGATTTCATGTGCCACATAAAGCTTAGCTCTTGATATTGCAAAGTTTGACAACGAAGAAAAAAATGTGAGCAAAAGAAACAAGAAATCTGAATGAATCTAATATAACAGTCCCCATAAAATATAATATGTTCTACAGCGCTAATTAATCCAAACCATAATTTCCTTAAAGTGTCACAAATCACGCTTAAACAGATATATATATATATATCTCCAATAAATAATATCAGTATGTGAAGTCAAGGACAACTTTTGGGCTACATGATCAAAAGTCACGGTGACAGCTTACCATTCCACCAAATAAATAACCCACTGAAGGACGCTTAGAGCAAGGCAACTTAGTATAACCTCAAACTGCAAACAAATCAAGCAGAATGAAATGCTATGATTCTCAAGTTGAAACAGCCTGAATCATCATCACAAACATCTCTTCCAAGATAATGGTGGGAATATCCCAGCTTACATTTTGCTTACTATTCTTTATCATATTCATGCACCTCTGCTTGTTCCATTTTAAGGCTCCTTTACGTCTAAGAATACCAGCCTTAGACTAACTTATTCTAGAAACACCCAAGTGAGGTATTCAACTGGCAATACTATTACAACTTCAACTAACAAAAAATCCGAAACAGAATAAAAATGGATACTCACATCATCAAAATGGTAGTAGATTATCAGAAGGTAAGAATATTTGAACATTCTCGAGATGTACATGACATTTATTTAGTCTCAACAGAAGAAAGGTTGTCCTGACTGGATGGCTGAACTGAATTTCCTGTCACGGGTGCAGATGATAATGGGTTTGGAAGGGTAGTTGCCACAGTACCCATGGATCTAGAAATTGGTAACCTTTGGAGATTCATACCAATTGGTGGTCTTGGGACTGAGTTTGCAAAATTCATAGCAATTCGATTAGCTGGTAAGGAAGGTGGCACACCTCTAGAAGAAGGTGGTATACCTAGGCGCGATGCAATTATCATTGCACGTTCATGGTAAAGCTTCTGCCGTGACCGATCCAAATGCTCTCTGACCCTCATCACCACATTATCCATATCATTGAAAAAAGCTAACTTTGTCTCCAACTTATGCAACTGCAAGATGATGAAATACTCCATGAGTTACAAAGGAGTAGAAAATACAAATACATTGCTAAGCTAACTTTCCCCTGACCATGAGATTACCTGCTTATCTATCAACAACGTAGCAAGTTGTCGAATTTGGTGGTCTTCTTGATTTGCTAAAAGTTTTGCCTTAACAGCTGCTGCAGCAAGTGTAGAGACTGCAGCACGTTTTAATTTTTCAAATTTGTTATCTTGTTTGATATCAATGTTATTATCTTCCATTTTCCCACCATTTTCCATGTGGTCTTCACCTGCAAATAAGGAAGACCTTGATCATTTTAGTGTGTACTTAAGACAAAAGCTGCTCAAATAATAAAACCTTTCATTGCTCCGTTGCATTCCTTTTGTGTGTATTTGACTGTTTGTCTGAGTGTTTGTGTGTGTGTGTGAGAGAGAGAGAGAGAGACCTGTGCTTTCCCCATTTTCAGTGCCAGACTTTGTGACTGGATGTGAAGGTTCACTCTGGTCCAAAGAAGGCGCCATATCAACATCCTTCATTGTCCCCGTATGTTGAGACGAATCTACTGTAACCAGTGACTCAGGCTCATTCTTCTCTGATGGCAAGGAATTAGAAACCATATCAACATTCATTACTGGGTTTGTTGTTTCCATACACTCTGTATTTTTAGATAGAGGCTTCTGAGGATTGCTTTTATCCAAGGGCACAGAATTAGACACCACCTCCATGTTTGTTGGTGCCTGTACAAACTTGGGCTTTTCTCCTGCTTTATTGGACTTTGTTGACTGCTCAAGTTCATTCTTTTCAAAGGGAAGAGAATCAGACACAACAACTCCATCCTTTATTTTATCTGCAGGATGACAATGCTCTTTAATTGAAGTTCCTTCCCCTAATTCCTCAAAACCAGGAGGAGTTTCAGCCTTGGATGTTGAACCATCCTTATGCTGGACAGAGCAACCATCCTCATGATTAACTATTACTTTTTCCTTTAAAGCAACAGGTTCCTCCGATGCTCTACCAGCTGTAGAAGTCAACTGTTCCTTACCTTCTAAAGCATCATTTGCAATTTTCCTGTCATTGTGATCATTTGATAAATCTTTACCAGGCAATACAGATTTATCTTGTTTTTCACTTTCATCCTGGTCTACATCCGTTTTAGAATCCCTGTGATCCATTCAGACCCAACATAAGTACTCATTAACAATAGTCAGATCAGGTATAAAATTGCCAAAGAAGAGTAAAACAGTATCTGCCCCAATTAATGAAGATACCTCTCAAAACTAGATGGTTCCTTCTTATCATCAGGTGGATCTTCCAGAAGAAAGCAATGTCTTGCAGCAAGCTCAATACCAGGAGAATTTGCAGATATGGATTTTAAGGAGCTATGAGCTGAAGCAACAGCCATATCAGAACCCACCAAGCGTGCGAGGAAACCTCCCTGTAAAGAAAACAGCATGTGTTACTCCACAAGAGAGATAATATCAAACTGAAAATGTGGGCTACAAATACATGACAGGACATAACAAAAAGGGGAAGAGAAACATACTCTTCATATTAAATTTGCAAATAAGAGAATTTAACAACAAAGTAAACAATAATTTTTCAAAGTACGCTTACTCCAAGCACATTTTGTGAAATGTTTTTACACATGCACAAAAAAAAAAAAGAGCCACAAAATAATTAATACCAGCCAGCAATTGAAGCCAATTTTAATAATTAGTTTAGCATGCTTATTTTGGAGAGAGAATACAGACATCATCATAATAATTAACAATCACGTATGCTTGTAATCTTTATCAAAAATGAAATTTCCTCTCATTTGAGCCTGGCATTAAAAACCAGTATCACCAAGTACAAAGTGTTTAATTTGCAAGTTGAAATAAATTTATTTCAATTCCTTCCTTATGCATTCCTTTCATATAACATTCCTTGTGCATTCTTTTCATACAATAAAATACTTGCAATAAATTCAGACTGAATGAACTGGCTATAATACCTATTACAAATCCCCAAAACCTCTGCAATAAATGTCCTAATTTCAAGTACCCAATCATTCAACTTACCAATGCCATGACAGGATTGCCAACTTCAGCAAATGAAGTTGGGCCTTCAGGTCCAGGAGAATAACCAACAGCTTCAAATGCTTCCCCAAGAGCCTTTAGAGAAAAGTTATCACCTGCTTCTTCTCCAAGTTTCACTTCAGCAGCATTTTCTAGTTTGGGAGTTCCCTCACTAATTTTCTCATTGCTGCCATTTTCTGGGTTTGGAGTCTCTTGATCAACTTTTACTTTATTAGTATCTTCAGCCTTCGAAGTTTCATCACATGGGTTCAGAACTGGTCCTTCGCTAGTACTAGTCCTAGGCTCAAGAGTTTCTGATGAATCTTTAAGGATAGATGAATCATTTTTAGTTGCAGCTGGATCAGAAGTTTCTTTGCAATCGGCACTAACAACATCACTGTCAACAAAAGCATCCTCAATTGGCATTTGAACAAAGTGTAATATACACTGAGCTTTTGTTTTTGTTGCAACATGCTCAGCAATTTCATTCCAATTTTCTTTATAAAGTTCTAATGCTTCAAGAAGCAACAGGGTCTCCTGATCAGTCCACTTTCCACCACTAACCCCTGGAACTTCTGCTGGCTCCATAAGAATAAAATCCGTTGAAGACATGCCAGAGCCAAACTTTCCATTATTAAAGCAATCAGTGCATAGATCAAAATCTGCCTGTCGGAAGCAAATTAGAAAATTAAATCTAATTCATATACTTTGATAGTCAAACAGATTAAATCTAATTAAAAGGTACAAACTTGATTCAATCTGACATAGTGAATAACCTTTCGACCAGTAATCATTAACACTATTTCAATGAATGTACCCTTTTGCAAGTCAAACAGAAATTCAAAAGTGTAGGTAGCCTTTCCAAGCTGTTGGATATGATAGAGTCTTCACTACAATAATGTCTGCCTATACTCCAAGCCTTCAACTAATCTAGAATATGTTGTGTCACAGCACTTTAGTAGTATTATGGACAATTATTTTAAAACATTTTATTTAACGCAGAAAAAGTGGTAAGTTGGTTCCATACTTCATAGGTAACCCAAGGCCTCCTTTTTAAGAGAAAACTTAAAACTAAACTGAAGAGGACTTCCAAGTGCAGAATTTGGCAATAATTTCACTCCTCACAGATGGAGGCGATTTTAACTACACCATAACAGTGTAGATACTCCTTTAACTCCTATATTATCAAACTAGAAAAAGGAGCTCAATTTTAAAATATAACAAGATTAAGCCAATTAAGACAATCAGTGTCCTTTAAACATAGCTAAAATTATGAAATTCAATGACATAGGTAACAACCTGCTTCTGACAATGGTAGCGTTTGCGCGAACAATCAGCGGAACAGGAGTTGCAGTGGTACTCAACTGCTGGCCCCTCCTGTTTAACCAACTCTTCAGCAAATGTTGATTCTGGAAACAGGCCAGATGGCATGTCTTGAGTCATTAGGTTAGTTTTTGGAACAACACGTGGACATAATTGCACAGTCTCAAAGTGATACAATTTTTCGACCAAGGAATGTTTTTCCACTGCCCTATCATCATCACCACTGACCACAGCATTATCCGAAGATGGAAAAGGGTGGAAATTAATTAAACCCCAATGGTCAAGAAACTCCATTACCTCTTGCCTAGCATCCAAATCTCCAACATTAAGCTCTGACAAATCTTTCAGCTCAATCTGAGCATTTGGGTTTGTATGGAACTTCTTCATAATCCAATTCCGTATCTCCATATAAACATCAGGAGTCCGATTTTCAGTTTTTCCAATAAAGAAAGAAGGCAATGTATTCTTCTCAATTGGATGGATATCCGTCCACAAAAACCAACCTGAAAGTCAATTCCAGAGGTAAAACGGTTTGATTGAATAAAGCAGTTGTCAACCCTATGATTGAAACTTAAATCTGCTAATCGTTTTTAGTATTAAAGTAGTTAATCCAAGGGTGGAAAGTGAAGCGGGGAGCCACCAAATCTTCATGAAACAGCTATTAAATACTGAATCAATAGAAAATCAACAGTCAAGCTAAAAATTTTAAAAGAATAAATCACTTTTTGAAGATTTAGGGGTGATCCAAAGATAAAAATGGATTTCCAAGGATATGGTTCACAGAATCATTTAACATATCATTGCATGACGAAACATTTTAGCTACAACTAAATTCCAACAGCAAATGCAATTATTAGTCCTTCTATTCCCATTTCTAAGGTTTGCAGAATACTCTGATGATTTGCTGATCTCAAACTTCGATTCTAGACCTGACAAGGTTCAGAAAAGAAATTCGGAAAAAAATAAAAGATGTTACCAAGTTCACAGGCCTTCCTTTTCTTCCTCACACTTATCTACAAAAGATAGTAGAAAAAGGTAATTCTAGAAAGCTCGTCCAGTCAATAGCTCAATATAAGAATTCCAACCAACGACAATAATTTGAAACCAAGGCTCCCTAAGTAATGCGGTAAAAAGATTTCATAATCATCCCATAAAGCATGGAGTTATTTAGTATTATGAATACTGCATAATACCATTTAGAAGCTCTGGCTCTGCCAAATCAAATTATTAAATATCAATTTTTCCCAACATCAACCCCGCTCTTTTTTCTAATAATACTATAAATTAGAAGATTCAGCGGGAATGAAAACGGTGGAAAGGTTACAATGCTCCAGCCAATTAAACATGTTTAGGGTTGAATATAAAATGTGACCTCCTGTAGTAGATTTAACCACGGTCTAATATGGCAAACTGCAAGAGGTAAGTATGACTAGACTGGGTATAACCCATTGCAAACATGAAACCAGATAGAGCCTACCGTAAACCAGTTCAGTAAAGTTCAGCTGAAATATTCGTCTCCGGAACACCAAAGGAACAAAAACACAAATAATCGACATCGTCGAATTTCCGGTCTCTAATGTAGAAAGAATCCGAAGAAGTACAACAACTTAAACAAATTAGGGTTCCACATTAGACACAAAGGATTACCGCAATGACTCGGAACTACATGAGCATTGGTACCACGAGATCTGATAGCTTCCAATTCAGCTTCAATCGCAGCTTCCAGAGCCTCCCACTCGATCTCCTTCTTAATATCCTCCGCAAGCGCCACCGATTCTCTACCCAAAGCTTCAGTCGTCACTGTATGTTCTGAGTGTTTCGCAGCGTCAGCAGCAGAGCTACCGCCGCCAGCTACCGAGGCTGAAGCGGCAGTGGCGAGGTTGCTGGGGATTTGACGAGCCCTGGTCAAGGGACCATTGTGTACGGCAGGAGGGTGAGCCGGCAAAGCCTTCTCGCGCGTAACGCGTTTCGAGGGCGTAGGCGAGGAATTCGAGGCGCCGAGAGTGTTAACCTTTCTCTTTAACCCTCCGGCGCGGCGCCGGGAGGAAGCCGGCTCGGATGCCGACGAATCGGTATTGGACGGCGGTTGAACGGCGGCTTCGCGGTGTTTCTCCTCCATCGAGACGCGCCTCTTCTAAAGGGGGAAATGATTCAGTGCGACTCTGCTGGGTCTTCAAAGACGTACGTCATCATCATTTCGCAAATTGCTACGCGAAACCTCATTGTTTCTTCCGCTCTCACTGCTTTATTTCTTTCTTTCCTTTTTTTTTTTTTTTCAAGTCTCTCGCTGCTTTCAGCCTTTCATCACTTTGCCTTTCGAGGGGTGGACGTATTGTAACTTCCTTGGCAATAGCAATTTAATCAAGTGTAACGCTGGGCCATGGGACAGAGCAACGCCCTCTTTCTTATTGGTAGAAACTAGCCGTAAGGGTGAAGAAAAATCATTAGATATTGTTCCAGAATTATATTATGCATTTATGTCTTTATTTATATTAAATTTAAATCTTTTACATTTATTTTTTAAACTAATATACTTCTTTTCCTCTTTCTATTTCTGAAAAAGATTTTAAATTATGTGTATTTTATTGATTCTTGCAACTTCGTTGGCCAAAAAAAATTATTGCAACTTCATTATTTGAGGCTTATGTTGTTTAAATTTAGTTTTACCACTTATTCCGTTCTATATACATGTTTTGAATGTCAGTAAATATTTAAAATGTTCACATTTAGTGTATTGAAATAAAAATGAATGCTTAAATTAAAGTACAAAAAGGTTACAAGAAAATTAAAGTGCGAAAAACTCAACCTTTCACTGACATAATATATTTAAAATAGTATTCCTATTCCTTTTTCTCTGGATTCATAAGAAAAAAAAATGAGAAAAGCACTTTTTTAATGGAATTTGAGAATGTCTGGAACTCTGGATCGTAAGTAAAAAAATAAAATTACCAAAAAAAAATAAACAACAACATATAAAATTCTATCACAGCTAAAAGAAACATTCGGTGGAACAAAAAGTCTTCATTCAAAATATAGGCTTTTGCGACTGAAAAAAAACAAATGATTACCAGAAAGGAATCGAATTTGAATCTTGAAGAATCAGAAGTCAGCTTGCAAAGTTCCACTAGTAAATTGAAGTGGACCAGAGTCATGGTACATTGTCAAGTCAATTAATTAGTTATAGATTTCATACATAGGACTCAATTCTAATGGGGATTGCATTTTTTACATTGCAATTGTTATACATTGTGTGCATAAATTTCCAAAATAAAATAGTATTGTCCATCAAAATGTCATCAGTTTCACATTGTTTTTTATGTTTTAATTGTAGAGCTAGTGAATTGAAAAGGATAAAATTATATGGCCACTAATAATTACTTATCAATATTAGAGTCACGTTTTAAATTCAAATCCGACACTCATAAAATTAGAAGAGATTAATGACGTCTATCAACTTTATTTGTATTGAAAGAATCACTTCTTTTCAAACTTCATTAGTCCAATACCTTCCTTGCTCCATTTTGAAAAGAAGCAATCATTGGTCAAACTCATCACACGTTGTTTTGTGTGGCACTTCATATTTTACCGAACAATGAAAAACATGGTACCAAACTCATCGTATTCTATCAGTTATTATGAGAAAAAGACTAGCATGGACCTTGTGCAAGAATAATGCATATAAATTAATAAATAAAAGTATACTCTCCATTGTTGTTGTTGACCCCAAAAAAAAAAGGAAAAAGTATTATCTGCATTTTATTTATTTATTTATTATTTTTTTGATAACCGAAGAGAAAGGAGAATCAACAATCAAACATCAAGGGGACTGAGATCCCAGCTTTTGTTTCTGCACTATGTTCCTGACACAATCCAGGACACCATCAATAAACCTGAAAGGAGTTAGCGAGATCAGGCTCCACTTGGCCAGGTATAGAATCAGCGACCATATTAGTGGCTCTTGGGCTATTTTCAAACATCACATCCCACTCTCTGGCAGCCAATTTCCGAATTTATAGCATGACATTTGAGTGAATATGACCATTGATATCTCTTCGCTGGAGACAGTCAATAACAGCAAGTTTAGCATCTGAGCTGACAATAACCTTCTTTGATCCCCAAATCCCAACCAATTCGAAGACTATTGAGTATTCCCCAATCCCCATTATTTTCCTCTGCCTCTTGAGGTGAACTACTAACAAAGCCTCCAACCCAGTCTCCATCATCTCTCCTCAAAATACCAGCCAGCACAGCTAGCTTCCCACTTATCTCACTATTGATTTTAACCCATCCGGGCTGAGGAGGTTTCCATTGCATTGAAGCATTGTAAAACTTCTCCAATTACACTTAATAAAATAGACTGTATCATATTCTCTGCATTTTAGTCGTAAAGCTATGACACTGGCCCAATTTAAGGAGATAAAAAATCAGCTATATGTACGTCTGACTGAACCAGAAGAGATGTTTAGCCCAAAAACAAAAACCACAGAAGAGATGTGAAAAAGCAGATTGTTGACCAACAAATGTATGGGCTGGGGCTTTGTAATTAGGCCATCGTGTATCTCAACCCAACACAACAATTAGTCAAAACTTTAAAAAACAGGTTTTTTTTCTGATTTTGGTGTCTTTGATATGTATCTTTTACTTAAACAAAAACACAAAGGTGCATCCACCATCCAGTGTATTCCTCTTGGCTCTTGCAAGGCCATTCCCAATATCCTAAATTAATATAAATATTTCCCTTTAAAAATTATAGTTCTTTATGCTTAATTATCAAATCTATTCTTTTTATATAAATTAGTTTCTTAAAATTTAAAATTGCTATGCATGCATGTATGTTGAATTGACCTCTTGTAGCAGAATTAATGTGCAATCTAGTTAATGGAGAGATTAATATATGTACAGAGAACTTAAAAAAAAAACAGAGAGAGAGAGAAAGCAGGGATCTTTTTAGTTGATATAATATAATAATAAATTAAATAAAAAATATTTAAAAATAAAAATAACCTCTAAGAAAGAAAAATGCAAATAGAGTAGAATTATTTTTATTTATACAGATCCTCATACAATGCAGAACAAGGGTCCAGCATTTCTCCAGATCAAATGATCATGTCCTCTCTAATACTTTGTACAAATCTGGAAAGGACCGAAGCCAAAAAAAAAAAAACTGGAGAGAAGCTGGACTCGCAGAACAAAGACTAGCAAAATCATATAAAAGCACAAATATAAAAATGGAAATGTGTAATGATATACTTCTTCCACAATCAAAATTGTGTAATTTGTTTAAAATTTTAATATCAATTTGCTTCGTTAGACAGCTTCACTGAAAGAAAGTGAATAGCACTGAACACAGAAGAAAACTCCAGATTAAACTAAATTAGACTTGGTAAAGTTACTATTAATTTGAAGAATTTAGGATTCTAATGAAAAGAAGTCTCCATGCACAAGTTTGACTTTTCTCTTTGAGATCAGTTTCCCTCCAATGAAAATACTCATTGCAAGGTAGGGGAAAAAATGAGATTGAAAAGAAATTTTTATCAACGAGACACGTGAAAGCAGGGAGAGGTTCTAGAAACAAAAAAAAAGGGTGTGACACTGATAAATAATAAAGAAATCAGTAAGTAAGAGAAAGACTAGTAAAATGAAGGATAATTAAATTTACAAGGAGTTTACATAACTAAAGAAACAAGACATTGAAGATTCAAGCTGTGTGTAGGGTTTTATTCACACGATTCTTTCTAGAACAAAACCCATTTAAAAAGTCATCACATTATGTCACAGTTGGACACAACTATCCACTTGTTTTTTTTTTTGGATAAAATTTGTGAGTACTTGAATTCTCATCTTTATGTAGTATATAATCTAATTTATGAACTGTAAGCACTAATACAAATATTTTTGTGTGCAACACTTACACACAATACCATATTTTGAACTATATATTTGCAATTTTGTTGTGTTACTATAGGCATAGGATTCCATTTAGTGTGTGTTTAGATTAGATTTTATATAATTAATTATAAGTATAATTGATTTTGTTAAAATTGATTTTGTCTAAAGAGATTTATGTTTTGATGTTTTTACCTTAAAAGTGATTTTAACAAAATGAAATATATTTGGATAATTTCAATTACAAGCACTTTTAAATGGATAATTATTGAAAATGTTTACAATACCCTTGTTCCTTAAATAATAATTTTTTATTTTTAACAATCTTATTAATAATTTTTAATTAAAATTTTAACAAAATTTAAATCCTCATTAAATGTTTTTAATGGACAAAAATTGAGAATCAAAAGTGATAATTTTGCATTTCTCAGTATAATTGATTTTGAGGGGAGAATTGGTTATCAAGAATCAATTCTTATTTAGCAAAATACAATGATAATTGATTTTTGGATGGAAAAAATTGATTATGACCTTTCAAAAGCTAACTCGTGCATGTACCTAGGCTTGTGCAATGCATAGAAAATGTATCGTGTCTTGTTCATAAGGAAACTAGATTTTGGGCTCTAATTGTGAAAAACTGGAAATTGCATTAATCACATCTCCATATAAAAGGGTGTGGGGTACACTAACGTGTGTATGTAAATATATAGATATTATATATGAACCCGATCCCAAACTTTAGTGGGGCAGGTGAGAATGAGTTGATATTTAAAAAATTTTAAAAAATTAAGTATATAAAAAATAATTCCTACCACTTTAATGAATTTTTATTAATTCATCAGTCAGCTAACTAGATATTATATTTGCCCATAAAGTTGTCCTGAGCAAGACACACGGTTTCATATGAAGTAATGAAATTCTATTGGACGGTCGTTTCATTCTTCATGGCTAACTAATCAATTTGATTGAGGTGGAAAGAAAGATTGAGGCTTTTGACTCATAAGGCGGAGCATCAAGCCTATCCCTAACACTAACACAGATTCGTTCCCAAGATAGATCACAGACCATATAAAATTATAATAACACTCAACTTTATTTAACCTTACACTCCCTCTTTAAATTTTTCAAAACACTATATTGCTGAAACTTGTTATGTTTAGACTAGGATTTTTATACGATTTTGACATTTAATTTCCAGCCAAATTTGGAGGACTCATTTCAAACTAGCCCCCGAAAGCATAATGAAATTAATAAATATAAAGAAATTCATTCTTATAATGAATTGTGCGGACAAAATAACTCCCTACCATAAAATTTGAACAACTTAGAAAAGACAATCAATTTTTTTTTGGGGGACCGATTAAGAAAGACAGTCTCACATTAAAGAGAGAAGTTGAAAAAGTGGTAGGATTCATCTCACGTAAATCCCACCCTCTTAGTCTCTTTCTCTCTATCTCCTCAAATCGATTGTACAATTCAAGGCATCTAAATCTAAATCCTCTTTAATCTTTGTCAACAACACAGTGCTTGAAGCTCTGAGAAGGAACTAATTATGGGTGAAAAAGGAAAAGAAAAGCTTAGATTTTTATGATCACATGCAGAACCAAAAACCATAAGCAGTAGAAGGAGGATAATAACAAGAAAGATATCTATAAATAAAGGAGTTCTTCTAAATGATTCATAGCTCTCTCCTGCAAAACAGGTTCCAATCAGCACACTAATTGACTATCCCAATACAACGAAGAGATACTATACATCACAAAGTATTTTAATTTGGAAGCTTCAGTCCTTTTCAATAGCTTTTTGAGCCGAGTTTTGTTCTTCTCTGAAGTCCTCTGCTTCAAGGTTCTTCACAAAAGGCTTCTTCTTCTTCATCTCTTTGGAAGCAACATGGCTGTGATATATAATGACATTAGGCCTTATATCGAAGTCCCTCACAAAACGATCTTCCTCTGCTTCAGAAACAGATGGCTGATTCTGAGCCACAAGGTCTTTGATCAGCTCTGGTATGGGCAGTCCCTTCATCCTCTTCTCCCAGAAGGCTTCTAGATCTTTCCTCGCATAGCTAACACTAGAACCCTATTCACAGAAAGAATCGACAACAGTTTTATTGCAGAAAAATCTGAAAGAGGAAGTGAATTTCAGAAGGGGAGAGAAGCTTACCAGAAGAAGAAGCGACACTATGAAGACGAAGGAGAAGATGGGTTTCATGTTGGTGAAGGGCATGATTTGGAGGGTCTGATTGGTATTTTGTCAAGGGGTGAAGTGCGATGGTGCAAATTTATAGGAAATGGAACCTCACACTTGGAGAGAACTAAGATAGCTGTAAAGCGGTGAATCATGACGAATCATGGCCGTTGATCTTTTTATGGTGATCAACAATATAATATAGTAACTTATAAAAATTTTTGCTCAATAAAAACTAATTAAAAATTTAAATTACTAAATTGAAAATATTTATATTGAAACTTATAAGATGGATGAATTTTCATTGTTCATTTGTTAATGGTCTAAATGCTCCCACGTGGTCTTCTACTGTTAACAACTTAAAAACGCAATGGTCATCCATCTTCGTTTCACATTCAAAGCTGATGTGTTGGTAAGAAATATACCATCCACTGGGTGTCTTTGTAGCATTTCCCCCTTTAGGAGTTCCAATGTAGATTTGACATTTTAAATGAGAAGGGTCAAAATTCTGATATATATTTTTCATGTTTTAATAATAAATATGTAAAGAGAAAATAAGACTATATAGGATAAAGAAAAAAAAGTAAAGGATAATTTTTTTTAAAAATAAATATATTAATACATTAAAAAAATAAGTCATATTATTTACAAATTATTAGTGATATAAAAAATATTTTCAATTTTATATAATGCACCGAAAAATCATGTCTAGTCATGAAATAAAGAAAAAAATATTTTAGTAGAGGTTAATTTAATTAGTAAGAATTTGACTCATAATGCTTTGTAAGAGAATATGATTCCAAATTGACTGTTAATATGAGATTCTTTCTAATAAATAATTTATAAATCTTTTTATAAACATTTTTTAAGTACATAAAATTTGTGCTAGCTTTAATAAGTCTTGGGACCAAATTTACTTAGCTTTTACTTAAAAAAAATCGAAGAAAAAGTGGTAGTATATTAAAAGGGAAGGATATTTTGAAAAAAGAAAAATAAATGCAGTGGGAGGGGGCATTCGGACGACAACACAGGAGGTACAAACCCTATAGTTGACCCTATAATCAGAAAAAGACAACTCCTAATGCGTGTATGTGTTTGTGGCTTTGTGCATGTGCCTCCCCCCTCTTCTTTTTGATAATTCTTCTCCTAATAACTTTCGTTCCTCACTGTTAATTTGGTGAACTCCTGACGTGGCGGTTCTGTTATATGGTATTAAGAATGTGAACAGAACTTATTTTTATTTAATTTATTTCAATCAAGAATTAAATTAATCAACTATTTTATTATAATATTAAAATAAATATATAATTTATATCATTAAAAAATTAAATTTTATATTAAATATCAAGATTAAAAAATGATTTAATTAGAATAAAAATCACATGAAAATGTGTGATGAAATTGACGTTGTTTTTTTTTTTTTGGGTATCAAAAGGAAAGCCCGAACATTGTTTTCAATCTTCAAGAACAAACATGCATGAATTGAAATCCAATATCGGTTATAATAATTACTCCTACAAGCAACATAAGTTCATCGTTCAGGAGATGAAGCCAAATTTATGGCCGTCCATAAATTTGGGGGTTGACTTTCAGCATTAATGGTTATAACTGATAAAGCCAGACAATAATTATGTATTTTTAATTATGACTTTTATTTTAAGGTTTTTAAATAATTTTTTTTTAAGCTTGAACCTTCAAAAAGGGTTCCTCGTAGGTTGTAGCAGAAGGAGAATGCAGACAAAATTTTTTTTAAAAGAAAAGAAGATAGGAATTATCTCTAAGTAAAGAGAGTAGTATAATAAGGAGAACAATTCTCCTCCCCTCTCTCAAAATCTAAAAAATGCTTGCAATCAATTGGCAAATGCCAAAACAACAAAAGTACTATATGCAACACGTGCAAGACAATTGGCGCATTCGTTAGCTTCTCTGTACACACAGTCAATCTTAGTAATCAAATCTCTTATGATAAGCTCCCTTATGTTAGTGATAATATCTCTCTAAAGATGATTATCAAAGGCACCCTTGTTAATAAGATTAACTGCCTTTATAGAATCAGTGCAAAACAAAATTTTTTTGAGGCTATTATCCTAATAAAGTTTGATGCCCTTAAGAATAACCCAAAATTCTGCCATAATACTAAGCATAACTCTAAGCTTTCCATTGAAACCCATCATCCAATTCTTTTGCTGTCTCTAACCACACCCCATATCTTTTCTTTGCCTAAGATGTCCATAGAACCATTAGTATCTATTCTGACTCATGATCTCTCAGGTGGTGTCTATTTCAAATGTATCTCTCTGAGGTTGATTCCTGTAATAGTCTTTAAGGATTCTAACTTAATATCTTCAAGAGGTTTTTGAGTACTCTAAAAGGCAATGTCCCACTTCTCTTGATTATCATCAATATACAATTTACCGCACGCTTTTCCATAAAAATCAGCACACATGACTAAAGACTTTTTTCCATAGAGTTTTTCTCATGTAAGTTTTACCAATTCCCTTATTTGCATTCCATATAATCCATTCCTGCATAGGCAAAGAGAAAAAATAGTTAATCATATTGGGTGAAACTAATTTATCCCAAACTTTTATGACTTCGCAAATGTAGACAAATTTATGATCACTTTAACTTTATATCAAGGTATTAAAAATCGGATCAGCCATTGAACCGGACGAGATAACGGTTCAAGGTTCAGTGGTCAGACCGGAGTTGAATCGGTTATGAATAAATTAATATATTTTAAATAATATAGATGAAAAATATAAGAGATATTTATTCATGATTATAAAATTAACATTCAATATAGGATGAAAAATAAATTTAATAGTTTTTTAATGTTATATATATCATATAGAAAATTAAAAATATTATTAATAAGTTTTATAACCTAATATTAAAATCTAAACAAGTTAATATTCATCTACAATTATATTTTGAATTCAAAATAATTAATTGATATTATATTTTGATATTATTTGTTAAGTAAATTTATCATTATTAATAATTATGTATCATAATAATACTTATATAATATTATAATTAGAAAAAAATTTATATAAAAAATAATACTACTTAGTACTAAAAATAATATTATTTTATCTTGAAAAATAAAAAAAGCTAAAAAAAAAAGGGTCAGATTGGTTCAGATCGGTTCTGTACCAGTTCTTGGTCAATTTTTGATCAGTTCGACCGGTTCTTGACCGGTTCACAATGATTCTGAGATGCCTCGATTTTTATTGATGCCCAAATTGGACCAGGAGCCGGTTCCTGATAAGATCAGTTGAACCGGCTAATCCGATCTGATTTTTAATATTATACTTTATATGAAACGTAACCTGAATTATGATATCTAATATGCTTGGACTACAAAACAGTGCTAATTTAAATAAGTAGTAAAAATATTTGATTGAATGTCTAGCCTCTTTATCTTTGAAAAACAATAATAATTATTAGTACATGAGAATTGAGCCCACGTGAAAATGCTGAAAATTGAAGTTTCTAGATGAGATGCCAAAGGACTGATTAATAAACTCAAAATTTTTGAACTTTTCTCTATGAAATGGAAGCTCAAAGTTCTTCTGCACTTTGAGGCGTAAGATGGGTCGTCATGCTGACGTACCTACAAGGAAACCCTACCCTGGAAGAAAATTTAAATCATTACAATTTCAATATTATTTATTTAGTAAAAAATTTAAAAAATTGAAAATTAATTATTACTTTACTAGTAGATGAAATTTAATAAATTGAAAAAACTAAAAGGTAACGTGATCAGAGCAAAAAAAGAGAATAAAATAAATATTAATTTTATAATAAAAACACCTTTACATTTTTATGTTTGAAACATAAAAAAATATTAAATAAGAATAAAAAAGATACAGTAATATTATATAGTATTATTTTCCTTTACTTTCTCCATCAATAGTATATCATCATGACCTAAGCTTCACCTCCTTTTATTCATTTTCTTTTTTCTTTTACTCGCAACCAATAGCATTAGTACTGTACTTGCCAAAGAACCTGATCGTTTACAAATTAAAAATGGTTGTGTTCAAACTTCATCGCTGCTGGAAGAACACCAGTCATTCATTGTCTAGATATTTTAACACCAGTCATTCACACCTTGCAATTTTTTTTTATATTTTTTTTAGATATTTTAGCTAAATTATGATGCGTGTGTGTTTTTCTTTTCATATTTTTTGCACAGCGGCATTTAACTGGACATTATAACTCATCACTGTAAAATTAAATTTTATATAAGCAAAAGGGATTGGATATTTATTAAATAAATTCTTAACTTCAAACCTTGTAAAAGGAAAACGTCTGAGAGAGCTATAATTATAAAAAAAAATTATATATAAAAGTTTTTAATAAAATTTGGTAATATGAAAGTGTAAAAAGTTAAACTTAATTTCAATCTCCTTTAAAAAAATCATACAACGTGACCTAATACAATGTACTTCTTCTTTTTTTAATGCTTTATTACCCAGTATTCTAGAGCATCCTAGGTTTATTACCCACCCCACACTAATCAAGACCCCATTATATAAGACCTTACGGTGACTCACGGGTATTGATGGGAAGACCTCTTTAAAGTCTTAATATTTCTAACGCTGCTGCACACCTCAAAAATTAAAACTTTGATCCTGAGAAATACTGATCAAGCCCCTTACTATTTGATTAGTCGTTCATGACTAACCTACTTCTAAGTTATATATATTAATATCATTATATTTTTTTATTAAAGTATAATATAAAAATGCTTTTAAAAAAAAGTTGACTCATGAGATGCTAAAATATTAAAAAAATTAAAATTTTGGTGTCAGATAGTGTGAGATACAAACACAAAATACTTTCAGACGGAATTCAGTGGGAGTCGCTGCCCCTGGATTATGGTGGAATCCATGGGTGTATCTGGAAGCTTGCCATGAAAATAATAGGCTCAATATTCCGTCGGTCCTTTATTTTCGATTTGATGCTTTCATTTTTTTTTATTTAAATTTAAATTTATATCACAATCATCTTTTAATTTTATTCAGTGCTATCTTGTTCTTTGTTTGATTGGTGGAATTATATTATATTAGTCATGCTAAAATATTATGTCAATTATCTTTTTTTTAAGACACTAAGGGTATTTTTATCCAACAAATAGTTGAAGATTAATTCCTTCAAAATATAGAGATCGTTAAAATAAGTTTTATATTATTTCAAAATTGATATTTAATAGATGTATTGAAGTTATGATGAACTAATAAGGTTCTAGCATAATTATTAGATAACTGGATCCTTTAAACATGTTATTTTGAATTTGATTTCTGTATGCATAGAAAAGACTTTATTATAAAAAATAAAATCAACTTTGATTATTTCTACATTTGGAAAGAGACTAGTCTTATCTCCCATATGAGGGTTCCTTTAATACTTGCTAAAAAAAGAAGTTATAATAAATATGACACAAATTAAAAAGTTAAAAAATGATATAAAAAATAAATTAATTAATCAAATATAACAAGAAGAGATAGGAGAGGGGTGTCTCTTGCCACTGTTGTGTTGCCATGGCTTTTTTTTTTAATTTTCGAATCAAAGCTTACTAATTAAAAAATATATTGTTTAGAGTGATATAATTATGTATTTATGCAGTTTTCATTCTTATAATATCTATTTTCTCTGCTACTGTATAGATATATAATTATACAGATACAATTTATATTCTATAACATCTTTTTTTTTAAAAAAAATTAAATGCACAAATACATCCTATATGATTATTAAAAGTGTTTATTTTAATCAATAAGCGTTATTTACATTTTTTTTTAAAAAGAAAAAGTAAAAAAGCCATGGCAGGATAGGGGTTCAGGAGACACCTTCTCCGAAGAAATAATGAGCCAGAAAAAGCTAGACAATAAGACAAACCGCTGGTTGGAGATAGGCATAAAAGAATTTGCCACAACGGTGAGTTGGCCTTTCAATTTTTTAAAATTCCCTAAAAGTCAACTCCAAAATGTGCGTCACTACAATAATGATTACGATATGTTTGTTAAGAGGAAAAAAGAAAAAAAAAACGAATTGATATGAAAAAGTTGTCGTTGTTCCTGCTTATAGGGTAATGTATAGCATTTTAGAATGCAATGCCTATTATAGTATACGATAGGCTTTGTAAGCTGTTTGGTGGGTTGTGATCTATCTGGATCTGTTAAAGTCCACTTCTTTTCCTCGTCAAAGTTAATGCCTACTTGTCCTCCAAACAATCCATCATTTTACTTTCTCTTTGCTTTAATTAATTAAATATTCTGTTTACTCCATCATGTAGTATAATATAAATTATATAATCAATTTGGCAATCGATAATTATTTTAATATACTTTTTTATGAATATCTAAAACTAATTGTGGCTGTTAAATCTAACAAGCAATGTTCAGCTCATTAAAAAGTGATATACTCGATTTAAATTTAATAATAAAAGGTTGGCCAAAAAAATTAATAGAATTAGAAACTGCTACCTGATCTAAAAGAAAAATATACTTATATCTTTTTCTTTTGGCCAGAAAAAAAAAAGAAATATACTCCTCTGTTGAATAAATATTTGGAAAAAAAATATTACAATTAAATTTTTGTTGTGAATAGGCTTAATATGATAATCAATTTAAAGCAAAACGCGTTGAAGAATTGAAACGTGGACGTCAAAAAAATTGAACAGAAAAATCAATCAAGTTTAAAAATAAAAAAGGAAAGAAGTGAGAATCAAACTTTAGAGAGAAAGTGATGGGGTTTTGTGCTTTTCACATTGAACTTTGGACTTTGTGGAATAAAAGCTTTTTGGGGTGGTATAAATATAAGTGCAGAGGGAATAAGTTAAGCGGCTCGTTGGGTAGGTACAATGGCATAAAAATAAAATGGTGAGGGTCATGTCTAAAATTGGCTGATATGGCACGTGATTCTGATATGATAATGGTAACCTCACTTTATCAAAAGCTTTTCGAATCAAGCACAGTTTTTAAGTGTGTGTGTATATATATATATATATATCCATGCATGTGTATATATTCAGTGCTATTTGGTACAAAGAAAAAGAAATTAAGAAAGAAGGATATGGAGTAGTGTGGAATTAACTCGTGGAATAAACAAAGATTATCCTCACTTTAGGGGGAAAAAATATCGAAAAGATGATTCTTACGTAGACGAAATTGGTGGGCATGGAAGGTACTCTCAGTCAATGGGGACTCGTCACATGTTACGGATACCAAGCAAATGCCCAACCCTAAAATATTGCTACATAAGATTGAATTGCAAGTAATTTTATCTAATCGAAACTATATATTTAATTAGTCCCTAAGCATCAATTAAGCCTTAGGAAGTTCGAATCCTTTTGTGGCAACTAAAGTCTTGTTTGCATTGAGGGGTAATCAATTCTGTATAAGAAGATCTCCAGTACCACTATTTTCATTCAATTTTGGATGGAAGCATATAAGTGGGCTCGATACCATATCCTGAACCAAAATCTTAATTAGGCATTAGGAGTTTGATAGTATGATTAATTAAAAAAGAAACAATATATAATTTAGTCATCTAAACTATTGTGTACCTAATGACGACTCTAAAGATGCCATGATCGATTTGCAAGGTTGAAAGAGAGCTTTTAGAAGAGATGGTCAATAAAAAGTAAATAGTACATCCATGTAATTAACCGCTTCTTGAAACACTTTCTCAAAGATAATAAACTAATTAATTAAAACAATAAATAATTAATACATAATAAAACTCTCTTTTCCTCCATATGGTCAAACACATGATAGAAAACCATTGACTTCCAAAAGGTTGCATATTGGAATCTCTATCCAAATGAGCTTCCATGTGATTCAACCAATTATGGATTACACACATTTAACAATAGTTTGATATGTGATCTAGGCTTAATATCGAATACAAGACCAATTGTTTAAATATATATAATTAGTTAAATTATTAATTAACACTAATGCACAATTTACTAATTTGTCATAAAATCAATCTAACGTTAAGTTCATGGATATTTTCACTTATATACCTCCCTTTTAACCCAGCTCTATCAAACTTGAGACTTCTACCACATAAACTCACACCTGATTTTCAATAATTATTAAGTTTAATTAGCATTATATTTTAAATAAAAAATTGTACAAAGGGACATATTGAATGATTTTTAAAATTATTTAAAATTAAACAAACTGAATTAAACTATTATGAAATTAAACGGACTAAAAAAAATATTCGTCACATTTTAAAGAAATGCATAAGCATCTGATACATATAATTGGTCATACCCAATTATTTTCAGTGAAAGAATATCCATAAAAAATGTTCATATCATGTATAACTCTCTTTTTCCTGATGCTTAGTTGACCTGATCTGGAGATGTGACCCTTTGAGGCCAAGGGTCGTCACTTTGATTGGTATAAGTTTCATCTGAGATCTGTAATGAACCATGGCCTTGCCTTTTCATAAAGGTCCTATTAGTGGGCTTGTCACAATCTGAAACTTGTGTGTGTTTAGAGGGAGAGAGACGAAGTGGACTTTGGAAGATGATGAGGTAGGCCATGAGATAGAGGTTCATGACAGAAGGTGAAGAAGATAGAACAGTGTTGGCCAACATTCTGTGTTTCCCACTGTACATGTGGGACACAAGAAAAACAGAATAGTCAAAGGGATCCATTAAGACACCCTTTGAAACTTGTTTGTTTGCCAGTAACGAAGTGAATCAATTGCGGTTGGTTTATTACTATTATTTCTTTTTTAAAATATTCAATAGAAGTTTGTCACATGAAGTGGGTTTAGTACGTCTCTTCTTTCTTTTTGGAATCCTCTGTATTCATTCAAATTCAAACGCCCCATTTTCACACCACTTTAGTACAGACAAAAGTTCAAAGGTACAAAATCTTTTCATTTTTCTTCCACACCCATTTTCCTTCTTTAGACTAACTTGATCCCTTTTTGAGTTTATCTTTTCTCAATTTCTTAAAAAGATGAATTTATAATGTGTGTAAACAAAAAGTGATGATATTAATAGTTGGCGTGAGGTGACACTTGATCATTTCATTTTTTTTTAAATTTTGAAAAATCTTTATCAACGTACGAGATCAGGTTTCTTATTTTTTTTAAGTATATTTTAACTATATTTTATTTATCATATTTAATTAAATTTATAGTAATAAAAATTATTTAAATTTAATCCCCAAAGAATAAAGTTTTTCTAACATATTTGGTGGTTGTTACGTGAAATAAAAAAATTGAAATAAAAATGTGTTTTTGAAAATCAAAATAGTATTTTTCAGTTTGAAAAAAGTCATTTCTGTACTTCAAAAAAATAAGGAGAAGAAGAAAGATAAGGGTATTTTTGTCATTTTAATTTTCACCAATAAGGTCCCTTGATTCTTAAAATTATATTTATATCGAGAATATTAATTACCTAGCACTAAGTCATATTTTTTATTTATCATCTTTAATTAATTATTATCCTCTCTAGGGTTAAAACTCACTCTACTATTATGACATATTACCTTTTATATAAATATTCCTTGATAAATGAATAAAATATTAGAATTTCTTCTCTACTCTATTTGTTAATATATTTTATTAGTTTTACATAACGTTATCAGTATAATTTCACTTGAAGATTTAAAATATATTCTCTTCCATTTACTAATAGAATACATATTATTAATTCCCTCTTCTTCTTCTTCTTTTTCTTTTTCAACTTTATCTTCTTTAGCTCTTTTTGTGAATTAATTATTTATAGTAACTTTAAATTACTTTTGAATAAAGAATTGAGATGGCACATCAAAAAAATGTGAGGCATAATTTGATTTCTCTTTTCTCACAACTTAATTAAGATACTATATATAAAAATATAAATACAATTTAATTTCTCTATCATCCCAAGATATTAAGCAATTTAATTTCATTAATATGTTACATCCAGAAATATGAGTCACAATTTAATTTTTTTATTAAGTGGATTCTGAAATTATCCTCATAGAATATAAAGTAGATCATGAAATTATCTATATATACTTAAAATTAAGTAAATCATGAAATTATTTACACATTTATTATTTAATTTCATTAATATGTCACATTTAGAAGCATGTGATATAATTTAATTTCTCTGTTAAGCGAATACTGAAGTTATCCATGTAGAATATAAAGTGAATTTTAAAATTATTCACAATTTATTTAATTTTTAGATTTTCAAGTATGTTTGGCATTTTCCAAATTAAATAGTGTGTAAAAGTTTATTTTCTGTTTTGTGGACTTATATTAAATTAAGTTGAAGATTTTTTTAAAGCATATCTATTTTGCTTAGGAGAATTAAAAATTTTATTTTAGATAAGTGTAAATAAAATTATGTATATAAATCAATATGTATGGTTATAATAAAAATATATTTGATCTTACTGTTTCAACAAAATTACTTTTAATATGGGATTGATTTTAATTTATTTGTTATGATTCTAAATTCAAACTTTATTTGAATGTGATCATAAAATAATTATTATTTGAGAATCATATCTTCAATATAAATGAATATTTGATTTTTAGTTTTATTAAATTGATTCCTTGTGATCTAATACAAATATATATAAATATATATATGTATGTATACAAAATTTAAAAAATTAAATAATTAAACTTTATCTTAATTGATGGGTCAATGTTTGTTTTTTTGGTAGATCATGAGGAGCATGATTTATATTAAAAATATAACTTTTATGTTTCTTCGCTTTGTACTTGGAGCCGATGACAATATGATATGAGGCTCTTTGATGTATAATTTTCTTTGATATAAGCGACGATTACTCGTTATTAGATTATATGTTTTTAGTATAATTTTGTGTTATCATTATTTTTTTTTGTAACCTTGGAATTTCTGTTACTTGCTTTGATTACAAGTTTATACCTATGTAGCTTTTTAAATGAATTAAGTAGTTTAATTTATAAGAAACTAATTTATATTGAAAGCTAATAAATTGTAGATATATTTTTATTGAACATTATCTATAAGAACGATAAAATATTAAGAAAATGCTAAAAGTTACTGTGAAGTCAAAAGTAATCACAAAATCTAGCTTGCTGTATGATTTTTTTAGTTAATTTCATATGGAAATGTTATAAAAGCACTTTTATATCAAAATTTGAATGTACTGCTCCAATTTCAAATATTATGTTTAGTTCTTGAAGAACTATATGTAATAGAATTGATTAGCTAGTTTTTTAAAAACTATTGACAGTATCTTTACGATCTATGGTCAAAGAAAATTGTTAATTATGTTCCATGGATTATATTAAAGATAAAATTATTCTTTTTATTTTATTTGAAAATTAGTTATAGTATTATATTGAGTAGTGCAAAATTGATAAAAGCTTCAAAAGAATAATATCATATTATATTATTATTAATAAATGTTCATTATTGATTACTTTTATAATCAAATTGGATAAATTAATGAGTGAACTCTTTAGAAAATCTAAAGAATTTCATCATATTTGATTAATGTTATTTGTTGAAAGAATATGATAATTTGATTATGGTATTTTGAATAAAAGTCTTCTCTAGTTCATTTTGGTTCACCGTAGAGAAAATGAAATAAGTTCAATCTCAATCTTTACCTTTAATTATTCTATTTATAGTTTATAGAATCATGTTTAGAAATTTATATAAGATAAAAGATAAGTAAGATTAATTTGTACTTATTAATGTTTTGTCCTATGGTATTTAAGTTTCAACAAGAAACATAATTGAACTTATATGTGTTAATTTGAAGAAATTATTTGAAGAATTAAGAAATGTTAGACATTTTGGATAATCATAGAAAATTGAAAATGTCCAAAAATGTAAAAAATTATGTGAAATTCTAACATTAAAATTGATCATTATTATGTTGAATTTAATATTATTAGAGACTGACATGTTTGAGATCAACAATTATTGTATAATTTGTAGATGGTGTTTTATGCTACCACTAAAGAAATTATAAAAGTCCTATGACATCTAAAGAAAAATAACAAATGACAATGTTGACCTAATATATGATAGAATGTGTATTAATTCCTAGAGAATTATTGTAAACTTGCCTCATTAATTTATTTGAAGGCATTATCATTACTTGTGAGGCAATTTTATCATTCATGATATATTACTTTACTTGAGTTTCAAAGAAATTTGTATTTTATTACATTGGATTATATTGAAATTGTAATCATAATCAGAAATTTACGATAGTTAAGGAATATATTAAAAGTTTATTAGATTTGAAAAATAAGCTACAATAAACCAGGAGTTTCCTATTGGTTACTAAATATGTTGTACTAGAAGTATACCGATCTAAATATTGCTTGGTATAACCGGTTAGAACATCCCGAATCTATTACGATGCAAAGAATTTCGTTGAAAATTTAGACAGACATTAATTGAAAAACAGGAAGATTCTTCATAACCATCATATTATTTTAAAAATTCTCATGTATTGCTTATTCTCAAAATAAGTTAATGAGGAGATTGTCACTCGCTATGATTGAAACTAGATCCTTATTTTTCTGGAATGTATCAAGTTAATATGGGGTCATTCGGATAACATACAAGTGCTTGATAAGTTTGAAAGATACATCTATATATGAGATGGTCATATATGTGTTTATTTGCAACCTGAAGTTTAGAAGATTATTATAAATATTAAGTGCACAATATCTTGGCCATATGAACAAGAAAATACTAGTGACTTTGTAACTCAGGCTTTTAATGAGTATGATTAAAAGAAAAGTGGAAAAGCCTATTTAGTAGAGTGGTCTTGCAAAATTATTCGTTAAACACCTTCATGAAATAGTTAGACCAATGTGTATGAGAACAAGACTTTATTTAATATGAAAATATACAAGTTTACATGTTGCAGCATTATATGCATAAAGCCAAATGCAATGTTATAGATTCTCCCCACTTTAAATGGCTTTTGGTTATAAGCCAAAGATTTCCTTCTTAGAATTTTATATGTGCAATGTCTGTCCATATTATTCCTACACAATGCACATAGAAGAATGCTCAATGTTAGCTGGGGAGAAATACGGATATGATCATCCTTCTACTTGTTTTTCTCTGAATGAAACATCTAAAGAAATATGGATATGACATCTAAAGAAAAATGATGTTTCTAAAGGAAATAAATAGATTTAGAAAGACTTATACTACAAAGTTTTCTCAATATAAGGAGAAGATAGTAAGTAGCTGAAAATGATAATACATGAAATGCACCATCTTGTTTAGATCCTCACATATGATAATATGAACCTGAATTTCATTATAGGTTGCATTCACATTACAAAAAAATAACCATAAGATATGATGACTAACTCAAATGAGAGAATGATCAAATATCATATTCTAGCATAAAATTGCTCCAATTGATGTTCTAGTAGGACAATTAGTACAAGAAAAAAGATTTACGTTGAAAGCATGAGTGATCAATCAATTCCAGTTATATCAAAAGAGAAAAGGAGTAAAGATAATCATATTAAGGTGGCGGGTACTCCATGAGAGATACATGAACTTGAAAACAGAAAAAAGAGATATTGATAAGTTATGTTATTATAAAATGAGATCAAACCAAATAGGCAAGGATTATCAACCTTTTTTAATTGAAAGAAAGTATTATCACATAATCAATTAAGGGTCTTGCATACAAGTTTGTCATGATATATAGATAAAAAAATGGTTGGCCAAAGAAAAAGATAAGGGAAAATGATGCAATTAAATTCATGTGAAATTTGTGGACCTGTAGTCCATATGGAATTTTCAAATTTGGAGTCCAAGCACTTGAAATGCAACATTAGTACTAAGAGATATTTGTGCAAAAACAAATATTAGAAATATAAAATTATAAGGGTTTTTCAAAGGTCAAATTGAGATTGTGGTGGATGAAATGATTTTTTAATATAGTCTTGCAGTATATGAAAAATGTTAATATGCATCTAATAAGTATGGTGATAGCCTATTTTTAAAGCACTAAATATAGTTAGATTTATATGAGAATCCTAAAAGGAATCAAAATGGTAGAATCATATATAAAGATTTTCAGAAAAAAAATTTATTAATAAATCTATTCCTATGTTTTTATTTAAAGATTTGTATCAAAGTTTAAAACTCCTTAAGAGTTTAAATGAAATAGTTCATTATTTGAGAATTTGTAATAAAAAATTTTGGAAAGAAATTTTACTAACTTGACTTGTATATTAAGTATATCTCAAAGTGATTTTATTTTAATAAATACATTTAAGTACCTTATTGATTTCAAGACCATTATATTCTTATGAGAAGAATGAACCTAGTGGTTCTGAAACACCACATATTTATTTTATTAATTAAGTTTTTGAAATAAAGTTAAACATTTAATAGCTCTAAGAATTGTAGAATGTGATCACTTTATCCAATTAAATTCAAGTCATGATTAATTGAATATATAAATGCATGATATTTATTCGATCCACATAAAATTTAATGTAAAAAATATATCAATTATGATTTACATCCTAACATATCCAAAAGATATGTACAAAGAAAAAGATTCAGTGTATTGCATGAGAATAGTGTATCATGCATGATGTTAAAAAGTGATTATTCCAATAACAAAAGAGTGGTATAATTATGAAGGGGAGTAAATGCCATGCTGCACTCTTTTTCCCTAACCAAGATTTTATCTTATTGGATTTTTCCTAGTAAGTTTTTTGTATGAGACAGCTTCAGTAAACATTCAAATAATATGAGAATTAATTTTCATTGTACTCTTTTTTATTTTCTTATTTATAGTTTTTTCCTACTGGGTTTTTCCTAACAAGGTTTTTAATGAGGCAATTATGGATAAGTGTATTTAAGAATCTAATACTTCTTTACTCATGATTTTTAAAAGAATGGTGATATAAATAATCAACAAATCCATTCATGTGACAATCTAATAGATTTATTTACCAAGGTACTTCCTACTATATTATTTGAGAAGTTTATATATAATATTACACTTTGTCGACTCCAGGATCTTAATTTATATACATATTGTATTCTTTTTTCTTTAATCATGATTTTTTTCCATTGAGTTTTCCTAGAAAAGTTTTTAATGAGGTAGTATTTAATGACATATATAAAAAATGATATACTCTTTTTTCTTCACTAAATTTTTATCTCATAGATTTTTTTCTAGTAAGTTTTTTAATTAGGTACCTTCTTTGATAATGGACATCTAAAAGTAGATTGTTATAAATATTTTGAATGTCTATCTAGAATATTAATTAATTAGGACTGAGTTATTAATGATTCGTACTTTCTATTTATCTTATTTAATTAATTATTATCCTCTTTAGGATTAAGACCTACTCTGGTATAGCTCATTTTCCTCATTTTAGATTTTTTTCTCTACTCTATTCATTCATATATTTCATTAGTTTTATAACAATTTTAATTTTAAGTTCATTCATTAATCATTATAAATATTAATCATTTTAAATCCTTCAATATAATTCTCCCTAAAATTAAAACATTAAATTATAATCATAAAAATATAATAAATATTAGAGTAAAATGCTCTAACATCCCTTCTGTTTCACCTTAATTACAGAAATCTCTCATATATCCTGAAAATATATATCTTAATCCAATTTGTTAACCCCATTAAGAATGTTCAAGATTACTGAGGTCAGACAAGGCCGAGTATTATTTTTAAAAAAATAATAATAGGATATGGTTTAAAGGAGATACATGAAACTACTCAAACATAAATGGGATTAATGGTTTAAATGTCAATTACTACTCTGTTTTAGTTTATAATGCATTTTTAACTATCATATACGTATCAAGACAATGATTAGTAACCGAAATTTTTTTTCATTATTTTTCAAATTACTCTTATTTAATAATACTTTCTACATTAATAAATTACAGTTATTCTCTCTTTTATTCTTTTTTCCGAGTTTCCATTGGTCATTAGTAATTGTGAAGAGTGAAGATTTTAGAAAAATTCTTCTCCATTCATTTATGATTTGACCAAACCATTAAAGAATTTTCATTAAATGCGTTGATAACCGCAAAATATATAAACTTATTTACTAAGGATAATACTAAAAAGATAATAAAAAAATATAATATAATCCATGTAACACAATATATTTTAGAACATAAATTTTTCGTAATAATATAAAGTAAATTAATGGTAATAATATATATTCCCCTGATGAGGGTCCGCCCCTCGAAATCTGTCTAATTAAATTAACGGGGCAGCCATTGACTTGGCTTTCAAAACGCCTTCCTAGATTCATATACTTTCCCCTTCTCACCCTTTCTTCTCTCTTCTCTGCAACAGCTTAACTTTCAACAGAACCACATGGAAATCAGACCTGGATTTGCTTCTTGGGGCTTCCTCCTATGCGCTCTTCTCTTGTACTTGGTATGATCTACCTTCGTCAATCAATCGCTTATGTTAAATTATATATAGTGTTTATGTATTCATTGACCTTTTTATTTGATTCATGATATAGTTTTCAGTTTTAGAATTATCTTCCGTTTCTGAATAGCTTTGTCTATTGGTTGATGGTTGTGATTCATTTTTCTTGAGAGAAAATTGATAACTTCTGTTATAAATGTGCCCCAAGTTTCTGTTTCATTCTTTTTCCTCATTAATTTCTGCAGATAGCAAATGATGGTGGGGCTAGAAAGATAGCAATAACATCTGGGAGAGATATTGTTCTGAGAGAAGCATCAACTGATTTGCAGAATCTCGCAACAGATGGCCACCTTCTCGCTAATATTATTCAGGCTGGAGAAGAAGATGCTAAAATAAATAACAAGCCTGCTAAAAAAGATGATGACGACGACGAGGATAACGACGATGATGAAGACGACGATAGTGATGATGAAGACGAGGATGATCATGATGATCATGATGAAGAACATAAAAAGATCAAGTCAATGGATCACAATCATATGGACCCAGAACTGAATGTATTTTTCACTCCAAAAGATCTGAAAATAGGCAACAAAATGCCAATCTATTTTGCCCAGAAAAGCTCATCAACTTCTCCAAAATTTCTACCCAGAGAAGAATCTCACAAATTCCCTTTCTCATCAAAACACCTACCTTCCATCCTCAAAATTTTATCTTTCCCCAAGCACTCCCCTCAAGCCAAGGCCATGAAATACACACTCAAACACTGTGAATTCCAACCCATGGAAGGCGAAACCAAGTTCTGTGCCACTTCCTTAGAATCCCTCCTTGACTCTACACAACAAATCTTCGGACCCAATTCTGAATTCACCATGTTATCCACAACCCACCTCACAAATTCCTCTGTGCTGCTACAGAACTACACAATTTCACAAGTGAAGAACATCTCTGTCCCTAAAGTTGTAGGGTGCCACCCTCTGCCATACCCTTATGCAGTGTTCTACTGCCATAGCCAACAGAGTGATACTAGTTTGTTTGTGGTGTTGGTGGAAGGTGAGGATGGAGCAAGAGTTAAAGCTCCAGCTATATGCCACATGGACACATCTATGTGGAACAAAGATCATGTGGCTTTCGATGTTCTTAAGGTTGAGCCTGGAACATCCCCTGTCTGCCATTTCTTCCCACCTGATAACCTTGTCTGGGTGCCTCTGCCTTCTGCTATCTAATATCTATGAATAAAATTGACAAATAGGTGAGTTTTAGTTGTGGTATGTTAAATTGGTGAAGAGTCTCTAAATCTAGTGGCAAACTCATATTTCACTTGTAAATATAGTTTCTAGATCACATGATGGATAGTAGGCAATGTTTATCTAAAGATGTTTTGTAAAACAATACTCTGCTAGTAGCTATCAGTTGTAAGAGTTTTTGTGTTAAGAAACCGCTGGTTTGTGAAAAACTAATAGCTAGATATGATATTGAGCTCCAACTAAATGAAATAAAATCAGATGAATTTATTAAAGAAAACAAACTTCTCTTAGTCATTGATAAAATTTAAAATTAGAAATCTTCTCAAAAGGAAATTGTATTCTCTGTAATTTAGACTAACAAATCTGATAAAACCAATTTATTTTATTCAATTTATTTTATAACTCGTCTTCCTTATGTATTATATAAAGTTTAAGAGATTGATCCATTGAGTTCAAATATTCTACAAATTAGCTCAATGGGACTCAATTTTCAAAATGATACTATTTTTTAATTGATTTTTTTTCTAGATGCAAAACCATGATTATCAAAACTGGACCGGACAATCCAATTTGACCAGTCGAACCGGGAATTGGTGCTTGATCCTATCCGGTTATATTACACAATCGATACTGTTCAGAACCGATAAGAACTGGTCAAGAATCGGTGAAAACAACATTGAACCGGTAGAACCATTCTGAACTAGTCCTGTGTTTTTTTTTTCAAATTTTTTCAAAATATTTTTTTTATTTTTAAGATAAAATAACATCATTTTTAGTACAAAATATATTTTCTTTATATATTATAATATTATATAAGTATTATTATGATATGTAACCAATGTTGTCAGAACCGGATCAGACATTGAACTGGACAAGTCACTGGTTCAAGATTCAATTGTTCGACCGATGTCAAACCGGGGTTAGACCAGTAGTGATTAAAATAATATATTTAAAACAAATAATATAAATTTAAACAAATTTTATAACTTAATTAAAGTTTCAAACTAAATAATATTGAATTATTAATCTATTATTTACTACAAATAAATTATTAATAAATTTCATAACTCAATATTTTAATTTAAATAAGTTAATATTCATTTATAATCATATTTTGAGTTCAAAATAATAAATTAATAATATATTATTTATTATTTATTAAGTAAATATATAATTTTTAATAGTTATATATCATAATAATGCTTATATAATACATACTAATAAATATTAAGTAGCATATACTAAAATGCAAATGAGGGAAGAACCCAACTACCTCACTGTGCTTCTCACATTAGACAAACATAGGAAAATAGAGATGATGTTGAATAACATATTGAGAATTAACAAATATTGCAAATGTCACAATTGCCCCCACTTTACTTATTTTTGGATAAGTATTAAGAGTATTTCATATATGATATAAGACTAATCTTTTTAAAGTGTAAAGTAACCTTTACCCATTTTCATTTTTCAATTGTTGGTATTAAGTGGGTAAAAATTATCAAACAGTTTCAGGGTACCATTTCAAAGCTTTAGATGAAACTTCGATGCCAAATATATACACACACACACACACACACACATATATATATTTTAAAACCCATAATACTAACATATATAGAAGATGATGAATAAGTGACAGTTGTCTTGACAAGCTAAACATTGCTAAAATGTCCCGTGAATAAGTCGGTATATTCCAATTTTTTTTTTTGTGCACAGTTGGTATATTCCAATTTAAGCTGTTATCAAATTGGGACAAATTTTTTTTTTGAAGCAACAATAATTGAGTGAAGAGGGTTGGGATGTCATTCTGAAAAAATAACCTCATTTCCATTGTTTCAAATAAAATATAATGTAAGCAATCTTCTTCTAGAGTCCCTCTGTAATTCTGACCCAGCAAAATCACACCTTAACCAAGTCTTCAATTGTACTGAATTTTATTTGGCCAAAAAAAAGATTGTACTGATTCCACTACGTGGCAGAGATAATACACATCCGATATTTCTTGGCAGAAATAAAAGTCAATGGCTGTGGATGTGATCGTATGACATATTCATTTGTCAGTTTATTTTTAGACAGTTGTTAGCAGTTACTAATTGCATTTTTAAATGATCTTTTTTTAATTTATAGAGAGACAGATTCATGTGCTATCAATACATGAATCCGTGTGTGCTGTATTGGATTTACAATAATGTTCATGGAAGTCAAAACAGGAGCTGCCAAAAAGATTGGGCAAAGATGGTTGATGGACAATGAAGTTAAAAAATAATAATATCATAAATGATATATACATCAATTATGGTCTTTGACTTTTTTTTTTTGTCTTTTTATATTCACTTTTATCAAGACAACTCTGAATCTTAATCAGCAAGTTTCTTCTAGATATTCATATACTTAAGCAGCTTAAAATCAAACTTAAGAAGTTGTTCGTACTTGGTATTTTCAGTAATAAAAAATTATGTGATATATTAAAGAAGAATAAATATTCCTAACTTCTAGATATATGAGTCAGATCCGAAAGCTTACTAAGATCAAGGTCATGACTCAAAAAGAATTACAAATGTATTTATAGATTAATCTTGTTTGTTTTTCTGCACAATATTTATAATGATTAGTCAATAATATTTACTTTTTTATTTTTGAACATGATAAATGGGGGACCTTTATGATTCAATAATGTTAAAGAATAACCTTAAAATTCAAAATACTGTAAAGGACTAAATCTATCATTACTTCCAAAATTATCACTTTTTTTTCTCCAAATTTGCAAGTTATTTTTTTCATATTATGAAAATATTTTAAATTTATAACTTTAAAAAAACATAAATAGTAACTTAAGAATAACTTGTAATAAGTTTGAAAAACATAAGTGTTAACTTCAATTCTTAAAAAGAATTTTGATTTTTCAGAATATTTCTCTCATATCATGATCCAAGCTTAGAGTTTTTTTTTTTTTGTTCTTTAGCATATCTCTCTGTGTCATACTTTGGGACACTCTAACTGTCAATTTTTTTTTTTCTCAACGTAATGAATCACTAAACTAAGTAGGCCTGGACTCTGGGCGGAAAGCTAAATGGGCCTAGACACGCTTGGAGGAGAAGGAATAAAAGTGGACAGCCATCGCAAGAACAAGAGTGAACAACGCCCAATGGGCTTTTGTAGAACCGAACCTTCGTTGAATAAAACATCTTTGTTTTTTGTTTAAAAAAAAACATCTTCCTTTTTGCAGCTAATTCAGTTTTGGATTTCGATTCTCTGCCTGCACAATGGTAGCTCCGGCCATCTCCGTTCCTGCGACTGCTAGCTTCTCTATCGCTTCTTGCAACGGAAACTCGTCCAACCTCGTCTATTCTCACAGGTTCATATAATTATTATTTATTTACCTAATCTTTTGCGTCGAAGTTGGATTACACTATTTGTCGATTTTTTTGTTACTACTATTAGTCACCTGAAATTCTAAACATGGATTGCTATTTCGCAGAAACCCATGGTCGATAGCTTCTTCCTTGCCAAGTCCATATGGGGACTCATCAAAAATTGGTAATTTTCGTATTTTACTCTTAGTTTCTGCTGTAATTCAAAATTTAGTAGCTATGCAAAACTGGGAAAGACGAAACTATCTGTGCGACTGGTTTTAGGTATAATGCTTCATATTTGGTGTAATTAAGATCTTAAGTAGGCTGAAACTAGTCTAACTTTGCTGTAGGTGAGGTGACTTGTATGATTTCAAACTTTTTACTGTGTATATAATTTTTTTTATTGGGATGCATGACGTATTTGGTTATGAGTTGTGCATACGGAATATTTGCATTTTGATATGTAGTTTTTGTTTTCTCCAGGTTTCTCAAGTAAAAGTCGTGGCTTTCCTTTAAAACTTGGTGAGAAAAGTATCCATGATGCAAGCACAAGGTATATTGTTGTTCCTTTCCTCTTTTAAGATTCGCATATTGTCTTGTTATTATTGAGCAGTTCTGTTATTTTTGCTCTCTTCATGGCCTTCCTTTGCGAGTGATTCTATTATGGACAAGTAACTGTATGTATGTAGTGGAATATTGTGTTAAAAAAATTCATTAGAAAACATGACCAAAGCATTCAGCAAATATATTGTAGAATGATGATAAACACCTTGAACTATGTATGATGCAAAATGTGTCAAGTCCTCTCATTGCTTGACTGTTGATATCTTTTCTTAAATAATTCTAGTTTGATCTTAATTATGATTATATAATTTTTTTCTTAATGGCTTAAAGAAGGTAGAAATTTTAACCAATTTTATCTGAATTGTCGTTCCATGTATTGGATCTGTATCGTGGAGGATTCTCATGTAGATATAAATTTTTTGTTGCCATGTCTCTTCTATTTTTTGCCAATTCAGCCAACAGCCTATTGATTTTCCATCTTATTTGTAGTTATGGTGCAATAGAAGCCAAAAAGGGGAATCCACCCATTATGCCAGCAGTGTTCACTCCTGGAGGACCTCTGGATCTCTCATCTGTATTGTTCAGAAATCGTATAATATTCATTGGACAGCCAGTCAACTCACAAGTGGCCCAAAGAGTTATATCACAGCTTGTGACTCTGGCTACCATTGATCAAGATGCAGATATACTGGTTTGTTATGTCTTGACATTGTGTTTTTGCCTTTGGCAAGCCTTAAGTGGTATTTACACTGAGTTGCTCATGTTGGCAGGTATATTTAAACTGCCCTGGTGGAAGCACATATTCAGTGTTGGCAATTTATGATTGCATGTCTTGGGTAAGATTTTAAAGGTTTTCTGAATTTTCTTCCTAATGATTTCTTATATTTTGATTCCAATTACCATATTTTCACCGTTGCTAGTCTTCAAATTCCTTAGTTATACCTGAAAGTGTTCGGTTGCTCCAATTGTTTGTAGATAAAGCCCAAGGTTGGTACAGTATGTTTTGGAGTAGCTGCCAGCCAAGGAGCACTTCTCCTTGCTGGTGGAGAGAAAGGGATGCGCTATGCAATGCCAAATGCACGCATCATGATACATCAACCTCAGAGTGGATGTGGGGTAAGAATTAAGCCCTTGATATTTTATTACAGATGATACACTTGGGAAAATGAGAATTTATGACAGAAAGGAATATTTCCCTGCTGATTGGGCAGCAGAAATAAATACTAGATGCTAGTTTTAGTGTGAGAGATAAGAATTGAAGCGCATTGTATTAACCAAGGTCCTTAAGTGCTTTTTCAGTTTCACTTTTTTTTTTCTGTGTTTAGTGAAGGAAACAAAAATCAAGTGTGCTAGAAAGCACTCTGTTTTAGAAAGTCTGAAAAGAGAGTATTGTGTTGAATTGTGCTAAATGAAGTTGCCAAACATGTTTGTTAGATGTTTGTGCATATGCACTTGGATTGTAAAGAACGAAGCCCAAAGGAAGGAGGAAGTGATGTAGACTTGAAAGAAACTAAATATGTACATGTCTATTCTTAGATGTGTGCTTTTGAATTTCATGTGATACATACACTTATAAGGCCTGTTTGGTTACTGGAAATGATGGGAATGGAATGATAGGGAACAGAATGGAATGGAATAAGAATCACTTATGAGTTTGTTTAGTATGATACATGGAATGATGATATGGAATTTTATTTCTTTTATTAAAAAAATCAGAGTAAATGTTAAATGACACTTTTGTCCCATCAAGCAAAAAAATTTCAGCAGCAGAAATAATCAACCCCAAGAACAAATAAAAAAAATGACAAACAAATGCATTCCTATAGGTGGGAATGAGGAAGGATGGTGTTTAGGATGGGAATGATCATTCCCAAGTCAATGGGAGTATATGGTCAACGGGAATGGGAATTCTGGCTTGAAAAGCAAACCAAACAAATATCATATGGGAATAGAATCAGGATTACCAGGAATCCAGACTCTTGGAATTGAATCAAATGGGCTCATTTTTGTGCAGATAAGCTTTCGATGATACTGCATATTTTATGTGCTTTAGACTTAATAATTCTTATATTTGGTCATGCTATGCTCACACTTTGGCTCTTGCTATTTTTCTTCTCTTTAGTGGCTACAAAGTGTAAGATTCATGACGAATGTATCCATATCAAGGTTCAAAAGCTAGTTTTCAGAAATAGTATCAAAATATGAATATTTAGTTGTGTGCATTATGTTAACAAGTTTCAGACGGGCAAGATGTGATGCTTGGATCCCTGTTAACAAGTTGCCAAATGCTTTTGGATAGTGATGCTTGGACTACAAGAAAATAATTTGTATTAACTTGGAGGAATACTTTTGGATAGTGCGTAGTGTTTTTTGTTTTAAAGGCATTACGAATCTAATTGTTCTTAATCTTCTTGTAGGGTCATGTAGAAGATGTGAGACGCCAAGTGAATGAAGCTGTTCAATCACGCCATGTTAGTCTTTCTCCTACTGTGTTGAATGCTCCTATATATATATTTAAGGTTTAAATACAGAAGTAAACTGCTAGCTGTGTATGTAATGGGATTTCATAGGGGTAGTAACTTGTGAGAGTGAATTACAAGAGTAATCATTTTCTTTTCCATAAAATTATTTGTGACAATCATAAGGGGGTATCTAAAATATTGCTGGGTTCTCTGAATTCTTAGTCATGTTTTGCCTCTATCTGGAAATCTATATTTCACACTTAGCTTCATAGAGGAAGGATCTTAATTTCCAATTTTCAGAGTGCATTTAACCTTCATACCTCCCAGTCAGATCACGTTCAAGCTTCCATTATAGAAGCTGTGTTGTTTTGACAGTTCGCGCAATGCTTAGCCTAACTGTCTTCTCTTCCACTTATATTTGGGTACAGAAAATAGACATGATGTATTCTGCTTTCACCGGTCAACCCATAGAGAAGGTGCAACAGTACACTGAGAGGGACCGGTTTCTGTCTGTTTCTGAGGTAATGTGGTCCTATTCTTCAATAACTGAGATAATGTACTGCATGAACATTGGATAAATTCTTGGAAAATAATTTCCTGCCTTCTCAACATAATGAAATTTGTGAAATAATTGTTTTTGACCAAACTGGGGGAAAGATCGGTTCACAGATTTTCTGACCCAATCATGTATTTTAAACAGTGGGAAAAATATTATTATTGATTGTAGGCTGGAAAGCAGTTTGGAGACTCATCCAGTCCTTTCTTTTTGTCTTTTTGGTTGCAGGCTTTGGAGTTTGGTCTTGTAGATGGTGTCCTGGAAACAGAGTATTGAATCCATACTGTTTGATTATTTATTGTAATTTTCCCAGACGGTTGGAATTGTGGGGAGTTGGCCTCAAATTCATTTGGATCTCCCACTCATGAGTTATATTCGACATATTAGTTGCTTTCGATTTCTGCTGTTGCAAAAAAAAAAAGGTAGTTTTGCCCAGAAAGCTAATTGGACATGTTAAGTCCTGCCAAATTGTAACCTAAAAAAGTCTTGCCAAATTGATGCTTTAGAGTTTGATTAATTAAATGATAGTTGTGAAATCTTATAGATTATGAAGTTTGTCAATTAAGTCCCTAAATAAATACGAAAAATATAAACTTTTTCCTCGAAAGTTAACCCAAAACGGCAACCAAATGAATATCAACATTTAACTGAATTATATTTTTATAAAATTTCCCACCAAGCATTTGACTTTTAGTGAGTGGTTAATTTGATGTTTCGATTTACAGCTATTCATTTTTACAGTTCCAATTAATTAATCATCACTTTAAGAAATATATAAACTTCATTTCATTGCTATGCAGCACAACTAATATTTAACAAGATTAGATTAGTTTATAAAAGGATATGATATTTTTCCTTGCCCATGTGCAATATATTCAGGGAGAGGGAGACAAAATAAACAATAAAGGAAGGAAAGGCAGAAAGGAGGCCAAAGGAGCACTTTTATTTCGTTTTAGAACTTGCTACATCTTCAAGCATGAGAGCTTCCCTGTTTAAAGTATAAAAACCAACTGATAAGAGCATGAAAGTAGGAAACGTAACCAGTTACACATCTAGATATTTGCTCCCAAAATAGACTCCACTAACTTCCAGTCAATTGGTTGCACTTATTCTTGGATCAATCGAAGTATTTTTGTACATGTACTCATATTGTCTGATTGGATTTAATCATCATAATTAATTATCAGCTTCATAATCATCAATTATTTTTAAGTAAAAGCAGAAAATTATTGCTTCTAAATAATTGATTTTGGGCTTATAATTGATTATTTAAGTTAAACTAAACAGGCACATAATCATCGTACGAATCTGTGGAATTCCTTCACCTCTTCCTCGCAATGTGATTCTCCCATTAAGTTGAGTGATTGCCGATGCCCCTTCGTTTTTCTTCTTCCTCCAGTGGTTGATGCCACTGTCATGTTCCATCAGGATTGGCTTCCTCCAGCCGTCACCTCTCCATGTATTAGTTGGAAGTTGCACCATTCATGGCTCTTATCAAACAGTGCCACTTTCATTACCTTAGTAGCTTACACACACATACATACTGATGATACGATATGACTAACTCCAACTTATAATAGACTTCTAAGTTCTAAAACACATTGGTAAAAAGTTTTGTAAAATAAAATCACAGTTATCAACAACGTCTTGACAAAATGAAACCTTTCTTTTTCTGTGAAAATAACATGCTTGAAATGAAACATCTTATGTATGAAATATGTATTTTTTTTGTGTTGGAAAGGATGAAAGATATATATATATATATATTCTCTAATTATACTTCAAAGCTTAAAGTTTTGTAATTTATTTTCACTTTTTCCTAAGAAAATTTTTAATAAATTTTATGATATTTGTTTCAGTTTTAAAAAATAATTAGAATTGTATACCAAAAGAATAATTATAGGAGTTGCTTGGTATAAAAAAGTAAGTAGAGAAGTTAAACTTATCGAGAAGCGAATTAACTGATGTTGCTTGCTTTGAAAAAAGATGTTTGAAATTTCTACTTCCCGAGTAGACCTAGTGAAGTTATACTTTTTAAGTGAGTTATCGTATTTTAAAAAATATCTTTAACTGATTCATTGTTAAAAATAATATTTATGTCTTTAACATTAAAATATAATCTATTTATTTAAAAAATAATTTGAACTTCCTAAGAAACTATGAAAAAAACAAACAAGTAATATATGAATTTTTCATGAGGACTTCCTAAAAAGTATACTTTCTGAAAAATTAATTCCCACAAAATATACTGAGAGTATGAGAAATTATTTTGAATAGTTTCTAAATAGCTCAAATTATGTAAAAAAACTATTTTTTCCAACAAAATAAAATGTTTATTTTTTATGTGATTGTAATCAAACACAAAATAATGCATGGTTTTCATATTTTCTTTAAACAACAAGTCAAACAATCTAAAAATCACTTTTATTTTAAGCATAAAAAAACTAGGTAGCCCGATAAATTGAATTTGAAAACTTGAAAGATATAAAATTTAATAGCACATTAATTTTCCTTGTGGGAATTAATCCTGGATACCGCTGGGTATTTTATAGTTATGTTTCTAACATTGTTATTATTTTTTTTGTAAAAATGCCCTATACCTGACATCACTTTAGATTTTAGATGGGAAGAAGTTATTTTAAAGGCGTTTTTTACTTTCTCACAGTTTTAAATTTAAGACATCATATTTAAATGATGTTAATTCTTTCTATTAAGACCAATACTCCTTGGTAAAGACTAAGCAAGTTTATACTTAATAATGTTGTTCTTGTTACATGTATAAAAAACGGAGAGAAACAAATAATTTTTATTCAAAAGACACATATATAGTAATGAGTAAGAGAGAGACTGAAGGGGGAAAGCTTTTAAAAGATAGAGATCATGATCTGGTTGATTTATATTTTCATAATAGTTTTTTTATTTTTAAAAATAAAATAATAAAAAAACTTGTTTGATAAGGTTTTTATATAAAAAATTTTAAAAAATAAAAAAATAAAATAATAGAAAACTCATAATATATTTAAGGTATTTTACATTTTTTGTTCTGAAAAAAACAAAAAAATGTAAAAAATACCCACCTCATTAATAATAAAGTTGTAAATTTTGAATAATTCATTTAACACTTTTTAGTTATAATTTTGATAACAATTATTTAAATAAATTTTTTTATTTTTTTATTTCCACAACTTATTATGGAAAACAATTTAAAAATATTAAAATAAGAAATGCACTCAAACATGCCCTATTCTTTTTGGTCTTCTTTTTCATCAACCCATTTATATATGAAAATTACATTGGATTCTGATCGACTCTGGGATTAATTAATTGCAACAATAGTTAGTTCCACAAACTGGACACATTTAAGGTTTCTATGCATATTGTGAGTTTGAAGGATAATTAGTTTTACTGGTTGTTTGTTAATAATTTGTTAATAATGTGACGTTAAAACTTAATTACTACTATATTATATTTTTATTTATTTATAATGTGACTTATTAGATTGTGATTTATTATATATTTGTTGATTTCAATTAAATGTTATAGCATGATTTTTTTTTCTTTTTGTGGTGAATATGATTTTTTCTTCTTTAAAAAAAATTGATAATGCTGTTGTTATGCACTCCGAAAGAAATAACATGCGCTTCCATTATTTTTTTTTTTCAAATAGACTATACTCAGAACTATTAAATTAATTAATATATCATAATTAACCTTTACACCTACAATGTGGACATCGTATTGAGATGCAGTTTGGGATTCTTTTCATAGTTCCGGTCTTTCGGGATTTAGGACTGGACGAAATAGATTAGTTTCAGTTTCTAGATATTTGTTATTAAATGTTAACTAAAAATATGAAAGATATACACTTAAATATATTAAAATTTAAATTTAAATTCCCTCAAAGTTTTCCTTTCTAATACATATTGTATAATTTCTTCCGCGGAACTGGCGTCCATAAACTACTGGTTAAAAAAAACTATTGATTAAAAAAAAAGCGACTGTAAACTAACCTAGGGAATTTGAATTCGTAACAGACAAGATTTCATTTTATTTTTTATGAAATCAAAAGAGGTTGTGAGTCGTGACTTCAAATTTTAAAACGGATTATAATCCCAATTATCCAATCCGAATTATTCTTTTTCTTTTTTCTTTTTGTTGATACCCATCCCAATTTTTCCTATACGTGCTCCCTCCTCTATATAAAACCATACCTTATCTATTATGATAAAATGTTCTAGTTCTTTCCTTGTGATTAATCTTGTTCACATTTACCATGAACCCTAACAACCACCCAGAAAATGATGATCCTGATTTTCTCGATCTTTCTCTCGGTCCCAGGCAAAGCAGGCTTCCTTCTCCTCCTCCCTCACTTCCTTCCCAACAAATTTCTACTCCAATCTCACCACACCAAACTGCACCACAAATTCAGCAGGAAGTGCAAACTATATATGGTCAACCACAACTACCAAACCCACTAATCCCATTTCCATTTAATCCTCCTGATCACTTCTTTGTCCCATCCTTGCCGGCACCATCCCCTAGTATTAGTATTTCACGCCAAGTACGTGCTCGTCGGAATCCACCTCAGAACAATAGTGACAATCATATTAGAACCATTTCTCCACCTTATCCATGGGCCACTGATCGTCCTGCTGTTGTTCATAGTCTGAGGTATCTAATGAACGTGCGGATTGAGATCATCACTGGAATGGTTCAGTGCCCAAAGTGCGATAGAGACTACGAGATGAGTTTGGATCTTCAGGCAAAAATGAACCAGTTTCTTAACTTTATTAATAACAACATGAACACCATGCATGACCGTGCTTCGATCGAGTGGTTGTCCCCGCAGCTGCTGACGTGCAAGTATTGCTCTGGTGATGGCGTGAAACCGGTTATTTCAGAGAATAAGGATAATATCAATTGGTTGTTCTTATTCTTAGGACAATTGTTGGGTTGTTGTACGCTCGAACAGTTGAAGTATTTCTGTGCGTGTACACATAATCATCGTACTGGAGCCAAGGATCGGGTTCTTTACCTTGCATATTTTGAAATCTTCAATCAGCTTCTTCGACTCTGATGTGCCTTTGGCAGTTCTTTGATCTTATCTAGTTTAATCATCTATGCTTTTATTATTATTAATTAGTTTATGCTGGATTTCTATTCCTAAAGATAAAGATCTTAGTTTGTATTGATGTTTATATTACATCTTAGGGTGTAGGTTATTTACTTGGACAAATAATTTTATGCAAATGTCGAGTCTTTTATCTATAATTAAAATTAATGTTCTTTGAGTTTCAAACTCCTAGTTTCTTTTTGATTATAACTTCCATGTTCATGTGTCTTACATGAACATTCCAGCAAATTAATATTGATAACTTCGTCCAGAGGTGGTTTCAGATTGTGATTGTAGCCATGTATCGAATTTCTAATAATATTAGCCACAGATTTTCCATCGGATTTTTAAACGCGTTCAATTTTATACAGTATTGATATATATTTGTAATCATCCATCTATTGGTTTTATCTATCTAAATTTTATTGCTTGTTGCGATTTTCTCCATCAAAAATTTGAAAGCAATCAAATTTGTTCCCAATCCCAGTTTAAAACCTTGATTCAGTTATGTCTGGATGCTCTAGTAAGCATATATTCAACTTACAGTCTGATAACATCACAATATAATTGCTAGGGAGTATGATTGTGGGGGATAAACATTGTACCAACTTTGCGATGCCTGGTCTTTCATCTAAGTTTTGGCTTCTCTCTTGTTAATTACCTATGTAATGAGATTATTAATCTCATTTTGGACATTTACCCTCTATTTGGATGAGGGATCATAATAAGAGAACAGGAAAATTAGGGGGAAAAACAAGAGATCCCTTATTTTCTTTCTAGTTTTCCTTTCCTTTCTATTTTTCTCCATCCAAACAAAGTCTAAAAAAGCTTAAAATGTTAATGTGTATATCCTATATGCACCTATATATATAAAGATTCACCATAAATGCCATATAATACTTTAAATTATAAGAGATATTATATATCTTGTCATTTGGAATAATGATATATTGTATTATATATTCAACTATCCAGAGAGTGAAGTTGAAAAGAGTGGCTGGCCAACAAGAAGTTCATTCATTGAAGTTGAGTTAACTTCAGCACCTCATCTTTTTGTAGTTAAAGGATCGATGTGGTTGGGATGGCATAGTTCTCCTCTGTGTGCTTTACTCTAGTTAAATTAAAAATACTGGTATATTTGGTCTCAATGGAGAGCCCTTAAATATTCGGGTTATGATATGAGTTCAAATGCTTGGATGAGAAACTTAAAAATTATAGTTGTCCTACGTACAAAGAAGAAAAAAACAAATATCTATTATTTGACGATTATAAACAAATTTTTTCATTTAATAGTTGCACTATTTATAAACTATGAATAGTGGGACTTTTTATAAATTTTATATTGATATTTTGAATTGAATACTTCATCAGTTTGTAGTTAAAGGACAAATGGCTTCTTCGTGTTATCTACATTAAAAATTACAAACATCTTGCAAGAACAAGTATGCCTATTATTTTACCATTAGACATGATCTTTTGCGTATTACACAAAGTTTGAAAAATAAGTTGTACTATATGACTTAAAAATGGTATATCTTATTATAAATTTTATGTTGATTTATATTGATTATTGACATAGTCAGCTTTACAAAGAAAAAATAATTTTTCATGAATTGCGGGTAAATAGATCTGTATAAAAAATTACATTGTTCACAAGTTATAAGCATTGTCGTTCACTTCCCAAGTTCTTTGCAATACATGAAAAAACATGTTTAGATTACATTAAAATAATTCTTGTGCAATAAGACAAATATTTGAAATGTTGAAAAAGTATAAAAATAAGAAGAAAACTGATCAATATATAATTAATTAAGAGTTTAATAGACAAATATTTCAATTGAATGATAAGAGGCTTAAAAGCCCTCAAGTAAGATCTCAAATTTGAGTCTTGTAAATTAGCAAAACATGCTAGAAAAGCTTCCTTCTAATTAGGAGTACTTTCATCCTATTTAATTTTAGCCCACATTAAACACTAGTCCTGGTGAAGTCCGGGACTGTATTTAGGCAGGCGAATGGCTTCCTTAGTTTGCAAAGCACATTTGGCTAGAGAGAGAGTCAGAGTCCGCCACACATAGTTGGTGTGAAGACCTCCATAACAATCCACTGCCTCTTCTCTTTAACAATCTCTTCATTTCCACCACAAAGTTGCTCTGAAACTTGATGGACTTTTCTGCACCGTCTTTAATTTGCACCATAGTTCAATAAAGATGTACAGTGGGAATGGACCTTGTTCCAGCACTAGTTACCACATGACATATATAACTGCTCCAAAATATATTGCTGCAACAACTCCACCCAATGGAAGATATATAGAGGTAAGGCAAAGTGTGAATGGCAGGTAAATTGAATGAAGAAGACCCCAAATGCAGCATTGTATGGAAATGGCCTGGCTCACAGCGAATGAATCAGAATGTTTCATTGGTCGTTGCTTTTGTACTTATTGACACATGAATGAAATCCATCCTTTAATTGCATCAGGCCTTTTAGAATTCCCCATTCTTCTGCTTCAGCAGGTGAGCATCACTGTTCCTAAGTCACTCCTGTTGTTCATATGAATTTAATCTTGGCTCTCTTACATAAGTATTTGGGCTTTTCTTTTAAAGAAAAACCCCACCCAAACTTTTGGCTCGCTCCTCCCTTTCTTCAACTCACTACTAACTTCGGGGGAGGAGGGGGTGGTGAATTTTGGCATGAACTTTTGGAAAAGAAAAGTAAACTTTGGCATTAACTTTTTTTGGAGTAATGAAACAAGATATGTCAATCTCAGAATGGGCCTTCTTAAATTTTATTTGTCTTCTGTGGATTATTTTTTTATGTCATTGAGAGAGTTTGAATTCTTGCTCTCTCTTTATATCTCATCTCACTCTCTAAATTTTAAGTTATATGCATATAATTCCTCTAAATTTTAGATTGTACATATCATAATTTATTGGTAAAATGATGAATTAATAAGGGCTATTTACACAAATTCAATAACAAAGGATTAATAGTTATATATCTGTGTAGTTTAATTTAAATTTTGAAAAGAAAAACAAGTTTGTTGAGGATAGCAAGTGATATTAAGACATCTCATTATACTAATAGGTGTGTGATCTCGAGGCCTCAGGCACAATTAGATGATTTTCATGAAACTATTATTATGTTCTTTAATCCAAGACAAACATCACATGCTTTCTTCCCCACAATCACTTTCAGCATAGGAATTTTAATACCCAACTACGACACTAAATACTCATAATTTAAATCAACTTCTTAAGTTGCACTTGTAAGCTACACACAAGCTCACTCTTAGCATCAATGTTGTTAAAAAATAGGTAATGCTGTTAAAAATGTAAATAACAATTCTGTTTAATTATTTTAATATAGGAATTGGCTCCCAAGGAAAAAATAATATTGGAAGATTAACTATGTTCCGTCAAAAAGTCGAGATAGACTATTCCCTTTTTTACAGTGTGCAGTGCTCTCTGCCTCTACTCTTCTTCTTGCCCCTTTTTATTGACCTTCTCCTGACCGTTATGGTGTAACCGTCTTCTCCCTCTCACCCCTTGTTTATCGGGATATTTCATAAATAATCATTATGGAGTATCGCACTTTTTTTGCTTGATTCCTGATTTTTCGTCCTTCAGTTATGATTCCGTAATGGTTATTGTTCTCATAACCGTTACTCCTAGTCGAGTATTTTCGGAGCAACACAATTTTTGTAGAGAAATCCGTAGTTGGTCCTATGGCCGAGATGTTATTTAATCGTACGATCATTTGGCCGTACAATTACTCGGGCCTTCCACTTGATAACTGATGTAATACTCGAATTGTTGCGCTTAAGCTCGGTGTATATGAGCCCGGATAGTGGTACATCAAATGGACGTTTATCTTCCCCGGACTTGTAAGCTCGGCCTTCTCATCCCGGCCAGTACACTAGCCCCCCGAGCCTCGAGTCCGATTTGGACGAAAAGGCTCTGGATCACGTGATCAACTAAAGACTGGTTTTTAAATTTTAAACCGTTTCAGTATCCTGGGGATTCGAGAACCTTCCCTAAGGCTCCTTGACGCTTCGGTTTCTGAGACGGTAATGCACTTATACGTACGGTTACACGCGGCGTTATTTAATGCTGTGTCTTTTTGTCAGTTGGAGCACGTTCCCCAATGGTGACGATTTGTTGCCCAAAGTCATGATTAAATTGCTTGTTTCGAGGAGGGGTTTCACAATATACGTGTAGGACTCGAATGTTCATCCTTTCACTTTAAACTTCATTTGCTTCTCGTTCCTTCTGAATCCTTTCGTCGTCTCTAACCTTTCTGTCGTCTCTATCCTCCTTTTTCTCGCCCTTTTCGTCATTTTTCCAGGTACGCCCTCTTCTATCCTTCCCTTTTTCTCAGTTTCTACACTCTATTCCATATTTTTCCCAATCATTATGAGTTTAAGCCGAGGATCTGAGACGTCAGCTGGGTCGTCCCCTCATCGAATCCTGGTTGAGAGGGAGGTTATGGGCATCGGAGAAGATCCTTCGCCATCAAACTCTTCCTTTCCAAGCGCAGAGCTGAATTTTCATCTGGCCGACCTCCCTACTGAAAGGGAAGCTTCATCTTCTGCTACTGCTGTGCAAGTAACCGTACCCAACCCGCGAAAAATCATTTCAAGGGTTCGAAAAGATCCAGTTCCCGACATTCAACTTCCGGGATATTATTGGGTTAAAGGAGAAGTTGGATCTTATCACTCTAGATTTCGGACTGCTGAGTCGATCATGGAAATGAGGAAATCCATCTCTCTGTCTAGCATACAAACAGAGGAGGCCGTAATTGCCAAGCCATGTACAGAAGATGAGCACGTTTTTATGTCGGCACAACGAGGGCAAATACATTTTACCTATATGTATAAAACATTATTTGAGTCACTGGGAGTTGGCCTTCCTTTCTCGGAGTTTGAGTGCGCTGTTTTAAGGGCGTTGAACGTCGCTCCGACTCAGCTTCATCCCAACAGCTGGGCATTTTTAAAGGCTTTCGAAGTCCTGTGCAGGAAATTTAACATGACGCCGACCGCTCCAAAATTTCTCTACTTCTACCAGATCCGATTTGGAAATAAGATCGGCTGGATTTCTCTCAGTGGTATGAATAAAAAGGGAATAATCGGTCCATATACCTCATTCTACAAAGACTTCAAAGGAAGTTTCTTTAAGGTGCGCCCAGCCGAGGGTTACTCGGAAATGTTTTTCAATGAGGAGGGACGACCCAGGTTTCCTCTATATTGGACTCGGACTCCGATCAAATTCCAGTCTTGGTGCTATGAGGATATGTCGGCATCCAAAAAAGCGGATGTCGATAAGTTAAATAGATTACCTCGCCCCTTGAACTGCAAAATTTTACTTAGGCTCCCTTATTCCTCAACTCCTAATAAAGATTTTTCACGTGAGTGCTGAATTTCTTTTTTCTTCTGCTGCCATACTTGTCTGAGTTTTTAATATATATTTTCTACTCTGCAGTGGTGATGGGGAAATTCAACTGGCGATCAATAAAAAACATGGCCTCATCAGCAGGACCTTCTACCGAGAACCTGCAAACTCGCCCTGATAGAGAGGAGAGAGGACGTGCCGAGATAATGACGACAACGGAAGTTGTTGAGATCACCTCCTCTCCACACAGCCCCCCAAGCAAACGCGCCCGACTTCCGACCACCGACGAGGAGCCTATTTCTTCAATTCGCTCACCTCTCCTGCCGTCTCCCGTTAGACGCTCACCTTCGAGCACTGACCCAAACATTGCCAGGTTTTTTGGGAGCGGCATCCAGGAAGTCGGGGACAAGGAAGCTTTGCAACGATTGGGTCCCAAGGCTGTTTTGGACTCCATGTCGGCTATGTGCCTTCGTGCCACGACCATGGCCTCACTCTGTGGGGAGGAGTTTGAGGAAAATGACCGTCGCCTGAAAGCTGCGAAGGCCGAGCTTCTGGAAGCAACCAATGCAAAAGACAAGGCTTCTTCAGAATTCGCCGAGGCTTCAAAGTCTCAAGCAGCTCTTCTTCTGCAAGTGGAGGAACTGAAAGGATCCCTTGCTAATGCCGAGATGAAAGTACAAGCAGTCGAGAAGGAGCGGGATGCCCTGACGGCTGAGGTTGCTTGGGCAAGGAGCGCTGAAGCCGAGTCCTCGGCCCTCGCTGCTAATTTGCAACAGGATTTGGAACAAGCGAGGAAGAAACAGTCCGAGCTCGAGGCTGATGTTAAGGAAGCCGTGCAACAAATAATGAAAGAGCATGTAGAAGGCTTCCATAAAGCACTTCTTCAGGTGCATCTCTTCCTGCCGAAAATTGAGCTCTCGGCATTTGATGTAAATAAAGACGTCAAAGATGGCGTGCTTGTTGATGAGGAGGAATTGTAGAACTAAGAAGCAAACTGCCCACCTCCTTGAGTGTCTATTTACTTTTACTCATAATTGTTTCTAATTAATGATAACAGTCTTTCTTTTCTGACCGCGTTCAATTTTTTTTGTCTACATTTAACATCATCTCTCAGTTCGATCTCGACTAACATTTAATTCAGCCTCTTGACCACATACTTGACCGAATTTTAATTGGAGACCTCGGTTCATACTTGACCAAGTTTCAATTCCTCGATTCATAATTGACCGAGATTTTAATAAATTTTTGGTTCAAACTTGACCAAGTTTAATTCGAATGCCCGGTTCATACTTAACCGAATTTTAATTGGAGACCTCGGTTCACACTTGACCGGATTTCAATCCCTCGATTCATACTTGACCGAGATTTTAACAAATTTTTGGTTCAAACTTAACCAAGTTTAATTTGAATGCCCGGTTCATACTTGACCGAATTTTAATTGGATACCTCGGTTCACACTTGACCGGGTTTCAATCCCTCGATTCATACTTGACCGAGATATAACTCTGTTTCTATCGGTTCATACTTGACCGAGGCTTAAAATGAATGAAATCATGACAAAGAATTTCCTTTATTAAAGTAGGTAGGCGTGCCTCGTTAAAACCTTCTCGGCCAAAACTCTTTTTTGAATATTCTTTGGGACAAAAGACCAAGTTAGGAAAAAGAGTACACCACCTTCTTTGTATAACAACTAACTAAAATAAATTTTGAGGTGAGAAGCATTCCATGTCCTAGGGATTGCTTCCCCTGACAACTTTTCTAATCTATATGCTCCATTACCCAACGCTTCAGTAACTTGGTAAGGCCCTTCCCAGTTCGCAGCTAGCTTTCCCTCGCCGATGTTCTTCCTTACTTCACTCTGCTTTCTCCAAACAAGATCTCCACGATCAAAACTCCTTGGTTTAAGTAGAGAATTATAACGCCGAGCCGCTCTTTGCTTACAAGCCTGTTCTTGTATACGTGCATTTTCCCTGACCTCCTCGGATAGATCTAGTTCGACTTGCATATTTTCCTGGTTCGTATGTTGATCAAGAAGTGTTCGCCTAAAGGACGGCTCTCCTACTTCCACCGGGATCATTACATCAGCTCCAAAGGTCAACCTAAAAGGAGTTTCCTTGGTGCTTGACTGAGGCGTACAATGATAAGCCCAGAGGATGCTCGGTAATTCTTCGGCCCAGGCCCCCTTTGCTCTTCCCAATCTCTTCTTAAGTTCCCCAAGGATAACCTTGTTCGTTGCTTCTGCCTGTCCATTTGTTTGAGGATGCTCGACCGAAGACACTCGATGCTTAATACCCAGTTGTTCATAGAATTGCTTCAGGTTTCCATCAACAAACTGCCTCCCATTATCAGTTACCACCGAGTGAGGAATCCCATACCGACAGACAATATTCCTCCATACGAATTTCTGTACTTGCTGTGCCGTGATCTTAGCTAACGATTCGGCCTCAATCCATTTAGTGAAGTAGTCTATGCCATCTAGTAAGAACTTGACCTACCCTTTACCCATCGGGAAAGGCCCGAGAATATCCATTCCCCAGACCATGAATGGCCACGGAGACGTCAGTATGTGCAATTCTTCTGGCGGTGCATGGCGTAGACTGCCAAACCTTTGGCACTCATTACACTTCTTACTATACTCGGTGCAATCAGCTCGCATAGTGGGCCAATAATAGCCGGCCCGGATTACTCTCGCTGCCATAGATCTTCCACCAGTATGCATCCCACACACTCCTTCATGGATTTCGCTCATAACATATTTCGCCTGTTCGGGAGTGAGGCATTTTAAGAGGGGGGTTGAGAATCCTCGCCTATATAAGTCTTTTCCCATTATTATGTAATGGGAGGACTTCAGCTTCAGTCTCCTTGCTTCGTTCTGGTCATTGGGCAAAGTCCCTTCGGCCAGATAGTTCCAAATAGGGGTCATCCAGTCCTGGTCCGGGCTACTTCCGACCATAACCTCCCCAAGATCAACACTAGGCTGATATATGGTCTCCCTGATGATCGTCTCATGCTGCCCGAGCCTTTTAACATTAGCCAGTCTGGACAACAAATCAGCTCGAGAATTTTCTTCTCTTGGAATGTGTTCAATCGCAAATTCATCAAAACATTCAACCAAGTGTTTCACCTTGTTCAAGTATTTTACCAATTGTGGGTCTTAGGCTTGGTAAGCTCCCGAGACTTGTTCAGAAACCAGCTGTGAATCACTCCGACATCTTACCTGGCTCGCTCCCACCTCTCTAGCTAGATTTAACCCCGCAATTAGAGCTTCATACTTGGCCTGGTTATTGGTGACCAGGAAGTCGATCTTAAGAGACTGCTCCAAAGTTATCCCTCTGGGGCCTTCCAAAATGATTCCCGCTCCACTCCCCTTGGTATTGGATGAGCCATCCACATAAAGTATCCACTGATCCCCGTCTTTGTAATTTTCGGGTGGGGTAAGTTCGGCAACAAAATCAGATAGACATTGCGCCTTAATTGGCCTTCTGGACTCATATCTGATACCGAACTCTGACAACTCGACTGACCACGAGATCATTCGGCCTGCCAACTCAGGTTTCCTCAAGACCTGCTTTACGGGATGATCAGTTTTTACAACAACCTCATGACTTTGGAAATAAGGTCGCAATCTTCTCGCCGAGATGACCAGAGCCAGAGCTAACTTTTCAATAGTCTGATACCTTGATTCCGCGTTGTGCAATACTCGGCTGATAAAATATACTGGTATTTGCTGCTTGCCTATTTCTTGCACCATCACCGAGCTAATTGCATGTTCGGTCACCGACATATACAGCAGCAACTCTTTGTTAGGAACCGGCTGATAAAAGAAGCCTTTGAAATTCTGAAATGCTTGCTCACATTCTTCACTCCACTCATACCGCTTAGCCTTCTTGAGTAACTTAAAGAACGGCCTAGCTTTCTCCGCTAACCTCGGTATGAAGCGAGATAGTGATGCTAATCGCCCTGTCAGTTTCTGCACTTCTTTTATATTTTGGGGGCTTCTCATGTCAATAATAGCTCGGCATTTATCTGGATTGGCTTCAATACCTCGATGTGTTAGCATGAATCCTAAGAATTTCCCTCCGTTGACTCCGAATACGCACTTCTCAGGATTTAACCTCATGTTGTACCTCCGTATTCTTCCGAACACCTCGCCAAGGTCGGCAGCATGCTTGGAGGGATCTTCGGACTTTACTACCATATCATCAACATATACTTCCAGGTTCCTCCCGATCTGTTCCTGAAATATTTTATCCATCAACCGCTGGTATGTAGCCCCAGCATTCTTCAGTCTGAATGGCATCACCTGATAGCAATAGTTAGCGTTCTCAGTCATGAACGCGGTTTTTTCCTCGTCAGGGGGGTACATCCTTATCTGATTATACCCGGAGTAAGCATCCAGAAAGCTCAGTAAGCCACAGCCTGACGCTCCATCTACAAGCCGATCTATGCTGGGGAGGGGATATGTATCTTTTGGGCATGACTTATTTAGGTTCCGTCAAAAAGCCGAGATAGACTATTCCCTTTTTTACAGTGTGCAGTGCTCTCTGCCTCTACTCTTCTTCTTGCCCCTTTTTATTGACCTCCTCCTGACCGTTATGGTGTAACCGTCTTCTCCCTCTCACCCCTTGTTTATCGGGATATTTCATAAATAATCATTATGGAGTATCGCACTTTTTTTGCTTGATCCCTTATTTTTCGTCCTTCAGTTATGATTCCGTAATGGTTATTGTTCTCATAACCGTTACTCCTAGTCGAGTATTTTCGGAGCAACACAATTTTTGTAGAGAAATCCGTAGTTGGTCCTATGGCCGAGATGTTATTTAATCGTACGATCATTTGGCCGTACAATTACTCGGGCCTTCCACTTGATAACTGATGTAATACTCGGATTGTTGCGCTTAAGCTCGGTGTATATGAGCCCGGATAGTGGTACATCAAATGGACGTTTATCTTCCCCGGACTTGTAAGCTCGGCCTTCTCATCCCGGCCAGTACAAACTAGAAACGTTTTTCAGACATATAACGTGCCTTGTTTGCTTAATTAAATAGACATCTTCGTCCCGATGATCGCAGAAATTAATGCAATCAACATCTTGCCTATTTTCCTTTGGCAATTTCATGCTTTGTCATGTTCCTGAAATTCTCCATAATTAAAAAGAAAAATTGATTCGATTTGATTCTTTGATGCGATCAGACGATCTGGCAAATGGTCTTATGTTTATTGTCTTGGTCTCATTATTGATTTCGTGCTTTGTCATGTTCCTGAAATTTTCCATAATAAAAAGAAGAAAAATTGATTCCAGTTGATTCTTTAACGGGATCAGACGATCTTGCAAATGGTCTTATGTTTATTATCTTGGTCTCAATATTAATTAATCTTGTAAATAATTTTTATACTATTGATAATAATATCAAATGATATATATGTTTTGTTGATTAGCAAACTTTTAACATTCTCAACTCTTGTTGATTCACTGGATTGTCTAAATCTACAAAATTTTTTGGATTTATAAGACTTCCATGACAAAGCTTTTGTCGAGGTTTTCTTATTAGAGAAAAACAATGATACTTTGCGTTAGAAACTGTACAATTAATCTGGAATATAATTGAAAAATAATTGTGATCTTTTGTTTTTTGTTTTTTTTTTGGTTTTTAACTTGATTAATACAAGTTAAAGGACTTTGAATTCTTTTCAACCATGGTTTTTGTTCTCATGAGGCATCATTATATTTAATTTGCTTAAAAAGGAAAAGACAATAATTGACGTTGAAGAAAAAGAAAGATGAATGTAAGGTCATTTTTCCTTTGGTTGTCGAAAAATAAAATTTTATCCATGCAAGGACCACTTTCTTTTGAGCCACACAAGATTTCTTCTCATAATAATTAGAGAGCAAAAAGAAAAATTTGCAACCAAACAAAAAACATAGACATCATCCCATCTTCATCGAATTGGCTACATAACACTTTCAATTATGAAATCAGACCTAAATACATAAGAAGAAATGTTATATTCTCTTATCATTTGACTTAAATTATTACTTCAATTAAATCTGTAATTTTATTTTCAACAAGTTATAACGTGCGCTTTTAGTTTTTTGAAAATGCACCCTAACTTTGGAAGAGAAATTAGAACGGGAAAGATGAATTTTTTTTTTTCAAATTATTAATAAGCAGCTGGTTTGATTTTTTCCTCACAAAATACTTACCAGATGTGAAATCTAATCCAAGGAGGAAAGACATACGAAAGTACAATACTACTATACTACTAGAGGGAGTAAAACACTCATCTACATACCAAAAAAAAGAAACCTAATCTAAGTTCGATCGTAGTTTTGTAATTGGATGTGGCCGTTACCACGATTGTCACCCTTAGATCCTTTAGTTATGTTGGATTTTGCTCTGAATTTACCAAAAGACCCTTCCATTTCCTCGAGAGTTTTACCTTGTGTTTCAGGGAGCATAGTGTAGAAAAAGATCCATCCAATAGTCGCAATCCCCCCGTACAAATAGAAGGACCCACCAATGGTTATGCCCTTGGATAAGAACAAAAAAGTCATTGAGATGACGCCACTTGTCACTCTATTCACCACAACTCCCATAGCCGCACCCTGAGCGCGTAGCCTCAATGGCAAGATTTCCGTGCTATAAACCCACGTGATTGGACCAGCTCCGATCGAGAACGTTGCAACGGCGGATAGCACCATCGCGATGCTTAATCCAATGGCCCACATTACTTTGGTGTCTGAATGATCAATGGTCGTAAGGCACGTGGCGAGAGTAAGAAGCGAGAGTATCATACCCCCAACACTACTCAATAACAAGGGGCGTCGTCCAACCCGGTCCAACAGGAACGTAGCGACCAAGATGAAGACCGTTTTGGTGAATCCAACGGCCACAGTTGCGAGAAGCCTATCCTTGTCGGATCTGATCCCAGCCTTCTCGAAGATTGTTGGGCTGTACAAAACGACGGCGTCTATGCCAGGCGCTTGCTGAAAGAAGTGTATCCCGAGGGCAGCGATTAAGATGTGACGAACCGCGGGCGTTGGATGAATGAACATCTCTCTCCATACACCTTCGCCTTTATTTTTATTGCTCACTTGAACGACGTCGTCGTTGCAACTCACAGGGATCCCAGCAGCTTCTTTAATGTCGGCCAGCCTTAGCTGAGCCTCTTCAGAATCTGAAGTTTTGTTTAGGACTCGGCGTGCCTCGCCTAGCCGACCCCTCATCACTAGCCATCGAGGTGACTCCGGCATGGCTAACACTCCCACTGCGAGCAATACCGAAGGAATGGCGCCGATCCCGAGCATGAGCCGCCAGCCTAGCCTAAGTGGTAGCTTCGAAAATGCATAGTTAGAAATGTATCCAAACATAATCCCACCATTGATGAAGACCTGAAAAATAACGCATAACACAAATGGCATTCAATGCTTATTCTGGACTTGTACTTGTGTGTGCATGTGCACGTTGTGTAAAGAGAAATTAAGGAAAAGAGGGAGTTATGGAGGGGACCTCAGGGAAGGAAGTGAGGAAGCCACGGGAGGAAGCGGGGGAGACTTCGGCGGTGTAGACGGGGGCGATCATGAGGGCGTAGCCGATGCCAATGCCAGCGATGAAACGGCCGAACATGAGAAAGGCGTAGTTTGGCGAGAAGCCCATGAGAATAGCACCTACGAAGAAGATTGCTCCGGCAAGGACGATGGTGTAACGTCGGCCAATCCAGTCGGAGGTTCTTCCGGCGAGGGCAGATCCTATGAGAGAGTAGAGGTTGATGATCCCTACCAGGACTTCCACTTGCACGTCCGTGATTTTTAGGTCTCTCCTTATGTATATAACAGCTCCACTCATCACACCGATATCTGTAAATTGTTGAGCATATAACACAAAATTAACTCTTTTCTGAGAGGATACTAATAACTTTTCCACCAATTGTTTTTATAGTTCATGTAAATAAATTCTCGAATATAATAAATAGAGCTTTGTTATGATTCAATGTTACAGGAGTTTTATAAATATTTTTAATTTTATTATCTAATATATATATTAATTTACTAAAAGTAAGCATCTAAAAATAAATAATTTATTTTATTTTTCTGCATATTAATTTGAACAAAAGCGAAATGGAGAGAATCCCCCTGTTCTAATGAAAAAAGGTAAGGTTTCCTAATTTAGAGCAGATATTTTAAAGTCGTGTTTTTACAGTTGAAGCAAGGAGAAATGGGAGAAAAGAATGAAACCATGTGTTGTGCGAAGAATAGGAGGGTACATACAAAGAAAAAGAAAGAAACTGACCGTAACCGAGCAAGATGGAAGTCATGGAGGCGAGAATAGCACAAGCGAAGGCATACTTGTTCCTTTTCGGCTTCTTTTGAGGATCAAAATCTGCAATACTATTGCTTTTCTGGGCTGTTTCTAATTCAGCTGCCATCTTAATCAGTTTAAGATTACTCTAACACAGAGCAAGAAATTCAGAGAGAGAGAGAGAGAGAGTGAGAGGAAGTGTTTGAGATGGTGAGAACAAATCTATATGCTTGTATCCATAAGTAGAGGTAGTGAAGGAGGTTAAGAATGCAGGGTGTGAGTATGAGCTTGAGGGCGAGCGCGCGCTTATATACAGCAGAGGCTTGCGTCTTCTTGCTTTTTTTTTTTTAATAAAGAAAAAATACATCTCCATCTCCTTCTTTTTTTTTTTTTTTTTTATAGAGATTAAATAATACCTTTTTCATTGTTCCGTACCAAAAAAATAAATACTCAAACCATTCCATAAGAAGATATAAGAAGTTTTATTTCATTCTATAATATAAAAATAATATATAGTAATTTATTATTTTTATTTTTTATTTATTATATTATTAGTATTATAATTTGTGTTATATTTAATAAAAAATAAAATTAATATGTATAAAATTGAGAATTTTAATTATTTTTAAAAATTTAAAAATATAATAAATATTACCAATAAAACTTCGCCTATAATTTTATAATACGGAGGGAGGGAGTAAATAAACATCTCCCTGCCGTATCTTACCTGTGTCCCCACTTAATACCACCTGACCACTCTACTCTATACCTTTACTTTTAGAAACAGTAATATGCATGATAACATCAATAATAAATTAGTAGAGTAATTAAAAATAAATATATATAATTTCATTTTAGTAGAGAAAAGAGAGAGAAGAGAAAGGTGTGGAAAAATGATTTCCTCTTTATATACTTGATAAAACAGAAAAAAAATAATGAAAAGAGAAAATTGACTAATTTTATATTGATACTAATACCCTTATTATTTTTTAAAAAATATTTACATATAACAAAAATTTTTATTTTATCATATTATTTATATATTTTCCATATCATATTAATAAATTAAATAAAAATATGATTTTAATTTTATTATTAATTTAAATTATTTTATCTAATCTGAATTTTTTTAATTTTTAAAATTTTTTATAAATTATTTTAAAAATTTTAAAATAATGCTAAAATTAAAAATATATAACATATCAATATTTAAATTTAAAAATAACATAAATATTTTTTCTTAAAAATAGCATAATATTGTATTAAGAAGCAAAGCAACATTATAAAGATAAGAGAAACAAAACTTAATTCAATTTTCAATCGTGACCATGGAGGTCGTGACTTAGCCACATAAATCTTGTAGGCAATCATTCAAAGCAAGCCCATTCCAGGCTAGACCATTATTTTTTTTTAATAAATATTATTTTAATTAACACAGAAATATTTTTCTTTGTATTTTTGCCATTGCCAAAAGGTTTATGCCGGTGAAGTTGCCAAAATGAAGAATAAAAATGGGTGATGAAACTAAAATGCAAGAAGATGGGAGGAAGAAAGAAAAAGGGCAGTGGGAGGAAGAAGCAAAAAAATGATAGTGAGAAAATGGAAAAAAAATTAATGAGATAATTTTGGAATGAAAGTTTTTTCTAAAAAAATTCTCCATTTTTGGGGGAGAAAACTTGGAGGAAAATCATGTTAAACCCACGTATTATTTTTTCTTCAATTTTCTCATCCTCTCATTTTTTTTCTGTACCCAAGTAAGGAAAAATATAGCTTTTTCTCTAATTTTTCTTCATATTTTTATCTTCCCCTTTTTCTCCCTGGCCAAACAAAAGTTAAATATGTAATTTTTTTATCCTCTCAAAGAATAACAAAGATTGAAAAATAATAATGGAAAGACTAAATCAAGACTTGTACTTAAAAAAAAGAGAAAAGAAAAGCGATTCCCAATATAATTAAACTAGTGATAATAACAAATTTTAATGAGACTGAATCGGTAAGATAATCATTATTATTCATAAATTTATAATGAGATTCCTAATTTGATTTTGTCAAGTTTATTCAATTTTAATTACCTTAAAAATTAATGAGAGTATATGAATTATCTAAAAATAACAAATAATCTTATGATTTGGGCATGGCTGACGAATGAATTCGTTAACACTTACCAAAATAAACCCCCAATTTGATAATAATTTTTTTCAACCTAATTAATTTTAAATTTTAAAAATAGATGTAATTGTGAGAAACTTCCTTCGCAATACTCCCTCCAGTCTCAATATAAAAGAATTTTAAAAGAGAGATTTGTCTTGAGATATAGGAGAAAAAATATAGATTTTTGTAGTAATAAAAGAGATATTTTAAAAATACCCCTAGACTATTGTGATTTTTAATAAATATTAATTTATTTAGTTTAAAAATATTATTAATTAAGGATAATTTTAAAAAAATATTTAATTACAAATAAAATTAATTTAACTAACTTTATTAGCATATGTAAAATGTTTTTTTCTTATATTTCATATTTAAGACTAAAAAAAAATAACTTTTACTATCAACTTTCCAACCCAAAAGAGAAAAAAAAAATCTTATCAACTTTATCCCAAAAATTTGTCGTTCTCAGTGCTTCCCCAAAGTGCAATAATATCACAGCTATTATGAGATCCAAATGATTTTCTTAAAAAAAAAACGTCAATTAAAATTTGTTTATAATAAAAGTGTAACATCATGTGGGAATTGAGGTGATGAATAATGCGGTAGTTCTTGTTTTATACGCGTGTTAGTTCGGGAGAGGGTGTCTCCCGCCGCCTCTCTCCTGCCTTGGTCATGCCATTATTATTATTATTCTTAAATTAAAATTTATTAATGAAAAAATGCATTTCCTATTATCATATAATTATATATCTGTGGTGTTAAAAACTTTTTCTAAAATTAAAATGTTGCAACGTAGAAATTAAATTTTTATCATCATACAATTATATAATAGTAGAGAAAAAAGACGTTATAAAAATAAAAGCTGCTGCATGATCCTATGGAATATATTTTTTAATAAGTAAGCTTTTTATTTAAAAAATATATATATTAATAAAAAAGGAAAACGGGCCATGGAAGACCCCTCCCTGTTAGTCCGTACATGTTGGGTTTTTGGCCGGAGCGCGTTAGTCCGTGTTCAGAAATTGCAAATTGGAGGAGGAAGGTGGGGTCGGAGATAGCAAGATGACCAAAGTACTGTCGCTTATAATTTAATGCCAAATGAGGACTCCTACTCGGCTTAACTGGTTCGTCCTTGATGATTGATTCTCCATGGCCGGTTCAGTGTTGGTCCAGCCTTCCATGGACGCTGCCACATAAGCCGGACCCTTTGAGAGCTCCTGCCTAACCGCCACTTTGAAACTTGAGCTCTTCATTTTGATGCTCCTCTCTTTGTGTTTGGTTTCCGAGAAAATGGCTACCAGACGTAAGAAAATTTTGTTACGGATATTCTTGAATATGATAGGATTTGAACTCCAACAGTTCAAGTTCCTTTTCACAATTGGACACGTATCTTGCTTTTGGTGTATGTTCCGTCAAAAGACCGAGAGGCTTTTCCCTCCTCCCTGTGTGCAATGCAATCCTCCTCCTTTGTGTGCGGTGCAACCCTCCTCCTTTGTGTGCGGTGCAACCGTGTTGCTTTATGCTTATCTTTTTTCCTTTTTATTGACCTTCTCCTAACCGTTAAGGTTAAACCATCTTCTCCCTGTAATCCCTAACTTATCGGAATATTTCATAAATGATCATTATGGAGTATCGCGCTCTTTTTGCGTGATCCCTGATTTTTCATCCTACAGTTATGATTCCATAACTGTCATGATCCCCTAACTGTTACTTCTAGCCAAGTGTTTTTGGGGCAATACAGTTTTTGTGGAGAAACCCGTAGTCGGCCATATGGCCGAAATGTTGTTCAGTCGGACGATCATTTGTCCATACAATTACTCGGCCTTATCGTTCAATAACCGATGTATTACTCGGCTCGTCGCGCTTAAGCTCGGCCTCCGAATTATAGCTCGGTATATATGAGCCCGGAAAGTGGGGCTTCAAAGGGGCGTCCATCCACCTTGGACTTGCAATCTCGGCATGCTCGTTTTGGCCAGCACACTAGCCCCCCGAGCCTCGAGTCCAATTTGGACGAGAGGGCTCTGAATCACGTGACCGACTAAAGACTGATTTTTTGAATTAGAATCGTTCCAATCCCCTAGGGATTCCAGAACCTTCCCAGAGGCTCTTTGACGTTTCGGTTTCTGAAACGGTAATGTGCTTACATGTATGGCTGCGCGCGGCGTTATTTAATGCTGTGTCTTTTCGTTAGCCGAAGCACGTTCCCCAATGGTGACTATTGGCTCCCTAAAATCATGATTAATTTGCTCGTTTCGAGGAGGAGTTTTCATTATATACGTGTAGGACTTGGGTGCTCATCCCTTTACTTCAATCTACATTTGCTTTTCATTCCCTCTGAATCTCTTCGTCGTCTTTGACCTCCTTTTCCTTGCCCCTTTCGTATATTTCCAGGTACGCCCTCTTCTGTTTTTCCCCCTTTTCTCAATTACTACGCACTATTCTATATCTTTCCCAACCATCATGAGTTCAAACCGAGGATCTGAGGCATCGGCTGGGTCGTCCTCTCATCGAATCCTGGTTGAGAGGGAGGTTCTGGGCATCGGGGAAGAACCTTCGCCGTCAAACTCTTCCTTTCCCAGCGCATAGTTGAATTTTTGTCTGGCTGACCTTCCGGCTGAAAGGGAGACTTCATCTTCGGCTACTGCCGTGCAGGTGGCCGTGCAAAAGCCACGAAAAGTCGTTTCAAGAGTTCAGAGAGACCCAGTTCCCAACATTCGACTTTCGGGATATTATTGGGTGAAAGGAGAAGTTGGATCCTACCACTCTAGATTTTGGACTGCCGAATCAATTGTGGAGCTGAGGAAGTCGATCTCTCTGGCTAGCACACGAACAGAGGAGGCCGTGATTGCCGAGCCGTGTGCTGAAGATGAGCACTTTTTCCTGTCAGTGTTGCCAGTGCAAACACATTTTACATATATGTATAAGACGTTATTTGAGTCACTAGGAGTTGGCCTTCCTTTCTCAGACTTCGAGTGCGCTGTTTTAAGGGCACTGAACGTCGCTCCAACTCAGCTTCATCCCAATAGCTGGGCGTTTCTAAAGGCTTTCGAGGTCTTATGTAGAAAATTAAACATGACGCCGACCGCTCAGAAGTTCCTCTACTACTACCAGATCCGATTTGGAGATAAGATCGGCTGGATTTCCCTTAGTAGTATGAATAGAAAGGGGATAATCGGTCCTTATACCTCGTCATACAAAGACTTCAAAGGAAGTTTTTTCAAGGTGCGCCCAGCCGAGGGTTACTCGGAAATGTTCTTCGATGAGGGGGGGCGACCCAGGTTTCCTCTATACTGGACTCGGACTCCCATCAAGTTCCAGTCTTGGTGTTATGAGGCTATGTTGGCATCCGAAAAGTCGGATGTCGACAAGTTAAATAAATTACCTCACCCCTGAACTGTAAAATCTTACTTAGGCTCCCCTACTCTTTAACCCCCAATAAAGATTTTAAATGTGAGTGCCAATTTTCTTTTATCTTCTGCTGCCATACTTGTTTCAGCTTCTAATATACGTTTTCCATTTTGCAGTGGTGATGGGGAAGTTCAACTGGCGTTCAATAAAGAACATGGCCCCATCAGCAGGACCTATTACCGAGAATCTGCAGGCTTGCCCTGATAAGGAGGAGAGAGGGCGTGCCGAGGTAATGGCTATAGCTGAGGTTGTTGAGATTCCCTCTTCTTCACGAAGCCCCCCGAGCAAATGTGCCCTACTTCCAGCCGCCGACGAGGAGCCTGTATCTTCGGTTCACCGATCTCCTCTACCGTCTCCCGTTAGATGCTCGCCTTCGGGCATTGATCCAAACATTGCCAAGTTTTTTGGGAGTGGCATCCAGGAAGTCGGGGACAAGGAAACTTTGCAGCGGTTTGGTCCCAAGGCTGTTTTGGAATCCATGTCGGCTATGTGCCTGCGCGCCGCGACCATGGCCTCGCTCTGTGGGGAGGAATTTGAGGAGAGCGACCGTCGTCTAAAAGCTATTAAGGCCGAGCTTCTGGAAGCAACCAATGCGAATGACAAGGCTTCCTCGGAGCTCGCCGATGCTTCAAAGTCTCAAGCAGCTCTGCTTCTGCAGGTGGAGGAGCTGAAAGGATCCCTTGCTGATGCCGAGATGAAGGTGCAAGCAGTCGAAAAGGAGCGGGATACCCTGACAACTGAGATTGCTTGGGCAAGGAACGTTGAAGCCGAATCCTCGGCCCTCGCTGCTAACTTGCAGAAGGATTTGGAACAAGCGAGGAAGAAGCAGGCCGAGCTTGAGGCTGACGTTCAGGAAGCCGTGCAACAGATAATGAAAGAGCACGTAGAAGGCTTCCATAAAGCACTTCGTCAGGTGCATCTCTTCCTGCCGAAAATTGAGCTCTCGGCATTTGATGTAAATAAAGACGTCAAAGATGGTGCGCTTATGGATGAGGAGGAATTATAGGACACTAAAAAGGGGAATGTTCCTACTGCTGTGGACTGCCCACCTCCTTGATTGTCTATTTCTTTTCTTTATTTTGATGTCTTGCTCAGACTTATTTCTAGTCAATGATAACAGTGTTACTTTACTTCTCGATTCCTAACAACCTGACCGCGTTCAATTTTTTGACTAAGTTTATCATAATCTCTCAGTTCGATCTCGACTAAGATTTAATTCAGCCTCTCGATTCATACTTGACCGAGTTTTTGTTAGAGATCTCGGTTCATACTTGACCGAGTTTCAATTCCTCGATTCACACTTGACCGAGTTTTTAACAAATTTTTGGTTCAAACTTGACCAAGTTTAATTCAAGTGCTCGGTTCATACTTGACCGAATTTTAAGTTAATACCTTGGTTCGTACTTGACCGAATTTTATCTGCCTCCCCGGTTCATACTTGACCGAGATGTAATTCTGTTTCTCTCGGTTCATACTTGACCGAGGTTTAAAATGAATGTAATCATGACAAAGAATTTCCTTTATTGAAGTAGGTAGGCGTGCCTCGTTAAAACCTTCTCGGCCAAAACCCCCTTTCGCATATCCTTTGGGACAAAAGACCGAGTTAGGAAAAAGAGTACATCGCCCCCCTTGTATACATCAACTAACTGAAATAATTTTTGAGGTGAGAGGCATTCCATGTCCTAGGGATTGCTTCTCCTGACAGCTTTTCTAATCTATATGCTCCATTGCCCAACGCTTCAGTAACTCGGTAAGGCCCTTCCCAATTTGCAGCTAGCTTTCCCTCGCCGATATTCTTCCTTGCTTCGCTCTGCTTTCTCCAAACGAGATCTCCACCAACAAAACTCCTTGGCCTAAGTCGAGAATTATAACGCCTAGCCGCTCTTTGCTTACAAGCTTCTTCCTGTATACGCGCATTTTCCCTGACCTCCTCGGATAGATCTAGTTCGACTTCCATGTTTTCCTGGTTCATATGTTGGTCGGGGAGTATTCGCCTAAAGGACGGCTCTCCCACTTCCACCGGGATCATTGCGTCAGCTCCAAAAGTCAACCTAAAAGGGGTTTCCTTGGTGCTTGACTGAGGCGTGCAACGATAGGCCCAGAGGATGCTCGTTAATTCCTCGGCCTAAGCCCCCTTCGCTCTTCCCAATCTCTTCTTGAGTTCTTCAAGGATAACCTTGTTCGCCGCTTCTGCCTGTCCATTTGTTTGGGGATGCTCGACCGAAAACACTCGATGCTTGATACCGAGCTGTTCGTAAAATTGCTTCAGGTTTCCATCAACAAACTGCCTCCCATTATCAGTAACCACCGAGTGAGGAATCCCATACCGACAGACAATATTCCTCCATACGAATTTCTGTACTTGCTGTGCCGTGATCTTAGCTAACGATTCGGCCTCAATCCATTTAGTGAAGTAGTCTATGCCATCTAGTAAGAACTTGACCTACCCTTTACCCATCGGGAAAGGCCCGAGAATATCCATTCCCCAGACCATGAATGGCCACGGAGACGTCAGTATGTGCAATTCTTCTGGCGGTGCATGGCGTAGACTGCCAAACCTTTGGCACTCATTACACTTCTTACTATACTCGGTGCAATCAGCTCGCATAGTGGGCCAATAATAGCCGGCCCGGATTACTCTCGCTGCCATAGATCTTCCACCAGTATGCATCCCACACACTCCTTCATGGATTTCGCTCATAACATATTTCGCCTGTTCGGGAGTGAGGCATTTTAAGAGGGGGGTTGAGAATCCTCGCCTATATAAGTCTTTTCCCATTATTATGTAATGGGAGGACTTCAGCTTCAGTCTCCTTGCTTCGTTCTGGTCATTGGGCAAAGTCCCTTCGGCCAGATAGTTCCAAATAGGGGTCATCCAGTCCTGGTCCGGGCTACTTCCGACCATAACCTCCTCAAGATCAACACTGGGCTGATATATTGTCTCCCTGATGATCGTCTCATGCTGCCCGAGCCTTTTGACGTTAGCCAATCTGGATAACAAATCAGCTCGGGAGTTCTCTTCTCTTGGAATGTGCTCAATCACGAATTCATCAAAGCATTCCACCAAGTGTTTCACCTTGTTCAAGTACTTTGCCAACTGTGGGTCTTTGGCCTGGTAAGCTCCCGAGACTTGTTCAGAAACCAGCTGTGAATTACTCCGACACCTAACTCGGCTTGCTCCTACTTCTCTAGCTAAATTTAACCCAGCAATGAGAGCTTCATGCTCGGCCTGGTTATTCGTGACTGGGAAGTCGATCTTAAGAGACTGCTCCAAAGTTATCCCTCCGGGGCCTTCCAAAATGATTCCCCCTCTACTCCCCTTGGTATTGGACGAGCCATCCACATAAAGTATCCATTGGTCCCCGTCTTTGGAATTTTCAGGTGGGGTAAGTTCGGCGACAAAATCAGATAGACATTGCGCCTTAATTGGCCCTCTCGGCTCATATCTTATGCCGAACTCTGACAACTCAACTGACCACGAGATCATTCGGCCTGCCAACTCAGGTTTCCTTAAGACCTGCTTTATGGGGTGATCAGTTTTTACAACAACCTCGTGACTTTGGAAATAAGGTCGTAACCTTCTCGCCGAGATGACTAGAGCCAAAGCTAATTTTTCAATAGTCTGATACCTCGATTCTGCGTTGTGCAATACTCGGCTGATGAAATGTACCGGTATTTGCTGCTTGCCTATTTCTTGTACCATCACCGAGCTAATTGCATGCTTGGTCACCGACATATACAGCAGCAACTCTTTGTTAGAAACCGGCCGATTAAGAATCGGAGGTGCCGAAAAGAAGCCTTTGAAACTCTAAAATGCCTGCTCACATTCCTCACTCCACTCATACCGCTCAGCCTTCTTAAGTAACTTAAAGAACGGCCTAACTTTCTCCGCTAACCTCGGTATGAAGCGGGATAGTGATGCTAATCGCCCTGTCAGTTTCTGTACTTCTTTTATGTTTTGGGGGCTTCTCATGTCAATAATAGCTCGGCATTTATCGGGATTGGCTTCAATACCCCGATGTGTTAACATGAATCCTAAGAATTTCCCCCCATTGACTCCGAATACGCACTTCTCAGGATTTAACCTCATGTTGTACTTCCGTATCCTTCCGAACACCTCGCCAAGGTTGGCAGCATGCTTGGAGGGATCTTCGGACTTCACTACCATATCATCAACATATACTTCCAGGTTTCTCCCGATCTATTCCTGAAATATTTTATCCATCAACCGTTGGTAGGTAGCCCCAGCATTCTTCAGTCCGAACGGTATCACCTGATAGCAATAATTAGCGTTCTCAATCATGAACGCGGTTTTCTCCTCGTCAGAGTGGTACATCCTTATCTGATTATACCAGGAGTAGGCATCCAAAAAGCTGAGTAAGCCACAGTCTGACGCTCCATCTACAAACCGATCTATTTTGGGGAGGGGGTATGCATCTTTTGGGCATGCCTTGTTTAGGTCGGTGTAATCCGTGCACATTCTCCACCTTCCATTAGCCTTTTTAACGAGCACCACATTGGCCAACCATGTTGTATATTCAATTTCTTGGATGAACCCAGCATCAATCAGCTTTACCGTTTCTTCCCTCATTGCCTTCCGCCTTTCCTCGCCTACCCACCTCTTCCTTTGCGCTATCGGCTTAGCTTCAGGGTATACCGCCAGTTTGTGGCATAGAAAATTTGGATCAATTCCCGGCATGTCTGAAGAAGTCCATGCGAACAAATCAGCATTGTCCTTCAGCATCCTTGTTATCTGCTCCTTTGTCTCTTCTCTGAGTTGACTTCCAAGATTAGTGCACCGATCTTCACCGGCGAGCTGAAATTTCTGTAATTCTTCAATAGGCATTGGCCTTTGGTCCTGCACATCAAGTCGAGGATCAAGCTCCACCAAGCTTACTGATGTTGTATCCTTCCTCGTATGCTCACCGTTGCCAACTACCCTTCCCCTGGTGACTTTTAGACTATCTACATAGCATTGTCTTGCAACCTTTTGATCAGCCTTTATTGCAATTACATCCCCGGACACCGAGGGAAACTTCATCGTGAGGTGCGGAGTGGAAACCACGGCGCCGAGCTCGTTTAACGCAGGTCGACCTATCAAAATATTATAAGAAGTTATTGCATCAATGATAAGGTACCTGATCATAATAGTTTTTGACCCGAGATCTCCCCGGAAGGTGGTCAACAGCTCCACATATCCTCGGGTATGAACATGTTCTCCTGCAAAGCCGACCGACAGATCACGATAAGGCTTAATCGTTTCCTCGGGTAGCCCGAGCTTCTGAAAGGTGGTATAATACAAGATATTCGCCGAGCTTCCTTGGTCTATCAGTGTCTTTCTGACGACGTAATTGGCCACTTCCACCGAAATCACCATGGGGTCGTTCTGATTAGGATCGACTCCTTTGAAATCCTCATCCGAGAAGGTGATGGAACAAGAACTCCGGGGCGCTCGGTGCATCGTCGCATTTACAGTCCGAATGGCCCTCAGGTGTCTTCTTCTGGCCGTACTGGTTGCTCTTCCTCCAGCAAACCCACCAGCTATAGTGTTGATTACCCCTCTTATTCTGTTTTCTTCCCTGTTTCGAGTGTCGTCTGGCTGTCTTCTTTCCTTATTCGGTTGCCGAGGTTCTTCCTGAGCTCGGGTCTGACCTCTACCACGGCCTCGCCCATAAGAGGGATGATTACCGTGACCCCTTTGTACAAAGTTGCCGAGGTGCCCGGCCTGGATCAATTCCTCAATCTTGTCCTGTAATGTCCAGCACTCCTCCGTGGTGTGACCATAATTGCGATGGTATCTGCAATGTTTTGATTGATCCGCCGTCTCCGGGGTGTGTCCGGGAGCTGGGAGCCGTATCAATTCAGTATTGCAAGCTTCTTCCAGAATTCGAGCTCGGTTGGTGTTTAGTGGGGTGTAGAAGTTATACTTCGGTCCCCGGCTAGTACCTTCTCTTTTAAACTTCCCCTTCTCTAACATCGGCCTTAGACTTCCACGGTTGTTTAATTCCGTTCACTTGTCCAGATCAGTCCTGACCCTATTTCTAAACTTCGACACCTCCTCCATTTGTATATATCCGGCCACTCGATTTCTAAGCTCATCCATGTCGGAAGGTGGTTTTCGACATAGGTGGTCGGCAAACGGCCCCGGCTTGAGAGCCATCAGCATCGTGTGCATTGCTACTTCAGGGTTTAGATCCCGGATCTTTACCGAGACTGATGAGAAGCACTCCATGAAACTCCTAAGGGACTCATCCTTCTCCTGTCGCAAGTTTACCAACGCAGCCGAGGTAAGCTGGTGAGGTAGGCTGGTAGCATACTGCGCGCTGAATTTATTGACTAAGGTTTCAAAGCAATCGATAGATCGTGATGGGAGTCGGGTATACCAACTCAAAGCTGCTCCTTTCAAGGACGTAGGGAAGACCCTACACAAAACTGCATCCTCATTTGTGAACAGATTCACCTGCGTGACATACGCATCCACATGCTCATCAGGATCGGTAGTACCGTCATATCTTTCTAGGTTTAAGCCCTTCCACCCTTTTGGAAATGACGTCTCCATGATGCCATCAACGAACGGATGTCTCCTGACGGCCTGCTTATCCCCTCGCAAATTGTCAATGTTTGTCTCTGAATGGTGTGTTTCCTCCCGTCGACTTCCCTCCTGATGTGACCGCTGAATATCCCTGTTGGTATTCCCCCGTTCCTCTCCTCGAGGAGGAGAAGTACCTTCATGATAGCGCTCCTGCTCCAACTGCCTATTCCTTTCACGCATCTCCTCGTTCTCCTTTCTTAATACCTCCATCTCCTCACGCATTGCCCGAATGACAGGGTGGTCCTCCAAAGAAGTCCTGTCTTCGAAGCGTCGTTCTCCTGCACCCGCACTGCTTCTGGTTCGCACCATGATTCTTGGTGGTGGTGGGATAGTTTTTCTTGGCCCCACGGTGGGCGCTAAAATGTTCTGTCAAAAGACCGAGAGGCTTTTCCCTCCTCCCTGTGTGCAATGCAATCCTCCTCCTTTGTGTGCGATGCAACCCTCCTCCTTTGTGTGCGGTGCAACCGTGTTGCTTTATGCTTATCTTTTTTCCTTTTTATTGACCTTCTCCTGATCGTTAAGGTTAAACCATCTTCTCCCTTTAATCCCTAATTTATCGGGACATTTCATAAATGATCATTATGGAGTATCGCGCTCTTTTTGCGTGATCCCTGATTTTTCGCCCTACAGTTATGATTCCATAACTGTTATGATCCCCTAACTATTACTTATAGCCGGGTGTTTTTGGGGCAATACAGTTTTCGTGGAGAAACCCGTAGTCGGCCATATGGCCGAGATGTTGTTCAGTCGGATGATCATTTGTCCATATGATTACTCAGCCTTATCGTTCAATAACCGATGTATTACTCGGCTCGTCGCGCTTAAGCTCGGCCTCCGAATTATAGCTCAGTATATATGAGCCCGGAAAGTGGGGCTTCAAAGGGGCATCCATCTACCTTGGACTTGTAATCTCAGCATGCTCGTTTCAGCCAGCACAGTGTAGTTTTTTGGGACACAGTATTTTCTGGCATTGTGTGTGTATTACTTGCATCTAATAAATAACCATAAATGATCAATTATCAATTTTATGGATAAGATAATTACTAACTGAGTGGCGATGATGATAGTGAGCGTTAAGACCTCGTCTCGACTCATCGTATAATGCAATAAGAGATTCATTTTCTTTAAAATTTTTTTATGGTGAATCACAAAAAATATTTATGTGGGAATAAATTTTAAGATATTAAGAATTTTATATTTAATTTTTAAATTAAATAGCATATTTTTTATCTCTTAACTTTACACTAATTCTTATTTTCACTGGTCTCTTAATTTTATTTAGTTTATTTTTAGCCCTTTAATTTTTAAAATATAATAATTTGTTTTTCTATTATTAACATCACTAACTATGTTAACAAAATAATATTTTTTCTATCCAGTTATTGACAAAAAAATTGACAAACATCCAATTGTTCAATTATTCGCACGCATACTTAATATTTTGAAAATAAAAATTAAATAAAATTAGGGAAACAAAAAATAAATTAATATAAAATTAAAGTACTAAAAAGTATGCTTCTACCAAAATTAAATAATCTGAGAATAAACTGATATCTAAGAAAGGAGATAAAGTTGTGATGTACAAATTTTAGGGTCAAGCAAGTCAACAGATGAGGTCGGATTTGAGAATTAGTTTCAATTATTTTAGTTTGGATTTGTGAGCTTTATTTTGGTGGGTCAAATATGAGGGGCTCATGATCTCATTCTCATCTATGAATTGAAATCAATGAGTGGGTCCACTTCAGTTTTCTTGCAAAATCTTCTTGTGGGATCCTTTCCTTCCCACTGTTGCATTTTCTTATTCTGCTCCCTCGCTCTGCTGCTTCAAGTTCCCTCTTTTATCATTCTTCAATTATTGTTCTCCTATATTTAACTTCAAAAAAATATGATAAATATTTGTTATACTTTAACTTAATTGGAAACTTTAACAATAAAAATCTGACAAAATAAAATATTGTACTCTTTTAAATTCATAATTTGAGAATATATAAAAAAATTGATTAGCTGAAAAAAGTTAATTCCCGAAAATAAAGAATAATATCATTTCTAATTATCCATACTGGTTTGATAGATTTTAAATAAACCAGAAAATTTTCAAATTCGATGTATGTCAATATAAGGTTAGCGTTTTTGATAATTTATATATTAACTAAGATTTTTAATTATAACAGAGACACGAGTATTGAACGTAAAATGTGAAAAAAAAATGATGAAATAAATATTAAAAAAATCAGACATGTCAAGATATTGTGACCCACTGACCTGTATGTAAAAAACAAAAAAAGCTTACTTGAGTCGCAAAATTTGGTTTAAGTGAACTTAATTTGCATGGTAATTGCATATTTTTTTCCTTAAAATAAACGTACAGAAGAATAATTCCTTAATTCAAAGGCTATGAAGCATTCTGCATATAATATTATGTCATGCGTCACATGGGAAGTCTCATCAACTCCAATAAACAATATAACGTGAGAAATTAAACACAACTATAACTTTCGAACAAAAGTTGAACAATCATGCTCTCATTTCTCGGTCATTATAATTGACCCTCCATTATTATTTAACTAAGCTTAGACTTAAGACGCCATTTGCAATATTTTTCATCATCTAGGTCTAATAAATTATACGAAAGAATCGTTAGTAATGTAGCATTATAAGAACTCAAACATACAAATTTACTTTTGATTAATTATTTAATTTGTCGAATGACATAGTGTACAGCTTCACAAGATGACCCATATTTTCAACACTCACATCATCATCTTCTTGGCTTATGTGTTGGTTTAATTAATTATGAATCGTAAAACCCGTCCGGTCATGAGTCAGTTGTCTTATATATACAAGTATCTTGATAGTTACTCCCTCCGGTCCCTATTATAAGGTGTTGTTTAGAAAATTTACCTGGTCCAAAATATAAGATGTTGAGTAATATATTTAATTGTAGTGTCAATTTTACCCTTATTAAATGCTTTTTCATTATCTTTTTTTGCTCAAATACTTTATGAATTGTAATTAGTGGCGTCATTTCCCGAGGCTTCAATTAACCAAGTGATGAAGCCATTCACCTTAATTAATTTCTCTCTCTTCCTACCATCATTCTTAATTTAATATATTTTTATTCTATCTCAAGGGCAAAACAGGAATATCATAATTTCTTTTCATTAATTTTACACTATAACTAACTTTTCTTAATCCATGTGTAGTAGTTAAAAACACCCTATAATAGGGACCGGAGGGAGTATTACGCATGCAAATTTCTATTGATTTAAGTTAGAACAACAATTAATGTATCATTATTTGCTGCTTGTCGTTTCATCTTAATCATACCAATCAAGATGAAACACACATATTACCCTTTTGACTGATTGAGTGATCCCAAGTCAATAGTTTGACTATGATAACTTTTGAAATTATTACCCTCATGAAAATATTAATTAATTATAATAGTATATTTTGCAGTTTGAATAGTTTGATTTAATAAGTTCTATTATTTGGTTCCATTATATTAAATCATACATCAATCTAAATATTTTTCCTAAAATGATACTTTTTTTTCTTGCCAACGTTAAAATGATACTTTGACACATCTTTGGTTATTTTTTATCCTTAATTAAGAGTATTTCATTTGATAGTATGAATTAATTTTTCTTGGGGGTATGCTTCATAAAAAAAAAACTAAAAATCGAATTCTTAACCACTTTTTCAAAGAATAAGAGCCCTACAAATCACACTAAGCTGAGTTGATGGTAAATGAAATATTATTAGTTCACATTCATTATACAAAAAACTATTTTTGGTGACCACTAAAAAATCTTAACCAGAACTTTCGTGACGAGTTTGTTTTACGCAACATCTTAATTAACCCAACGTTGTTTTCAAATTTTTTTTTACCAGTCAACGTTGTTTTCAATTGAAAGTTAAATTTTACTTAATCATACAATCAAATACTCCCTTTGTACCATTTTATCTGTTATTTTAGAAAATTTTAAATATTTCAATTTATCTGTCATTCTACATTACTAATAAAATATTAATTATTATTTTTATTATTTTATCTTTTATTAAAAGTAATGGTAAGTGGAGTATAAGTCATATTTTAGCATTTAATTCAAGAATATTTTGATAAAATATTATTAAATTTTACTATTATTTAAACTATTTAATAGATAAAATAGGACGGAGAGAGTACATGAATCCAAATGTTTTGTTAAAACAAACATTTAAAATTAAAGTTTAAACTGCTGTTTTTTACTCACACACATGCCATTGATGAAAAAATAATTTTTTTTTCGCTAAATTAGAGTTGGTAGGGTTTTCTGTGCAATGATATATCATTTAAAAAGATACCCTCAAGTTCATAAAAAAAAAAAAAAAGATGCCCTAAAGACGTGCCAATGAGTATTTAAGGCAACAAATAGAAGACCCCGTGCAGTGTAAGGATGTTGAAAAAAGAGTCATTGAATTTGAAACAAAATCTTTGAAAATTAAAAACAATTACTCTGTCTGATTTACAATATTAGTCCTGCATGTAGGTTAAGAAAAAGAGTTAAATTAAATAATTTTAAAAATTTAAATTATTTTCTTATGTTACCCTTAATTTCAAAGACAATTTTTTCTCTCATAAGTTAATTAAAGACAAGAGTGGATTAGAAAAAAAGTAATTAATGTTTTTAACTTTACCTAAATAAAACTTTTATTTTAAATCAGAAAAAAATTTTAAAGAAAATTTATATTTTAGATAAGAGGTAGTAATTAATTTCAGTGCTCTCATTTTTACGCCACAGTTGTACAAAACAAAGGTACATTATCTTCTCTCATCTTCTGAGTTTTAACATTAATTTTCTTTTCCTTTCTTTTTTTTTTCCTGGTAACCAACCAAAAAAAATAACAATATATATACTTCCTCCTATTTTTTTTATAAAACATAATCTAGAAGGTTTCTCTAGTTATAAAGCACCTTATAATATCAATCAATACTATTTCATTTTTACCCTTGATCATTTATTTCTCAATCCCGTAAATTATTGTTTAGAGGAGTAGAGTCTTTGGTGGACAGTTTGATTAGTCAATTTTAGTTTAAGTAATATATTCTTAACCCATGTTTTAATTGGTTTTACACCTTTTTTCCATGTAATAATAATTGATAGCTTATTTTAATGAAAATTGCATTATTTTAATTAATAGGGATAAAAAAGTATTTTTTTTAATTTTAAGAATGTAACTAATTTTCTTAATTTACATGAGTAATTAGTTGAAAGTGTCTTATAAAAAATAAAATAAAAGGAAATATATTGAGAGCATATGGAAGACTTTTCAACCATGGGATTTTGCTTCCACGTTTCATGTTCGTCATCAGTCTTGAATTCTAGTGTTGTAATTATCACTCAGTTCTTTGATGACTTATCCGACAGTATCTTTTATTTGTTTCTTCATTTTTGACGACATTGATATCTCATAATTACAAATAATAAGATTTTTTTTTTCTTTTCGGTTGAGTTTCAAGTTGCTTTTGTATATATGAATAAGAAATCCTTACAATTCCTTAAGAGAGAAACAATAGAGATTTATACTAGCAAGGCTTAGTTCAAAGAGTGATACAAAGTGTAATTTATTTTATTAAAAACTACAGTAATAAAATAGATTATAATTATTAGTTATAAAAATGTCAAAATGGGTCATCTTGCCCTAATTTATCAGCCTTCGTATATAATAATATAAGCAGATCTATCCCTGGTTATGAGACAGAAGATACAAATAAAGTTGGTCAGTTTATTGGGAAAGAAATTAAAAAAAAAACTATTAACCTAGCTCATGGTAAAATTAAAAGGGTGGGCTCCTTTAATAGTGTGTGTGTGTGTGTTTTTTTTTTTTTTTAATGATTATAAGTATATACCCCACAATTAATAGAAACTAATGTTCTTAATTTAAGATATAGAAACTAAGTTAATTTGTTTAATAAAAACTTAGAATCAAACTTCCAACCATTTGTTTAATAGAAGAGAATTCCCTATTATTTAGGTAAACTTAATTTGGTGTACAGTGTGTGTTTTTCAGTGTTTATAATTAATATATACGTAAAAGGCGAGTATTATTAGCCCATGAGGATGATGCAAAAAAGACTACTATATCATCAACATATATTTACTGATTAGCTATAAACTTTTATATCGTATGGCTTATATATGAAGAAAAAAAATAAGAAACATTATTGGTGCATATGGAAGTGGAAATGAACCTACAAGACATTATATCAACTTTATCTAAAATACCTCACATTTTATCATACCTAACAACTTTTGAATTTTGGTTATCGTGAGAAATACTAATTATGTAGAACTACCAACTATTTGTCGAAAGCTTGCCCACTATTACCATGATAATAAAGAGCCATTCTCCTATCTTAATTTAGGAATCTTTGTTTAACTTTAAACTTCAACCAATTAAAACTATACATACCAAATTAGTGCTATATATACTATTCATTATTTCCTCATCGCCACCTGAAAGTTAGATCTATACATCCTAAGTTCTGGTTGGAACAATATGAATCTATATAATTAATTAATGTTTTGGCGGAAAGAAAAGGGAAAAAGTAATGACCATCAGGAATAGTGATGGGTGTTTTTTATAGGGCAGATTCAACTGATTTATATTTGTGTATATGCAGGTTTCTTTTGAGGAAAAGAGGATAAAAAAGGCTGATTAAATTAAGTATTAATTAATACGGTAATAATTAATTAAGCGAGACGTGAAAATGAGGTTGCCCACTAGGGTTTTCAATTTGCAGGAAGGGACATGTGGGGTTGATTATATTAACTTTTAAAGGCTTTTCCACTTAGCAATGAGCGTTAGTTTTAATGGAGGGAATTAAAATTACTTAAATATGATTGTCCTGATTGAAACTATATGAATACATAAAATATCTTTGAAAAAATTCTATCAAATAGGATTTAACTGCAGCTCAGTTGATTCAAATTAGTTAGAACATGGAGTCACAATCATATACTAAATGATTATTAAAAGAAAAAAAGAAGCTTTTCCACTTGTGACGACAACTGTATATGGTGGGGAGGTTTCCCGAGGTAGGTAGCGACCATCTATATGTCATGGATATGCCTCTACAACTACAAATATTATTATTTATTTTAATTATAAATTTTAATTTTTATATACTCTTATATAAGATGTTTTTAATACTTAGTACTTTTAAGATTTTAATTTGTTTTAACAATGTAATACAAGTCAGCTATAGATTATTTAATGTTAGGATTTTTTTTAACCAATGATAATTGAATCAAGTGAAAGGAACTAGATCAATAACGCTGAGCAAGGCTAAAGTTCAAGTTATGTGAATAAAAAAAATTAAAGACTGTATTTTTATTATAGTCAGAAGGTCATATTTATTTTGTGTATTACTTATAATTAAAAACATTAAAATATTAATAAAAATCTAAACAGGCTAAATTTATTGAAAAACAACAATAAAATATATTAATGCTTCTGAACGTTGGAGAATCTATAGTGCTGGAATTATAACATTGATTGATTATTGATAGAAGATAATACGAATAATCATCTCTAGTCATTTCAGCTAATTCCCCTTAATTAATTCACATGTTAATTGAGTCCTCACCAATTCAAGTTTACATCAATCTGACGTTAATGATGATTATCAAGTGTTGGCATCCAGGTAAGGTATAAAATGGCCTTCAAGAATAAGGGAATATATTTTAGGAACAATTTAATTGGTAAATGAATTAAAATTATCAAACAATTAATACCTACCCTCGAGGGCCTGTGTGTGTGTACTATATATATATATATATAATACGAAATTAAAAGCACATATTTAGGAAGGTATACGTAGCCATTACAAGTTGGCGAAAAATATCTAAACAGTCATTTTGATTTTTTTTTCCCACATGGAAGCACCAAGCAAAAAGTGGTATCGGCTTCTAGCTAGGAAGTTCTGTTTCCCATTACTGGCTACTTTTGTATATAAATAAATGATTATGTTAGGCTCATGATGCGGATTTCCAGATCATCTATATGCATGTTTAGATAAAATTGAAGGAAAAGAGTATTAAGTTAACCCAATTAACAGAATCGACTAGAAACAAATGATGGTATTTTTGAGAGTTCATTTCCACTTTGATTTGCTTGCGTCGTCGGTATATGTATATTTAATTATGAATATGGACGGCATGATCACGGGTTAATTAAGTTGATTTGTGAAAAGTAAATTTTAGTGTATAATATATATATATATAAAAACGACTGCCAAAATCTTAACCATAAAGCTTCGTTTCAATGCAGTTGGTCCGATATGATATGATTGCGGCAATTTGTGAAGAGTCAGTTGTATTAAGTAATAACAGCAAACCTAACTAATGTAGATTATTCAAAGTCCATATCACGTGCTTTTGAATTTTGATTTTTTTTTTGGTACAAACTTTTGAGGTTAGATTTATATTGCATAATATATAATGCATTCACACTTCTTTTTCGTGGTAAAAAAGAGTATTTTTGGCCAATGGCAATGACTAATTTTCTTAGTGTACAGGTGGAAGGGAGAACCTAAGTTTTTGCTCCTTCCATTAGGGATGGGAATTGAATTTAGAAAAATATATATACCACTTAGACCAACATCATTTGGTTAATTAATGCACGCACACGATTTTTATTTGTTACCCCAACACAGTGTCGTCTCTTTCAATAATTAATTGCTTTTTGACCCCACGGCCCCCAAAAAGTTGAGTTTGAGGGACCTGGAGTTTTTTGGATCGTTCATATGGGTTTCTAAAATAAGTAAATTCATTTTCATTAAAACTAGTGTGCTTCATGTAAAATTGCATATATATATATATATATATATTCATGGTCTTTTTTGACCCCAAAAAAAAAATGAATGAAAAAGAAAAAAAAAACACAGCGACTGAGTTACAACAGTTTACATATAACCATTTGATTTCTCTCTTCTTTCTTGAACAAACTAATAATACGGTTCTCTTAAAAAAATACTGAATAAAGAATGAAGTGCACTGTATTTTTGAATAACTAAACGTAGGTCTCATATTGTGATACAAATTACATTGTTTATAACATATCAATAATGCGGTTTCCTAAAGTTAATCATAAAATAAATATATTAATATATTTATGATTAGCTATATATTTTATATCAATAAATAATAGGGATGGCAGCAATTATTAGAGACACTGCTGTTTTTCATACGACACAATTGTGTCATGTATATATTTAACCATTTTTGGGTGAACGACGAACTAAATTAATTGATCAATTCGCTTTAATTATTGATTTCTTTCTAGTGAGTCATACAATGGAAAATAGTTTTTTCAAAAAATGGACAGCTATTGAGTAATTTCCCACAGGATTCCAACATTCACATATATCTATGTCTGCGCGTCCCTAATATATATATATATATATATATATTCCCACTTATAGAGCTACTCCAATAATTAAGAGGTGCGGACTTTTCACGGAGATTATAGCACCGATCTATATATGTTTGTCTCTTTAGAGTTGTTGAGACTAGAGATTGATCTTTCAATGTAGTTCCCACTGTACATTTGGCAAAGTCTTAATATTATATATATATATATATATCTATAATCAGTGTATGTACTGCTTAGAGCGGATGACTTAATATTATGTATCTATAATCTTTTTTATTAATCCCTTTACATTTTCTCCCAATATCTCACCCTTCATTTATCACTAAAAGAGCAAAAAATAATCAAAATTCAAAATATATATATAATAAAACAATTGGTTTAATTCTTTTTAGTATACTTTAACAGTGTAGCTAGCAGGATGGTAGTGATGTGAACAATAGAAATTCAGGAAAGTAATTTGATCGATGAACTGATCTCTCACGTAACTTTATTTTCTCTTCATTTTTTTTTTTGAGTTCACTAAAAGGATTATGGATTCTGTTAGGCAACAGATTCAAGTCATTAAAAAAAATTGCATTATCGAAATCTGTTAAAAGAAACTATCAATCCCAGTACAATTTCAATCGAGTACATTTCACATAATTAACAAATTAAGTTCAAGATGGAACTATTTTCTCAAAAAAGTATAGAGCTCAAGTCACACTTTTAGTGAATCAAACCACACAAAACAAAAGTAAGATTGAAGTTTCGTAATGTACATGATTTTCATATCATTACCTTATAATCGTCACCATCCCAAATTAAGCTGAGGTGTGTGGCTTCCTACATAGTAGATTTAGTTTCAAATATAAATCTAAATATATATAAGATTTTTAGTTTGATATATAGATAATATATAAATGTAGATAGGCATATAAGTTAAATTGGAAACTAAATAAGTTCCAACCTTTGTGAGGAATAAACATGGCAGGCACTATTGAGAGTTATCAGTTGTTGTTCAGTACTCTTTTCAATGAGAAGCAAACACTTGGGGATCTCACCGACCTTCCATTAAGGAGGGGACCAAAGAAACACATGCATCAAACTAGCTTGTTGCCTCATGTACGTAGTGACTTAAGTATTTGGCACTATCATTGATTGTACGCAAGAATTAGTAATCAGAAATTGATCAGAATCTCATTTTCCCTTTGATATATGTTTGAGTTCCATTCGGATTAGGACATGTGGCATGTACGTAGAAGCACTAAGAGTGGTGTGGAAGGCCTGTGTTTGGTTGGGTGGACCATTATATCTTATAATGCATTCAGCCTTATGGAAAAGTGCCTGATCTCACCATGCACCTTTTTGCTGTTTGAGTTATGTGTTGTTCCACTCCTACTCTACTTCTTCAAAAGCATAGATACCACACATGTCAAACATATACAACATTATGCTAAAAGGCATATTACATATTAAATCAGTATATCATCATCAATATCAATATAAAAAACATAGGAAGGTTTCATGGTTGTATAAAAATAAAATTCAAACTAAAAAGTCGAGGTATGTATATGCTTTTCAAGAATTAATGCTACATATTCTCTAACTATTAATTTAGGGGCCATCTTATGTGGTCAGTATCTTATATCCATCTAATAATTCACATATTTAAACGATATATATGGATATAAATTGAGTGTAGTTAAACAATATTGTTATACAAGTTCTCTCCAGAGAAGCAAGCTTCAACGTCTGATAGACTTTTGTTGAAAATTAATCCTTGGTTGAACTATTGTGAAACAAAAATATCAGTAGTTTTGATATTATTGAATAATTAAAACTTTAAGCTGCGAATGAGAAGTCAAACATTCGAATTTAAATGCTACTGTCAAATTCACCAGCTACCATCGCATAATTAGACTCTCAGTCATTATGCAAAGTAATTTATATATTTTCTAAACCGCTAACTTTGTGGCCACATTTTTTAGTGCTGTCAAGCGCTAACAAAACTAATTTCTAGTGCAGTTTATATAGTATTATTTTTCTAACTTGGTCATATTTAACGTGATACTATTTTCCAATATGATTATGTGGACCTTTTGTGTTTCGCACGTAATTTGAAAAATGAACGGTATTATTCACCACTTCTGAATAATAACACTTGCTATCATAAGTTCTATGTATAGATTTCAACATATCTAATACCACATGATTTGGTATTTAAATGATGGGTAGTTCAGTGTACCAGTCTCTCCCAGATCGATCACAGCTAACATGCCTTTTAATTTTCCACTATAAGAGATAGTGAAGGTGTGCGACAAAACTGGCAGATATACAAGCTTGTCACATAAAGAACCAGATCCATCGATCGACGTGAATGCAGGTAGATCTTTGAGTCTATGGAACAATGAATGAGACTTTTTGACAAAGGGAGATTGAAAATTGAAGGCCTTTCGATTTGGGAGTGGAATGGCAATAACATTTAGGGTACTGTTTGTTTTGGTGTGACATGCTATATGCATGTGTCCTAACAGACAAATCAAAAGCCCCACATCGATGGATTTGTGAGTCCCATTCCCATCATCATCATCATCATCGTCGCGTGCTTTGGCCGACCTTCCAGAATTCCTCCTCTCTTTTCGCTTTGTGGCTGTGTCTTCATTGTATTCCTTTTCATTATTTCTTATCGTACCAATCATTCACCTCTTTTCTTCCCACTTCCATATCATTACTCTCTATAAACTTCTTCTGGTTTTGTAACAATAACACTAATTTTTCAAATATTTTTCATACTCTATCACCAAATTTATTATTCTTATGTTAATTATAATTGTACCAAATCTCAAGATTTTAATTTAATTTAATAATTTATAATTATAATTAGACACTATTTTTTGCATGTTGCACAGAGTGAGATGAGTTATGCTCTTAAGGATCTATAAATAGTACAACTTGTTATGAATTTTATATTTTATATTGATGATGCACTTATAATTATTTTGGTTGGTTGTATTGTGATAATGTCAAATAATTCTGCATTTGATTCATTGCAATGATATGAACCCTATAGTGGCAGTTGATACCAGTCACCTTTGTTAAAAATCAATGAACCATCCAACTCTATTTCAATTAATTATTAATTAATATTATATTTATTGATAAACATCAGTTCCTCTTAAGCGCTTTAAATTTTTGTTTGTTTCCTACACTCCTTATACCTAACTCAACTAAATGATTATCAATAGATCCTCGCGCGCATTATATGATCTTAGCTAATGTTTGCTTGACTTATCTATTAACTTATTTTCTCATTATGTAAAATTTCACTAATTTCATTTATTTTCACGTATATATATATAAAGGATAGCAAATAGTTGTATGAAAAAATAGCTAAACATATGTCTAAAAAATATATGAACATAAAGTGAATTGTATTTTGTACATAGATTGTTTTGTATGTAGAGACAGAGACACAGACAGAGACAGAATCAGAAAAAATGATAAAAGAGGGAGGGGGCGAGATACACACATACACTAAGGAATTTTAAGAAGGATAAAATCTGTCACGCCATCTAAACGTTTTTTTGTGCAAATTAAATTTGACTATTTTAATGTGTTTGGGTCCGTCTGTGCTTCGATGGATAATAACAAGAACATTTGTAGCACGCGTCTGTGGAATACTGGAATGTCATGGTCATGGTTGTGCTCTACGTGCTTACTCTTTTTTTTTTTTTTAGCATATCTTGATTCAACTTGAGGATTTATCGAGTTCAAACTAATTCAAATTGAGTTAAGTAAAACTATTTTATAGTGCAAGTATTTAACACGGCTGCATTAAGAGAGCTCAAATCAAAGTCTTTTTAAGTTGATAGAATCGCTTACTAGTTGAACTAAATTTGAATGAAGATTTTGGGCCGAGCTAGCTATAAACATAACTCACTTGACCCAGTCCAAGTGAATGAGGCCCAGTCAAGATACTTACCCGATGAGCTTTTCGCCTTTGGTTTGTGGGTCTTACTTTCCTTGCCTAACAGTTCTGCTGGCCTATTTGCCAATGGACCAAACAGAAATAGAGCCACGACGCCAAGGTTTAAGCAAATAGATTGGCATTGCGAGTTGCAACCAGATATATTTGCATTCCCCCCTAAAAGCACACAACTTTTTCCGTTTGAATGCGTACAAATGGAGAAGGAAAACACATTAAAATTGTGTGGCTAGTGACATAGCAAGGCGTGGCATGCCCCACTGAACAAGACCCCAGAAAGAGCCTCTCAAACAAACAATCAGTTTGCAATAAGCCAATGAGCATGTAACAATATACTCAATCCGGTTCTAAATATAAAATATTTTTAAGTGTATCACGTATCTTCAAAAAATAAGTTAGATCATTAAATTTATCAAGAAATTTCAATATATTTCACCATTTATTCTTATTAATTATATTATCTTTCATACTTCCTACAATATTTATCTCTCACTTATTAATCATAAAATCAAGGATATAAATGGAAAAAAACTAATTAATGCACTAAATAATTCTACAAGATATTTTATATTTGAGAGTTGCGACCAAATAATATTTCTGAAAAGTATCTTATATTTAGAATCGGGAAACATATATATATATATATATATATTAAAAAATAAAAACTCTCGAACAAGAACAAAGCATAACGTAGCTTATGTAGCATAAGGAAATGGAGGTAGCACCGCATCCCGATTCCTCAATTCAGAAGCCAGAATGGTCACTTGTGATCATGATATTCCTGGACCTGGTGGGCTTGCGTTTTGTCATCGGAGGAGCCAAAACCAGGTTAACGGTATCCAATCGCATAAGCATCATTCTTTTTCTCGAAAGAGCTCCATTCCTCTTCTTAAGACCGAATCTAGCCAGTCCACATGCAACCATATTATTTTTCTCAGAATCAGTACTTGTCAACTTGTTTCTATATGTTATTTTTCGAAGTAAACTTGTAAATTAATTTGGAGTAGTTCTTTGGTTCACCTGCCCAACCCCCTCAATCGCTTAAATGAAATTTTGTTTTCTTATTAAAAGGGGAAAAAAAAGGTTTGTTTTCTATTTACCTCTTTTCGAAACATGTTCTCAAACAGGATAACGATTTTTTTTTTTATTTTCTCATCTATAAACTTATTTTCAAATTAATATTACCAAACAGAAAAAATAGATGTTTTATAAAATGTTAGATCACAGTCAAACAGGCTAAGTCACAAGTCCCACTCCTTCTCCCTTCAGCTTTTGATCCTTCTAAGCAAGTGACCATTAGTCCATTAAATCTCACATCTCCCATTCTATGATTCACAGCATTGATAATCCGGCGAGCATCGCTTTCCACCACAACCTTTTTAAATCCCAATTTCCAACTAATCTCAATACCCCTGAGAATACCCGAGAGTTCCGCTGATTCCGCATCGCAAGCTGTCACATTCTCTGATGGAAGACATTGATCCATTTACCTTCGCTGTCCCACGTTCTGATAGATGCATGGGTTATTACACGTGTGCACGTAAATGAAATCTCTGAGAGATGTTATGGTAAACCATGTCCAGGTTATAAAAGCTGGTTTCACGTCAAACCTTTTTGCTTTTAATCAACTCATTCGTCTGTACGCTAACCATGGACGTCTGCATGATGCCCAGAAGTTGTTTGATGAAATGCCTCTGCGAAATGTATTCTCTTGGAACACAATCATATCGGCTTATATCAAAGCTCGGAACTTGGCTCAAGCACGAGCCCTTTTTGAATCTGCCAGTGAAAAAGATTTGGTTTCTTATAACTCCATGTTATCTGGTTATGTGAGTGTTGATGGGTATGAAACTGAGGCGCTTAATTTGTTTACTATAATGCAATCTGTTCGCGAGACAACTGGGATTGATGAGGTCACTCTGACAACAATGCTTAACTTGGCTGCAAAGGTACGTGTTGCCCTTTATGGAAAGCAAATACATTCATATATGGTGAAAACTGCAAATGATGGAAGCATATATGCAGTGAGTTCTCTCATTGATATGTACTCGAAATGTGGGTTATTTTGTGAAGCATGTAACGTTTTTAGTGGTTGTGATGGGAAGGTGGATTTGATTTCAAAGAATGCAATGCTTGCTTCCTGTTTCAGGGAAGGAAAGATGGACATGGCTTTGAATCTATTTTGGGAAAATCCTGAATTGAACGACATTATATCTTGGAATACATTGATTGCAGGGTATGCCCAGAATGGTTATGTGGAGAAATCACTTGCCATGTTTGTTCAAATGGTTCAAAATGGTGTTAGGTGGGATGAACGAACTTTAGTAAGTGTCTTGAGTGCTTGCTCTGGCCTAAAACGCTTAGCACTTGGTAAGTCTGTCCATGCTTGGGTTTTGAGAAATGGCTACGTTTCTAATCAATTTATTAGCAATGCCATTGTTGATCTCTACTGTAAGTGTGGGAATCTCAGATATGCAGAATCCGTTAATGCAGGAACTGAGACGAATAACCTCTTTGCAGTTGCTTCATTTATTTCAGGCTATTCATCTGAAGGCAACATGAGAGAAGCCCAAAGACTTTTTGATTCACTAACAGAAAGAAATTCTGTTATCTGGACGGCTCTAATTTCTGGTTATGTCAAAACAAAGCAATGTGAGGTAGTCTTCAAACTTTTTAGAGAGTACATGACAAATAAAGCGGTAGTCCCCAATGGGTTGGTCGTTGTCAGTGTGCTTGGTGCTTGTGCTATACAAGCTGCTCTTACTTTGGGAAAGCAGATTCATGCTTACATCTTGAGAATGGGACTTGAAATGAATGAGAAATTGCTTAGTGCTTTGGTTGATATGTACTCAAAATGTGGGAATATAACAAATGCTGAGAAAATTTTCCGGCTATCTGCTGATAGTGATAGAGATGCAGTCTTCTACAATATCATGATAGCTGGTTTTGCTCACCATGGGCTTGACAATGACGCATTTCACCTTTTTCAGGAAATGTTGAAAAAAAATATCAAGCCAGATACTGTGACCTTTGTTGCACTTCTATCAGCATGTCTACATCGTGGACTAGTCAATCTTGGAGAGCAGGTTTTTCGTTCCATGGAAGTAGATCACAATATCTTGCCAGAGACTGACCATTATGCATGTATGGTTGATATGTATGGAAGGGCTAATCAACTAGACAAGGCGATAGAATTCATGAGGAAGATTCCTATACAAATGGATGCTACAATCTGGGGAGCATTTCTTAATGCTTGTCGTATAAATGGCAATATAGAGCTTGCCAAAGAAGCAGCTGAGAAACTATGGAAAGTTGAGGCAGATAATGGGGCTCGTTATGTGCAGTTGGCGAATGTATATGCTGCAGAGGGGAATTGGGACGAGATGGGAAGAATAAGGAACAAAATGAGGGGAAAAGAGGTTAGGAAACTTGCTGGTTGCAGTTGGATATATGTGGAAAATGGTGTTCATGTATTTACTTCTGGCGATAGTTCTCATATAAAATCAGACGCAGTATATTCAACTTTGGTCTGCTTGAAAAAAATAATGTATTTGTCATCCGCAGAACTGAAGCAGCTTTACGAAAATTCAGGGGAATTCTGTTAAGGACATATAGTGTCAACCAACCAATGCCAATGAATGTGAATTCTTTGATGAAAGTCGGTTTCCTTTGTGCGGATCCCAAGATCAGAATTCAATGCTAGAGGCATCCACAGACAAATGTTGCAAGAAAACAGGATGATACTCATTTTCATGTAGCTAGGTAACATGATATCACCTGTCAGTGTTGTTCTATTCTTGAGAGGGAAAACAAGATACAGTGAGTATGTGCCTTGAGCACACTCCCAAGTCCAAAGGACTTTGATGTGAGAGAAGTGTTAGAGATCATATACTAAAACTATCGAGTATTTATAGGCCAGTTGGAATAAGAGCAAAATCACTGGATTGAAAGCCCAAAGAGGAAGACTTAGGATTCAGGGATCTGGAGAAGATTAACAAAATTTTCTTACTCCTGCAGTTTTCTATGCTGTCATGTGTTTTTATTCTTATTTCTGAACCTAGTAAACTTTCAGCCTTATCAGGTTCTTGATTTCCATTCTGCTGTACATAGGAAATTGACATTTTGATGGAAATATTGATGCACACTGATTGATGGAAATACCTTCAAGCTAATATCATTTGCATTCTGTAGAATTAATGTATTCTTGTGGGATCCTTCCTCTGTTCTTTTTTATACAAGCATGGCTAGTTTTTGTGTGTGTGTGTGTGTCTCTCTCTCTCAATGTGTGTTCATGAAACATGGCCAGTATATTTTATGAAACTTATATATCAACAATGTGTGATCAGTTGGAGTTAATGACTTGGTGGTGGCCATTGACAAAGGCATAGAAGACTTTTATATACATGACACATTGCTATCATAGGAGTGCTTATAGGCAATTTCTTTGTCCCATTTTATTCTTACTTTTCTTTCCATGCGTAAGACTAAGAACATGCATTTGATGTATGATCGCATATAGGAGTATTTTATTTTTGTGACAACCATCTTTTAAATCATGAGGAATATTCTGTTGTTGTGCATGTTAGAATATTTTGACATTTTTATGGGTTTCAAGCTTTCATGTTGCTATATCTGATGAATCATATATCAAGGCCATGCATACCATTATGCTGTCGTGCTATATTGGAAATTGAAAATGAGAGAAACTTTATCCAATTCATTCTCTTTGTAGTTGTATATTGTGGAAAAAAAAAACAAAAAGTTTAAAACATTAGTCTATGACATTATAAATTATCCAAGATTTAAAACATTAGTCTATGACATTATAAATTATCCAATAATTTTTTTTTTGGATATCATTAATTGTTTAAGTATTTAATAGTGAAAATTCATTCATTTTCGTGAAGTATTATTATCTTTTTTCTCTAAAACATAAATGTAATGAATTATCGAATATTATCAAAAAAATATTATCTAAGTAAATTAAAATTAAAAACTTTCATCAATAAATAGTGCTTAAAAATTTCATAACGCCTAATAAAAATGGCGATAAGAGTGAAAGGAATAACGTGATATGAAAGAAGTCTTACCACTCTTTTTTTTTTAATATTTAAGTTTAGAAATAAAAAAATTATTTTTTATAATTATGTAACTATAAAATTATATTGTCTTAATTTTTTAATTTAAATATTATACATTAAAAATAATATTTTTATATTTATATATTATAAAAAATATAAAATAAGATAAAACTGTATAAATACATAATTACATAATTTCTAAAAAACATATTATATTATTTATAATTTTTAAAATTAAAAAATATATATATTTTTCTCATGGTGTGGCAGAAGACACCCATCCTATTTCTCCCTATATTAGTGGGGTTAAAACTTAGCTGACACGCAAAGAATATAATTAATTAATATGGCTTTATGTACAAAGCTGTTATATAATTAAAAAAATATCGACTTCCATTTTTTCAATTTCAAATAAAAAATTATAATTTATAAAAAATAACAAATATGATACGGTTAAGAATAAGATAAGTTATTTATTTCTATCAACAGATTTGTGATAACAACAATAACGTGGTAAAAAAAATTAAAAAACAACATCAACAGCAATAACATAATAATAATAATAATCCGCTCTTACAAAATAAGGTGGTTAAGCCTTACAAATTAGAAAAATTAGGTGAGAAAATGTGTAGTTATGTCAAGATCGGCGATGCTTCGTTTCCTTGAGCTCACCCAAGCTGTCCTGCTCAGATCTTCAATCAGCGTGAAGCCTGAGTCCCTCTTTCTGTGAAGACGAAAGCTATGATCTGAGCAACACATTTGTTCAAGATTAGCCCTCCTTAACATCAAATTCAATGCCATTCATAACACCCTCGGTTCTTCCATTCTTCACCCCTCCCAAAACCCTATAGAACGAAATCAAAGGATATAAGACTGCACTATCTCAAGGTCGAGGTGAAAGAGAAGAAACGCCATGATTGGCCGCAGAGATGGACCCTTGATGAAGAATAACACCCACTCTCTACACAAATCGAGGGTCCTTGTCGCTATAGCCATCGGGGTTTTCGTTGGATGTGTCTGCGCTTTTTTGTTTCCCAATGGGTTCTTCGGTTCTAATGCAATCCCACACCGCAATTACAATCTCGTGGGATCCAGGATTCAGGTTCGACATCAATTGTCCTGGCTTTTTCTCTGTTCTTTTTTGGACTCTTTTCCCCTCTGAATCTTTTCTTTTGTTTTGGAAGACTTTTATTGAATTGGCAATATTTCCATGCTCTGGGATCACTTGGATGACAAATGAAGCCGTTGACCTTGAATTCCCATGTTTCAATTAGTTGTTTTTTCGTATATTATTGTGCTGTTACATTTTGTCATGCTGGTTATACTGGTTCTGGATCCTTTCCCAAAAAGGAAAAGAAAGAAGTTTCCTTGTTACTTGATTTGCTAAGTCAGTTGATAACTTCAGAAGGATCGATCAATTGCATACTTCCATCTTTGGAATCACTTGAATGCTAGGATTCTATTGTGAAGGGCATATGATTTCTTTCATCACCAGGTTTATTAGCCTCGAAAAAACTTCTAATTCTGTTTTCCATTTCTCTGTCTGAAGATCCAATTACTCTGGTTCCCAGATCTCCTTGTCAAAGTGGTAGTTAGTTTATCTGATGAATTTAGTGAATGGATGGGGCCGAACTTTTTAAATTTTCCGCATATGATAAATAGTTGAGAAGTTAAATAGCTTGCTTGCATATGCAATTTTTTTGTATTTGTGTGAATCCGCGTGGTTTTTCTTGGGCTAATAGCATTTTGTATCATTTCTATTCCCGAGGCACAAAGAAGGGACCCATAGCATGGTGATCTTCATTTTTACAATGTCTTCTTTTGGCAGGCAAATTCAGCTGGGTGTGAATCATCAGATCGGGTCAACATGTTGAAATCAGAGTTTGTGGCAATATCAGAGAAAAATGCTGAGCTGAGAAAACAGGTCAGGGAGTTGACTGAAAGGCTTCAGCTAGCAAAGCAAGGGAATGATCAGGCTCAAAAACAGTTTCTTGCATTGGGTAAACAGCCTAAAGCTGGGCCTTTTGGTACTGTTAAGGGATTACGAACTAACCCTACTGTTGTTCCTGATGAATCTGTGAACCCAAGATTGGCGAAGTTATTGGAGAAAGTAGCAGTTCAAAGAGAGCTTATAGTTGCCCTTGCAAATTCCAATGTGAAGGAGATGCTAGAAGTCTGGTTCACCAACATCAAGAGAGTTGGTATAACCAATTATCTGGTTATTGCTTTAGATGACGAGATTTCAAAGTTTTGTGAGTCAAATCAGGTTCCAGCATACAAGAGAGATCCAGATGAAGGTATTGATTCCATTGGAAGAACTGGAGGCAATCATGTTGTCTCTGGGCTTAAATTTCGTATTCTTAGAGAATTTCTGCAGCTGGGTTATAGTGTTCTTCTATCAGATGTTGACATTGTCTATCTGCAAAACCCTTTTGATTATCTGATCCGGGATTCTGATGTAGAGTCCATGAGTGATGGTCATAACAACATGACAGCTTATGGGTATAATGATGTCTTTGATGAACCCGCGATGGGCTGGGCTCGATATGCTCATACTATGAGGATATGGGTTTACAACTCTGGTTTCTTCTATATCAGACCAACAATCCCTTCAATTGAGCTTTTGGATCGGGTGGCCACTCGACTTTCCAAGGAGAAGGCTTGGGACCAGGCTGTTTTCAATGAAGAACTCTTTTACCCATCACATCCTGGCTACGATGGTCTTCATACTACCAGAAGAACAATGGATATCTACCTCTTCATGAACAGCAAGGTTCTGTTCAAGACTCTGAGGAAGGATGCTAACCTCAGCAAACTTAGACCGGTAATTATTCATGTAAATTACCACCCAGATAAGCTTCCACGAATGAAAGCAATTGTTGAGTACTACGTGAATGGGAAGCAGGATGCTCTCAAACCTTTCCCTGATGGCTCAGAATGGTAACCTTCTGCTGCCAAGGTATTTGTTTGGCCTCTTGTTCAAGACAATTTTACAGTAGGTCTTATAAAGCATACGTGTTGGCCCTGAAAGATCTCATTATATATGCACAATTTACTGATGCCTATTGCCCCATTCAAAGATGGCTGTGTTTTTTCTTCAGGATGGGGCTTCTAGTTTTCTGTAATATTTGTGGCTGGCTATAGAAAGCTTTTGTTGTTTATTTCAACCACTTATTCACATTAAAAGATGAGTTCAATTTATTGGTAGAACATCAAACAAACCTCATCTGTTGCTTTTATAGTTAGGTAAGGTCTTCTTTTGAAGCTTTCACTTGATTTCTTAACACCTTCTACTGTGGAAGTATTTGGCACTAATTCTTTCAGGTATCCAATAGATCTGGATAATACATACAAGGTCTTAGATCTGGCATTTAGGGAGTTAAATGTGAGGAAGTGAAATGCAAGGAGTGAATATAGTGATAGGCAGAAAAAAGAATGGTGGAGTGTATGGGATTTACTGTGTGTATAGACTTCATTCACTCTCTCCCTTCTTTTTATATCTCACTGACTTCAAAGTAAATTTAGAGGGTACAGTGTGGAGGATCCAAATTCGAATTAGATAATAGAGCCGTTGATATCTTAAAAGCTTTATATTTTGTAGAACAATTGAGAGTGTCATCATTGGTCATTTATGGAAGAAGCAAAAGCCCTTTAACTTGGCATCACAGTATGATTGCTTGTAATTGTGGAGAAATTCTTACATACTGAGAGTACCACCTCATATGGACTCTCCCCAATAATAATACTCCATGTCACATAATTTTAATCCTACGTGTAAAACTTTATTTACATTATTTTAATATTTTTAATTATTTCTTTTGCACGGGCGTCTCTTGCATTCTTGGTTCTCTTTCTCATCAATCGTTCTCAACTCTCTCTCCCCTTTCTCCTTTCATCTATGACAACCATTTTTTTCTCAAACATCAGCAACAAAAGGCGGAGAGTTTGAAAACAACACTGCATAAAGAAGTACCACCCACCACTGTTTTGGATTGGAGTGGTTTTGTTGTCCTTTTAACTTAAACAAGTGAGAAAGCTAACTATTACCTAAAATTATAAAGAGGAAACAATATTGGAGGAACGGAACCTTTTTCTTCTATATATATATATATATATATATCTTTTGATCAGAAAAGAAAGAGCTTTCCCCTAATCTCTATCACTCCCGTCAAGCAATGGATCGAAGACCCATTTGCAATAGGATTATATGTCAATCAACGATTAAAAATCCCAATTTTAAGTTGAACGGCACGAAGGGAGATGGTTCTTAGTGAGGGCCAACGTGAGGAGCTCTGCGACGATGAAGGGTACGAAGACTTCTGCGGCCTCGTTGAGACCTCCGTCGGACTTCGCCAGACCTTTAGTGACCTCGTTGAAACCTCTTTCATACTTTGCCAGATCTTCTCGACCATCGGGCTACAGATCGGAGACAATCTCTTTCTTTTCCCTTTTGTGTTTGGCCAGCTTTTCCTTTTTATTTTAGCAATAAACGATCCCTTGACATATAAAAATCTCAGATCAAGTTTTGAAGTGTATGCCAACAAATTTGGTTTCTCCACTGCCGTCGGCAGCTTCTGGCTCTTGAAGAAAGGGAAGGAGGGGTGAGGGAAGGAGGGGTGAGGGGAGAGAGCCGGGAAAGCTGCAGATATCGGGAAGGAACTATGGAGACAGCAATCTTTTTCTGAAACAAAATTATTAAAATAATATAAATTACAATGCCACTGCCATGTAGGATTAAAATTAGTTGAGTTGGAGCACTTTTATTGGGTGGAGTACAAATGATGTGGTACGTCCACACGTTGTTTCCAATACGCGTTTATTTCATGAATCATATGCATGAAAGGGCGTTTGGCTTCTCTCTAATGCAAAATCCCTCATCTGCACCTCCACTATCAAATGACGTCGTCCAGAATATCCTCAAGCCTTGTAAATTTGAGCACAAGGAAACAATCCCCATCCCATAAAGCAAACCCAATAAAGAAGCTCAAGGCATTTGGAAATTTCATTTCAAGTTGAATAGAAAAAATTAAAGCAGAAGAACAGCAACTACAACATTAATTAAAGACTAATGAACAAATCCCAATATCAAAGTTTAAAATAAATAGTTCATTTGTGGGAACTGGGAGATTCTAGAGAATAAATAAATAATAAGGATTATAGACAAAATCCACCTCCTTAAATACAGTCCAAGAAGGGGAATGATAGTGTAAATTATTAAGGTAAGTGCTTGAAATGAAGAAATTTAGCAGGAATGTAGCGGCAATACTCAAGTAGAACAGAAAACAAAATGGTGCCGACTTGGAACCGATGGCTGGTAATGACACCTTTCAAAGATTGGAAACGAAGATGTTGCTTGAAGAGTCAAGGGACAATGGTCCCGGGAAGTTGCCATTGGTACTAGCTATGAAACTCATCTTTTCTGGATAAAGGAGAAACATAGAAGAAGAAGGTGAGCAACAGATGACCAGAGTAAATTGAGGAAAGGACGGTCTAGATTACACTTGGTTTAATGAAACAACATTGTTTCGTGTGAAATAGGGATGCAGGGAATGGGGCTTACAGAGCAAATGTAAAGCTTTAGAGAAGTGAGAATTTCAAAATTGTTCTTCATATTTACTTCTTATTCTAGAGATTTTATAATTTAAGTCATCAACCATTAAATCTAGTCCAATCTAATTGTGAGGATGAATAATTAATAAAAACCATCAAGTTTAAATTATTCTTCTATCGTGAGGGGAAAAAAGTACATCACCCTATCTAGTTACGAGCCAAGACTGGCCAATAATGTCAAATGATGGATTCTGATCCCTTAATTATTTTTGGGCTTTCATCAGCAGTGATTCTAGCTGGCTTGGTGGCTACAATATCAGCAACTACTTCTTGTCCATACTGCTCAATGAGTTCTTTCTGCCCAACCACCAATCACAATAAACATTAGAGGCATATCGGAAGAAAAGAAAAAGAAAGAAAAGTGCAACAAAACAAAACAAAAAAAAAAAAGCCTCCCTCATCAGCAGCTTATGTACAAGCTCAACACACACAACTACTTTTACAGAAATCCCCTCGCCAAAACTTAGTGGATAAGCAGTTGTGATAACAGAAACTACAAAGTAGGTCTCATCGATGTGCATGCATGAGGAAAAGCACAACTAATAACGTAAGAATAACACTATACTGGAGAGAACTATCTTTTTTCAGGCTGGGAGACCCAGCAGAAGCCTATTCAACAAAGGGGAGGAAGGAATGAAGAATCAAACTTTGATGCATCAGAACCTGTGGTGTTCAGAAAAGATGTTATTTGAGTTAAAAGTCTGACCTTAGATGGATTTCTCCTTTAGATTGATTTTGTTTATCATTAAATATATGGAAAAAAAGTTAAGTACACTTTTTTAAGAGGAGGGAAGGGGATTGGAGGGGAATTGACGCCCTCCCCTCATTTGATTCAAAAGATTGGAGGGGATTCCTCTCACCAACCCCACTTTTAATTCCCTCCAAATTGGGGTTTTTTGGAAGGGGGAGAATACAATATACTCAATCCTCTCCAATTCCCTTCTAAACCAAACAATTTCATTAAAATCCCTCAAATTCTCCCCCCCTCAATTCCGCCAAATAAGAAAATTTTAAAATCCCTCCAATCTCATTCCATTGATTGAACCAAACAAAAAAACTTAAAATATACTGAGATTATTATATTAGGAAAAGAAAATTTGGAAGCATTATTTATCCTGTCATCTTTCCAACTATCTTGGATGCCAACGAGGACATTCACATGTTCGGAACACTGGTACGAAGACAGTATAAGGCATAAGATACCATCATCTTCAAGGAGATTTGATATCATCCAAAATTTATGAGGATTTCATCTTCCTGCCCTTTTAGCTTTATCAAGGTTTTAAAATATCAATGTGTCCTAAATACAATGTATAAAATATCATAATATTTAAAATTCTCATGTTTAATACAGCAATTTCATACATGAAATTGCTGTACTGAATATTAATAAAAAAAGTGAAATAGCCAAATGGCTTCCTTGAGTGAGAATCTCAATTTATCTGAAGATAGTCGTCATTTGAAATTGCATTACAGATTATATTTGCTTTACATAAAGAAAGTGATGCAGATGGAAGTGAGCCCATGGTTAATAATTTGAAAAAGGTAAATGCCTGCTAAATTAGAGTTCGAATGGCACACCTCAATGGAGTCATTTGAATCAGAGAGCTCCACACAGTCCTCGGAAAGTTTCATTAGCTTTTTGCTGAAAATGGAAACTTCGCCGCGAAGATTGTCCACAGTATTTTGTAGTTCTTCAAGTTCTTGCTGTAAGTTTAAAAAAATATATATATCACATGAAAGACCAACATTAAAAAAAGAAAAAAAATCACAAAGCTTTTGGTATATGGGTATTCTAAGAGTCCAATGTGTTAAGTGCCATCCTTTTGTTTTCAAATGGGACCTGATACTATAAGAGACGGGACAAGAATCGAAGAGAAGCATTAGTACTAGAGGCCATAAACGATATTCTTCAGTTGTTTGGCACCGTAAAGTCCCAGCAAAACCATCATGTTCCAAAAGAAAAAAGGTATAGGCAGTTACACATGCTTGAAGATTAATTAGCATATGGTGGATACATTATTAGCTCCCTCTTGCTGAAAAAAGTGGCTTTTGCAGCCTTGTTCAATACTGAAAAATTTTCATCGCCATGGCTAGAAGTTTAAGAACAATTATCAACGAAGAGAAATAAAATAATATGCCTTTTTTAACACCTGTATATGCTATAAAAAATGGCAGAATTATAAGCTGATGTGTGGAAGACATATAGAACCCCATAATACAACTATTGTAAATACTGAAATAAGGAAAAAATTAAAACCACTCCCAGCAATATTTCACATATGCATACCTGTTTGCGTACTCTTGATCTTCGAGCTGATTCCCTATTTAACTGCCTTTTTCTCTCTCTTCTTATTTCTTCTTCCTCCTACAAAAAGAGATCAGTATAGCAGGAAAGAGTAACATTGCTGAGAGGAACTAAATGGGGGAAACCTCAAGAAAGGATTTAAATCCTGAAAAATATTTGCATGAGTAACTCATTATCAATACAGTGCACATCTCGGTAGCAAGAACACTGATTTTAAATGATAATAACTTATCATATTAAACGCTCACAAATGACAAGGAATGAAGCATATAAGAAAGATCCATATGCAAAATAACACAAGAAAAATCAGAGTTGAGTCCTGATAACTAATTCCAAGATCATTTGCACAGTATGCAGGAAAACATAATAGGAGAGGTAATGCTGCAGAATGCAGATACATCTCCATCAAGCATATTACTCAAATAGTTGAATAAATTACACAATGTAGGTTATAAACTATAGATGCCAAGTGAATATTTATTAGATTTTTACACAGAAAGCAAAGGTAATTTAAAAAATAGAAAGAAAAAACAATTAATTTATCATCAATCCTTGCTCCATGCAGCATTACATGCATTTGATACTAGACTTCAGAATCAGTATGCTTAGACTGGTTTCATATTGTGTGTGTGTTGATTATATATATAATTATATATAATTGGGAGCTTATCAGGGTCACTTTTTTTATTCTGATGTATAAAATATAATATTTAAAATTAAACATGAAGCTGATCTTGTTTCTACGCTTGTGATTTGAAGTTAGCGATACAAGTCCATAAACAAAATCACATGAACTCAGATTGTACTCACAAATAGTGAATACACTAGTCCAACAAATATCATCTAGTCTGAAAAAGGTAACAGTAAAAGCCAGTAAAAAATGATACGGAAAACAGAGAAGTTAATAGTACCAGCTTTGAAAGTTGGGCCTTAGCCACAACTACACTGGGGCTTCCCACGTTGGCATTTGGTTCAGTTGAATCAACTGCAATATCCTCCAATGCAGAATTTCCATTCACATGAATGGTATTTAAGTTTTTAATAGCCTCCTTCTCAGCCGCTTCCCCTGTTTAAATAATAAATCATCAGACTACGGATCTTTTATCTTTCTAACAATCAAAAAGAAATTTATGAACTTTAAACATACCATTGGCAAGCACGACATCACATTGCTGCTTGTTAGTCAAAAATTCCTGCAGCAGAAGGAACAAAATTGAACCATCTTGTCAGAAGATTCTAACAATCTTCAAACATACAGACAAATAAATTAGTGGATTTCCCCAAGAATAAAACTTCAATAGAGATCTTCATACATTATTGTTAGTGTCATCACTGCCATGGCCTTCATCTGATGACACGCATGAAGGTCTATCTCTTGTGCTATCGAGCATTGAAGATCCACTACCATTTTCTCTTGATTTCTCAGTAATGATACTTCTAGGCTGTAAGTTCTCGCCACATAATTTCCTTGAATTGATTTCCTTTTCACTGAAAATACATTGTTCTCTTTCTGAAATTGTCAAGGCAGCACCCTAATTGAAATGCGAAAGCATTTGATACATATAAATAAATGAATATACAGATTATGGACAAATACACTTACTTATGATAAGAGGAAAAAAAATTCTATAAGAAGAATGTAGACTGAGTCCATTAATAATTGCTAACACCACCCAACCCCATAAGAAAAAAGAAATGCCAATAAATATTTAAAAGCAATGGAAGTACACTAAATTGATTCAGGATTACCTCAGATACAACAAGATGACTGGAGAGACTCCTGTTATCATGCTGAGAATCATATTGAAATGGTGTGCTGTATTTCTGTAACAAATGACAACAAAACCAAAAATTGGAGGACCTGAGTTGTCCATTTGTCATAATTAGAGCAAGCAATATGTGCAATTATGCAAATTACCTGGTTTGCCCAAATGCTGGGATGAAGGGAGAAGCTGGTTGTACATGAATTTACAAAGGGCATAGCAGTAGACCCATAATTATGATAGACCTATTTAAAAGTGATCAAGACTTCACAACATTAGTTACCTCTGTATATATGAGAAATAAAAGTATTAATAGTACCAATACAACTTGATTCAACCAATACATTGTTTAAACCTGTATAGGAGTAGACCAATGTGGTGGAAAATATTTATTTGGTGTTCCCTGTCAGACAATAGGATGAAAACAATGCGAAATATTAAATATAAGAGGACTGCAGGTAGAGGAATTTAGTTAAGATGGTTCTTGGTGTGTTTACTGACATCTTGAGTAATCAAAGCCTTATGGGGTGGAGCACTTCTATTGGATTCTTCTGTCCCCATCAAACTCAAATAGCATATGAACTCAGTAGCCACCTATATAGTCAATTGCTTGTTGAATCTAATATCCACAAAATAAGAGATAAAGAATGAGAACAGCTCATATGAGGTAAGCCAATTTGAACCAATAACTGACTTTTTGCCAAAGAGATATATAGATGTTTCAATGTTCAAAAACGAAAGCTACTTCACTTTTCATGCATCATGCCTCAAGCAAAATTTATGAGGTTCATCAATTGCCTGACCCAATTTATACCTGTTTTGATTACTTCTTGTTAAATGATCATGATAGATTTTAAGTAATTGGCACAGCAATATGTATTTTAGCCTTCTTGATGCGTGGATGAAGCTTAAAATTAAAAAAGGAAAAAAGGGGAAAGAAAAAAAAAAAGCTAAGATGTATGAACATTGTAAAGTGTTAAGTACTGTTTCTATGTTTTGGCTGATTCATACAAGTGTCTAACACCCCTAACGAGTAAAATAAGCTTTCAACAAAATTTTGGAAGTGTTAAGTGCTGTTTATATGTTATGTGTCTGATTCATACAAGTGTCTAACTCTAATAAGTAAAATGAGTTTTTTTTGTGTCCTGACGTCATAAAAAGAAAATGTATTCCTTTTTAATTAATTAATGCTAACCATATTCTCTCTCTAGCCCTATTTCTCTATTCTTAATGGATATAAAATTCAAGGTGAATTGTGCCAAAAAAAAATATTTCAACAGAAACCCAAGTAAAAGCTCTTGAAAGTACCAACCAGGACGGGAAACCCTACAAGCCTCTTTACAGTGACAAGAGCAAAGCCCTAAACTGCCGCTTGTAGAATCAACTGCCGATTTCGAAATTAATGAAAAGCAAATTTCTCTTTCATCAAAATAAAGAGTACAAATCAAAGGTAACAAAAATAAAGATCATCATAAGCCAGCCGGACTCAGCCTCATTAAAAAAAATACTCCAAATGGCTAGAACAAATTAAAGACCAAAAATCTTGCATTTCCAGTAAACTTTCACAACAATGTGTCTGATTTTTATACTTGAACTGTTACAACTATATATCCAAACCAAATCTTGCAGGTTGGGGGAAATAAGGTACAACGTAGACAAAGTGAGTAAAATCCAGAACAAGATTTAAGGAATTAAAGAACAGAAAACGCAGGAAAATCCAGTTATATATGTTCATAAAAAGAAGCCGAATATAAGTTAACATGCCTGAATTGCTGAAGTAGAAAAAAGTGCGGGAAAAAAAATGAACGCAAATAAAATAGAAGTTGAAAAAAGAAGAGAATAAAAGTTGAAATAGGTAGGAATTGAGAGGTGGACAATAAAGGGAAAGAGAGGGACGAAGAGAGCGAGAAGTTAAAGAGAAACCTGAGACCCTGTGGCGCGAAAGAGAAACCCACAGCGACGGTTTTCCTAGAGCTTGCTTGCTTTTGGTATCTATATCTTTATATGGATATTTGGATAAATATAACTTTTTCTTTTTTAATTAAAAGCTGAAATAAAATTAATATCAATATTAATATAAAATATAAAATATAAAATATATCGCAAAATCACATTTTTCATAATCACATTTTTCGTAAGGTATTAATAGTATAAACATATGTCTGAATTAGATAAATTTATGACGAGATTGTTTGAGTATTTCTTTTAGAAAAAGGAACTACTTTATGTTTTAAAAAAAGAAGCACTTTTATGAAATTTTAAAATATTTTATTGAACTTTTAAAAATAATAAGAAGTTGAAAAAAAAAGGCAGATTTCTTATTATTTTAATAAAATATTTCAAATAGTTTATAAAAAATTAAAAACACTTTTCCTCTGTTTGGTAGGAAGTGACGAATAAAAAGGCAGATTTCTTATTATTTTAATAAAATATTTCAAATAATTTCTAAAAAATTAAAAACACTTTTCCTCTATTTGGTAGGAAGTGACGGATGCCCATCAGCCCTCACCATCCATTGACCAATAGTCACCACTGCCGACCACTACCATCAATTACTAGCCACCAACCGCCATCACCACCGTTGACCCGTATAGACATATGTCTTATTTAGATAAATTTAGATAAATGAAATAAATAGATAAGACTAGGATAACTAAAGGTTTAAAGTTCAAGTCTTGTAAATATAACTATTTTAAATATTTAATGGTGGAGCATGATACTCTTTGTACTTCTTCCAACTAATTTGGACCCAATAAATATTTTCATTAAAGTGGTGAGTAACTAAGTGCATAGGGAAAAAATGATTTTTAGTTTCATAGAGCTTCATATTTTTATTGAGAGAGAGAACTAGTATCATTCCTAGAACTATAAGGTTGGTGGAACACAATTCAGGAAAGACTTTCCTCCCAATGTCAAGATCTAAGGGCTCATTTGATATGCTGAAATGATTTTTTATGGAAATAGATCAGGAAAGAGAATGGAAATATGTTTTAAAAGTACATTTGGTATGAAAAAAAATTTTAAAAGAATGCTGAAATGAATTTTGTTTGGTACGGGGTTTTTTTAAACAGGAAAGGAAGGCATATTACTAAAAAGACTTTAATACCCCTGAATATATTAATAAAAAATAAATTACTAAAGCCAATCTAAAATAACCATCGATCAAAGAAGCCCATCTCATCTTTATCTCCCAAATCACTCGAGCAGCAAGAATGCACGGTGGACCTCATCGTCGAACGGCATCGGACCTCGCCACCAGACCACGTCGAACCTCATCACCATCATTCTTTAGCCAGAATCCTATCATAGACGGCGGCTTGTGTGTAGCTTTGCTATCTCAGTTCGTAAAACAAACCCTAGGGCTTTTCAATCCGTGTCTCATTTATTTGTTTATAAATTTTGGTAAGGTTCATCTTAATTTTAGAAATCTTATGGTATTTTCATATATTATTTATGGTGATATGGCTGTTAGGTTGAACTTTGATTGTGATTTCTCTTCTCTAGCTGTTCTGCTTCTTATTTCCCCAATATATTGCAAAATATTTTGTTATTTCAGATTTTATGTTAAATTTAACAATAGAAAAGTGTGTACGATGATGGTATGATGAACATATATGTTGATTGATGATAGGTTTGGCTTGTATTGGTTGAGCTACCCTTGTGACACTTGCTAATTAAATAAACATTGGTTGCTTGGCTAAATATGTTGTCTAATCCAATAGTCCATAAAAAGAAGGACTTTGTCATTTTGTACGGGAGAAAGCTCAAAAGAATATGATTAACACTTTGGCCCTGTTTGGTTCGCTGAAACTTGAATAAGAGAAATGGAATTGGAAATGGATTCCACTAGGTTGTGTGTTTGGTGTGCTGAAGTCCATTTACTGAAGAAGCCCAATTCCAATTTTTTACCTTGAATTGGGTTCCTTGTCGAAGCCCATAGAAATGGATAGAGTTTCATGGAACTCAAAATAGTTGGACCATTCTATCCTCATTTATGAAATATTTGGACAATTAAACCCTCCTCATTATAACAAAGCCCTAGCCTCATTTTGTTGCAAAAGGCATTACCATTCACTACGGTAAAGCACACAACCTGTGACACCTTTGACGGAGCAATAACGGCCAGAGAACTCACTGATCGATGATACCTATTCCTCATCAAGCTTTTTTTCTGTCAGATTTTTTCAGTTTCATATTTCTGCTTCTTCATTTTCGATAAGACATAACCTATAGACAAGCACCTTCTCCTACTATGTCTTCATTTTCTTTTCTTATTCGATAGTACTTTCTCATTGACATTCAAAAAACCTTTCTTCTCTGTTATTTTTTGAAAGATGTTTACTTAATCAACAATTTTGTCTCTTCATTTTCTTAGTTGATGGTATTTTCTTTAGTCCTTATAGATGGAATCATGATAAAATAGAAGCTGAAGAAGTATTTGTGCTTTAGTTATTGCTTACAGTTTAGCTTCGAAGGCCTAATTAAATTCAAATTTGCCAATGATTTCCTCTTCTTTCCTATTATAATCATACGACTTTTGAAAGGTGTAGGTGTCACTCTTTCATTCTTTATCTTTATTTTGTGGTCCATATTTGAAGCAAAAAGTTTTAGAATTGACTTTGGAATCTCAGCACCGCGTGATTAAGACCATTACAATTGATGGTGCCAAAATTATTAGATAATGACAAAATTGTATTAATAACAAGCACCAGAAACAGGAACCACTAAACAGATATTAAGAAAAGATCATTCATGATCAAGAAAGATTATAGATAGAGACTGGAAAATAGTAATAGATTAGATAGATAAGATCCTAGTGCATAATCTGAGATAAACCCCTTTTAGAACAAGACTTGACTTAGTCAAACTTCAACATGAGCAAGCAATTAGTCACAGTTTCACTTTATAGGCTAGCAATTAGTCACAGAATCTGCTTGGAAAGTAGTATAGTTATGTTTTGTTTTTTTATTACCAAGAAAAATCATTGGTTATAGACATTGAATTACAGATTTTTGAAGCCTCGTAATTTGTTCTCTTCATTTTGTCCTGCTCAGAACAGCATGTAATGAGAGACTTTGCTTACTTAACAACCCAATAAATTATGAAGACAAAAGAAAGAAATGATTGTTTAAAAATGAAAAAAAAAAGCTAAATTCATGGAATATGTTGATGGTCATGACAAATCATTTGTACTAGTTTAATTTTATTGTGGTCAAGTATATAGTTGACTCCATCAATTATATGCTTAAACTAGTTCAGAGAAAATTAAACTTGAGAAGCCAAATGTTTAAAAACATGAACTGAAGCATCTTAAAGTTTTATAATTAATTCTACGAACCAAAGATATCATTAAGTTCCACAAAAACCTTAAAAAAACTTAATAGAAATTTTTAAAAAAGTTAATGTAATTTTCTTAAAAAATTTTAATAATTTATCTTAAACTTAATGGTAATTTTAGTCCTTGAATTTTTAAGATTTTTTTAACCTACATTTCTTAGATTTAGATTTTTAAAATGAATTTTTCCAAGAATTTATCAATTTCTTTTGTATGTTTGTGTCACTGTCAATGGTTATCAATGTATAACCATGAATTTGATATGTAGGATTCTTATTGTTGCACGTGAATTTAGATAGTGTTTTTATCTATTTATCTTACTTGTTAAGGGATACTTGTGGTTTTAAGCTTTTGATTCAACAAAAAAAAAAGGAAATGAAGGAAGCTTGTCGCCCTCTGCTTTTTAAGGTAGACATCACTATGGAACTAAGTTTTTAGGAAGTAGTAGATTTTATTAGTTGTGCTTACTACCATCTTTTTTTCCTAGTCATCTATTATTTTGCTGTTGGGTTAATTTTTCTTCTTTGAAGCATTGCGGTTTACATATGAGATCTTGATGTCTTCTTCTTGTACACAGTTATGGATCCTAAAACAACAGAATTGATTGTGCATCTATTGATTTGGTGGTTTTGTGTTGTGTTCTCTATGTATCAATGTGTTATGATAGTTTGTATTATTGTTGCCATGCGTAGACAACAAATTTGTCGTAGGCCATACACTGTGGACTTTTATGCTAGGAGAGTTCACCTTCGAAATTTGGTCATAGTAATGACATAACTTGTTATAATCAAATTAGGATGAATAGGTCTACCTTCGACAAGTTATATCTTATGCTTGATGATATAGGAGGATTAAAACCTACTAGGAATATGTTGATTGATGAACAAGTTGCAACGTTTTTACACATTCTTGCACATCATGTAAAGAATAGAGTTGTACAATTTTATTTTGGGAGGTCGGGTGAAACAATAAGTTGATATTTTAATTCAGTCTTAACTGCCATGATGCGCTTGGGTGGGGAGCTATTTAAGAAGCCTAAAATGATTCCTGAGGATTCTATAGATGAGAAATGGAGGTGGTTCAAGGTATAATGTTTTGCATTATACAAATGAGTTTAACACAACAGTTAAATTAGTTTTATATTTTATTATATATATATATATGGCTTGTTTTATGTTTTTTCCAGAATTGTTTGGGCGCCATTGATGGTACTCATATTAGAGTGAAAGTTCCTATGGCAGACAAACCAAGATATAGAAATAGAAAGGGAGAAATAACCACTAATATGCTAGGTGTTTGTTCCCCTGATGCACAATTTATATATGTCCTAAGTGGCTGGGAAGGCTTTGCTGCTGATGGGAGAGTGTTGAGAGATGCAATTCATCAAAGGAATTGATTAAAAGTACCTCAAGGTTAGCTTCTTTAGTTATTCATAAACTAGCATTGTTTAATGTCATGTTCTAACTAGTACCTTTCATTATGTAGGCCAACACTATTTAGTAGATGCTGGATACACAAATTCTAAAGGATTCCTTGCACCATTTAGAGGTCAACAATATCACTTAAGTGAATGGAGAGATGAAAGACATCCTGCAAATGCGCGTGAGTGCTTCAATATGAAGCACGCTTCAACTCGCAATATGATTGAGTGTTGCTTTGGAATGTTGAAACTACGTTGGGCAATTCTTAGGAGTCCTTCCTTTTATCCTATTCGAACTCAAAACAAAATTATAATAGCATGTTGCCTCTTACACAATTTGATTCGTCAACAAGGATCGGATCCTCTTGAGGAAGAGGTGGAAGCAGTGAACATAGCTAGCCCTAATATAGATGTACCCCCAATTCTCACAATTGAGCCATCAAATGTATAGACAAATTTCCGTGAGACAGTGGCAAATGACATGTTTGTTGACTTCATGAGGCGTAGCGAGAATAGATGAAGTTGGTCATTAAACATGTAGTTACCATGTTTAGAAGTTGTGGAACTGTATTGTTTCTTATATATGTGAACAAGAAATGTATTGTTTTTTATATATGTGAATTGTATTGGTCACTTTAGCTGGATGTATTAGTTTAGTATGTGTGAACAAGATTGGAAATACTTGTCAATGTGACTATTATTTCAATTTCATTTGGTTAGGGTTGGTTCTTATTCTTAATCATTTATATTTAGTTGTGAATATTCATTATTTATAGTTGGTTGTTAATCTTACCCTTTTATTTATTTGTGAAGATAATGACAGATGAGGGATCGACAAAAAATAAGTTCCACCATTGGACACCTGATGGGGATGCTTTGCTTGTGAGTTGCTTGCTAGAGCTTCGTGAAAATGGGATTGTTGTGGCTGATAATGGATTCAAATCCGGAGGATTTAAGCAATTGGAGAGAATGATGAATGAGAAGTCCCCTGGATGTGGCATCAAGGCTGTCCCACACATTCAATCTAGGATAAAGACACTAAAACCAAATTGGCAGACAATGTATGACATGGTACATGGTAACAACATCGGGGTTTGGCTAGGATCCAGATAAAGAATGTGTTGTAGCTGAAAAGCATGTTTGGGATAAATATGTAAAGGTAAAGAATTCTTAATTAACTTCTGTCACGTCTTTATTAGTTAGGTTATAATTAAATAATTTTTACATATGATTTGTTTTGCTGTCCTAGAAAGAGACACAAAATTAGAATAATGAAAATACATGCTGATAGCAATATAGGACATATGCGTGATGTTTGTATATGATTGGGATTTGCTACAATATGCTTATATGCTGATAAGGATGTAGCCACACATATCCAATGGTGGTCAACGGTAGATTTACTATAATATGCTTTACTCGTTGCGTTAACTGACAATATATATTTATAACAATTGGAATTTGCTTACTTTAATTATTTATAGATTTAGATAGTGTTTGTATATGAGATAGTGTTTATATGACTTACTGAAAATGGCTGGGTTTTTTAAATTCATTGTATATGAGACTTATTTTTATATTTTACTTCTTGTAGAGTAACAAGAAAGCTGTACAGTTTCATGAAAAATCTTTTCCACATTTTGATGCACTTTGCACTGTGTTTGGAAAGGATAGAGCCAATGGGGGAGAGTCAATTACTTATTGTGATGTTACTAATGATGTTGAAGATACACTTGCTGGGGAGGATGAGGTTAAGGACAATGATGATGACATTGATATTGGGATTGAGATGGATCCATCCACTATTGCTGCATCTGTGGATGCCCCTACTTTAAACTCAGGAAGTAGAAAAAAGAAGAGAAACAGTGGTGGATGTGATGAGCCAATTATGGAAGCCTTGGAAAAGATGATAACATCCACAAGTCAAGGAATTCAAGATGCAACTCTAAGCTTGGGAGTCCATGTAGACAAGTTGGCTTGTGCAGCAATGTTGGATACAAAGTACGAAACCATTTATGATGAGCTTGAAAGGTTGGAACAACTCACTGATGACGAGCGTCAAGATGCTTTACTCAAGATTGTCAAAGATGATGAGCTTCTTGTGGTCTTCTCTCACCTTCTAGATAATGTTAAGTTGGCTGTGGTGTGCAAACTAATTGCATAGAGAGAATGCCATTTATTTTGACATTTTTTGGGTTATTCCATGTGGATAGCTATGCTATTAATGTGGTGGATTTATTTTGTATATTTTGGTATCTACCACTTTTGCGTATAATGTGGTTAGGGGTGTAACTTTTGTATAGATAATTGTCTTATGAAAATGGTGCCATAGATAGGGGTATGTAACACTTATTAGGATATAAAAAACTTACAAGTTGAATGCTTTTAGATTTAAATTAAGTTGAATATTAACGCTCCAAATTATATGTATACTATTTTGTTGCAAATTTAATTTTTCTTTGCAATTATATATAACACCTGTGAGTCTCAGATTTCAACAAGGATTTGTAAATGATCCATGATTCTGTTAATTTTAGGGATGAGTTTTGCTTCCTAGAGTATATGATGATTTCAGTTCGTTCTTGGCCTACAACTCAGTCACTTTTATCACAACTTTTTCCTGCCTAAACTCTTGGTTAAGACTAATTGCTAGTTGGTCACCTTTATCAGTTAAGAAGTCCAGAATGAATTTGTTGGAAACATAGATATTGACATAGACATAGGACACAATATAAACACATATACAATAACACAAGAAAATTTGAAATGTCTATGAGAATTCAGTACGAGTATTTGATGCAACATTAAACATGAACTCATCTCCTTTTTTAGAGTATGCATACTTCATAGTCACATATGAATTTACTCCATTAATATATATACTATATTTATTAAAAAAATGTAGGGACTTCAATATATCTATATATATATACACATCATTTTTATTATAAAGAAAAAACTTAAGAGACTTTACTCCATTAATAGAGTAGAATGTAAAAGCTTTATAAAGGAGCAGTACCATCTACAATTAGTATAACATTACTATACTTTTTTCAGATTGTATACTATAAAAATTAAACCAACCCAAATCCATTCAACAACAATTAAAACTACCATACAAATATTAGATGCAAAATCTATCCATACAAAGTTCATAATATCCATATTGCTTCAGAAAACTCAAAATAAACATAGTAGACTATTATAACAATAACAAGGCTAAACCGATATAAACTATTATACACAACATCAAGTATAACCAAGAAGCTTGCAAACCACTTTAACTTTTTCATCATGTGGAAGACTAGGGAAGGTAGCCTATAGCTCTTTGTTTTCCACCATCTTAATATAAGCCTCTTGGCGCTTTCTATCATTGAGCTCTTGAACCTTCAAAATGTCAACATACAATAGCTCTAGCTCATCCACAACTTCACTATAAACTGGTCAATGGCTACCACTTCCTATGTACTCCTCAAATATCTTAGAAAGAGCATCAAAATGGGGAAAACATTTCCCATGCAATTGTGCAACTCTCTTGTTTATCTACAAGCAAAAAAAACCAATCATTATAAAAATAGCAATCAACTAAAGGCTTTATAAAAACATCAATCAACATTGCCTATTTTAATATTCAATTACTTACCCTAATGTAGTCATCCCACATATCATCATCTGCAACAACACACTTTCTTTCAGAATCCTATCCAAAACACTGGTTATTCTCGCCATGGACAATGTCATTTATGAGGACCCATTCATTTTTCATTATCTTTAAACGTGATTGAATGTGAGGACTAGCTTTTAACCCACATCCAAGAAGCTTATCTTCTAGCATTTTCTCTAATCTTTTTAACCATGTGAGTTTGAAACCCTCTCCATCTAAGGCTCATTTTTCATGGATCTCTACCAAGGACATAATTAGGAAATCATCCTCCTTCTTAGTCTACACACATGTGACTTAACCTTTGATCCCACACTTGCCATGGTCTTACACAACAAATAGCAAAATATCTCATTAATTTATATATAAAAAACTTCATAGTCTTACACAACAAATAGCAAAATTCAATATTTTCTTAAATAAAATCTTGGTAGAAGAGCTATTGTTGCCAACACTGTTTACATCTCATAAATCCAAAAGACTAATGTAGCCAAAAAAAAAATCCAAAAGACTAATAAAAACATAGCAAACTAAATGTTCCACGCATTCAATGTACAGAATTTAATTTTTCCTATTCATTATATTTGGTGTTGAGCCAAAAATTACACCAAAACGCCATTTAATTTTCTTGTACATAACACATATGAATCACAAAAGCTTATGCATGTAAAGATTTAATAATCAAAGAATGCTTATGAAATTTAAAAAAATTAAATTAACAAATCATAGGCACTTTCCTACTCTTATTTTCATTCTAAGAGGCAAGAGCATCTTACTAGTTTTTCAATCAAACAATCCAGTTTACTAGTTACTATAAAATAAATTATTTTTTTGGTATGAGTACCCATTACTATGTCAGAATCCAATTTCGAGCCTTGAAAGTTCTACGATAGCAGGTTCTATGATGGCAAGTCACGTGGGAAGCATAATTGGCCAATAATTATCAAAATTAAATTCATTTTCCTTGCATAGTAACTAGTTAAAATATTCAAAGTCAGTATAATAGAAAAGAAGTAATAATCGTGCCCTTACGTCATAATCACGATGTTGTTATATTCATGCTGGAGAAAATATACAATCACCACTCTAATAATGCCGAAGGATGATAGAAAAGGATACACAACCCATAAGGAAGATTACCTGGTAATGATTTTGTAGAACAGTGAACCCTAACGATGAGATTAGGAATCACCCAAATTTAGTAATTGTCCGAAATCTTCACAGCTATTGGAGGAAATAGTCCCAGAAAATGCAAATGGAGGAGCCGCAATGTTGTTGATGGTGTCTTTATCGCCGGAGAAATCTTTTGAACAACACAAGATGACGAGGAGTTGCTGAAGCCTCTTAGACAGAGCAAGATGTTAAAGAGTGTGATTCTGATCCATATTTGTTATATTTGTTAATATATATTTTTTATTAAGGGAAAATCAGTCTTTTTGTATTTCTTTTAACTTCACTTCCATCCATAAATAAGGCATACCAAAAAAAAAATCACCCCAGATTCCATTTACTTTTTCTAACACACCTAACGTACTTTCAAACCCTATTTTCACTTTTATTTCCACTTCCATTTCCATCTCCATGTCCTTTAAAAACATTTCTGCGAACCAAACAGGGCATTTATGTTCATAAAGAATATAATTAAGTTTTATGTATTTTCTAACATTTATTTGTGCATCTACCATTTTAAATTTAAAGTTAACTTGTGGTTATATGTATAGCATTTTGTGTGATTTTGGATGAAAAGGCAATATATTAATGGTTCAAAAGATATATGTGTGATATATTGATTGCTACAGTTTCTATATATGAATCATGTCATGTCTGTTGCTATTTGTTATGTAAGACCATGACTGACGTGGGAAACTCAAAATCGAAGGTGCATGTGTGGATTCCTGAGGAGGATGATTTCCTAATTAGGTGCTTGTTAAAGATTTATGAAGAAGGAACCTGAGATGTAGGAAATGGTTTTAGTCTTAGATGGTTGAGCAAATTAGAGAAAATGTTGGATGATAAACTTCCTGGATGTGGGTTGAAAGCTAGTCCACATATTCAATCACGTTTGAAGAGAATGAAACAATTGTGGCAACTTGTAAATGACATGGTCTACAACGATAATAACCTTGGTTTTGGATGGGATCATGAGAGAAATTGTTTGTGTTGCAGATGACATTGTGTAGGATGACTATATCAGAGTAATTAAGGATTATTAAAATGAGTAATATTGTTAATTTTTTTTTAATAATGATTAGTTTGTGTTGTTTGTAGATCCACAAGGGAGCTATATATTTGCGTTCAAATTCTTTTCCCCACTTTGATGCTCTTTGCAAGGTATATGGGGAGTATAGAAGAATTGATAACCATCCGCAGGTATATGGTGAGGTTGTTGATGAATTAGAACACTTATATGTTAAACTTTTGAAGATTGAAGAACCTACTGATAAGGATTACCAAGAGGTATATATGAAGATGGTTGAAGACAAAGAGATGCACGTTTCCTTCCCTAGTCTTCCATATAATGAGAAAGTTAAAGTGGTTCGTAAGCTTCTTCATTATGCTTGATGTTTTGGGACCCATATTGGAAAGAGATGTTGTTGTAGTTGTAAAATGCTAGTCATTTAGGTAGCCATGTTTGTATTCAACTTTATTTGTTTTGAGAATATGGATGATATATTTTTCTGTTATTGAGACTATGACTGATATATTATGAACTATGTATGAAAATATCTACGCTAGTACTTTATTTTGAATTTTTTTTAAAAAATGTGGGTTAGAAAATAAGTGATATATATTGGTACTGACAAATGAAATCTAAATATACAATTGTTAGGAATATATTTGGGACACTTCTCAATTTGGTCTCTGGAGACTTTGAGTCTTTAATTTATTGTGTGAGTTAATATATTTATGTATTGATGTTTTTATTTTTACCATTTCATTGCCTCATGTGCATATCTAGCCGTTTCTAAAGAAATAATTTTTCAAAACAGATGTTCATTTACTACATAATAAATAATATATTATGACTTTAATATAATGATAGCTTATAATAAAATTATCACCACTTTAATTTAGAGAAATATCATTAGTATATAATTATTTATAGTTATCAGTAGTAATTTATAGCAAACCCATAATCACAAGTTATATGAACAAGGAGATCGACCTAAAGATCACTTTTGAGACCATAAAAAAAAAATATCAACGAATTTACTTAAACAAGTCATATTCCTGATACAATTAAATCACTTTTGAGACCATCTAATTTTATGTCACATGGTGAAAGTGATAAAATTATAAGAGTTCAAACAAGTCATCATGTTCTACAACTAGATTTATGATGAAATCACTAACACAAATAATAAACCAATTGTTCCAATTTAAAACCAAGAGTAGAACCAGTTTTTGAATTGGAACGTAATTACTTCATTTCATGCTCATTGTTTGATACATACATATTCCTAACATATAAAAGACTTGCTAGTATGTAAACCATAATTCCTAACAATTGCTAGCAACAAAAAATATCCACAAAAGACTTGCTACCATCTAAACCATAATTCTTAACAATTGCTAGCAACCAAAAACATCCATAGTTAACTTACTAGCATCTAAACCATAAATCCTCACACTTGCTAGCAACAAAAAATATCCATAAAAGACTTGCTAGCATCTAAACCATATTCCTATCATCTACTGCAACAAATCACGGATCACTTCTATCTTCTCTTTATCTGGTAGGCTGCTGAAAACAACAATTAGCGACTCATTAGCAAGTATCTTTTGAAATGCTGTGCGTCGTTCTTGCTGAGTTATACCTTGCAACTTCAACATCTCTCCAAACAAAGTCACTATTTGCTCATCCAATGTAGACTCTCAAGCCAACTTATTAAGACGAGTTCCCAAGTTGTCTAAGATATTCTGCATGTGATTACCAATGGTGTTCCACAACTCTTTTAGAGCACCCACCATCAACTCATCCTGATCACGACTATTCCTCTATCTCTTCCTTGAGCATGACACTTCACTTGTATTGTTGACCTCTTGTTCTGTGAATTGCTCTAGAGGGTTAGTTTCTAAGCCCAATTCTACCTCCTTATCAGCTTCTTTTGGTTGAGTCTTGTTGTTACCTCCATCCATGTCATCCACATAATCATAGTCAGTTCGTGCTTCTTTCCTCGTAGCTTTGTCTTTGCCAAACACTATACATAAAGACTCAGAGAAGCAGATGAAGCTTGGCAAGTTTCTCTTGTAAGATGGTTGCAAGGGTTTCATCGCACAAAGAAGAAGAAATAGCATGTGGAGAAGAAGACACAAACCTTCGATTGATGCATCGGTTAGTGGGTTTCATCGCTTATGGACGTTTTCTGAGCTGATGTCGTCAGTGGCTGCCGTCGCACAGCTCCATCTCGTACAACATTCCCTTCTCCTGGCTGAATAGGAAAGATGGTTGCAAGGGTTTCATCGCACAAATAAGAAGAAATAGCATGCGGAGAAGAAGACACAAACCTCCGATTGATGCATTGGTTAGTGGGTTTTGTCGCCTGTGAACGTTTTCTGAGCCGTTGTCATCAGCGGTTATCGTCGCATAGCTCCCTCTAGCACAGCATTCCCTTTTCCCGGCTGAACACAAATGACAGTGTCGAATTGATTTGTAGGGTTGTGGGATTAATATTATTTTATTTTGGGCAAAATGGTCCCAAAAAATTGGCTTCCCAGCAAAATTTTTATTTTCCATTGGTGCCTCACATGAATGTCTCTTCCTTTATGTGTGGGAATGAGTCTTTTCCTAGAATATTGATTTATGCCTACCAAACACAGTATTTTTCACATTCTCTCTCCCTCTCCCTTTCCTTTGGCTATTTTCCTGCGTACCAAACATTCAGCAGTTGCCAGCTTCATAATCTTGAATACAACTAGAGAAGTCTCACAAAAATATTTCAATTTGGAAGAAGCATCTAGTTAAAAAAGACACATATTTAACTTTAAATACATAATGATATGTATCTTTTATATATACTGTATTTATGTTGGAAAGTTTTCTTTATATACATATGTGTATTATGTTTTATTCAATTATTAAATAATAAATTCAAGTTTTAAATTTTCTAATCTGATAAAATTTTTAAATTAACATTTTTCATTTGTAAATTAAATTCAAGAACATTGTTTTTCAACTTTCTTTTTGTTTGCATTTACCAACTCATTGATTATATTTTTTATTATAACAAGAATTACAATAAAAAAAAAAGAATGTTACAAATTCATAATACAGTAATATATCCACGATCACCATTTTACGACTCTCAGTTCTTAAAGTATAATAATTGAGGGGAAATTTAACTTGAAACAAATTGAGGGCAAAATTTTTTATTGTAATATTTTAAAATAAATATTATTTTCATTTTGAAAATAAAAATAATAGTTTGCGTGGCGTTGAGTCTATCTTCAAAATTGAAACTTACAAGATTTAAATAAAAAGAGTAATAATAATATATAAATATTTAAATTCAAATTATTTTGATAATTTCATTTTTATATTTTCGAGATCACATATAAAAAAGAAGGCTGCGATAATTTATGAAATAAAACATTCTGAAGATCATCTTATAAGTTATAATTGAAAAGGGGAGCATCACTTTTCAATATGTACATGACAGTTGAATAAATTAAAAAATAAATAAAAATTTTCCAAGTTGGTATTAATTTTTAATACATAAAGCTGTTTTTAAAACTAAAAAAATAACATCTCACCTTCTCACCCTTCAAAATCATCAATATATCATATAAAATTTATAGTAATCTATATTATTTATAAGTCATAAGCAATATATCTCATTTTTTGGAAAAAAGTCTAATTTATAAATATATAATATAAGTTTATGAAAATGTTTATGGTCAAGCATTCATTAACTGTAATCTTTTTAATTACTGAACAAATTTTGTTGAAAGATTAGGGGTTACTTGGTTTGAGTTAAGTAAATGTAGGAAGTTAAACTTCCTAAAGAATAGATAACTAATTATTGCTTGGGTAGCAAAAAAAAAATACAAAACTTCTCAAGAAATTGAGTTTAACTCATGAAATTGTAGTTTCCGAGCAAAACCTTAAGAAGTTCTACTTCTTGAGTGTTTTGTAATAATTTTATAAAATAACTCTCAATTTCCTTAAAATATTACAAAATAAAAAAAGAAATTTATGTCATTAATATTAAATTAAAATATAATATATTTATTATATATTTCTCATAAAAAAAAATTAACCAAGCATACTATATATGAAATTCTTGAAAAATTATCTTTCCTAACTTTCTTGGGAGATATTTCAAGCGTCCCCACAGATAATGTGGGGGAGTAATCTAGTAAGGACGCAAGGTAGACACTTCAACTTAGCCTTGCTCTACACTACATTGCATTTAACATTTTTTTTTATACTTTATCACCCGGTATTTCAGATTTATTGCCCGCCTTAAACTAATTCGAACCCCACTGTATAGGACCTTATGACGAATCACGGGTACTAATGGAAAGACTTCTCTGAGGTCTTAATTTTTTTAATGCTGCTGCACCACTAAAAAATCAAAATCTCGACACCGAAAAATGTTGATCAAACCCCTTATCACTTGACCAGACGCCCATGCATTTAACGTTTCTAGGTTGGTCTAAATATAACTTTAAAATTTGTTCCTTTCATATTAATCAATATATTTTTAACACTATAAAAATAGCCTTGATATATCAAACCATATATATATTATCACAAATTTGATTATAGCCAAACTAAAAAAATTAGTATTTACTATAGGTAATTTCCTAATTTTTTATATGGAGTGAATTTTATAGAAAGTTTTCATTGAATCTAATAAATATCTATTATTGTAATTCAAATTTTAGATAAAATAGAGTGAAATAATATTAGTGTGAAGATTTACTGAATTCTTCCCTTTTCTCCCTCCTTTTCATCTACCCCCTCTCTCCCTTCCCTTCTTATATCATTTGTTATTAGAGTAGTAGATCCAAATGGCATAAGTGAATATAGTCAAGCTTCTAGAGCTCAAAAGGTGTATTAAAAAAATTTGGTGCAGCCATTGAAGAATTCGGCACATCAATGGATCAAGTATTTGAAGAATTCAGCACATTAATGGATCAAGTATTTGACTCCTTAAAGTTTAAGATTATCACCAATAAATATGCAGATAAACCACCTCTTATCAGATCTGAGGATTTTCTTAATGTCTAACTTTTATTATTAGTCTAGCTTGTTTCAATTCTACCAAATTAGTTAATTCTCACCTTCTCAATCAGTCAGCATGGAGTTTTTGACCCGTTGCCACCTTCTCCTCAATTTTGTATTGTTAAATGTGATAATAATGCTCTTATATGTCTCCCTTATCTTTGGAAGACAAAAACTTGAGGAAGGAACGAACACTAAAATAATTCCTATTAGTGGAAGTTGTAATTCCTAGAATTGTTGATGGTATTCATCATACTATTACTCTATCTCACTTATCTATCACAACAGATATAGGGATTATCGTGACAATGAAAAAGTGAAATGTTTCTCTTATCTAAAAGTTCCCTCCACTAGTATTTTGTTCATATTTCTAGAGTCGAAGAATATTTAGATTTTCAAATAAAAGTTTATTTGATCAGATCTTATCTTTTTCTATTTTGCTCATTAAAAATGTTTCTCATATCTAGATACTATGTGGAATTCCCGGTTTAGATCATGTGCTATTGTTGAGTTATATGAACATCTTAACTCTTCGAAAAAAAGTTCTTTCAAGCTGGCAAAAATGATAGAGAATAAAATTAAGATATTTTATTAGAATATTTATATTTAATTTAATTTATTTTAAATTTATTAATATTTATATTTTATCTTTTATTTCTAAAATATTCTATCTTGGTTTACAAATTAAAATATTTTAGAATGTTCTGACCTTTAAAAAATTTATAAATAAGTGAGTTTTTTATAATTTTTTATTTATAGGTTAAATAATTTCTTAATTTATTAATTGAAGTCATTCTTTTAGAAGATTCTATTATCTTATAAATAGTTATCATTATAATTTAAATTTTATAATAATATTATTATTTTAGTAAAAACTTATTGAGTTATCTTACACCTTTTCATCCTCCGCTTCCCATCCACCGCTCCCCCCTTTTCTTCTTATATTATAATTTTTTTAAAAATTAAATCATTATATGTTTTACGTTCATGAGAGAAAGATACAACTGTAATGATTGTATATTTACATTTCTCTCTTGTCGTGAATCCCGTGATAACTCATCAGCAAAAGGTACCACACGCTTTGGATTTTGTGGTTACATTCTTTTTTGGGGTAACGCTGCGGTCACACGTCACAGTTTTCTTGGGCGGGCTTTGCTCCTTTCTTTTTCTTTTTATTTGCTGTTTTTTTAACCAAAAAACAAAGTTGGTGCATAATACAAACAAAAAGCGGCTAATAAATACCATATAATGACTTTTTTCGGTCAACAAATACCATATAGTGACTGAATGTAATGGAAACACCCATCTTTTTTTGAAGGGATACATAAAAATGGCCATAAATCTATAAATTAAAACATAATCTCACAATAAAAACCCTTCTATTATCGTTATTAACATTAACAATATTCAATAAAGCTAGTGGTGGCTGCTTTGAAAGGTGTCGCCCAAGATTTAAAAATAAAATGTGACTTGTCAAAAAATCAGTAAATGATTCCCTTGTTAATATTTATGAGAAATATCAATGTGACAATAAACACCCACTTTTTTTTCCGCATAGCTAATTATATAATTGGAGAATTTATCAACAAAAAATAATTTAGATATGGAAGCTAACTATTTTTTACTCTTCCTTATGAAGGTGTTCAAAATCGATTTTAAAAATTAAACTAAACCAAATTGTCATAACTTTATAAAAATTGATCAGAGTTATTTGGTTTTTAAAATTATAACAAATGGGAGATTCATTTTTTTTATATAAAGAATGAGAGATTCATTTTGGTTTGGTTTAATTTTAAGCCTTTGAGACTTGAACCAAACTTCATATATATTTTTTAGTAATTATATTTCATTAATTTGTGAGATATAAATCTTATATAAACATAATGTATAATTTTCATATAAAATAAAGAAAAATTATAATGTATGATATAGATTTAAGAATATTTAAAAAATTATTAAAACTATAACAACCTCCACTCAATGTTTCATAGGTTCGGTTTTTTTATGTTAAAAGAAAAAAAGATTTGAAAGATTTTTAGATAAGAGACAAAACGAGAATTAGAAAAAAAAAAAGTACAAATTTCAAAATGTATAGTAAGATAATGGTAATTTGGGGGCGTTTAGTGATCAATTTTTCTATTATTAATTTTCACTGAGTTATAAATGAGCATTTTCTAAAATAGGGTAATTTCAATTTTAGTTTTTAATTCCAAAAAAATGATGATAAAAGAGGGGTAAAAACAGGGATAGACAACCCCGCAACTGGCACTGGGTAGTGTACGCTAACTTCCATGGAAAAATACTAAACATTAGTCATTGAATGCCAAATCAGTTAAACTTTTTAGTACAATTATATAACATGTAATGTTATTGACTAATTGATATTCAAGTATTGCTTCAATATCAATAATTCTCCTATTTTTTTTATCAAGAAAATTTGAATTCACAATTTTACTCATAGAATGTTGAATTACTTTGATTCAAGTTAATAATAAATAAATTAAATTTTGGCAAGTTCTTTGTGACTGATGAATAACAAATACGTCCAAATAAGAAAATATTACCATCACATCTCAAAATTCTTATTATTAACTTATTTTTTAAAAATTTAATTTTCAATATTAAAAAATACATATCCACTGGATTCAACACTAATTCTATTAACTGAATATAACCATTTTTATATGTTTTAAAACGATAATTTTTTCTTAAAAAGATCTTTTTTTGGTGAAATAAATGTATCTAAATTAAATATTTGTTGTTAATTTGAGCTTAACCAGTCATTTAGTAGTTGGAAAAAAACACACAACTTATATAGTATTCCCGGTTCATTGAATGAGTCATCATCATGACTATTATAATCCAATTGCCTAAAAGTTTTGAAACAACAATACTGGAGATATTTGTTTGCTTTTCTCTTTGGCGTGTTTTTTTTTAAATCAAGATTAAGATGACTGTAATGATTATTAACTTCACAAATTCAATTAATGACAACCAATCAATTATAGTATTTCAAGGATAAGGAGAATAATTTATGAAAATAGAAAACAAAATGAAGAAAAGAAAAAAAGGCAGGCCGTGATGTGATGCCAGTCAAAGTGTCAAAATTGGGACAGAATTTCCTTCACGGTTTTCACTTTTCGTGGAAAAATTTTCAGATTTTAGTTTTCCTTTAATTTTCATTCCCAATAAGCAAATGGGTCCATCTTTCTCCATCGACTCTAACAAAAGGACACTGCTGTTTCTTTCTGTATTCCCCACAACCTTCATCCCTGTCAGAAACAACCCATGACAATGTGTGAGTTTCAGGCACACACATTGTTCCGTTCTCGATTTATATCCTTCTTCTTCCCATAACAATGGCCGTGTCCCATCATTATCACATTCTCGAGGAAGCATTATCTTCACTCGCTTTCTTCTGTGGTGGCCTTCGCTTGTAAAAAAGGTTAGTGGGTCTTTCTGATTTCTTTCACTTATCTTGCTTGAATCTACCTTGTTTCTCAAATTCTTAGCTCTTTCGTTCACTCTTCCTGCTTATTTTCTTCTTCTCCTTGTTGCTTGTGAAAGATCGGTTACTTCATTGCTAGTTAGTCACCCTTTCCTTCGTTTTTCTTAGTTTTTAATGTGATCTGGGGCGCAGAAAGTTCTTTCCTTTTTGGTTCTTATTTTGCTAGTTTTTTCTCCTCTTACCCCAACATGAGTAGGATCTTCATTTAAAACTCACAATTTTAATACTCTTTTCTGCATGGAACTTAATATGTTAAGAATAAATTTCTTCTTCTTCTTCTTCTTCTTCTTCTTCTTTTCTGGCTAAAAAGGGAAACTTAAATTGAAATAAGCAAACCAGAGACGAAGTTAAACGAGTTTCCTATATTTGATAAAGACTAGGTGGGGAATTCAGAACCAGTATGTGGCTCCATATCTCAGATCCCATCTTGGCCAAGTGATCTGAAGGTAGCTTTGCTTCCATTCACATGAAAGATCCTGGCTTGTCGGGATTGTCACTGCTGAATTAACAGGAGTGTAATGTTCATTCGAGATAAGATCAATAGTTAATCAATTTCTTTGGGACACAGAGAAGTGAGTGAAGTCTGAAGAGACAAAGAGGTAATAAGGCTTGTGTTACAGTAGCTAAAAATTGAACTAATGTGATGCTGATTTGGGCTAAAAATTGCAAAATTTGCAAGCTGTTGTGAGCATCAGGTATTATGTTCTAAAGAGGGAAGAAAAGAGAAGCAGCACATAGTAGGATCTCTAAAGTTGATTACTGTTCTGAACAAATACTGACTATGCTGATTCTCTATGAAGATTGTTTGCTTGTCTTAACTGATCTAGATTTAACATCTTAATATTTTGTTTTGAAGCATAGCAAGGAATAACATACGTATGCAATGCATGTTTTAGGTTCATGGGAATATGTTAACCCACAAAGATCCATATACAATTTTTTTACATTGGCTAGAATAAATTCTGTGATGTACATCCCTTGAACTCACTTTATAATCGGCCAAAAATATTTGAAGCGCTCACTTTTGGGTATCTTGCCTATCAATCCTACCAGACCCTAACCTGTTCATATAATGATTGATCTTGTTTTACTTCTATAAATTCACCATAAATTCTCCTTTCTTCTTGATATTGTTGATGAAAACATCAACTATAAAAGGGCATACATAAAGGGACTTCATCCTTGATGGAGCTAGTAAGTTCATCTGCCTTCAAGTGAACATCTAAGGGACACATAAATCACTGTTAAAGGCTGGGCATCACTGGATATTTTTTTACAGCTCCAGTTAATTATGCTTCCCTTTGCATGTCACCACTAGGTTGACAAACCAGGAAATTAAAGGGACCCCCTTTTTCTTATATCATCTATGGTATCTGATTAATAGCTTAATATCACTACATTATTTCTTATAAGGAGCACTTTGGCTGCATGATCCTCAAACTGTCGAACATGTCATAAGTCTGCAATACTTATCAATGTCACGAATTGTGGGCATAAAGTTTCCAATTCTGGAAGTATTGTTACAAGTTTATAACAATTATGTGATGTTACATGCATGTCATGTGGTTTCAAATTTGGATATATGGAATTGGAATGTATCAAGAGGAAACTGATTGGTTTTCTGCAAATATACAAAGTCGATCATAGTAATAATAAGTTCGGAGTATTCTGGAGTTGAATCCAAGAGAAGTTGTGAAATCTACCAATAAGCAATTTTTAATCCACAAGCAATTAACAATTCAATTGGGAAATTGGAAATTAAAAGGAAAGCAAATAATTCAATTTATAAGTTTAATTCAGTCTTTAGAAGTGTCAAAGAGATCGAGTTTCACTTACCGAGATAACTCAATTCACTTTCTTGATTAGACTCTATGAAATCGTAGTTACAATTATTTTTATTGTCTCATAATTACCTCTCAGCGTATTAATCCGTGTTTAATTAGAGTTGAATTGCTCACACGCAAGCCACTCATCTAACCAAATCATAATGCTACAACCTAAGTCACTGCAAATTCTTAGATTTATCTCTAGTTTAATTGTCTATGTCTGTCTTCTTAAATCTAGGCTCACTCTTCTTTTTTCGGTTCTTGAAGTTCATCCACAGATTAGATTTTATGGTGGTCAGTCATAAAATCAATAATAGAGCAAAGAAGATAGATATAGTTGAAGAAAATATATGAATCAAATATATATATAAGACTCAAATCCCAGAGTCATAATAACAAAATGTAGAACTAAGTTGATCCCAATCAGGTTACATCCCTATCGTTGACTGGGAATTTAGCAATTCATAGAAGTAATCATCTTAACACAGTAATAATCCCAAATCATAAAGCAAAAACTATAAAAGAAAAAGGTAGAAAAGAAGAAACTCAAAGGTTATTCCAGAACTCCCTTAATCTTGCGCTCTCTCTACCTTACAATTGCTTCTAGTTGCTCCAAAGCTTTAGAATTGTGTTCTCTAGCCTCCGGGTGCTTGACCGAATGTATCCTAGTGTTTTTGCTGTGTCTCCTTCTATAGAGAAAGTCCAGAAGCTCATAAAAGCCTAAAAAATAATGAAACCACATAAAGAACACGTTACTCCCTCAAGATGAGCCAGCGTTTGCTGGAATGTCTTCATGGTGGACCCGACTCTGGGTCCCTTTGCAGTGTGCACTTCTTCTCACCATCTCAGCCGTCTGCGGGTGAGAAAATATGGGAGGGAGCAGATGGATTTGTTATTGCATGTTGTGCTCCAACTTTTTGGCTTTAGGTAGTTCAAAATCCTCATAAATATTCCTGCAATGCAAATATACTCTAAGTGATGTAGAATTATGCTAAAAAGTATCAAATTACAATATTTTGAGATGAAAATAAATACTAAATGTGGGTATTTTGTAGATATAAAATAAACACATTAGAAACTACATGGCATAAGAGATATTCTTTTTAGTTAATGTGTTACACCGTGGGCAAGTTTTGAATATTATTTGTATTGTATTACAATACTTCATTATGAGTTCAATATGTGTGCATGTTGAAAGAACATTCCTTCTAGAGTATGCTTCCAATGTTAATGTTGTCCTGATGTATGCAGGTTATAAATAGGTATTGAGTGTTTCTTAGGTTCACTCTTAACATGAAATCAAGATTTAACAGTAGCTGGCCTTCGGTTGTGCGTCTTCGTCTCAAAGACAAATCAGCCACTCGATTTTGCTTATTTCCAAAAGTGAAATCCGCTGGCAACAATCCAGGGAATACACCTGTCTATCTTAATGTGTATGATTTGACGGCAGTAAATGGCTACATGTATTGGGCGGGTCTTGGTATTTTTCACTCTGGGGTTGAAGGTCAGTTGACACATAATACCTCTTCTCATATTTTTAACATTATTTGTTTATTTAAAGAACTTATTAAAGTTTTTTGGCCAAAATTCTGAGGTGTTACTTCCTTGCTAGCATCATATATTTATATCTTAAAGGGAAGTAGTTATAATGCACTATGTCTAACTTTTTACTTTCGTAGTTCGCAAATCAAATTATGATAGCTTTAATACTACCTACTCCTGAAAGATCACTTTATATACTGCCAAACTCAAGATATACATGCATGTTTGCACATATTGAGATAACCTAACAGTAATTTAGAATACTTTCCCTTCTGCTCTGGATGGATCTGAATCCGATCTCTTGATACATCATAATTATACATACAGTTCATGGAGTAGAATATGCCTTTGGAGCTCATGACTATCCAACAAGTGGTGTCTTTGAGGTTGAACCTCGGCAATGTCCTGGCTTTAAGTTTAGGAAGTCAATATTTATGGGAACAACAAGCTTGGACCCCCTCCAGGTTAGAGAGTTCATGGAGCGTCAGTCAGCAAACTACAATGGCGATACTTATCACTTGATTGTGAAGAACTGCAACCATTTTTGTGAGGATGTGTGTTTCAAGCTGACAGGAAATACAATACCAAAATGGGTTAATCGTCTTGCGAGAATAGGTATATGATATCTATACTTTCATGCCTAACATGTATCAGAATTCAGTTCATCTAGAACCCATTGACAAGTACAAAGTACGAACAATTGAAGCATAAAATTTCCTAATTTTGTTATCTGCTATTCCTGATGCTGCTTCCATTTACATATATTTCCCTTATTGGCAAATGTTACTGACAAAACTTTTCCCAAAAACAAGTTTTACCCCCCTACCATTTTTTGGCTGACAGTGAGCATTTTCTACTACTGAAATATTTGGAAGTACTTACAAGCTCATATTTTCATGTGATTGACCTGTAGAAAATTTAGAACAAAACTTAGGTGCAATACCCTAGTTTACTATCAGCTTCTTCAACAGAACTGTAACAGCAAACGTTTGACGAACTGCAAATGAGTTTTTTTTCCTTCTCAATCATTTTATGTGGAAATTATATTTATGAAACTTTCAACTACTTTGCAGAAGACTCATCTTGAGGAGAAATTCGTTGTTGGGGTCAAATGCTCTCACTTGTTTCCTTCAACTTTCTTACTTTAGTGACTTCTCATCTTTTCATGCATTTCTTGTAGGTTCCTTATGTAATTGCATACTCCCTGATGCCCTTAAAACAACTACTGTCCGACATGATCCCAACTTTCAAGGAGGTGATAGTGAAAAGAAGAGACTGCGAACTGCCTTCAGTTGCTTGTCATCAATCTCGGTGCCTCAGAGGGAGGTATCGATGTCTTCGTTATTTTTACACTCTCACTATAAAGGTTGCCTGCCTCCATGGGAGTTAAAGAGGTCTAGAAAGGGCTCACTGAAAGAAAGATGAGGAGACTTGTCTTATTTCCCTGTAACTCTGTCTTGTTGGTTATCATGATTCATGAGTCATTGGAAAAGAAATCACTGGCTTCCAGTGATCTGTGATCTCTAGGAGTGCAAATTTTTCTTTCCTGATTTGTATTTGAATATGCAAGATCATAGGGCTTTGCTGTTTTCTTTTTCTTTCCTTCTGTCTGTTTGTTGTCTAGCAATTGCTTGTAATCTTTGGTTGTAAATTAATATCCTGCTATATTGCTTCACAAACCCAATTTCATGGCCGGGGAAAACTTGAAGCAGACAGGTCATCATTTAGCAGCTAGTCACGGATTTGTATCTTCTCATGTCATGTGATTCATATATGAGAAGTGACAAAGGCAGACAGCTGTTTATGTATCAATCCCTATCATATCGTTTGGGAGGATCAAATCGATGAAGCCAGAGTCAAACAAATATGGAATTGGATGCTCTGCTGCTGCTGCTACAGAAGCAGAGGATCTGGACCGTCCAGAGAAGTTCTGGACGGTCCAGATTTGTTTATAAATTTTTTTAAAATTTTAAAATTTTTTTAACTTTAAAAAATATAAAACACAATATAAAAATAATTTATTAACAGTAATATTTTAAAAAATAATATTTAATAATAAAAATTAAAAAAAAATGTAAGGTAAAATCTGGACCGTCCATATTTTGTATGGACGGTCCAGATTTGGTCTCAAGATAGCAGCACCAAGTGCTGCTGTTTTGACTGGTGCAGAGAAACCGGATCCAACAAATGTGGATAAGAAGTCTGCATAAATGGGAGAAATCAGAAAAAATGTGACTGTCAGACACAGGACTTTCATAGAACTTCTGCTCTTAATGTTAAAAAAATAGCACTTGATCAGGAAAACAAAAAAAATATTAAGAATATTGGTTTTCTAGATGTTAATGTGGTGATATGACATGGAAGTGTGAGAAATGTAGCATGCAAATATAATTATCATTCTAACTTTTAGACAATTGAATTGGAATCTGTTTCAGACCCCAAAAAATTGGAATTTGTTGGTAAAAAGCAGTTTTCTGACAATTTAAGAGTGCCTTTACTTACCTCATTTTTCTAGACGCTACTTCTTTTTTTTTCCCTATTAAACGCACAAACAAGCTTGCGTTTTTTTTTTTTTTGGATTCATCAAACAAGCTTGCTTTATGGACTACCAAACAAATGAATCCTAAAATTGAAATAATGACGGAGAATAACGTTATAATTTTTTGAAAGATTAAAGTAAGACAACAAAGTTTTATATAAAATCAAATTAAGGGGACGAGTTTTTTTTTTAAATAAAAACATTTATTTATTAAAAAAATAAAGCAGCCTCAAGGTCCAAATGTTGGGCCATTTAAGTTTCCATCCAGACAGGCTCAGCCTATTGAACAAATCTAGCCCAGTGAGGCCCAATACCAATACTGTATCTGTATCTAAGAAAAACTTTCTTTTTTTTAATCCACAATTTAATTACCGATTAACGAAACTACCCCGATCTCGTGGCTGAAGACCCCTGATGCTCCCAGTCTTGACTTCGACTCTGAGCTGCGGAAACCCAAGGCTGCTCGCAATGTCGAAGGTGGTCGTCTTCCTCACCCTCATTTCACTCATCCCACTTCTCTGCAGTTCCTTCTCTCCCGAGAAGCCGTCAGATCGCCACATCCTCGTGTTGCTCGATGACTTCGCCCTCAAGTCCTCGCACTCATTGTTCTTCAAGTCTTTACAATCCCGGGGATTCGATCTCGAATTCAAGCTTGCTGACGACCCAAAGATTTCGCTCCAGAGATACGGCCAGTATTTGTACGATGGCTTAATTCTGTTCTGCCCCACGATCGAACGTAAAGTCTTGTCTCTCTCTTTTCCCCCCTGGAAACTCTAATTTTTGGAGTTACGAAGATCTAAATATGTGTTGCTACTTTGTATAATGGGACTTGAGGAATTGAAATTTTTAAGTTATTAGTATATTTTAACTGGTCATATATGAATGAAGCTTATGGTTCTTGCATATTTTCGTTCAAGCGTGTATTATGCTGTTCGACTATATTGTCTCTGCATTTCCTAAGCAATTAACTATGTATGGGCTTAAAATAAGAGGGATTGAGGTAAAGTGTAAAATTGCACTCATTTTAGGAGACTTATAAAACAATCTTTTACACGTGAAAACAATTTTTTACGTTCGTTTTCATTTGTGGATTATGGAGAGGCATTTGCTGACGTTTGCAACCTTTTTTACAATTGTGCAGGTTTTGGAGGATCCATCGATGCAGCTGCAGTTTTGGATTTCGTTGATTCTGGCCATGATTTAATAGTTGCAGCAGATAGTAATGCATCTGATCTAATCCGAGAAATTGCCACTGAGTGTGGAGTCGATTTCGATGAGGTGCCCACAATTTTAAATATCAATCACTAAACTGGTATCTGTAGTTGGTTTGAATGTTTGGCCTATATTTATTATTTCTTCTATTGAGGTTGACAATTATCTGCTATGCATCTATCATTTGATGTTATGTATGTGCTTCGATGTCGTATTTGTATCAATTACATGAAAGGCCTCGAGACCTACTTTCTACTTCTCTATCTCTATGTATCCAGGATCCTGCAGCTTTGGTTGTAGATCATACTGGTTATGCAGTTACTGCTACTGAAGGAGATCATACGTTGATTGCTGCTGATGATTTCATCAAGTCTGATGTGATTCTTGGAAGCAAAAAAATTGAGGCAAGTGCTGCTTTAATTAACTCGTTACCTGCTTTATGCATAATAATGTTCAAGGGTTAAGCAATCAACATATGTGAGTTTTAAATTTGCAGTTTACAAATGTGATTATTTGTTAACACCACTTTTTTTAGCCCATGAAGTTTTCATTTATTTTTTCTTTCTTAGCAGGTTAATACATAGGAATTTTTCAACTGGATTTATGTGTGTTTTGTAGGAATCCTTTTTTTTGTACATTGGCACTCAATGAAACTGTACATTACTGGAAAATGCTTACCATGTACCACATCCTTCTATTCTGATTATTTTTGGATAACCATGTAACAGGCTCCTGTTCTTTTCCGGGGGATTGGCCACTCATTAAATCCTTCTAATAGCCTGGTAATATGTCTTTATATTAGTTGACTCGTCATCATCAATATTGTGGAAACAGTATTAACGTATCTATATGATAGTTGCTTGAACTTTGGTTACTCATTGCTATAGCCATTGTGTGTGAGACTTCAGGTGTTGAAAGTTCTCTCGGCATCTCCATCAGGCTATTCTGCTAATCCAAAATCAAAGTTGACAAGTCCTCCGTCACTCACTGGATCTTCTATCTCATTAGTCTCTGTTGTACAGGTGAGTCAATAGTTTATTTTCATTGTATTTATCTGGCTTTCGTTTATCATGTTCTTCTTGGTCTATTCCTCTCTGGATATGTTATGTTTGGATTTTATTGTATATCTTTCTTAGGACTTTCCAACTTTTTCTTTTGGAATGTCATCAGTTCCTGTAGATATGCACAAAATATTTGGAGGAAATTATAAATATAACCATCTTTTCCTGTTTGTTCTTTTATGAATGCATTGGTTAAACTTAACAACCGATTGCTTGCTCCTATGGTTTTCAAAAGATAAATTCTAAAAATATGCAGTAACTATACCTTATATTCTCGTTATTTTCCTTTTGCGCAGGCAAGAAATAATGCTCGGATATTGATCTCTGGCTCATTAAGCTTGTTTAGCAACAGGTATGAAGGACTAACTTTCTGATCGGGATTTTGTAAAATGTAAGCTAATTTGTAATGACCCTAGCCCTTTTTTGTTCTTCAGATTTTTCAGATCTGGTGTGCAAAAGGCTGGGAGTCCAACCAAGTGAGTAAAGCTTAAAGCATTCCCCCTTTTTCCTATCTGAAACAAATGTTGGCTAGCCAATAAGGCAGCAGTCTTCTCTCCTTATACACTGCCACAATCCAGTTTCTTATTGCTAACATGCACGGTACTTTTATGTTAAACTTTCAGTAGTCATGTATTTTGCAAATAGAGTCACAATGAAGGTATTTTTTTTGGCATAACAGACATAACAAGTCAGGTAATGAGCAGTTTTTGACTGAACTGAGCAAATGGGTTTTCCACGAAAGAGGTCATCTCAAGGTAAGGGAAAACATTAGCCTTCCAATTTTGCTGCCATTGTTCATTTTTATGATGACCAATGTTACCATCCTTATGGTTTGCTTACACGTTTTCTGCTTCATGTATTGACTATTTGACATTAAGGCGGTTAATGTACAACACCACAAAGTTGGGGAGGCAGATGAACCAGCCATTTACAGGATCAATGATGATTTGGTAATTCACCTGTTAGTTAAGTGCTGATATATGTTACATTTGCTTCAGTTGAAACATTAATTTTTGTTGGGGCTTACATCACAAATCTTTTTGAAGGAATACTCCGTTGAGATTTATGAATGGTCTGGAACAAGCTGGGAACCTTATGTAGCTGATGATGTTCAAGTACAATTTTACATGATGAGCCCCTATGTCTTGAAGACTTTATCAACTGACAGCAAGGTCCCTTCTAAAGTTCTGTTGTCAATACTCTTTTGTTCTTCTGTAATGAACCCTTGAATGCAATGCTCTATTTTTTTATTCTTTCAGGGTCGTTATTTCACATCATTTAAAGTTCCAGATATCTACGGGGTTTTCCAGTTCAAAGTTGAGTACCAAAGACTTGGGTATACAAGCTTATCTCTATCGAAGCAGGTAATTGCTGATCCTCTAAATTTTGATTCTCAATAACCTTATCTTTTTATACGTTGACCTCTTGAATGTCTACCTATATGTACAGTTAATGGTAGATTTCTCAATAACAAGGACTAGATCAATTAAACTAGTCATGTTGATAGCTGGAGAGAACTTTGTTACAAGATCTAGTTTACACTAGTCTTGGCAAGCTATAGTTGTAAAACTGCTAACGCTTATTGCCATTGTTCATTAGAATCAAAACACTAGCTGTATTTGTGAAGGCTTTGTTTGTAGGGAGGATCAAGTGGACCAACGTATATTGCACGATATTATGTTAACCTAATAATCTTTATCAGGCTAGGATGGTAGTTATCCTTGATTTGTTTTTTGGTCTCCAATAGGATAGGTGAAAACTGAATCTTCTGATAAATGACTGATCTTTGAATGTGTTTCTGTTACCATGATAGCCTGTTTGTGGAATGTATTTTCAATATTGTTGAGATTACTGAAGATAACATAATTGAATGTTTGATCTTTGCGTGCAGATTCCTGTCCGCCCCTTCAGACACAATGAATATGAGAGATTTATACCAGCAGCTTATCCCTATTACGGAGCAGCATTTTCAATGGTGAGCATCTCTCTCTCTCTCTCTCTCTCTCACACACACACACACACACAAATGAAGCTGGAGTTGAAAAGTGACGTGACGATTAAGTACAGATCAATTTATTTCTATTCTAAGGCATGTGTCCTTGCCTCACTTTATTTCTTTTTTGGGCATGAGTAGTTATAAAATCGTGTACATGTGTTAGTGTAACAGTGTGTGCGCTAGTGTTCTTATATATATATGTATATGCGTATATGCATGCGTGGGGTGTTTACACTGGGGGTTCTCATGTGAGTGTATGTATGAAAGTTGCATGTGTGTATGCATCCATGGGCATGGGTATGCGTATGTTCATATGTGACTTAAAAAATGGTAAAAGAAAACTAAACCTTCAAATATGAGATAGGAGAAAATTATGAATTTCACCAATTTGGGTGAAATTTCAATTTCTTTCAATTCTACTTTACTGAGTTCTCTCAAATTTGAAAATCCCATCCTTCCTAATCCTAACAAGGAATTTTTACTGAAGCAATTCAATTAAAATACCTAAGAAATTACTTTTCAATCTTAAATTACCTCACCCGAATATAGCCTTAGGATATATATTTAAATTAAGAATGTAACGGAAAAGCTTAGACTAGACCTGACCTTTGATTTAAATATAAATTAAACATTTCTTTCTCTTCTCTTTCACATCTCCTTTTTTCTTAATTTAAACATACCCATAGTTAAACAGAAAAGAAGTTCCACGTGCATGGAGGTTAATACTATTAGGCTATATTACATTCAGAGGTTGCTATTGCAGGTTAAAGTTTTGTAGTTGTGATTGTATTTGTATCATTAGGTGCTCTGTTTTCTAATGAATCTTGATTTTGCTTATTGGCTTTTATGTAACATATAACTTTGAATTATGATGCAGATGGCAGGTTTCTTCGTCTTCACTGTTGTCCATCTTTACAATAAGCCGACGTAAACCTTATTCATGAAGTTACTGCATTACATTAATGTTAAACCAAACTAGGGATATTGAAAATTTTGATTAGGCGATGGTATAAACGGATGTTTTATAGTTATTACAGATGCATTACTTTTTCGTTACGTTCGTGTAATTGTACTATTTCTATTTTATTTAGCTTTGTCTCGACATCACAACTGAAGAAACACGATTAGCTTCTTTCTGCCTACGTGGACTTACATAATTTAGAGATCAATCTTAGATTTTTTATATAGCTTTTTTATTATAAAATTCTTATATAATTTAGACGCCCGCGCACACGCTAACTATTTTCTCTTTAAATCCTATATAGTTTTAATAAAAAAGTTTATGAAATTCTGTGCTGTACTGCTGATTCGCCACGTTCATTTATCCATTTTACTAGAACATGACTCCGTATTTTACACAGATTTGGAAGTGATTTTTTATAAATTCTTATATATTTATATTGTATAAATTTATATATATATATATTTGTAGAATCTAGACACATAATAGGTTAATAAGAACGTTGTAAACAGAGACGGATCTAGAACTTAATAAATGGGGGGAGGGTAAAAACGGCATAAACAGAGATGGATCTAGAACTTAATAAATTGGGGGGAGGGGTGTGGAATTTGCAAGTTTGATCAAAGATGAGGGGCTACAAACTATTTTAACATTTTTTTCACAGATGATATTATAAAAAATTTTAAAGGAAAGATTGAAGGGTGGGGGCCAACCCCCACTTGCCCCCATGTGGATCCGTCCATGGGTTAACAATTTTTTTGACAATGAGTTAATAATTTAAATACTAAATTGGAAAGCTCAGAGCTCTTTTATAGATGATAATATTACTTTCCCCAATTTTAAAAATAAAATATTTTATTTTAATCCTAAATATAAGACATTTTTTAAAATATAAAATAATATTTAATATGTATTATAAAAAAATATTCTTATTCAATTTATAAAATAGAAATTCAATATTAGGATAATTTTAAAAAAATATTGTAATTTTTTAAAAAATTAATATATTTAAATAATTGTAACTTTCATATTTAATTTGTGTAATTTAGTTAAAAAAATTTATATTAAAAATCGAAGACGGTTAAATTTTTGTTTTAGACAGGTAGCAATGAAAGCTCAGAGCTCTTTTATAGAAGATAATAGTAATATTTATATATATTTTGGTGACAATGAGTTAATAATTTAAATACTACATTGGAAAGTTCAGAGCTCTTTTATAGAAAATAACAGTAATATATATATATATATATAATATTAGACAGGCGTTTGGCCCATAACTTTAATGAGGCAAATCCAAATGAATAGAGCACGTTTCAGAAATTTTAAGCCGAAAAAATAATTAAATAAGTTTTTTCTAAAATAGTCCGGTTGGTCCCTTGAGATTCTAGAACATGAAAGTGAGAAATCATCTTCAAAATGGAGTACACGGAGTGGAAGAACGCGCCTGTGAAAGTACTTGTTTCTATAATTTTTAAAGGAGATTTTAATTTTTAAAATTTTAATAATTGATATTATGAATTCTAAATTCTTAGATTTTTTAAATATTTTTTCAAAGAAGAATAGCACAACAATAGTGCCTTGAGAGATGTTTTTCCAATAAAACAAAGGTTTTTCCAAACAAGAGAAACCCACAATATTAAGCTTCATTTACAACAAACCTTCACTGCAAAGCCAGGGTCACTCACAAGACAAACACCAAACCTAATCAATCACAAAGTTAAAACATCCATTGCAACAGTAACAAACACACTGTAAAATCAAAACCACTAACATCGCATTAAACAACAACAATAATAACATCTTCCACATGCAAAGCTGAGAGAGACACAAGCACGGCTGGCTATAGAACACAAGACAACGCTGATACATAAATAATTAGTTGACGTTTGAAGTATGTATCAGTGGTGGATGTTAATTAGTAACTAGCAGTGAAAAGTAGAGGACTGCACAATGTTGCACTGAATGGGGAGAGCCATGGCTTTGTCAGGGTCAATGCCATAGAAAGAGAGCAATCCTGAACCCTTGAAACGGCACAGACATTGAAGGTCTGCGTTTGAGAGGGCAGAGCAGCATGCCTGGCTTGGTGGCAGAGGGTTTTGCCCACTCACTGATGGCTGGCACGCCTTTAGGCCCTCCTTCGTCATCCTGCATAGGGCCTCACCATTCACCCACATTGGTGGCTCCGAACCAAACATGTCGACGGCTATGACCATCAACAACCCCGCCATCACTACCTTCTTCATGTTCATGGCTATTGCTGGCTCTCTCTCTCTCTCTCCTCAAATGGGCTGTATATGTGTTGGGGAGATGACTGAACACAACCTTGTTTATATAGGTTAGAGACTGAACCCATGGGGATATATTTATTATTAACTTAACTGATCTGTAGTTTTTTATAGATTCATTCAATCTGTCTAACAATAAAAGGTTAATATATGTGTGTGTATATATATATATAGGTAAAATGATTGATATGTTCATACTGAGTGGAGAAAGCAATACGGCAAATTGCAATAATTAAATTAATACTCAATATGGAGTAACGTGCATTAGATTAGGTAGGGAGGTCTTGTGATAACTGAGGGAGCACACTGAATTAGAGACTCCAATGGGACCAATGCATCACGAGCATGCCTTGGTCCTCCTCATCCTCTTGGATTTTTGCCTCTCTTCTCTCTTTCCTCCCCTTCCCTTTTCTTTTTCCTTAATAAAAAATTTAATGAGTGTGAATAGATTCCATACCTCTTAAATTTATGCTTTGTTTGGATGATATGAGAAGATGGGAGAATAGAAAATAGAGGGATGAGAAAAATGATGATAAAATAATTTCTCCCCTTATATTTGGATGAAGGAAAAAAATAGAAAGGAAAGAAAACCCATTTATTTCATAAGGATTATAATACCTATATTACTAATATAATTAAATTATATTATATGAATAAAAATAACTCATATAAATAACATTTTCATATAGCTTATTTTATTCAATGAGGTAGCAGCCGACAATGATAGTAGTCGATGACTAAGGACAAATGGTGTCAACCTATAACCGGTGGCGGTGGTGGTCGGAGGAGTCAATAGCCAGTGACCAATGGTGGTGGCGGCTTGTGACCAGTGACTAGTGGTGACGAGTAGTAGTGATTGACAATAGCGATGACTGATAACTGGTGGTGGCAGTTGATAATCAATGATTGCCTTCAATCGGTGACCGATGGCGATGGCGATGGCTGCAACCGGTGACAGCGGGCGGCAGCGGTTAGTGATCAACAATGATGGTGGTCAGTGACTGGTGATTAGTGATGACTGTGGTAACCGATAGACGGTGAAGGGTGGCAATTGGAGGGGTGCCGATAGCTAAAAATTGTTATTTATGGTGGTAAATAATATTAATATAAACAAGGCATTCAATGGGGTAATTTTAAAAAATAAATTTTCTCTAAAAAATCTCTTCACAATTAGAGGAGAAAAGCATATAGACCCCATAAGTTTTTTTTCTCTTCACATTTTTTTATCCCTATTTTTTCTTATTATCCAAATAAGAGTAAATATGTTTTCTCTCCTGTTTTCTCCATTTAAATTTCAAACAAAGGATTAAAGAAAACATACCCACAATGAGAGAGCTTAATTGTAAGAAATCCGATTAGCTAACAATATTTGAATATGAATTTAATATTAATATTAAATATATATATATATATATGTATTTGTATGTGTGTGTAACTTCAACTTTTTTACTTTAAGTAGTTTATTATGTATATATATATTCCCTCTAATCGTATTTATAAGGTGTTATTATCTAATATATGATATCAAGGAGAATTAATTATACTTTCAAAGTTATAAAATTTAGCATAAACTTTTAATTTTACCTCTACTAATTAAAAACTATAATAATTTACGAAACAATAAAATCGTTAAAAAAATAAAATAAAAAATTCAGATAAAAAATGGCATGACACTTTATAAATAGTACCAAATAAATCTTCTAGATAAACCCGAGGGAGTATATAGTAATACTAAAAATCAGATAGTTTTGGGTGTGGGTGTGGGTGTGTATTGTATTCGAGGGAGCATATCCTGTGGGCATATGTATCACTTTTCTTTGGTCGGCGGAGCAATTTGGGGTGATCATGGGCAAGGTTGGACTGAGTTTGACTTCTACCCATTGCCCGACCTGATAAACACTCGGATCAGTATTAGGCTAGTATCAGGCCAAATATCGGCCCGGCCCGATACTAAGTATTATTTAAAAAAAATAAAAAAACTTTATTTAATAACAAAAAATATACTTATTTATATCTAAAAATATATTTCTTTAAAAAATAATGTTAAAAAATAATATTTTTAAAAAGTTATGAATACTTAACCATTATATATTATTTTTATATAATACTAAGTTAAAAAATCAATTTAAAATTTTAAACAAATTGAAACATTAAAACCTTCAAAAGTTTTCATAATATTTATATAGTAAATATATGATATTAAATACATAAAGAATAAAAATTCTATAAAACTAATCAATATATATATATAATAATTAAAAAATAATACATATAGGTCAAGTTAGTTAGGACCAGTAACACTTGGTCCTAATCTCAGTTTGACCCAAAAATTGGCTCAATATGATTGATTGGATCGAGTGAACCAGACATTAGATATTGTTATTAAGTACTAGTGGACATATATATATATATATATATATATAGACACACACACACACATCATGTGTGTCTATTTCTTGTTACCAACACGTGAATTTGCAAAGCATGAGATTCTCACGGACGTGAAATTCCTCAAAAAGTCGGTAGGTTTTGCTTAAAGAAAAAGTAAAATATTTTAAAATAAAAACCCTCTTGATAGAATAAAAAACCAAAAATAAATTGAAAAGTTGAAATCCTAGAAATTGAAAACAAGAAAATGAAGAAACTTTTCCAAATTAGTGGAACAAAACTTCACGAAAGATTAACTCATGTCATGTGAATTTCGCACCTTTGAGTATGAGAATTAACGACGAAATAAATATATGCCATCAAAACCTTTCATTTTTAATTCTTGGATAGAGTCAATTTTTTCTACTATTTATTAACAAAAGTGAACTTGAATAAAAAAAAAATACTAAATTGAGTGGAGCTAGCTAGCCCAAATTAATCCAACCCTAACAATAATATTTTCAATAAAAAAGTCTCACATTATTTTTAAATGAATTTGACCAATGTGATTAAAAAAAACTAAGTTGAACAATGATATATCTGACAAAAACCAATTATCAAAAATATTTTTTTTGCCAGCTGTTAAACAAAAACAATATTCCATGATAAGGATATATGCCATAAAAAGGTATCACAATTAACTTAAAAAATATTCCGATATATAGCATAAAACATCGATATAATCATATTGAAGCCTTTGCATCCTTAATCTTTGTAAATGAACACAATAAATACGTAGTTAAACAAGATTATTGCTCTTAATTCATTCTATGTTTGCATGCATGTCCTTGAAGATTCCTTTATCCCTACACAGACCGATGATGCTATATGAGCTACCCACCATTCTTAAAAAAACACTAGCATCACCAAGTGATATCATAGTACATTAACTGACGTTGTCCAATATATATATATATATATATATTGTATGTATGTAGTTTGTGTGACAACATCCAATGGATATTTATTTGAAGGGGAAAATAGATAAGCTTCAGCTTCACCAGACAACAGTCACCACCACCTCAATTTCAACCCAAAGCGAGACGTGAGAGACACTATAAACTCCACCCCATTAGTCTCCTAACTTCAGATAATCTTAATGGGTCTAATCTAATCTTCAACCCTAGTAGTAATATCTACCACCTTCTGCCCACTATTTAATTAAAATCTAAATGCAGAAATCTAATCCTTCCTCTAAGATGCTTTTTTATCTAAGTGGAATGAGTTCTCCCAAAGATTTTTTCTGTATTTACACGGTCTCAAACCCAAGACATTATATTTAAGTGATCATAGTTTCTTTCAACTAAGATCAACTCAAAGATTTTCCATAGTTCGATCTGGATTAGTTGGAACTCAAAGTGGTAACCGGATGCCAAAGATAATTACCAAAAAATATTCTATTATTAATATTATTATGCTAGGAAAATCTCTAAAAAGAATGTTTATTCTCAAAATTTTTAAAAGAACATGTATTTATGAATATAAGTAATTCCCCGAAACGAGACTAATTAAAAAAGTCATTATCTCTGAGTTGAAATATGTGTGTTGCGTTTTTAGGTTTTGTTAGTTAAGAGGTGTGTTTGCTTTTGATCTTGTATTCTATAATTCTGATTCTATTTTTTTGGTTAACCTCGGGAGGGTAGGTTTTTTCATTTTCCCCCTTTTGATTGATTTCTAAGATTTTTGTTTTGTATTGCATTTATGCCTTTCTCCTTATGGGCACCAAACCAATACATCGTTCTTAGCTTTAAAACATAGTTCGCCTAATTAATTAATATATGCTACCACCAACTTTAATTTGACCGCATGAATATTAATTTTTCCTTCAATTCATATTATAAGAATTCTTTTAGAATTCTCATTTGGTTCAAAATATAAGTGGTTATGTAGGTTTTACTTTTTTTACCCCTATTGATTATTGTCTCATAAATTAGAAAAAAAGAAAGAGGATAAATTTTCAAAATAATATTTATTGGTAATCAATAAAGATAAAATTGAGATATTGGGTGTTTTTTAAAATTTTAAAATGTATAACTAATTTTTTTTTATAAGCATAAAATAGTTGGAAATATCTAATAATATAAACAAGAGAGTATCTCTTTTTTTTATGAGCAGCTCATTATTATTTTTATCATTCAAAAGTAATAATAGGTTATACAAAAATTTTATATTTCAGAGATTAAATTTTTCAAAAAAAAAAAAAAAGAAAATAATTGTTTTACAAGAAAATCTAGGATATATAACTTGAATCAAAACATATTTCAAGATAGGTGGATACACTCGATCTTAATGTATACATCCAAGGATGAACCTTTCATATTCAATATTTTTGTTTCTATCACATTTAATGCCAACATATAAGATCACCAAACGTGGCAAAATAAAATTGACTTCTTCTCACATATAATTCAGATACATCTCTTACAGGCATCAAACACTATAGTATTATGTATGGTAGTCAGGGAAAAAAAAAATACTCTGAGAAAATGATAGGAAACGATTTTGTACTTTTTCTTTTAAAAAAATTAAACAATAATAATAAATTTATAGTAAGATATTACATATATAAATCGTTTTTTATATTGTTCTACATTTGCTAACAAGTTGTTTGAATCATGATTATTTAGAACACAAGAAAATAATTATAAAAAATGACAAATAAATTTTTAAAAAAATGACAAATAAATTTTTAACTCTATTTTTAAAATAAACCATATATTATCAATTATAATAATTACCGTAAGAAAATAATAAATGTTACAGTACATATTTTTTCATCTTAATTAATTAATAGCCAAAGGAACCCATGTTTGTATTGGGCCACAGTCTAGTGCCGAGTCTTATCCGGCAACGCAACATCGATCATGTTGGAGTGTGGCGGTGGTGAAACAGCGGTAGTAGCGGAGCGTAAGCATCACGCGAGGAGGGGATGGGTTGACGTAGCGTGGAACCTTGTTACGACCTCTCTCCGCGGTAGCGACCGCTAAATTTTCAACACGTGTCACTATGATCACGTGTCATCTGAAGGACACGCACAGATGGAATGGGGCCCACACTCGGTGACAAAAGCAGTGGGTTTCGAAGCACGAGGATTTCTCTGCAAAAAAAATGACTTGCCACTTTCAATAAAACTCCGTTTCCAAATTTCCACAAGCAGAAGGAATCTCCATGAATAGAGTCTCAAATCCCACCCTTACCTTTGCCTCTATCTACGTTGTTGCCATCATACTTTTTTTCTGTGTCCAAAAAATTGAGGAATTGCTTGCTCATTTTAATTTTGTGTTAATTTAAGGCACAAAAACCTACGTTAGAATTTTAAAATAAATATAATTGACAGATTAAAATAGTTATGTGATAGTAAATGTATCACATTCCAAAAATTATCTCAAGTAAATTTAAATGTAATAAAAATCATGCCTTATTTTTATTCAAAAATTTAAAAATTAGCTTACAAATGTGCTCCTAAATTTTCATTTTAATATAAATTAGATCTCGAATCTCATATTTTAGATTATATATGTGTGTATATAATCTACACTTTTTAAAATAAAGCATAAAAGCTAAAAGTTAATCATTTTTTATACTTAATAAACAATAAAATATATAATATTTTTTAAAAATAATGCATATGTTGATTAGTTCTTAATACTCATAATCCATGAAAAAAAAACATTTGCGGGTTTTGTTGGAAGTAAATTATTAATATATTTAGTGATAAAATATTTGAACAATTTATTAAGAGAATTTAATGTTCAATCATTGGTATAAAATCCAAAATATATACTCCCTCTAATCCATATTATAACATACTTCCTCCGGTTCATAATATAAAATGTGAGTCCATTTTTTCTTGGTCCACAATATAACGTATAGACACTCAAATGGATAATTTTACTCTTATTATATTTAATTGGTTGCTTCTCTCTCTCCTACAAATTATAATCGCCCATGAAAAATTGACTATCATAGAAAATTGTTTATTTTAATTATTGTAACATTCTCTCAATAAATAGGGATAAATTTAAAACTTTGGGTATATTTAAAAATGTTATTCAACTTCTTAATGAATGTGAAAGTGAGTTTCACACCCTATAATATGGATCAGAGGGAGTATTTTATATCAATTAAATGCATATTAAGGAAATCATTTTTTCAATTGAAATCAGTAAAAAGTATTTATATTTTTTATTTTATCCTTATTAAATTCCTTATTCTATTATCATTATAGGATTATAAATGAGGAGAAAGAAAATATTAAAAATAAGGATAAAATGGGATGAAAAATATCCAATGCCCTTTATTTTTGATAAAAAACTCATCATACAAAATATTTTATAATATAGACCAAATGAAATATATATATATATATATATTAAATTACTCACATTTCTTGGTCAGCAGGTTACTAGTTCGCTTTGCGCATATAAAAATAAATCTACTCTTAGATGCTATTAATGGGTCAACATTACATTACATTTCCTTTCAAGGGCACATTGAATTGTGACACTTCCAGGTTAACATTATTATCATCAGATTTTTTTTTTTAAAAAAACTAAGTTCTAAAAGCATTTAAACAAAATCTCAAATAATAAATTTTGTTCTCTTTATTTTTTTTATACCAGGTCTCTTTATTTTTTTATACCCAGCATATTCTTTTTCCCCCCTGAATTCTGAGGATTCATCTGCCGGTGTCGTCCAAACTAGGACTTGTTTGGAAGCTTCGCAATGGCATCTCAAGAAGTATTGGTTTTTTTGGGTTGAAGTTAGATCCAATGATTAATTAATCAATTATTTAACTAATTATTTGTTTGCTTCGCTTACTAAAATATCTAGCCAAATGGGTCTTTTAGTAATTTGGTAAATACCCAAAAAAAAATTGATGCTGACGCCATCCTTTTCGAAGCTTCTCCTACAAACCATAACAGATTGTTCCGATATATAATGTGTTCTTATCTCTCAAATCTGAAAGCTGATATTTTTTAGCTCAGCTTGCTTTCTCCCTTCTCTTTGGATAATCGTTGCTTTGCGCGTTAAAACTGTGCAGTGTATCAGAGAGAGAAATTATAAAGGGGCATTGCTTCCCGCGTTTTCCATCTTCAACAGTACCCTCATTTTTCTCATGCGTGCAAGCGATTCTCAAATCAATCTCCTAGTCCGCCCCTAAAATTGTCCTGGTTATCACCGGCTCTAATTATCTTTAAGATTCTGCATTCCCTTGAAACTCAAGTTCATTATATCACTTTCCTCTTTTGAGAAAACGAAAGAAGAAGGACCCTCCCAATTAGCTTCAACGAACTTGTTTGTCGTTCTTTTGGATTTTCTCCTCGTCAATCGCTTTCCGAGGTTGGAACCTTTCAAATATCTTTCTCTGGGTCTTGTTTGATTCAATCCACTTGTTGTTACGTTTCAATATCTGGAGATCTTGTGCTTGTCTCTATGTTCATAATGATCTTAGAGTTATCCAAATAATAATATATAAGATAGCGTTCATCTACTTGTCAAATTGTCAAACTGCGTTGTTCTTCCTACGATTAAACTTCTCAAAATCTCTATCTGGGTGTGCTTGGTTCATTCCAACTTTTCATTTCAGTATCTGAAGATTTCGTGCTGGTCTATATGTTCATTGTGACATGGTAAACTCGTACAAATCTATAAGATAGCATTCATCTGTTTGGTGAATTGTCAAATTGGGCCGGGGGTGTTCTAGCCATCACGCTTGTGTGGTCAATTTTCTGGTTTAAGATTCTTTCCATCAAATTTCTCTCTTTATCCTAAGAAATTGACTGGAACTTGGTTGAATTCTTGATCTTTTTGTCATAAAGGGGTTCTGAATTTAGCTTGGTTCTGCTATTTCTTTGTATTGTTAGATTTCAATTTGAGCAATGGGGAACCATATGAGCAAGAAGATCCCTGAAACGTCATATGCAATTAATTTCAACACTGATATGCACTATACAACCGAGCTGAGTTCATATGAAGCTGCCTGCAAGCTTGATGCTGATTTGCAATCCTTTGACACAACAGTTCATGCCAGAACAAATCAGGTCATAAACACTCTTGCAGATGGCGTAGACGTTAGAGCTCTTTCATTTGAATCTCTAAAACAAGTCACGGAGTGCCTTCTGGAGATGAACCAAGAAGTTCTTAGAGTGATTCTGGAATGCAAGAAAGATATATGGAAGAGCCAAGACCTCTTTGAGCTAGTTGAAGAGTACTTTGAGAATAGCTTGCAGACTCTAGATTTCTGTGCTGCATTGGAGAAATGTCTAAAGCGAGCTAGAGATAGCCAGCTTCTCATTCTGGTAGCTCTGCAACAATTTGAAGAGGAAGCAGAGTTAGGAGACAATCGCTTTGTGAAAACACTACAAGAGCTTAAGAATTTCAAAGCAACTGGTGACCCTTTTACTGAAGAGTTCTTCCAAATCTTTCAGTCTGTATATAAGCAGCAAATGCTCATGCTTGAGAAGTTGCAAGTAAGAAAAAGCAAGCTTGATAAGAAGCTCAAATCCATCCACACATGGAGGAAGGTCACAAGTATGATATTTGTGGCTACATTTGCTGCTGTTTTGATATGTTCAGTTGTAGCAGCAGCTGTTGCTGCACCTCCAGTAGCATCTGCTCTTGCTGCTGCAACATCGATCCCAATTGGGTCGATGGGGAAATGGATTGATTCTCTTTGGAAGAACTATGAAAATGCATTGAAGGGACAGAAGGAAGTGATAAGCTCAATCCAGGTTGGTACTTATGTAGCAATCAAGGACCTGGATAATATCAGAGTTCTGATTGCTAAGTTGGAGATTCAGATTGAGTCTCTACTGCATAATGTAGATTTTGCAATTGAAGAAGAAGCTGTGAAGATTGCAATAGAGGAGATTAAGAAGAAGCTTGGGGTGTTTATGAAGAATGTTGAGGATTTAGGAGTCCAAGCTGATATGTGTAGCCGAGACATCAGGAGGGCCAGGACTGTGGTTCTTCAGAGAATCATAAAGCATCCCCACAACTGAAGATGATCCATCCTCTGAATTTTAATAAATTTGAAATTGAAATTGCAATTTCATTTTCATGTTAAAGGCAATAAAAAGACAATGAATTTTATTCTTTGGATCTGTTTGGTTAGCTGAAGTTGATTGTTTAGTCTCAGTATTGTGCTTATGTAATGTAAACTAAACCTTTTATGTCAAGATTTTCATTGTTTTTTTGGTGTTTGCTGTTATTTGTTGGAGATAAAACTCATCGAGTCTTTGAATAACCTGGCGATGATATTGCTTCCAAAATGGAATATAACTTAGACAACTAGGTTTTGAGGTCTTAATGGCTGTTAAGTTGCCATCTCTACCACCTCATAACTCAAATCATGAAGAAGAAGAAGAGTAATGGAAGTAGATTTAATATCTTATTGAAGAGATGGGGAATCTATTTGATGCAAGTCACAGCTTGCAAAACCATGGGTCAAAAGGCCTGACTGTCAAAACAGTCTTAGGGCCCGTTTGATTCGTAGAATTATTGGGAATGGATTGGAATGAAATGATTGGGAATAGAATGGAATGAAATCTTGTAGGCCAAAATTTTGTTTGGTTCACCCAAGAAAAAATATAGGTAACAACTTAAATTTGTTTGGTTGGACATAAGAAAATGATGGAATGAGATGTAAATAATGTGCAAAAAATCAGAATTGCACCTAAATAAAAATTTAGCCTGACATCAATTGCTCCAATATTGTGTTCGTAACGTAACTTTTTTTTTTTATATTTTTTAGTTACAAACGGGTGACATCTTTTTTTTTTCTTCAGACAATAACCTCATATTTTAAGCTTTTACATATTTTTATTTTTATTAAATAAAAAATATCTAAGTATAAATTGCAATATAAAAAATAAAAGGGAAACTTACGTATATTTCAATTCTTATTATTTTTTATTTTAAATTTTTTAAATTAAATATTTTTAGAGAAAAAAATCATATACAAAAATTACACTAAATAACTTGTATGAATTAATGAAAAATTTTCAAGAGAAAATGGGGTACATAATCTGTGAAGGGTATTTTAAGAATAATATTTCATAATTAAGGCCATTTCTGTCATTTGGTCTCCATTCCTAGTGGTAGAAATAAACAAAGTCAGGATCCAAGGTAGGAAAGTTAACTCCCAAATCTTTGGTAATTTTCATTTCCATGGGAGTCGAGATTCTTATTTCCATGTCTAACCAAACAGTCCAAGTATGGGAATAGAATCTGAATTCCCACTCCATGGACACCTAGAAAATGAACCAAACGGGCCCTTAGTTCTATAAGCTAAGCTCGTATGGCTCACGGACCTTTTTTTTTTAATATAATTATCATTATTATTTATAAAGAATTAACATAATATTTAAATTTTACAATTTATATATTATTAACTAATAAAATAATATGTATTTTTCATATTTTAAATAGGTAAAAAAAAAGAAAAGAAAAGAAAATGGGCCAAACGAGTCGGCCCATATCATGCTTCGATTAGCCCATCCAAGCCACAAGCTCAGGTTCAAAAGCCCATTTTCTATTTGATCTCTCATTTTTACCATTTATCCAACCATTTTATCAGGTTAAATAGGTTAACCTGTCAAACTTAACCTATATTACTAGCTCTAATGTAAATAATATAATGAAATTGATAAAACCAACTCTGTAAAGATCCAGTTAAAATAATTTATATTAAATACCAAATAGTTATAAGAAAAATGAGATTGATAGAAAAAATAATTTGTTGAAAAAGTACTAATATAGTAATTAGTAATATCTCTAAATAAAAATTATTCTCCTTATTCTCTCTGGACCAGCATCTTGGACTTCATCTGTTAGATTCCCCTCCCTCGGGTTTGTATTTGTTTATTAAATGATGATGTTGCCGGTACCAGCACTCTTAAGATTGTAAGCTCTTGAGGCTTTTGCCTTCCCTTGTAATAATAATAATAATAATAATAATAATAATAAACATAGTACCAAGTTATTAAAAACATTCTCATTGTATGTTATATTTATATTCAATAATTTGATAAAAATATTTGAATTTAAAGGATTAACAAAACTCGTATCCTTGTCTGTATGTGCTTGGTCAAAAAGGAACTTTTTACGCACCACCAGTACGTCTGGAGTGGAGTATTTCTTGTCTTTTCCTTTTAAAAATAATATTTGATATTTTTCACGGTGTCTTTTTTTTTTTCCACACCTTAATTCAAAATTCTTCCCTTGATTCTACTTTTTGGATTTTATATTCTTTGGTCCTTCACTTTTGCACGTATCTCATTTACTACATTATATAAAATTAAAATAATTTAATATTATAAATTTATTATTCATCTATTATTTCAAATTGTGAATATTTTGATTAAAATATTTTTATTACCACCTCTTTTACACATTTTTATAGATAAAACTTAAATAAATATATTTAAAATTCAAAAAAAGCGTACAATTTTGAAATAGAAAAATTATACTCATAATTTTAGCATAATTAAAAAATTTATAACTTTAAATTATTTGGAGAAATTTGTGCAGTTAACCAAAAATTCTATATTTGATTTCTATAAAATAATGACTATAACAAAAAACAATATTAATTTATTAAAATATGCAAAACAAAAAAGTTGTTCAATATTCATTAATATAGTATTAAAAAAAAAGTCACTACTCATTGCGATATGGGCACCCACACCACCTCCAATTTTCTGTTTCCATTATTTATTTACTTCAAATGAACCCACAATGCGGAATTCATGATTGACCTAAATTTGCCAACTCAGTTGAGCTTACACTAATCCAATATATAAACATTAATTCTCACTAGTAAGTTCTTTCATCCAGTAAAATATTTGAACACTACTTTCCAATTATCATCTAATAACTGAGTCACCCGTATATTTTTTTCTAAGCCAATAAATAATTTCTTTGATCCAGTATAAGATTTGATCCCTACTATTCAATTATCATCCAGTAACTCATTTATTTATGCATTTGTTTAAGATTATTTTATCCTCCCACTTCCATAAACAGGGGATGCAAGTAGTACAATGTTATTATCACAACAACAAAATCATAGGATGGTCTCAAATCAATGGCTGAGGCCGAACATTGAAATAGGTAGCAGAACCTAGATAAGCACAGACTAAAGAAACAAGGATTTTAAACCAGACAGAGGAGAAAATGTAGAACATGCATGTCCCGGTTAACACAATAACCACCAGGAAGTTCAAAATACTCTTCACATCAGATAGCTCCTTTTCTATTACTTGATCAGGAAACTGACCTTGACCATAAAAATTTGAAAGCAGTTGGTCTTTAACCCGAAATCTGTCCATCAGCCATGATGACATTTTGTCTTCGGATTCTGGGATGCAGTCGAGGGAGATGCGGCTAATGTGAATATGAACTTCCGAAGGATCCACTCCGAAAACATTATCCAGAAAAGATGGGGAGCGGTATTTGTAGCCGATGGTCACATCATAAACTAACATCAAACAGTATAAGAAACTTGAAGTAACTCACTATAGAAGCACTTCTTGCAAACATTTTACAAACACGCACTTACAACTGTTTATGAAAGATAGAAACAGATGAATATATAGGTTTATTTCCAAAATTCTTCATCAAATAGAAAACCAAATGAAAGTACTGATAGAATCAGCAACTTAAAATATGCACACCATTATTTCCTCTTCACTTGGTACGAGTGCGTTTAGCAGACTCCATATATTGTTTTATTATGAAAATCAGAAAAGATACCATAATATGCAATTCAAGATCTGCAGCCATCTGGTGGCAAATTCATGAACTAAAAAAATAGCACATTCAATTTCTGCAACAGATGATGAAGGATATAAGTCAGATATTAGCGCTTAATCAGACACTTTGACTTTGTCAAACCATTGTATCAAAAGCAAAAGAGATGGTTAGGTTGACAATGAGGTGGATCAGGGCAAGGTTTTCAATGCCCAACCTGTCTAGATTTAGAAAGAAAACAAAGAAAGAAAGGACAACCTGCACTCAGAGAACCCCTCAATTCTTGCAAGCATGTGCAAAAGCCCTTTGTCTTTGGAAGCAAAACATATTTCAGAATGGGTAACCCATGTTCAGCAGCATATTTTTGACTCTGATCACACTTTTTCTCACTACATTAGAAAACAGAAGGATGGTAAGAATTTCTCAACAGAATGCATCCATAGTAAAAACTATATATTTATTAGCATCCTTTAAAAGCCATCTGAGTACTGGTGCCTGCATTATTGTGCTCATACTCACATACAAAAAAACCTCTTTGTTTTGGAATCACAATGATCAAGAGCACAGGCATGTACCAAGTTTTGGTTCATAGCCATAAGAGAGGGAAAAAGAACCATGGATGAGTGGCTTACGTAAAATCAGTGCCTTCTGGGAAAAGAGCAAGCCAAAGTGGAACTTGAGGATCCCTGAAAGTAGAGAGCATCTGACGCATGGTTGATTCATCAACCTCCCACTTCCTTTCCACTGGGATGAATTCCAGTATGTGAAATGCCCAACCAAATATAGGGAGCCTCATCAAGCTGCTCTTAAGTATATATTTTATGTATCCAAGGCATCCCTTCCGCAAGGCAAGGTCCCATAAATACATCCAATCAACCTCAGTTCTATGATTTGCAATCAGCAAGATCCGCTCTTTGGACGGTACAATGTCTCCAGAAAACAAGACTTTAGTCTTGTTTATCTTTTCAAATAGGAAAGGCCACAAAGCTAGCCAAGCACCAAAGAAAAAAGAAGTTGCCTTTCTGCTGTAATGGATGCTAAACAGTCGCACTATGACAGCAGTAGTAAAGCCAAAGTACACTAACATTATAAATGCAGTCGAAAACAGCACTACTAGACACACCAGACCCCTTAACACTCTCAATGGAGTTAGTGCATGATGCTGTGCTTCAAAGTTTGAACTTCCAGAAGTAAGAGCTGCCATATGCTCTTAAAAGTAATCACAGACTGCAAAGGCAAGGTTACGATGTTTCTTGAAAATTATCTCCTCCAGGAATGGTTAACAAATTTAATCATTTTCCTGAGAGTCCATGCTCATCAATGGCATACAATATATTAAAAAACTTAGATTGGCAAAGGAGAATTTATTTGAGGAAAAAATGCTCATCCCTCAGGGTTTCTTGAATTAATGTAGACTGAATCTTTTGAAAGCTGCTCTTCCTTCCAGATGATCCAGTTAGAGGATTTCTGACAAGTCTGGCAGCAGCATTACCAAAACTGAAAGCTGCTAGGAGAACTTTGGGGCATCATATCTTTACCCTGAAGAAAGAAAGTCACCAAAAATTGAGTGATGCAAGTTTTCACAGATATGAATAAGCAGAGAATTAGTTATACCACAGACATAGGGAAGAATTGCATATTGGCCAAACTGGTCACAGTGCTTAAAAATTTTGTACCTTATTGCGGTATCATAGAAAGATAGATTCCATTAAATTAAAACCCAGAGAAGTTAAATTGCTTATTGACCGAAAAACCTATTCCATGATATTTGCAATGAAGAGGAAGGACCCAAGAAATCCTAAAGTTTACTTACATTTGTTGGGTTAAAAATCTTTCAATTCTGGGATACTGAGACAGGAAACTATTAGTGCAAGCATAATCAGGAGATCATAATATCATTGATTGGTTTGTAGATTATAGAAGATAAAAAATTCTGGGTTTCACTTCCATCTTAATTATACGCATCTCCACAAATTGATGACTACAAGACATCTTTCCTAGTTATTTTTCTTGTGGGCTTCACCATAAGGCATTTTAATAGTGCGTATCTAAAAGCAAGTGGAAACCACCTCCTTCAAATACGAGTTCATAAAACTGCACCTTCCAAAAGATTATAATCGCAACGAAAGACATAATCTCCGATGAAGTTGTTAATGACCTTATGCTCATAACAGAGCAGACATTACCCAAATAGCAACAAGGATACTTATGTTTCCTTTCCCCCTTTTGTCTATTAGATAAATAACAAACACGATTAAATCCCAACAGCCTGAAAGCCTTTTGGTCGCCGAGAAAACCAGGGAAAAAGTACAGTTATTCAAAGCATGAGTTTTTAGCTAAAAAAAAAAGTATGAAATTTTGAACAACAGCAGTAACCCCATGCAATGCTAAGAAAAACAAAGGTTATACAAGAGTCATTTAGCCATTCTAGGGTCAGGCTAACAGTTAGTATAACAATGAACTTAAGCCTCATTCTTCTCCTTTCCATATTTCTTCAATTTTCTTGCACTTTTCTGCCCTCAAGCCGATCTCAAGATCAGAAAACGCAATGAAGTGGGTAGGGAGCTAACCTTGTAAGGAGATACCAACAAGGGGATTGATGCGAGAAGTTCCAGAGGATAAAAGTAACGTCTAGACTCTGATGGTCCGGCAATAATACCCTGTCCACTGTTCGATGCTATGCTAAGCTAAACAGCGAAGGATGAAGGGGCTAGCTTAAACTAGAGTAGTTCAGGGGAAAATAGCCTGCCAAAAGCATGAAATTACGAATCTTGCCCTGATTCCTTAAAAGTGAAGGTGTCGTGTCATTGAAAAAAATTTAACAATTTGAATTTAAATTATTATTCACAAAATTTAATCAATTTTTGAAAAATAATAATGTCATCGTCCCTTCCCAGTAACCAAGACACAGTCATTCAGATTGATAAATTATTCCAAGGTCGCCATGATAATTCAGTTTTCTCCCCAGTAAAACATAATCTCTCTTGGGCATTAAGGACTCAAGGAGGACCTTTGGATTATCACTTTCAATTCTGAATAATCTGATCATATGAATGTCGGAGTAAGAGTTATTGAATAGTTACTGAGATATGGATCTGGTTCAGATTTTTTATGATACACAAGTTTCTCATGTGAGGCAAGTGTAGAGCATACTTGAATCTTGTGTAGTCAAGAAGAAGATATGTTTAAGTCTGAATTTAGGAAGGAGAGAAGGAGGTTGTTTAAAAAATAAACATTGTATTTCACAAAAGAGGATTGTCGAATAATTCCGCTCTGCCCTCTTCTTACAAACTAGGCTCTTCTTATAGACTATGAGTCATTTACTCTCACCTTACAATTATTACAAGCAAACAAATAAAGATACACTCGTGGCAGACAAGCTTTAGTGGCCCTGTCAGTTTATCACACATACTTTTACAAAAGATACACACACTCAGACTATCGGCATAAGTGATAAACATATTAAAGTTTATCTTTATTCTTAATGTCTCCATCCATATTCTTTTTCTTTTTCTTTTGGGCTTTCAGTCTTATCTTGTGTAACTCTGCATCAATGTCAAATTCGTTATTAGGAGCCGATTGTCCAGGTGTCTGTGACAAGAAGTTCTACAGGAACTGTGGGTCCACTTCTTACGGGTCTTGTGATTCCATGAACTGTAGAGGGTATTGGTCTTCTGTAAGGTCTGTCATGGGTTGATCTTGATTGGAAGAAGCTTCACCTGCTAGAGCCAAAGAGAGATGAGGCCATGCAAAAGGAATAGCCTATCCTGTGGTCATGATTTCATTTGGATCAAAAAATTTTCTAGGAAGGGGTCCAAAAGATGTGCATTGTTGCTCAGTTACATTCCCTGTAAAATTATTAAGACTTAAAAGAAATTCTTTTAGTTTGTTAATAACTTCTTTTTCACGGCGTGGCCAGTGCATGACTGTTCCCCATAAGTGAGTTTGAACAGGGTTATACAATTCTCCTTGATGATCAGTTTCATAGGGTCGATGAACCACAAAGAAGGAAAAGACTTTTTGCTGGTAAGAAGGAACATTCCACAGATCATTTTCGTTAATAATATTGTAGAGTTTTCCTCTCCAGACTGGAAGTGGAGCAAACCATGAAAGAAAGGTGGATAGGTTAGAGTGGGTGTTTTTCTTATGAGTCAGATACTGATAAGTCTGTTTGGGTGGTAAGGCGAAAGCACAAGTAAAGAAGGTTGACACAGACCAGACATACCACATGAACTCAGATGTAATTGGTCCTTTGATTAAGGGGATGACTAGGTAGGGTAACAGAGGATCAAAATATTCAGGCTTTGGTGAAATTCCAGTGGCTTGAAGGAAAAGGTGGAGGTAGTGGAAAAGAGTTCTTCTAGCGATAGTATTGACTTCTGCAACAGTGGTAGGGTATTGGGTTGGTGAAAATACTAGCTGTCTGCTTATATGAGAATACTGAACTGGGTGGTGTTTTGGCATGGTGGTAATGGTGAGGATAAAGAGAGGCGTTTTTTCTGATGGTGGTGATTTGAGTATTTTTTTTCTAAGAGGTCTGGATAACAAATCTGCTAACAAATTATGTTTTCCTTTGATGTGTTTCACTGTGAATTTATAGTGAGAAAACCAATCCTTTCAGCGAAACAACTTCTTTTCTGGGAGTATTTTCTTTTTCTGGTCCAAAATGACTGGAAATGATGTGTTGTCCATTTCTATAGTGAATTGATTGAAGCTGAGGTAAAAGCTGAATTTTTCAATTCCTCTTTTGACAGCGAGAATATCCTTATAAATAGCATGGTAGTGCTTTTCAGATTCTTTAAATTGTCCACTAGCATGTGCACAATAATATCTTTTGTCATTGTCTTCCTCAATGAGAACAACTCCACAATAATGCTCACTGGCATCTGTTTGCAAGATTAGATTACCTTTATCTGGAATCTTTAAAGGAGGTGGATGTTGGACAATCTGTTTCAACTTTTTCACTACTTCAGTTTGTTTGTCAGACCAAGGTAGGGGATCCTTTTTCAAAAGTTTGGATAGCTGGCTGGTGTATTGAGTAACACATGGGATAAAGTTTCGGATATAATTGATGATACCCAAGAAACTTTGAATTTGCTTAGTAGTCAGTTTGTCAAGAAAATCCAACAATTGGCTAGCAATATGTGGGCTGGGTTGGAAATGTCCCTCGGAAAATGTCATGCCTAGGCACTAGATTTGGACCAAGCCCATTTGACTTTTAGTGGAAGACAGCATGATTCCGTAGGTTTAGACAATTTGATGGAATTGGGCTAATAGTGTTTTATGGGCCTCTTCTGTTTCAGAATACAGAAGAATATCATCTATGTAAATTAGATCTGAATGCAAGATAGGTTCAAAGATTTTTATCATGGCCTTTTGGAATTATGATGGGGCAGGTTTGAGCCCAAATGGCATCACTTTCCATTGGTATTGGGCATTGAGAATACAGAAAGCAATTTTGTACATGTTCTCAGGATGAATTCCAAGTTGCCAGAATCCCTCTTTTAGATCAAACTTTGAAAAGATCTTAGCCTTCTTCAGATGAATTGTTTGAGTATTGATTTTTAGAAGGGGAAATTTATCATCCTGTAAAAAATGATTAAGAGGCTTATAATCAACTACGAACCTCTTTTTTCCTTTTCTTCTTTCTGCATCCTTTTCAACATAAAATGCTTGACATGCCCATGGTGATTTAGTCGACTCAATTAACCCTTGAGCTAAGAGCTTAGCACATTCTTTTTTGGCAAGAATTAAATCTTCAGGAGACATTCCTGGATGAGAAGTTTTTGTAGGATTGATATCTTCATTATTTTTAAAGGGAAGTCGAATGAAGAATTCTTTGTTTTTCCAGAGAGGATAAGGGTGGTTGAACTAGTCATGGCTTTCTGGACATAAGGGCAATAATTTATCTCTGAGAGTATTGTACTCTGAAGGTACTTGTTGAAGTTTAAAAAGGTTTCGGATTGGTTCCCATGGAGAAAAGGAGGACTTAAATCTTAATCCTTGGGAAAGGATCTATAGTCCTTTAGCAAGATGGTATATATCCATACTTATCAACAAGTCTTTGTTTGGCAGTTTGCTTCCAAGTACTCTGGTCCAGACTGTGTAGTTTGGGAAGAATTGCATTCCAATTTTTCTTTTGGAAATTAGATTAATCACAAAAGGATTTCCATCAGCAGTAGTGAAATACTCTTCATGAGGCATCCATTAATCAGAGGGTAGAACATGAGGCTTCATGACACTACAACATGATCCTGTGTCAATAAAACCAATAGCCTGTATGGGCTTTTCGTATTTGTCAGCAAGCACCATAATTTTGACATTAGGAAGAGGTACTGAGCAGGATGGATTATTGGCCAAATTAATGTTGCATATTCGGCTATAAGGGTGTTAGCAGGGGCGCTGAATGCCAAGAATTTTATCATCATCAAAACTTGAATGGTCTTCTTGAGGAATTACAAAACTGGTATACTCATCCTGATATTCTTGTTCTTCAAGAATAGATTCAATGTCATCCTTAGAGGATAATGATAACGCCTTTTGAATCATGTTGAACATCTTGATATCCTTCTTGGTTTTGTTCAGACATCTTTTTGCAAAATGACCTTTTTATCCACAAATATAGCACTTGTCAGTTTTTTGAGAAGTCGAGGATAGTGTTTATAATTCATTTATGATTAGTTTCCTTCTTAATCTCAATTCCTTTTTTTTGGCCAACATTTTAACCCCAATTCTTGAAATCTTGTGGCTATGCAATGCAAATTTTTAGAAACAAATAATTTTCTATTCCTCTAAAGTTTTGTACAATTTTTTTCACTCCTTCAATCTTTTCTCATATATTTTATTGTGTTTTGTGTAATTTTTTTTATTTTTTCATATATTTTAATATGATTTGATTTTGTTTTTCTTGATCTTGTGTGAAATAATTTGGGTGGTGTTCAGATCTACTCCCCTTGATTTATTTCTCATTCATCTTATTAGTACTTAGTAAGTTTTAATCTATTTTAAGTTCCCAACCTTCTTTCTCAATGTTTTTCAGGTGCAAAGAGGAAAATGTAAAGGTTGGAAGGAAGAAAACTAATGTGTTGCTCATCGATGATGCCTTTTGAAAGGCTAAGATTTGTTTCTTTCAGGATTTTGCGCCTTTATAAAAATCCAGCCCATTCGATCTCAGCTCTTCCCCAATCATTAATTTGTTTTGAGTCTCGACGAATCGAAATAGGGTTCCAACATCTAAAGAGATAGAGTAGTTAGAGAAATCTGAAACAAAATGAAGGCAAAAAGAGTGTGTGGCAATTTCTCAATGGCTTTCTTTCTTTCTTTCTTTTTTCCCTGTAATCCCTTCTTTAGTCCTTCTTCTTCCTTGTCTAAGGAAAAAGTACTTCAATTTTTTTCCACAACATAGGAAATGGACGTCAAAGAAGAGGATCGAAAAGAAAAGGTGGGTTTGTTCATAAACAATGAGGATCGAGTTGGTGTAAAGCTTGAGGAGTATCAAATATGACACGTGGATGGTCGGGATTCGCTTGTGAAAAGTATCAAGCTATGAGTATCAAGTCACAATGGGAGTGGATGGGTTTCACTGGTCAAGTTTCAGCATTCTTTAAATTTAAATTTAAATTTCTTATGTTTTTTATTGTATTATATAAAATTATTTTTGCCACTGTAAATGATTCACATAGCAAATTGCTAAGTTTATAAACAAGAGTCCAAATCCAGCTGGTTTGATTGTTTTATCATAGCAATAATGAGAAAGAGAATTATAGAATGTCAAATAATTAATTGAAGCCTTTTTTCTCTTTATATGGAAACGTATAGCAAGCTTTATATTTCTAGAATAAAAAAAATAAAGCATGGACTTTTTTGAAACTAAACATGCTTGTTGGAGCATGTGTTTTGCAACAACACTCATTACACTATCTTAAACTTAATCACAAGCTGATAGAAAGTAAACTTGATGATGTGTGTAGGATCGAAAGAACCAAAACTAAAGAAAAGATCTAAATGAGACAATTTTAATAATAGAGACAAAAAAAGGTCATGCCGCGGTGAGGTACAGGGCCGCCACGGCGAGACACTCGTGGAAACTAGAAAATTTTTTGGGCCTTGGCACTGCAGCGATAGTCGCAAAATTTGTTTAAATTATATGAGTTTCAGTCAATGAAATAGAAAGAATTGGAGGGAGAAATAGAGGAGCTACATTAGGGTTCGAGAAGTCTGGCCTTTGGGGGTGATTTATGGACTTAGGGAGCTTGATTAATCGTTGGTAAGTGATTCTTGTTTCTTCTCCTCTCTTTTCTCTTCGGTTTTTAGGATGAAATCTGAGTTTATGGATAGGGTTTTCGGTTTGATCGAATTTTACCGATTGAAATGTGTGTAAATAGATTAATGAAGTGTGGTTTAGTGTTAATGATGCTTGAGTATAAGTTTTAGAGGGAGTATGTACGAATTATGCCAAACCCTAGTTTTGTATTGTGTGTGAGAGCTTGGGATCCGAAATGTATAGAATTGATTATAGTTTGAATGGTTGTATAAAGCTCATTAATGCACGAAAACGTTGTTGGAACCTTGGGTAAAACCTAATGGTTAAAGTATGGATTTTGGATAATTATGCTTTATATTAATTGAAGATGTTATGGTATTGTAAATGTTATTTGGTTGATCGAAAGAGTTCCAGTCGTGGTTGGTAATTCGAAAGCTTGTGAGAAACCGTGTGTGTAGTGTCAGTAATTTCAAGTAACCAGTGTTAGGTTTGCTGGTTTCCCAAGAGGGGGGTGAATTGGGAAATTTGAAGTTTTCTGCAAAATTAAAATACAACAGTGATAATAAAAGTTGCTGAAAAATAGAGTATAGAATATAAAGAACAGTTACAAAGTAAATGAGGAAAGGACACAGAGATTTATCCTGATTCAGTCTACTCCATTTGATCTATGTCCAGTCTTCAAGCCACCACTTGAAATTTCTCCATTATATCTTGTAAGATTCAAATGGGTTCCTGCAAAAATTGCAGTACAATTCCAGCTCGAACTTTAAGCCTAACAAAAAACTCTCACTCTTCTCACTCACGAGTAAGAACAAATCTCTTAGTGTTTTTTCACACTAAGTGTTATCTACAGGCGTGTAGAAATATACAAATTAAGATATGAAATTCTCTCTTAAAAGAGTAGATATGAAAGTTTTTGAGCAATGAATGAGCTAAGCAGAAGGTAGGTAGGCTTTTAATGAATCAGAAATTAATTCTGTAGAGTTTTGGCGTTTATAAGCTTTTTCTCATTACCCAACAAATTAAATGAGGTTCTATTTATAGTTTTAGAGCAAAACTATTCGTTGAAAGCAAAAATTAGCCGTTACTTTCAAAAAATAGTCGACTATTGGCTCTTAGTTTCAACGTTAAACTTTCATTATGCGTATAACCTAGTTAGGTTATACGGATAATGATCACTCCATAATGACTCGATTTTAGCTCAAGAACATTTTTATGAAAACCTACTAAGTTGTTCGAATAACGTCTCACAAACTTGGATACCTTTGAAGATTATTCGAATAACCTCTTAGGATATTATTTCTTATTTGGATAACATTAAATCTCCACAAACTAAGTTTTTGAAAAATATAAGTTATCAAGATAATTTTTCAAGGTTATACGAATAACCTCTTTGAACAGAAAGAGGTACAAGAGTTCTGTAACATACTTTATGTGGATAACCTCTCTAAGTTATATGAATAATGGGCAGCATAGGACAAGTGACATTTACTGTTCACCCCCTTATGCGAATAAGGTAAGCACATTATCAGGATAACGAGCTAGACAGAGCCGAGGACATAGTGCAGGTCTTAATTATGCGGATAATCTCAATCTTTTTAATGAAAACGAAGAGAGAACAGTTAAAATTGAGATTTTGTTCCCATAACTTCTAAGCGTTATGCGTATAAGGTAAACCTTTTCATGAAAACCATTTTAAAAATATGAATTAAACATTAATCATTAAAATAGATACCTCATTTAATATTAGGATAAGCAGAATAAGTAGCATTTAAAGCTTAACTATCTTCTTTTACAAATGGATTCCTAAAAAGTGTGTAAAAAAACTCTTCAACCTTCAGGAATCTTTAACTTTGGTCTTTATATGACTTATGCTAATTTGATATTGGATTTTCAAACTCATTATTGTTTAGAATCATCAAAATCATCTGAATTAACAACTAGGTGTTTGTGATTTATGTGTTATCTGTTGATATATATATGCATATATACATGTTCCTGTTCATACCACGATATTGTTTGTGTATGTATATGATTTTTCTATATATCGTGGTATGTACGCGGCTACTTGAGAAATGATGTGTATGTGTGATTTGTAGCATTCCTACACCATTGCATGCTAGTATGACCATAATGATGATATATATATTTAGAGGCTTGTTAGAATGACATTGATATCATCCTTATTAATGTATATTGTGAGGTGGATGATGAGGTAATGATGAGACGTGATATGATGATGATTGATATGATATGATATGATGATATGATGAAATATTCCTCCCACTAAATCCTCTCATATAGTCAGAAGATTTAGGTGGCAGTGGATTTGGGGGTGCATCTTCCCTAAATAACCACAAATTCGACTAGTTCAGGGGAAGAAGAATCACGGTCCAATCACTAATGTAACATTTGGCCGAGTTGTATTAGTGTGAGGTAAACTTGATGATGACCCGGAATCAGTCTTCACCGACTGTTGGAAGATAATCATCTATTAGAAATGTCTCGTAATGATGACAGCCCGTGATTCTAGTCGTGTATAAGGGAGAACATGCATACCATTTCATTTTGCATTTCATTGCACCATATGCACGATTATGTGGATTATTGATATAGATTGCCTATGGTTGTATTCTCGGTTACTGAGACTTTATCTCTCTTCCCCTCCCATGACTAACATTTTAGGTGAAGGCTCTGGTATTAGTCTGGAGAAGACAAGGGAGTTGTAGCCTCTCTGGCGTTGGGAATATCCAAGTCAATGGTAGTTTGTATCATAGTCTATATTATGAATCGTGCCAAGTGGGATAGTATATTTGTAATTGATATGAGGACAATGATACTGTGATGATGATGGTTGTATAATGTTGATGATGATGAATGATATGTGATGATATCGATAATGATGTGATATGGATGTATTCATGCGTTGGTGTATGTGTATGATGATGATTTGGACCCCGATATGGGTCAGTATTGTTGGAGTGTGTGTTTGTGAGCCAGAATGATTGTATGTGGGAGTTCAAAGTGGTTTTGGGCCTTGTTTGTGTAATTTGGGGTATATAGCCATTATTTAAATTTAGGGTTCAAGTGGGTCAAATCTTGGAGGAGTGGCTCTTTTGTGATGAAACCTTCTTGAACAGGTTAGTTGTGCCAAATAGGATCTGTGTAAACGGTCCTTAAGTGCTAAATTGCTTTGGATGACAATTGGGGCTTGTAAGATATGAGTTTTGGCTCAAGAGTAACCAAATTGGTCACGAGTGTTCAAAATCTCCATATGGAAATGGATTGAGGTGAAACTAGTGCCTATAGTTAGATTGAGATAAGATTGACTTGTAGGAGTTGGAATCAGATCAATCAGAGTTCAGAACACAAAGTTGTACCTATCGGAAGTTCAACCAAAAATCAACAAATTGCTTATATAAATAATGATATAGGCGTCACAGCTTGGCTTCTAGTCCCCTCTATTTCTAAAATTTCATAACCCGAGAGCATTTAGGCCATGGCGGTACTGTAAGATTTACTGAAAAAGGGTGTGATATGTTTATAATGATATCAAGAATAGGTTTTTACGTTTTGTAAAGAACAACTTTCTGTAAGTTTGGAATAGCTCTGGTTTAATTGTTTCTTTTGTTTCTAATAGGAAAAGCATAAAAAAGTTCCAAAATCTTGCCAAATGTCAAGCACCAAAGGTGATTCAAGACACTTCCTCTCAATCTTTCTCTTTCCCCTGTCTTTTAGAAGAGGTTTAAGCTCTTCAATAATTTTGTGGCTTGTGATTTGTCGTTTGTTCCTATTGGTTATTCTCTCTTTCATTTACCAATAAACTTGTCACTCCACCTGTTTGGTGAAACTTCAAAATGGATCATGATGGTGCCTTATAGGGTAAGTGCAACACCCTCTTGTCGGTTGAACATATAAGTTAAAAAAATTAATGCACAATTTGTTAACAGTATTTTTATACTATTTTTTCATTTCCAAAAAGTAGTTTTTTTTTTGTATGTCAGACTTTGAACATATGTGACACAGTTGATCCTAGTAAACATGTTAGTATCCCAAGTATTTGGAGGCCTAACATCTTTTGGGGTATTATAAGAGAAGAAAATTGAGGATTTATTTAGATTTGCAAGTTGGCCTGATGCTGTACAATATATATTGAGAATTTCAACCAACTTGCTACAATAGCTTTGATCTGCATTCATGTAAAGAAGAATATCATCAGTGAAAAAAGTATGGGACAAGATAGGACAAGACCTCGTGATTTTGATGCCCTTAATATCTCTAGCTATGGCATGCTTTTCAATCATTAAAGATAAGACATTAGCCATTGAAATAAATAGGTAAGGAGAAAAAAGATCCCCTTGCCGAAGCCTTGGTTCTAGAGCTAAATCAGCAACTTTCCTTCCAAAGAAGCAAATAGAAAACTTTACAGTCTCTACACATTACATAATCCAATTTACCCACTAGAGACAAAAGACAAACTTGAGAAGGACAAGATGAAGAAAATCCCATTCAACTCGATCATATGCTTTACTCATGTCCATTTTAAGGGCAAATTCAAACTTCTTTCCTATCTTCTTCCCCTTCAAATAGTGAAAGACTTCATGAGCTATTATAATATTATCATTGTTAGGTTTAATATAATATAAGTTTTGATGATGACAAATGTAGAATAATAAAGAATAAATGTATCATATATGTCTAATATATATAATATTCCTTAAAGAAGTAAAATGTGCATTAACATGTACTTAATTGAGTTTATAATGCTTATATTATACCATATACCAATATATCCACTGTACTCTTATATTGTATAATACAAATTAGATATATAAATTTGACTAACTATTTGACTTGTAAATGTAATATATTAAATGTAGGATTATCCAAGTAGGAATAGTGAGTATTGGAATAAAGGAAGGGAAATCAATATTATGTCTCATTCAAAGAAAAAGATGAGAAATGATACTCCAATAATTGAAGATTAGAAGGGAGCATGCCAAGAAGGGAATAATCAAGTGAAAATGGAGTTCAACATTTGGAGACCTATTTATTAGATATATTTTGTTTTTACTTAGATCTTGAGGTAGTTTTAATCTTTAAAATTTACTTAATCTTATTATCATATGTCTTAAACAAGTTAGATTAAGTAAATCTAATGTTAGCTTATATTAGAATTGAGAAATATTAGCTAACAGAAGAATTTCGTGTTTAACTTATGTTTATTTTGTGCAAAATTTGAACTTTGTTTAGTGAAATTTAAAGTTACAGAGGTTTTATCTCTGACAAAACATTATTAGTGAAAGTGTGAAAAATTTATATGAAATTTAGTCAAAATTTAAATATTGGTGAAGTTTAAAATGAGTTCATTGTCACTACCTTTGACAAACGAATTTTAGATTTCAAAATTCAAATTTCAAAATGAGAACTTATGAGTCTCGTTAGAGTATGCCTATGACAAATGAACTTTGCATTTCAACAGTCTAATTTTGAAGAGAGAACTTTTGTATCATGCTGAACGTGCCTCTAACAGACGAAGTACACTGTAAAAACTTGAGATAACTGTTCAAACTTCAACAGACGCACTTTTGATATGAAAATTCGCATAAACTAACATGAGTTAACTTTGGCAAACTTGAAATTCAAATTTTACTATGTGATAAACGAATTCCTGGAGTTCAATGTTAAATACATAACTATGCTAGCTCCGCGAAATTCATCTACTGAGCCTCAAAATTCAAATTTTGATATGTCAGACACATTTAATGTGGTTGGTGAATGACTTTTTTTTTAGAGTAATGACTGGAATTTGTGTCTAATAGATAGATCTTGTATCTAACGAATAGTTAAGTCACAAATCTATAAATTGAATCTCAGTTGAATTTATGAGGTGATGATTTTGAGTGAGTTATGCCAAAATATTGTTTCAATACATACAATCTTTCTATATCAATATTCATAATTAAACCCGTCTTATTAGAGTAAACTTTCAATGTATTATCTATTTTAAAAGAGAGTTTCAATTCTATATTCATTCTTTTCTACTATTTTTTATGTAGAATCTTAGTGTCCGTTTGGTCTGCCTTTTTGTAAAAGTACTTTTAGAATAACCACAATTTACAAAAATGAAGTTTGGATAAAAGTAGAGAAGTTTACTGAAAAGCTGTTTGGATAAAAAGGAGAAAATAATGGTTAAAAAGTACAGTTTGGTTTGCAAAAATGCAAACCAAACACCCCCTATTGTAAGAATAATACTAAGAAAAATACACATTTTGTAAGGGTGTGGGGAGAGTAGTTTTACAAGTCCCTACTGAAACTTGTGGAATGTACTGATATTTCACAAGTGCTCAGATTAAACTTATAGAATATAGTGAAAATTTCATGTGATGGCTTGGAGATTGGACGTAAATCAAGTGGTTTGGGCTGAACTAATATGAATTTCTTTGTCTTACCTTTCATTTACACATTTGTATTAGTAAATAATAGATGAGAGTTGTGAATTCAGTATTTTTATGAATAGAAAATATTTGATAATGAGTAACAATAATTAACACATTTTAATATTTTTGGTGCAGGTTGATTTTTAGGTGGTGGAATGGCAAATAGTTCGTCAAAGGAAATTTTTTGTTATTTTCATTTTGGTGGAAAAATTGTGAAGGATTTAAATGGGAGTATGCAATATGAGGGAGGTAGGAAAAATGGAAGTTTGATAAAAGAAGGAATGTCACTTGATGAACTAAAGAATGTGATATCATCATGTTTGAATTGTGATGTTAATGGAGTAGAGTTGAAATACACATTAAAATTTGATGGCACAACATTTTTAGACCTTATAGATAATGGAGGGGTAGAAAAGCTAGTGAAGTTTAATGACAATTTTGCTCATTTATACATCAATGGGATAGGACATCAAAGTATAGACACAATTGAGTCATCTCAAAGGTAAGCTTTTACATGTACTAAAGTATAATTATCATGCTTTTGTAGTCAGCATTAATGAATTTGAATTTATTGTAAATGCAGCATGGGGCTTGTAGATAAAGATTCACATTTAAGCTGTCCATCCAACCTTGAGATTGAACCATTGCCTTGTGTAATATCAGGTGTGCCATCCCAATTTGTCGAGGTAAATGCTAGCAAATGGGAGAATCTATTTGTTGGAACTGGACAAATTATTTCAAGTGCTGAAGCTTTTAGAGATGCATTATATAAGTTTAGCATTGCACAAAAGTTTGACTATGAGTATGTGAGGAATAGTCGTGACAAAATGATTGTGAAATGCATAGTTGAAGGATGCAATTGGAAGCTTACAGCATATGCATTTGAGGAGTACACCCCCTTCCTTCGTGTGACAGCGTTTCATAATGAGCATATTCATTCAGCTCAAGACAACTTGGAACTTGCTCACAAGGCAAGATCCAAATTGATAGCATCTATCATTAGTGAAGGAGTGAGAACCACTGTGGATAAAGATCCAAATGAAATTAGACGTGACTTATTTAGAGACTATGGATTAAAGTTAACATATTCTCAAGCCTGGAGAGACAAAGAGAGTGCATTGCAGATTATACATGGCACACCTGAACAATCATATCAGCTAATTCCTTGGCTATGCAATAGATTGATGGAAACAGACCCAGACATCGTAGCCAAGTAGATAGCATTTGATAACAAGTTTGAGAAATTATTCATTGCATATGGGTGCTGTATTAAAGGATTCTTGCTTGGGGCGCGGAAGTTACTCTATGTGGATGGATGCCATCTTAGCGGTCCTTACCAAGGAACATTATTGGCAGCTTCAGCTTATGATGCTGATAATAACATGTTTCCATTTGCAATTGCGATAGTGGGAAAAGAAACATATGAGGGGTGGACATGGTTTCTTCAAAACATAAAAGAAATTACAGCTTCAGTTGAAATAACTATAATCTCTGACAGACATCATGCTATCATTAGTACTGTAAGAGCCATCTTTGGGGGTGACAGACATGCATTTTGTTATCACCATGTCAAAGAAAATTTTACCACCCAGTTTACAAAAGTCGGTAGTGGAATGAAAAGGAAGAGCAAGGAGGCGGCACTGAACTTACTTGATGCAGTTGCCTACACTCGAATAAAAACTGATTTTGACATAGTCATAGGAAATTTGAGAACATTCTGTCCACAATTGGCAAGATGGGTTGAAGATGAAGGTGATATGGATAGATGGGCTTTATCACAGTTTCCACATCGTCGGTGGGATAATATAACAACTAACTTAGCTGAATCATTCAATTCATGGTTGCTTGATGAGAGGAGTCACAATGTTTTTCTATTGATCAATGAACATAGAGAAGTTAAGTCAAAAGTTTTTTGCTACCAAGGAAGGCATGAGTAAGTGGAAAAATGGAGTTGGTCCCAATGTTGAGGCAAAGCTTAAGGAGAATGTTTTAAGAACTGAATTTATGCTAGCTCTACAGTATGATGCACATTTGATATCAATTCGAACAGGTTCTATTGACGTAATTGTTGATCTAGCTTCACGAGAATGCACTTGCCAAGCTTGGCAAATGAGTGGGGTTCCTTGTCCTCATGCTTGTGCAGCCATTAAAAAGGTGCATGGTAATGTGTACAACTTTGTAGAGGACTGCTACCTCCTTAGCTCACAGCAGAAAATTTATAGTGGTACCATGTATCCAATTGAGACTCATGACATGCCCAACTTGAATGCCTTAAAAATGTCTGATTACTTGAATAATACCTTTTTACATCCACCTACAACATCTCGACTAGCTGGCAGACCACGTCGAGCCCGAGTTGAGTCACAATTTCAGCAGAAGAAGACTTATCATTGTTCTTGTTGTAAGGAGGCTGGTCATACACGGAAGAAGTGCAAAAATCCAAATCCCAGTTGATATGGTTTTATTGTGGTTCTACATCAAGTTGGATTTGATAGGTATATTTTGATGTTATATATATATATATAGTATGATGGAGTGAAGTGTTTTTTTGTTTATGAAGCTAGAAAATGATACATTTTTTTGGTATAGATCCATAGTTAGTAAATTCTATAGGTACATGGTTCTTTTCTGATAGATGGTACATGGGAATGGGACATATTGTAGATTGGGACTAGACCTTATGTTTTGTATATGAAATACATAGGCAAGTGGAATGTACAGCTGCCATACCCCTTGCTTCTTTTTTGTGACAGGGGTACTACATAATGAATGACTAACTTTATATTATGTCCTCAAAATGTATGTTTGTGGCCACATGTTGTAAACGATGTTAAAATTCAATTTAATCCTGATAGAGTTAAAATTCAATTAACCAAAGTCAAAATTGAAAAACTAACTGAAAAATTAGAATAAGAGATGTGGGAAAAATGAGTAAGAAGTTGTAAATCTATGGCTCCACTTTGGTGACTAAAAAGTTAAAAATCTTATTCTTCAATACTAAAATTTGAAAAACAACTTGCAAAATTAGGACAACAACATTGCGAAATTGGAAGAAGGAATTGTAAATCCCTGCAACTATTTTGATGATTAAAAAGATATAATCTAATTTGTTTAGGTTAAAATTGGGAACATGAGTTGCAAAATTGAAAGAATAAGTTGCAAAATCTGGAACCATTTTAATGATCATGAGGTGAAATCTGATTATTCGGGGTTAAAATTGGGAACATGAGTTGCAAAATTAAAATGCGAATGTTGCAAAATTGGAAGAATAAGTTGCAAAATCTGGAACCATTTTGATGATCATGAAGGTGAAATCTGATTCTTCGGGGTTAAAATTGGGAACATGAGTTGCAAAATTAGAACGCGAATATTGCAAAATTGGAAGAATAAGTTGCAAAAATCTGGAACCATTTTGATGATCATGAAGGTGGAATCTGATTCTTCAAGGTTAAAATTGGGAATATGAGTTGCAAAATTAGAACGCAAAAGTTGTAAAATTGGGAAAAATAAGTTGCAAATCTGGAACCATTTTGATGATCATGAAGGTGAAATATGATTCTTCGGGGTTAAAATTGGGAACATGAGTTGCAAAATTAGAACGCAAAAGTTGCAAAATTGGAAAAAATAAGTTGCAAAATCTGGAACCATTTTGATGATCATGAAGGTGAAATATGATTCTTCGGGGTTAAAATTGGGAACATGAGTTGCAAAATTAGAACGTAAAAATTAAAAAATTGAAAAAATAAGTTGCAAAATCTGGAACCATTTTGATGATCATGAAGGTGAAATATGATTATTCGGGGTTAAAATTGGGAACAATAGTTGTAAAATTAGAATGCAAAAGTTGCAAAATTAGATGAATAAGTTGTAAAATCTGAAACCATTTTGATGATCATGAAGGTGAAATATGATTCTTCGGGGTTAAAATTGGGAACATGAGTTGCCAAATTAGAACGTAAAAGTTGCAAAATTGGAAGAATAAGTTGTAAAATCTTGAACTATTTTGATGATTATGAGGTGAAATCTAATTTTTTAGGATTAAAATTGGGAACATGAGTTGCAAAATTAGAATGCGAATGTTGCAAAATTGGAAGAATAAGTTGCAAAATCTGAAACCATTTTGATGATCATGAAGGTGAAATATGATTCTTCGAGGTTAAAATTGGGAACAAGAGTTGCAAAATTAGAACGCAAAAGTTGCAAAATTGGAAGAATAAGTTGTAAAATCTGGAACTATTTTGATGATCATGAAGGTGGAATCTGATTCTTTAAGGTTAAAATTGGGAACAAGAGTTGCAAAATTAGAACGCGAATGTTGCAAAATTGGAAGAATAAATTGCAAAATCTGGAACCATTTTGATGATCATGGGGTGAAATCTGATTCTTTGGGCTTAAAATTGGGAACATCAATTGCATAATTGGAACACGAATGTTAGAAAATTGGAAGAATAAGTTATAAAATCTGAAACTTTTATGATGATCATGAAGGTTAAATCTGATTCTTCATTTTTAAAATTGGGAACATGAGTTGCAAAATTAGAATGCAAAAGTTTCAAAATTGGAATAATAAGTTGCAAATCCCTGAAACTTTTTTTATGATTAAGAAGTAGCAAATCCATTGACTAACTTTGATGCTTAAGAAGTTAAAACATTTGAGTTGCAATATGTCGGTACAAATTTGCAAAGGTATTTCTTTTGCCATTGTTTAACTTGTTTTTTGCGCTTGAGTTAGCAAATATTTGTCAGTGCTTTTTTTGTTATATGCCAATTAGATTGCCATATATGGTATTATTGTACCATACCAAATTGCTATAAAAGTTGCAAATTCTTTTAGGTTAATTTTTTGTTGAATGTGGGTGGATTGAGTTCAGGTGAACCCAGATCTGCCAAAAAGAAAAGAAAAACCAACCCATATGCTCATCAAATTGAAATAACTGAACAACCCATGAAAGAGATCTTCTTGATTAGAGGCCACATGTATACAGTGGTGGCCAAAACACTAATGGTTGGAAATCTTACAACAAAAATAGGGTCATAATGTCATCTTGATGACAATAACGTTACATACAACAAAAAATTACTATATTTACAATGTGAAATTCATACATTGTCAGCAACATTCACATTTCTCCTACTTTCTCTAGCTCTACCTTCTTTCCTTTGTTTCTAGTTGTCATACAAGTCATGACTTTATCTTTCTCCATATTTTGGAGATGATTGAGTAGCCACCAAAGCAAGTCAATTCGAAACTGCAACAATTGTGGCTAAACAGACAACACAAATATAAGTCAGAACTTATTGACTTCAATTATGAAGACTTCAACAAATGACTTCTATTACCATAACATTACTCACATTTGTAAAATCCATCATTGTTAACCCATTATCCTTTACTGTATTGTCCCATTCTTGGAGGTACTTGATGACATAAATGCCACAGTCATAACTACACACAACAATCATGACTAAAATCAACATATAGGTGGGCATGGATAAAAAACTGCCAAAAACATACAACTTACGTATTAGGTTGTGTGGGCAAAGGTTCAAATTTGATATCAATGTTAGGCTCATGTGGATAAGCATCTGGTTTGATAGTTTGGAGCACTTTGTTGAAGCAGTTCCTCTACAAAGTTAAAAGAAGTAACATAAATTAAGTGGACAACACGTAGAAGCATACACCAACCTTAAAGAAGAAAAGATGAAAGATTCAGAGATGATGGAAGGGCTACCGGCTAAGCTTCAGCGTCGCTAGGCTAGCCATATTAGACAATACAATCTCATCTGCCTTGGGATGTCCACTTTTCATTATTTGAAATATGATTGCAATTAAACTCATTTATGTCATTCAAATGCCAGAAAGATAAATGGATGGATCAGGATATTAAACTGTAGCACAATAACATAATATTAAAATTGTTTATGTTCTGACAAAGTATATCCACGCTAATTAGTCAACAGTGACGTGAATTTTCATACCCAGAAAAGTTCAGGTAAAGATTAAACCACAACAAAGCACACACACACACACACACACACATATATATGTCACCAGAGTAATACAAAATTCTGAAAGCTAAAATTCAAATCAATTCTTCGGTTTGTGATTTAGTAACATTAATGTATCCAAGTCTTAAGCAATTACAAAGAGAAAAACAGAAGTAAGAGATAAGAGCATGATTTGATAATCAAACAAGTCTATTTTCACTTTACGAATGACAAGAAAACATATTAAAGACAACATAGCAATACAAAGCAAACCAACATTAATGCAACACCAAAAGCCAATATGCCAATCATGAGGTAATGCTTGAAGTTAAACACAAATAGATTAAGAAAACACAGGCACAAGAAATCATTAATACTTGAAACACAGAGTTTTGGAGGTTCCGTATGAAATTCTAAATACTTAGTGATTTTCTTCTAGTGTTAGGAATGATTTAGTCAAATAGATCATGGTCAAGTATCTCACTAACATCATATCTATTGCAAAATAAAGTGATTGCAAACAAAATGAATGCATTGTTTATGCATACGACAAAATGGAAAGCTTGCATCTATTTAAAATTAAGGCATCAGGAATAATGCATAGATTTATATGAATATAGACAAAATGAACTGAAACGTATTGCATTTTTATAGCTCTGGTACAATTCCTCCATTCCTGCAGCAACATTGGAAGGCAGAGATCTTGCTTCTACTTCCTTCTTGATTCTTGACAGAAGTTCTGAAATATACAAGAAATATTTAGCAGAAAAATCAACTTTTTATGGTTTGATGCAAAAAGCATGCTGGAAAATAAGAGTACAACAAGAAGTGAAATTTTATATAAACTATGCCTCAAAGTAATTAATTCCCTAAGCAGTTATATATTGTCTAAAATATAATATACCCCCACCATCTCTTCTGAATTCTTGTATCAACATCTCAAACTAATAAAGTAAATGTTTCTGCATCTTATCATCTAACTTTGCACCTTTTCATTTTATTGACAAATCTAGATTCCAGCTCTACCACTAGCTTAGGAAAAAAAAATACTAAAGATAGCAAGGATGAAAAACTTCTTTTATCCATATTCAACTTAATGCTACCCCATTACAACCTTTCCCACTCAAGATTTGGCTTGTGATCATCCCAACAATGAGTACGTAAAAAATGAAGTTAAATGTTCCAAAATCATGAAGAACATCAGCAAGCCCAAAAAACTTAAAATAAATAAATATATAAATAACTTAAAAAAGAGAAGAAAATAATCATTTAAAATACAAGATACACTTCATAAAATAAAATGGTAAAGTGCAAAATGAATAATTATAGTTAAAAAAAGACTAATAATTTCAATTATGATACAAGCAACTACATAACAATTTATATCAGTGCAAGAACCCACTCTTTTGAATTTTGCTAGCACTCTATTATCTAAATTCCATCCTTTGGAGGAGCCAAATACAATAATGGGAGCTTTCAGTTTAACCTAATTAATCTGGACATTCTTCCAATTTTCACACAATATATCAGAAGATTTCTGTTATGGTAGAAGAAGAAGAAAGAAAGAAAGAATCAACGACAATGCATTACTTCTCAAATGCCTTTCCCTCGAATTTACAAGCTAATTATTATTGGGACTAGTTAACTCCTAACTGTCTTTCATCTGAGTTGGCTAATAACACCCGAGTTCTAGCTCCTTTATTTATTCCTCTATCAATTTCATAGTTTCTGTTTCTGATTTCTAAGCCTTTACCAAGAACATCATACTGTAAATCAAATAATATTTTTCCAACACAAATTGGTGGATGATATTATTTGTACAAATACAAACAAACAAGAATAAAGGAAATATATTTTAACATTTTAAATGACCTTCACGAATTTCAGAGACGATGGATGGGCTACTGGTTGAGCTTCAGCGTCGCTAGGCGGCAAAGCCGATGAGGGAGGGCGGTCGTCTTATTTCTCCGGTGGGGACGAGGTGGAGGGTGCTGTGGTAGGTGTAGCAGCACATTGTTGTGAAGAGTCTTCAATTTTTTGGGAATTGTGGGGTTCGAAAGGATTGATTAGGGATGATGAAGAGAACAGGGGATTTGATTCTGATTTTGGTGGAAAAAAGATAGGGAAGAGAGTTTAGATCAGGAAACAAAAGGCAAGGTCTATGTTGATGCAAAGAGAGAAAGCTTCTCCGATCGTCTCGCAGGTCGAATAGCTTCTGAGTAAGGACACAGTTAGGGCAGAGAGTTTGAGTTGAGAAAGCAGTGTTGCGTGAGTTGCCGTTCACGATTTAGGTAAAAAAGAGTGAGGGTATTTTGGTAATGTAGAAAGTGATTTAATTTGTATTAAGGACCCAAGGTCCCTTTTCCTAATTTTACAATCTATTATTCTTGAAAGTTAATCAAGTGAGGATATTGGTCCTAAACAGTAATTCCTTCTTCTTTTTTTGGTAACACATCATATGGATTTTTTAAGTGTGTAAGGGACTTAAATTTAAGGCCCAAAATAAAATAAAATAAAGGGACTTAAATTAAAAGGGAAAAAAAAAAAAACGCCATTCTGGTTTGCAGGGACTTGCTCAGTTTTTCTTCTCTTCGCGCAAAGCAACCTCTTTCAATTTTCCATTATAGCTCTCATCCATGGAGGTTGATTTTAATGCTTACCAGTTGCGATGTGAACTTAGGGGCCACGAAGACGACGTAAGATCTGCCACCATTCGAAGTTTCAATGTTTATTCCCTGATAGATTGTTCAATTTGGTTTTAGTAGACGTTGTATGAGTTCAGTGAGTGATTACACTTCGCAATCCTATAGTTCTTTTCTAAATTGATTCTTTTTTGAAAATCAGGTTCGTGGAATATGCGTGTGTGGCAGTGAGGGCATTGCAACATCGTCCCGGGACAGAACTGTTAGGTTCTGGTCTCCAGACCCTTTGGACAAGCGCAAGTTCTTATCTTCAAAAATTTTGTTGGGGCATTCGAGTTTTGTGGGACCGTTGGCTTGGATTTCGCCGAATGAGGACTTTCCAGAAGGTGGAATTGTGTCCGGTGGCATGGACACTCTTGTATTGGTCTGGGATTTGAAGACCGGGGAGAAGGTGCAGACACTCAGAGGTCACCAGTTACAGGTTACTGGCGTTGCATTGGATGATGTCGATATCGTATCATGTTCTGTTGACTGGTGAGTTCTACGTTTGGTCTTTTTTCCTTTTCTTTTTTCATCACGTTCCCTTTGATGTTGTAGAAGTTAGATGACTGCATATGGTCCTTTTCCTCAATTGATTGGTGAGTGGTTGATTAAATATTGGAGGGATATCAAGTCTGGTAATAGATGAGGTGGTTTGCAGTTTGTTACACATGATAATAAAAGAGTATTTTTAGTTATTGATGACTTTCTCTGATTCTAGTTCGTGTAGTGGTGTTTCTTTCAGGTTTATATAATTTCAAAACACTTATATTGTGGTTGTGGAAGCTGCATTGCATTTGCATGTCATTGATATAAGTTACTAGGTTTTACAATATTTTCTATTTAAGTTTGCATTTCAAAATTTAGGTAGCTTTCCTTGAGTGTGGATTTGGGACTAGATATCCTGCAAAACTCTTGGAGACGATTCATGTAAAATCTCACAAGCCTTAAATCCCTAATAGTATATATTATCCCATTTAGCGAAATTATATTATCACCTCATACTATATTAACTACCTTTATTTTTAAGACCCGTGATATCAGCAAAGTAAAACTTTAATTTTCTTGGGTTCCTTAATTAAAAATGTATGATGGTTAAATGAGATCCTGTTTTTGAGCTTTACCTATTAAGTGCTTGTGTAATATAGTTATAGAATGTGTGATAGAAGTGCTGCCTCTTCTCTCCTATCTCACACGTTTTGTTAGAAGCCCAGGGATAGTTTCCTGGTCATCCTATCTCTGGCATGGGTAGAATTGAGAGTTCTTGGGAAGGGCTACTTTCAGTTAACAAACACATATGCTAGATTCTGACAATTTAATTTTGGAAACTTGCTTGTATTGAAGCCCAGTTTCTCCGAGCATAGCCCAAGAAAGTGCACATCATCCTTGAAGCTGGTTCCTAGAGTTACCTTGTTCAATTGTTATTCCTTTGTATTTCTTATTCTTCTAGTTTTTATTGCTTATTTTTTTTTACATATTAAGTTTTCCATTTACCCATAGGACAGCAACTATAATCTTTTTATTCCACATTTTAATTTCAGCAACCCAAATTAGTGCTATTTAATCTGTGTTTTGGACTAGAATATCTGAAAATTTCTTCTCTGGTTCTCTCATTTTCATTTCCAATTGAAATTTCCTATGCAGTACTCTGAGACGGTGGAAGAGGGGCGAACCTCTAGAAAATTGGGAGGCTCATAAGGCAGCAATTCAAGCAATTATAAAGCTACCCTCAGGCGAGCTTGTTACAGGTATCATTACTTGTTGATGCATTTTTTCACGACCCTTATCTACTAGTTTAAGTCATGCTTCTTAGGAAGCTTTAAATTCATGGTGTTCTGAGGAGCATGCGTGAGTTCCCATTTCATTACATGAAAACTACTTATTCTTCTGATACTACTGAACTGTTCTGGGACTGAAGGTAGTAATTTTAACTTATCTTCTGACATGTTCTAGGTTCAAGTGACACAACTTTAAAACTTTGGAGGGGAAAAACTTGTTTACACACTTTTACTGGACATACAGGTTTGATTTTCTGTCTTCAGGCCAATTATAGTTTTTATTTTGAGAAATTTTTCTCAATATTTTTCACCTAATTCATAGCAAATCCATGGGTGCGGAGGCCTAGTCCAGGACATACTATTAGTGAGGACTAGCAGAATTTGATTTCAAATTTATCTTGTGATTTAGTGGTTGAATTGATATTTTTTTAAATTTCTATTAGACAATGACATTGGAGCAATGAATTACATTATTAAAATGGTGCGTTGTCTTCTAATTTAATTGGTGTCCTTCAATTTAAAGAAGGCCAAAGTGGGTCTAGTGATTGTGTTACCTTAGCAGAACACGGTTTAGCCTTCATGTCAAGGAACTCTTTAACTAAAAAGTTTAAGTTGTTAAAGGATTTTATCAATATCACTAGCATGTCCCCTTACATGAATGCTCATTGGACTTCAAGGTTGGACTGAACGCATGCTCACTGTACCTCGTGTTGAACTTTAATTTAGAAGAATGCATTAGTAAGAACTGAACCCCTTATCACTTGGTCTTAAAGACGTTGATACCATGTTAAGGACTGCCTCAAGTGAAAAGCTTAAGCTATTAAGCAAAGACTCCAGATTGTTTTGATCTAAACCTTAACGATTCATATCTAGATATGTCTTTCTATACTGTTGTAGAGTCTTGACCATGTTTTTGTTCCTTTGTCTTAATATAAAGTAATATGACTTCAGTCCAAAGAAGAAAATAAAAGTAATATGACTTTTTATCTAAGAAAAATATAAAGCAATATGACTCTGCAAATGCTTATGCTCTTTGATATGTGTTCAGATACAGTTCGAGGCTTGGCTGTGATGGCTGATCTTGGAATTATTTCTGCATCACATGATGGGTGGGTTCACTTCTGCAGGAACTCTTGTATTTATGTTGAATATTTAGCTCTTTATAGGAATATATATTATATGCTGTTGTGCCTATAGCACAGCATTTTAAAAAATTTTAATTTTATTAGATTTTCTTTCGTACAGATCTCTTAGATTGTGGGCAGTAACTGGTGAAGTGCTAATGGAGATGGTTGGTCATACTGCAATTATTTATTCTGTTGATTCACATGCATCAGGACTTATTGTCAGTGGTAGTGAAGATCATCATGCAAAAATATGGAAAGGTAATTGCGTGTGCTTCTTGTTTCTTTTCATAGAGATAATGTGTCTCTTGGAATCTTTCCTGCAGGTACTGCCTGATTAATACTGAATACTTATGAGTTTTTCATGGCTCTGGTTTAATGTATGTGGTGAGCTATATATTTGATCTTGGAGGTCTATCTCCATAAACACTATATGGCATGTGCTCATGGCCAGTTAACTTTCTATTGAAGGAAATTGCCTGACACCCTTCTCTCTTTGGTTGGCTGTGACTTTCACCACAAACTTATTCAGTTGTAATCTTATTTAATTTATTCCTTTCTTCTAAGCTTGGTGAAAATAGCCTTTAATATCGGAACATATTTATTCTTTTGGAGTTTTATATTTCTATTTTCATTGTTTAAAGTTTCTGAGATGGTTGCATGACTTTTAAGCTGCTTGATTCTTGGATTTTGGTTTTAATTGCAGAATATGTTGCTTGATTCTTGGATTTTGCTGACTGCTTTTCCTTCTCTTAAAATGATTCAGATGGCGTTTGTGTTCAGAGCATAGAACATCCTGGTTGTGTTTGGGATGCAAAATTTCTGGAAAATGGGGATATTGTGACAGCATGTTCTGATGGAGTTGTACGCATTTGGACTGTACATCAAGAAAATGTTGCTGACTCACTAGAGCTTGATTTATACACTTCAGAACTTTCTCAATACAAGTCTAGTAGGTATAGTTATTTATCAGATGTCCAAATCTGGTTTTACTGATATTTACCTCTGAGACTAGTTTGCCCTTGCCAACATTAACATAGTTATGTGTGCATGTAGTTACCTGGCACATGATCTGCCCGTTTGGCTGCTGATATTTTAAATCTCTGAATTATGAAGTTCTTCTGTCCTTTGCAAATACATTGGGAACTTCTATTGATAATGGCATACTTGGATATACTTTGTGTGGCAATCACCCATTTTTCTTTCGTTTAAGTGTGGCCATGACTCATTAACTGAGCCTCATCTGTTTACTTTTGCTAGAAAGAGGGTTGGAGGACTGAAATTGGACGAGTTACCAGGTTTGGAGGCATTAAAGATCCCAGGTCTGGTTTTAGTTGTTTTCGTTTTTTAAGTCTTTCAACATCCTCTTGCCCTCCTTTTCCTCCATTTTTATGTGTACAGAACTACAAATACAATTTGTAAGTGGCAGCTAATTGAATAGGTTTTTCTTCTACAGACCACATACCATACTCAGTTTTCAATATCCTTTTGGATGGTGGAGACCAAGCTTGTAACATAAATTGTAGCATCTAATTATCTAATAATTTTATAAATTTGACAGTCTTGTAGATACTTGGTGTTAAGACTCTAGTAATGCCTTGATTCTATAATTTAATTCTGATAAAAGAAGAAATTATATCAAGAAGGAGAAGAGATGCCAATGAGAAAGATAAGATATTCTTCTGAGAAAGATAAGATAAACGATATATATTTTTTATTCTGTCATTTAAATTTTGCTAAACATAATGTGTGACTATGGCATTGTTCTTTTTCTTAAAAAATTATATCGGTAGTTTCTTACACAATCCAGGGGCTTAATGTTTGTCCTTTTTCATCCCTTTTGATTATTATGTTCTAATAATCTTCTGATTCTAAACAGGAACTAGCGATGGGCAGACAAAAGTAGTCAGAGAGGGGGATAATGGGGTAGCTTATGCATGGAACATGAGGGAACAGAAGTGGGACAAAGTATTTCCATCACTTATAATGCTTGTACTTTAGTTTTTAGCTTCCTGGTTCTCTTACCATGTGATTCCTATGTACTGTTTATCTCAATATTTCCATTCTCTCTTTCTTGTATCATGAAGTGGTCACCTTGGTGTGATTAGCTTTTGGAGGTTTGCACTCTGTAATGTATTTGGTTGACTCGCATGCTATATAGTAGCTATTACATCCAAATTCTATGATGGAATTACTCACCTAGCTACATTGATAGAACCTCAAATTAGAAAGTCTGGAAGGAATGAAGACAAATTTATGGCAAGGCTTAAAAGTAGGAAGAAAAGTGTGTGCATGATAACATTTTCATAGTTTCAAGAGTTTAGGAGAGAAGTAGATGGATTGAAGTGTACTTAAGCTGAAATAGAAAAGAAATAAATTTAGCTTTTATATGTAATATTTCACCTAACCAGTGGGATGCTTTGGCCCCTAAGAAATTACAAGTTGCAGTGCCAAATAGAATTGACACTGCAAGGTTTCTTTATGGGTTTTTGTTGGAAATCACATTTGACGTGAGATTATCCTCTGGCTTTAATGCCTTTGTTTCCTTATGTTTGTTGGTTAATGGCCATGATTCTTGGGCGTTTAGTGCACACATTCCTTACAGGAATCACGTGGGTTTTTTCTTGGTTAATAGGCTGAAGTCACATGTTGTTTTTCCCATAAATAGTTTCCTACTTTACCAATCTTTATTTTTTAAGGCTAAATTATACATGATTCTCTAGAATTTTGGGTTATGTGCAGATAACCTTATCTCCCTGACTTTTAAAACTTGATAAGAAACCCTCCTAAACTTTTAAATTTATGCAAATAACTCCCTTGCAGTTAATTTGCCCGTTATTTCACAAATGGAATGTAACATAGGGTTTATTTGCACATGACTTAGGCTTTGTTTAGAATGAGGAGAACATAGGAGAAGGGGAAAACTAGGAGGAAAATAAGGAAGAACTTAGATATGGGGGTGTCTTAGTTCCCCCCTTGTTGTCTCCCCTAATTTTCCTCTTCCCTCCTTTTCCCCTCATCCAAATAGAGGGTTAAAGTTTATGGAAGTTATTTGCATATAACTTGAAGTTTAAAGGGGTATATAGTCATGAAATATTATGCTCAGTTAATGAAATGACAGAATAATTAACGTGGGGGTTATCTGCACAAATTTGGAAGTTTAGGGGGACTTTTATTATGTTTTAAAGGCGTGAGGTTATCTGCACGGTGCTCAAATTTAGGAAAGTTTTGTGTAATCTAGCCTTTTTAATACTCATGTTTGCTTCCTTTAGAGGATGCTGGACTTAACCTTCTGTGGTCTATATTCTCCTATAAACTGCAACCATTGTATCTGAAATAAAATAAGATATTTCGGAGTGAAATTCTTTAGTTTTTATTAACATATAATTTTTCCTACAGATTGGTGAAGTGGTTGATGGACCAGACAATGCAAGTCGTCCTATCCTTGATGGTGTTCATTATGACTATGGTCAGTGTCCTATTTGTTTTCCTTGCACATTGGTTGAGGGTTACCTTCTTCACACTCCTGTCTTAGAATTTTTACATCTCGCTCCTCAGTGTTTGATGTGGATATTGGAGATGGTCTTCCTATCCGTAAGCTGCCACACAACCGATCAGGTGCATGTTTTTCCTGTTCATCATGGGATTTTCACTTAATGTGAATGTTAGTCTTTTGATTGATTATTTAGATATTTGACTCATGTGAGAGCAAGTTGCAGAGATTCTGTTTGTTTGATCTCTAAAGTCTTTCTGTCTAGAACAGGATAATGAATAACCCTTTGGCTTTTAGAATATCAATAAAACCATATTATTTTTTTTTTATGCATATTATAATTGTTTTTCTATGTTGTATTAGAGAGTTTTATTGTTGTTCCAGTAAGTTTTAAGTAGTCTGAAATGTGATCTATAGAGGCAAGTTGACCAACAACTGATATGCTTGGTTACTTTAGTCTCTTAGAAGGAAAAAATGCGTCTCTAAGCATATGTATGGGTGTGTAATTAAAGGGGAAAGAGGGAGGGAAAAGGAGAAAGGAGGATTTGAGGAGGGGGCAGAAAAAAAAAACAGAGAGAGAATAGAGGGAGAAGTAAATGGCAAAATATTCAATCAATTATTCAATAGGCAAAAGTCTGACATCAAAATAACCATAGGGCTATTTATAGAGCCCCAAGTACAATTATTATTTAAATTAATAATGTTTGAAACTACTTTAAACCTAGGTGTGATAAAACCTAATTCAAGTTAAATTAAATCTCAAAAATAACCTGGATATCTTAATTTAAATAAAAGCAAAGAATTCTCATAAAAATAAAACCCTAGTTATGTTTCCCATCAGTAAGATACCAACAGAGAGGGTAGTTCTCTCCTCAATCCTAAAGAAACAAGGAGGTATAAACCGTACAGTAGTATCCAAGTAATTCTCTTTGGTTTGGTCATACTTATGCTCTGGAAGTCTGAAGTACGAAAAACTTAATTTGTATCCTTTTTTTTGGTTTGTAATGTTTAGGTAGGATAACATCCTCTGTTACAGTGGTTCATTCTCTGTGACTTAGAGCTGGGCTTCCAACCATTAAGTCTTATCAGCTTCTTTGGAGCCCGTTTCCTCTTTCAAGTTTTTTTTTTCTTGTTTGTCTTGTATATTTAAAGTTGGATGCAAACAATCAAACCTTTTAGTTGATGTGACCCTTGATTTGTACTCTGCATTGGATTCTATTTTGTTGGCTTAATATAAGTAATTTATGTGAATTACAATTTGGTAATTAGTAATGAATTTTTTATTTCACTAGATAATCCATATGATGCTGCTGACAAATGGCTGCTCAAAGAGAATCTTCCTCTGTCCTTCCGAGAGCAAATTGTGCAGTTCATACTTCAAAATACTGGACAAAAGGATATTACTTTTGATGCATCATTTGGTGATCCCTATACTGGCTGTAAGTAATATCTCTGATAAATGTTGACGGTTATGAAGATCGAATCCTGTAGTGTAACTTGTTTACCTGACTGTTGATATCTTGTATTCTGTTTTAGCCAGTGCTTACATACCTGGACAACCTTCATACTCAGGTAAAAGAATTCACCTAATTCAAAGCCCATAATCAATTTTATCTTGAACGACTACTATGGTGCCTGTGCTGCACAACTCAGTTCTCAATTAATTTTTTGCATCTTGCTTTTGTGGCAGCTGTTTCTGCAAAACCTACTTTCAAGCATATCCCTAAGGTTTGTTTTCTTACAATTTACCATAGTAGCTACTGTTGCTTTTGGTCTTAAACACATAATTTTGTGTGTTGTACAGTAGCATATTGAGAAAGTAGTTTGTGATTTTTACACTCTGCTATATCTGGAATCTGTCTTTATGTGTCAAAAAATTCTTGGCTTCACTACATTTCTAATATGACTCTGGGTAAAGCTCATTGATGAAAAGGAAGGACTCCGACAGATGTTACGTAATGGGGCCTTTGTTTAATTTACTCTAAACTTGTCTCAAGTTCATGCTAGATGATGGAGCACTGCTCAGGAATTTTCTCTGATGCATCACTTGTGCATTCTCTATCATCTGAAGTTCATAATGTTAACATTACGTTATAATTATCTTATTATGAGAAGAATAAGATGAAGACAAACATTCAGACGGTTATCATCTTTATAAATAGTAGCTCTATATTCTGGTATTTTTTTATCCAATTATAATTAAAATGTGAACTGTGATAAAGTAGCAAGTCTCTTTGCAAAATTTGCTTGGATCATATGATATTGTATCACTTTTAGTTATTGTTATTTTATTTCAAAGACTGGATTTGATCCTACAACATATGTTGCTAATCTGATTATGGATCTCACTTTTTCTCCTCTTCAAGCTAATTGTTGTAATTTGATAGCTCATGTCTGGTACTTGTTTTTGTTGTCAGAAAGGGGTGCTTGTTTTTGATACAGCTCAGTTTGATGGGATCCTTAAAAAGATTACTGAATTCAACAATTGTTTACTCTCCGACCAGGTAGGCTCCAGGATTAGAAAGTCCAAAATTTTCCCCCAGTTATTTATTTGCTGCATAATGGAGAAAATGTTTTGCCACTAGAAGGATCTTTAGCATATCACAGATATGAAGCCACCTGCTAGTGTTAAGAATTTCAGAAAACGTGCTCACTTCATTTTTAATTTATTCACGGTCTTTTGAAAATTCTGGATTATAGCTACTAGGAATAGTCAACTATTTTGGTCATCTTTGGAACTGGAAATATAATATTCAAGTTGAGCACTCTATTTAATATTGTTTGAGACAAGAATACGGTATGAAAGATCAATAAACCTGAATATTTTAGCATGCATACTTGAATTTCATTACTTCTTATTATTACTGTTGTAATTCTATACTGAGTGTACGAATTTCCTGATTAATGTTGTTCCTATGTCAATCTCATACAGGAACAGCAGAAATTGGCTTTGATTGAGCTTGATGTTTCCAGGCTAGGAGCTATTGTTAACATTCTAAAAGATACTTCGCATTATCATTCTAGTACGTTTGCAGAGGCTGATATAGCCTTGTTACTGAAGTTGCTTAGGTCGTGGCCAATTGCTCTTATATTTCCTGGTGAGGTGGTTTAATTTCTGAAATCGTCTCCTCTGTTGTTCCATTTCATTGAACTTTATGAAAACAGATTTGCTAACTTCTTTTTTGTGCTTTATCTATGCAGTTATCGATATTATAAGGATGATAGTTCTTCACCCTGACGGGGCTACACTACTTTTAAAGCACCTGGAAGCTGAAAATGGTTTGTGTATTAACACCCCCCCCCCCTTTTTACTTTACATTATAATAATTTTTGGTTTAATTCATCTCTGCCATGTCGAGAATACATTACTACTCATAATTGCTTATAAGGCACAAACCAATTGTACTGCCATATTATTTGTGGTTTATGATTATTTCTCTTTTTTTGTTTGGGGGGAGGGGGGGGGGGTGGTGGGAGCCTCCTTAATTTTATACCATCTTTTTTTCCCTATTCCTTTCTGTAGAGGTGGAATCTTTGTTAACTTTCTTCTCTTTTATATCTAGATATACTAGTGGAATTAATTAAGAAAGTCACAACAAATCCAACAATTTCTGCAAATCTGTTGACCAGTGTTCGAGCTGTGACGAATCTTTTCAAGAATTCATCCTACCACAACTGGTTGCAAAAACATCGGAGCAAGGTTAGCATCCCTTTCTTGCAGTTGTTTTATGATTCAATTAAAGGACTTGATAAGAATTACTTGGAAGACCAAGGTTAATATAGAAAATTCCTTTGGGTCGGTTAACTTGTTTTTGCTTGGCACTCCGTGCATTCTGTAATATAGTTCAATGAAAAAGCTGCATATGCTTCTATCTTGTCTGGTTGATATGGAGCTGTCTTATTCTTCTTTTTTTTTTAGTAAAAAGAATCATTCCAAAGGAATGCTATCATTTTGTTTTTTATTTTTTTCTGTTCGTTGTGATGAGGATACCTTAGTTCATTATTTGTACTAACGGTGCATGATGGTTGCAGATTCTTGATGCTTTCTCATGTTGCCGTTCATCCACAAATAAAAATTTGCAATTGTCCTACTCTACCTTGATACTCAAGTTAGTATTTTCTTGACTACTAGTCATTGAACATAATTGCATGGAAATAAAACCGATAATTAATTATTGGTCCAGTATATGATATGCTCTTTAGCTCACTTATTCTAACTTGAATATCTCTTAATTACATTTTTTTAGTATAATTGACTGCTTCCACACCCATGGCACGAAATAGGACTGGCAGACTGAGTTGCTGCTCTGACATAGCAGTCATGGTGGCTACCATTGATAACATAGGCTTTAAGAATTGCAATATGAAGGATCAATGGTGTTTATAAGCTTGTGCTAACCTTTAATTTTCATTTGACCATTACAGTTATGCAGTCCTGTTGATCGAAATGAAAGATCTTGACGGTCAATCACAAGTTTTATCTGCATCACTTGAGGTATGCCTCGCACTGTTACCTGGGGCAGGTACTCAAATAGAGGAAGAATTGGGACAGGGGAAACGTCTAGTTTTTGTGCATTTTTAGATTATCTAAACTATCCGAATGACCAATTTCAGATAATGTTATTTCTTATTATTGGGACTAGAGTTACTAGTATATTTACTGATATGCTACTTTTCCCAGATTGTAGAAGATGAAAATGTTGATGTTGATTCCAAATTCCGTGCTTTTGTTGCTGTTGGATCACTGGTAAATTTAATTTTGTATGTTTTTCATTTGACCGTCTGGTAGATGCAAAATGTTCGGAGTATGGAAGACCTTGGTTTTGATACACTGGAGTTACTTGAATAAGTGTGTCCTATGTACTATGGTGTGTCAATGAGAATAATGATTTATACGTTCTAAAATTTATGAATTGTGTCTTGGTTCAGTTACTTTATAGATATTGATATTTATATTTGAAACTTCCTTCTCAACAAAATTAATGAGAAAATGAATTGCTTGACAAGTTGCAACTGCTGGGGGACGGATGCTTTATTTTTTCCTTTAGAATCAAAATTTGCTTTGAAGCATTCTACCTGCACTTTAACTTGTTCCTAACTCGAACGTTTTATCGTCAAATTCTTTTAAACAGATGCTTGAGGGTCTTGTAAAGAAAATAGCACTGGATTTTGATGTTTTGAACATTGCAAAAGCAGCTGAGAATTCTAAGGAAATCAAAATTGCTGAAGTGGGAGCTGACATCGAGCTGTTAACGAAGAATGGCTGATTCTATTTTCAAGGGTGACCAACCTCTTTTCTCCCCCAAACTGAATGAAGTTAAAGTTCAATTGATTGCAATTCTTATATTCGTTTTATGTATTCATTTAATTTCATTCTCCTCCTGTCCTTTTCTTTTGATACTTCTACTCTCTGGAACCATACTAATATCATCAGAAGTATCAAAATTGCTCGGATTTCTAAAATATGGAATTACATTAGAATCATTAATCTTTTAATGCCTTCCTTTCAACCCTTGTGGGAAGCCTTGGTTGCTAAAGACATCGGAGCTGCTGTTTGGTACATGGGAAATTTAATTTCCCAAGTGCGTTAAGACTTATTTGTGACATGTTCTTTTTCCTTTTTGTTTTTCTCCATAACACGTTTGAATATAATAAATATGAAAGTTTGTATGTCCTATATATTGTGGGGACGATAGGTTTATATATATATATGTCAAACTTAGATTGTTTTATCCATAATTTTCTAAGTACTTAGAAATTAAAATTAACAACCCACACAAACCCCCCCCCCCAGGCGGGGCCCCGGGCGAATGCACCAAAACCCGGTTGAATTCATCATCTGTGATGTAAATTTCTCCTTATTTATTTACTTTTTCAGGTTTCTTGTATTCAGGGGCTTTCACAGATGTTCAGCTGGCAATATAGGAGACTAGGACCGAAGGTTATGGCTGATGATTATTGTGGGATGTTTTTGAAGACACTCGTAGCAGCCACGTGCCAAATGCCAGGGGGTTGCATTGGAGGCCCGTAGGTTACATTTTGCAATTAAAAGCGGACTCCAATGAGAGATTTGTTTTTTGTAAAAAAAAAAAGAATTGCTCTGAATTTGAATTAGACTCCCCAAGTTCCTTACAGTGGTCAACATATTTGTTACTAAGACGGGAGTAAATCCATTCATGTGTTACGTTCTCCCTGGCTCTTTTAGAAGTATGGTTGTCAAACTCGTGGATTTCTTCTACCCACAGAAATTTGATTCAACTCGCTCATAAACTTGGACATGATATAAACTCAATCAAACTCGTTTGAAACACAGTTAAATTTGGTTGATTTGTCGGTTAAAGATAAAGTTAGCACTGCATTTAGGCTGGCATTTTGCCAACATAAAATGCGAATCCAAACACTCATTACTAAGATTTTAAGAGAAAAGTTTGATTCAATAAATTAGGGAAAAATTAGTCCTGTAGACTTTAAAATTTCTTAAGCCACTCCTCATTCTTTTCATTGTTGGCTTCCTTAGTCCCTCTATTTAAGAAAATAGAGTATTCATCCCTAATCAGGTGTTAAAAATTGCTAAGTTGGCTACCTGATGCTGATGTGGCAAGTGATAAAGCCAATATAGTAGTCTAATAATCTATGCTGGACCAAGTTGGATTAATAGAGCTAACTCTGCAAAAAATGAGGAGGGATTTAAAAATTTTTAGAAGTGTGGGAACTGATTTCAAAATCATGTGAAACTACATAACCAAAAGATTAATTTTCCCATATATTATTATTTTATTTGATATCTTCTCACGAGGACACTTATTAGTCAGTGACGTGGTAGGAAAATTTTATACAAAAATGCCGACCCAACAAAGCTTATACTAGACATAAAAAAGAAGAGCCACAAGCCACTACATGAAATATATTCTTAATAAATAAAGACTCACGGCCCACTGCATATATCATGGGTTATCAAAACATCAATCTCCCTGGGAGGATTATGAAAACGATGATGACCTAATCCCAAACGGAGGGCATAACCAGCTAAAAAAAAAAAAAATAGTCATTAGAAGTAAAATGTGACTGATGTCACCTCGACCGTCTAATTTTGGTGAAGAAGTTCTTTCATTCCCTTGACAATATTCCTGACATGCCATTCTTCCTTTGTTCAATTGCTTTTTATTATTTATTTTCTTTTGTTTTTGTCTTGCTTGTTTTTAACTCAGGAGAAGGTTAAAAATGCAATGTATCTTATCACACGAGTGGAACTCAATATTCCAGTTCCCGCTCCTCCCGGATCTCAGATCTGAGCCGGTGATACTGATGAGCACCACCATCTCTCCAAATGCGGTTGAGGGCTTCAACTGAATCAGTGTACAAAACAAATAATAAAAACACCCATTAAATGTGTTTTAAATAAAATAAAATTTACTTTTGAGTTTTCTCTGTCTTTACCTATATTTCACAGATATTGCACGAGATCCATTATTGGAGGGTTAGAGGCTTAGAGCGTGAAGCATAAGTTAAAAAAAAGAGAGGATTGTTTGCAATTTTGGGTTTGAGAACAAAACAAATGAAGGAGAGGGAAAAAGGGAAAGGGCCAAAAGTTTGATGATAATAAGAGGACAAGTGCAAAGATGGGACCACAGTAATTATTTTTTATCCTTCAGTTTGTTTTCTTTATACATGTGAGCTGTGGTGAATATATAAGATAAAAATGTATTATTTGATCCATTAATTTTATTTAAATAGAGACATGGTTCTGTGTTTTTATAATACTAAAACATAAATAATATATCAATATTATTATAAAATATAAAATTGATAACAACTCAATCACCAATCATTTATAAACTGCGAGCATCACAATGGTAACTAAGCCATAACAATTTCTTGGTAAGGGTCTGTTTGGTACTCTTAATGCATGGAATTGGGACACCTATTCATTTTACGGGGTTATTTTTTTTTTTGGGGGGTAAGCTTATGTGGTTACACTACACACAATCCTTTATTACTTTCTTCACGATGGCGAAAGGCCCAAACTTGTTTCTTTTGAGATTGGAACAAATTTGATCAGCGTATCAAACTATTTGCCAAAAAATGGAAGGGTAGCAGAGAATCATACAATCGGAAATAAAGTTTAGCATGGGGAAGGGATTATAAAAAGGTGGTTTTTTATGAGTGTCTTGTTCTTATCGACCATGTATGTGTGTCTGTTGCCTGCAAGATTGAATCACTCATTGAAATTTCAGTTAAACATTACCTGGCATACTATTATCGCAATTTTCAAGTAATCTACAAATCTCGATTGAATTTTGTGTCATTAATGATGGATTCGAATTTGTATGGAACAAACAATATCATTACATTTTGTTGAAGAATGATAATAATTAAGATAGTAATTTTATTAATTTAAAGGAGAAATCGACGGCATGACAAATAATTTTACTGTTATATATTATATTTTAATTATCTAATTACATATTTTAAATTTTTAATAGTTTTTTTTATTAATTAATAGAAATGAACTTGTATGAATTTACTATGTGCGAACTTAACTATCTTAATTATAATCATCATCCTGTGCCTAGCAAGTGGTTTAAGTTCAACTAGCTAGTCATCACAAAGACAAGAGAGTAGAAAATGAGTGGATGTTTTTGGTTCTTTGCATTTTTGGGTTTCAGAATAAATGAAAGAGACCGAAAGAGAAAGGGGAAGGGCCACAAGTTTGATAAGGCACGTACGTGATGACTCAAGATATATATATATATATATATATAGTGGTACCATTCATATTTATACAATGCTTTTATTGCTTTGCAGGCAAATCTGAATGCCATGTGAAGCGTTATGATATGCTGCAGTTTGTTAAACTTTTTGCAGTCTGCAAAGATGCTTTCAAACACTGATGAGTAGGTCTGTGATAAACAGCAGTAATGTGCAAAATTAACCCTTTGCAATTAGTTAATATAGGGTTTCTCTGTTCATTATTTCATTATTGGTTTTAAACCAATGTTATCATGCATTCCTTTATTTGTACAAAGTCATACCATATAACTTTGTACTACCTGCATGAATCTTCGTGTTTCACACGCATACACACATATAATACAAGGGAGATCAACCTTCAAAGAAGAAACAATTGCGCAAGATAAGAAAAAAGTTGAATAACCTAACCTACCTGTAGTCCACCACAAATATATCATGTAAGAGATATAAATAGAATGCCTTAAAATCAAAATATATCTAGCCTTATTAAGTAATTAGTTTATGCTTGATATATAAAAAAAAAAATTAAAAAGAGAAATGATCCTTCAAGATAGGGATGAGATGGGTTAACATGAGAGTGCCCAGGTTGTCGTAACCAGACTTAGGGCCCCCTTTACTGCTGAAGGATCGATCATTTATCAAGATTCTTTATTACAATGTCACAATTAATAGTTTGAAGCTATATATCTTGTACTAACCAAGCTTATTAAAAACTCGCTTTCGTTTTATGAACAAGATATGTTGCACTTATAAACATGTCTATCTACTTCAACTTTATATATCTTGCCACATATATTAATCTATTTCACTCTAAACTTTTTGTGAAAACTAACTTTTATTTTACTCAGTTTTTTAGATAAAGCTTGTGAATTAGATGCTACAGATAAAATATTACAAGATGGTCCCACGACCCTTATTATGTCCAGAGAAGGTAGGAGCTGAGCTTTGGTCCGGAGAAGGTAGCAAGTACTTAAGGGAACCACGCAGCTTTCAGATATTTGAAGTACGATTTGCTCCCACTTTGTCAATAAAAGGACAATTTGCTCCCAGTTGTTTAAATGCAACAAGGCAAATGAGAAGACGATTTGAGCCAGAAACTAATTGCGATGGTCCCCACCACTCTTTTAATATCACAAAACAGAAGAAAAAAAATGCAGAAATGGAAAAATAAAATCTAAAGTATGTTAGTGTGTGTCTATATATACACATGAAAAGAGTGACTGAGAGTCAGAGAGACCCTTAGAGTCCATATGGCGAATAGAAGAATTTTCTTCAATATTACTCTCTCATGGTAACTCTTTTCTTCTTGAGATGGACTCAGCAGATACGGTCCCCAATCTCAAGGAGAGAATACAAGAAAGGATAATAGCTCCGCCACCAGGTTATGAACTTGTCTTGGAGGTTGGTGGTCATGTACTGTTGAACGAGTATCACATATTACAAAGTTATCAGCAAGGTCTTATTCATGAATCCCCTGATTCTTTCTGTCAGGAATGATACTGTATCACTTTTTTGAGCTGTAACCGGATGAGGATGAGGACGGCCATGAATCTCTTGATTCTTTCTTTCAGGTGTGATATAGTGTCACTCTTTTTAGCTGTAACCGGATGAGGACGGCCCAGCTCTGTCTTACATTCAGCCACAGTTCTTCCGGAGGAACTTCAAATGCTGGCAATATTGATCTAATGACTGGCAGCCATCTCAGTAACATATACACACACACACATAAAGGGGGAGTCAGAGTCAAAGAGACCCTTGGAGTCCATATGGCCAATAGAAGAATTGTCTTCAATATTACTTTCTCTCATGGCAACTCTTTTCTTCTTGAGATGGACCCAGCAGATACGGTCTTCAATCTCAAGGAAAGAATTCAAGAAAGGGTAATAGAACCGGCACCGGATTATGAACTTGTCTTGGAGGTTGGTGGTCAAGAACTGTTGAACGAGGATCACATATTAGAAGGTTATCAACAGGGTCCTGGTGTTACTGAGATTACTGCCAATTATAGATCAATATTGCCAGCATTTGAAGTTCCTCCGGATGAACTCTGGCTAAATATAAGATCCGGGACAGAGCTGGAACATCCTTATCTGGTTATGTTTAAAAAAGTGATACTATAACACACCTGAAAGAAAGAATCAGGGGTTTCATGAGTAGGCCTTCTTCTAATCATATACTACTGCCGAAAGTTTCCAGTGTGAAGTTATCTGATGATCAGTTGACATTGGAGGGATGTCAAATCCCTAGTTTTTCTGATGTTGTGGCCACTTTTACACCATAGATTCCGGTTGCCTTGGGTGGGGATGGTAAAGGACGAGCCAGAGGTGGAGGACACCATTGAAGGAGTGGGGCAAGAAGGCTGAGGACTATAGGAGCAGGTAAATCTTTAAATTTCTTAATTCTCTAATCCCAATCTAGATGTTTCTTCTATCATCTTTGTTCTTTTTCCTTGTTCTGAATTTTGAATATGTTGTGTTTCATTCTTGCTGTGTTTTTAAATTTCTCCATTAATCTCTTGGCTATTCTTTCTATGGGTGCTATCTCAGAATTAAGGTCAGAAGGTGCTGGTAGCAATGGCTTTCGTGATGCTGTGTGGCTGTTAATGTGGAGAAAATGGGTGTTGATTGTGTCTTGTTATTTCGTTTGGACTGTTTAGTTGTTTTCTCTGGTTTTCACTTGTTTTTTCCTATGATGGACTATGTTTGGTTTTCTTTAATCTGGTAATAAAAAAAACTTCTGGCAAAAAAAAAAAAGTGTAAATTGTCCTTCTCACGGCCCATAACATGTCCATGCTAGATGCTAAGAAAAAAAATGCATGAGAATGGAATCATTCCCACGAAGTCAATCCTCTAACACGGTATTGCACAGATTAGAAATAGATTTTAAAACATTATTTGTAATTAAATAATTGTGTCCTTGTAATTGTGAGTGTGCGGCATCTTTGCTCCTGGGGAAATTATCCATTACACACCAAGCAAGTCTGTTAGACCTTTTTCTTATTATTATTATTTTGGTTTGAAATTTATTAGGCTTTTTTATAATTGTCTTGGCATCAAATTAGATAAATCGGTGCAAAAAAATCTGCACTGAAAAAGAATTTTAACAAGTTGGCATAGTAGTTTGCGTGCCTCCCAAACACATAGAAAAGTCACTAAAATAATTATATATATATATATATATTGATTGCCAAAAACTATTTGTTATAGTGTTAAGTCACTAAACTAATTTATCAAAATATTTATATATTTTCTTACCCTTCTGAACAAAGCTTTATAAATTATTTAGAAAGCTGCAGCGTGATAAGGGAAATGTGTGCGTAGCAATAAAATATATTTTTAAAGTTAAATATAAGCAATTTTGGGAAAGCAAATCGAGGGATTGGTGCAGCAAATATAGAAGTAATTTCATTGTTCCTGTTCTTCAGTTTTCTCAAATTGGTGATGTAATACTATAATTGAAGCTTCAAGTCATTAGTTCACTTGATTGAAATTATCTTCCATTTGTAAAGTTGTAATGGGCAGACAAATGCACAATTATGTCTTTCTTGTCGGTTCAAGTTTGAAGTAATTTGGATTGTAAATGATAAATTAAAATTTTGTAGTAATATATAATAAAGTGAAATATAAATATAGTAAAAGGAAAGCTATAAAATCCGTATAAATTAATCCTAGTTGATTATACTAAGGAGAAATTTCAAGTTATTAATTTATAATAATAAACATTGTATTCTATATATCAATGATCATCTATACATGAGGGAGATCAACCTTGAAGATGCAGTTGCGCAAGATTAAAAAAAAAAAAGGGTAACCTACTCCACCATAAATATATCGTGTAAGAGATACAAATAGAATGCCTTAATCAAACACCAGCCTTGTTAGCTTTTAAGAAGAATGCATAAACATCTCCTAACAAGAAAACCACGCACAAAGAATGCGCTTACAAATATAAATATCAATGGTCTTCACTGGTTGGTTCAAAAATAAAAATAATAGCCATTTCACTATTAACCATGGATGTAAGTGACCAAAGCAAGCGCGCACACACACACAGATAGATGGATATATTATATATATATACTCCTAACGGTCTACGTAGATAGTTAACTAAAATGTAATCATTTTTCTCACAGCTATATATTGCCAGTGTGGACATACATAAATATACATTTATATATGCGCGTATACATAATTTAAAATTTTATTGTTCAACATGCATTAATTAAAAAAATAATTAAATAGCTCAGGAATATCTTGGTACTCCAAAAATAACAATAAAGTAATAGTAAAAATAATCAATCAATATACATGCATATAATAAATTTACAGAAATATGCACATTTAACTTAATTAAAATAATTTTGTAAAATTTATTCTCAAAATACTTTTCTTCTTATGAAATAAAGTAGAATAAAAAATTAAAATTATTTTTTTAATTTTTTCTCTTAAATATTGTGCATTTTTCAATAAAAAAATACTTTCAAAAATTAAAAAAATAGAAGCAAAAATGGTAAGATTAAGAAAGTGGAATTAAATTGTCTTTTAGAGATTAAAGCACACAAATCAAATTTAAAAACTGTCTTGTTTTTAGAAGATAAATTATTTCTATTGTCTTAAACTTTTAACGAAAAAAAAATTCATTAATATATAGACACCAACCTGATCACATGAAGTTTCTCCCTTCGAATGATGTAGATTTTGATCCTTAATAAATAATCGATAGGCCCTAGACTCTCAATTTAAGTTAAATTTACCTTTGTAAATAAATAATTTTTCTCTTACTTTTTTCTTATTTCATGTTCTTTTTATTGTTGCATGTGAATGGTATAAGGTAATCAAAATAATTTTAAAACTATATTAATTTGTGCAACTAATTTAAAATGACTGTTCTTACGAAAAGGTGTTGTGGCGTCAAAAATTGGTAGCCCTTGTCATAAAGATATCAATTTAATAACTAAGTGAAACTACTATAAGATAGGTTGGATCACAAAGGAAGAACGAGTGGAAATGATTAAGAAAGTTTAAAGAATATTTATTTAAAAATGCAATGAATTCTATAGTAAATGCAATGTAAATTTGTGGATGCAATGGAGGTTTTTGGTTTTATGAAACTTTTAAAAGAAATGGAATCAAAATAAATAAAGGAAGAACAATGTAAAACCTTAAAAAAAAGCAAGAAAAGTTGTAGAAAAAATATAGATGAATGGAATAAAATGAAGCTTGATTCAAGTTAGAGTTAGGTGAGAGGTGCATCATAAGAACAAATATGTTTTACCCAAGAGAATCACTCAAAAGATAGCATGAATTAATCACAAGTTGATTCCAATTCATTATCCTTTAGATGACACTTGAACAAATTCAATTGATACTAAATTCTTAACCAAGCATGTGACTAAGGGTTAGGATTGCAACATGGAAACACCTTCCCCAATTTTCACAGACCATCATTTCCAATTAATTTTAAAAGGTTTTCTAAGAATTTTCCTTAAAATACACCTTCCCCACTTTTTGGCGATCATCATTTACAATTTTAAAAGTTTTTTCAACATTTTTTCTTAAAATTTTGGTCACAGCTCCTTTTAATTTGGTTTTCATTTTGAAATTCAATTTCTCCTTTTTTTTTCTTTATTTTCACATTATTTAATTGCATTTCGTGTGTGGCAATTACTATTGATAGTTCATGAATAGAATGACTCATTACGAATTGTTGATGATTTTTACAAAATGGATTTGCACATGCAATCTAAAACTAAATCTTAAAGAATTTCGTTTTTATTCTTTTTATGTATTATGAAATTAGTAGTCAGATACTGGTGATAATATGTGAATAGTGCCATTTTTTATAGATTTAATATTTTGCATTACGTCACCAATTCCAAATTATTTTTTCCCTTAATTTTTTAACATTTTATTAACTTTTTTAATAATTTACTATTCAAATAAAATGACTTTAACCTCCGCAGTGTTTGGTTCAAGGATTTCAGCATAAAAGAAAGTTATCCTTCAACACATGTAAATAGACATAAAAGAAATGAAAGGAAATATAACATTTCTAACATAAAAGAAATTAACAAAAAATTTATTCTATGAAAATAACAAAAATGTTGGGGTGTATCATGTATGGGTGCAATATAATTTGCCACCTTTACAAGTACCTAGTTTAGATCGTGAAGTGCGAATGAACACACCATACAAAGAGTTTAGGGGTGGCATCTGGCCCCACTACTCTCATGTACCTAGGTCAGCCAGTGATCACGTCCTGGTTGAAGAATTAATATAGAGGCAAAAATGTCGTAGTAGCCAAGAGTCATTAATCCCTGTTACATCATATATAGATCACCCATTCATTCAAATGTTAGATGATGTTATGGCAAACCTAGCTAAGAGAAAACTAAATTGACTAGTTGATATATATGTGTGACCAAGTTTATTTTACTTGATAAAACAAGACGATTCAGGTGAGGAATGGCTTTAAGCATTTTTAACCACACTTCATCCATGAGGTCCAATGGATCTCGGGCATTTAGCTCGAGATGTCTAAGATTAGTGAACTTTGGCATATCATGAAATTCTGGACTACGAGTTAAAATCTGAAAACAGCGTTTTCAAATTAATGCAATTATATATTAAGAAAAAACCATTGATAATAATAATAATAAGAGAATTAAAGAAAAGGTACAAGCTAGAGAAGCTTACTGGGATACAAGTGCGCCCAAGTATCAACTTCTCAACATTACAGACTTTTCTTAGAAGCCTTAAAAGACCATTCGAAACATGTGTTGGATTAGGATTCCAAGGATAAGCGTTAATGGTCACATCTTCAAGTACAGAAGAAGACACGCAGTAATCAAAGTAAAATGGACCGCTATAACTAAAGTATCTGAGATCTCTGGCATGAATTTCAAAGTCAGATCCAATGTGTAGACCTCTTGAATAATAAGCTTCCATTATGATCAATCTATGAAGCTTGGAAGAAAATATACCCACACTCTTCACATTCAACCAATCAATGCATTCTAGGTGTAAATGCTCAAGCATAGGACAGTCCATAAATAGATGATGATATGAATCCTTACTAAAGAAGTTGACACCGCTTAGCTTCAACATCTTTAGTTTTGGTAAGCAAACTGAACAAGGAAGATTGAGCCATTTGAGTTCGCACTCCTCAAGATTACACCAAATCCATGGGACAAGAGGAGGGGTAAAAGCACAAGACTGGCTTGTGAGTTGTAACTTGGTTATTTTAGATGGTGCTCTAAGTGAAATTGGTTTTTGGATGAAATTCATGAAGTCGGTTTCGTGGGTAAAATCAAGTATGGGAATTGAGGTCCATAAATATTGCCATCTCCTGGATAATATGCTGGTTTGAATAGCTTCTTTTGTTGAAAGAAAGGAGAGAATACGTATCAGAACGTCATCATGTAAGTCACTCAATCTTCTACCTCTGCCATTCATGTCCTTCTTCTCTCCTTCGGGTTTCCTTGTCACAGAAGTCGCTTCCATGTGCTTATAGTTGCAAGTCAATTCTAATACAGTAATCCAAAACATAATTAGAAAATTCTCAAGAATAGCTTACGCGAAAGAGAATATCATATTAAAAGACAAAAGTCAATCTTTAATTGTATTTGAAGGATGGATATATATGCAAGGCAATAAAATAATATTGGCGATTTTGAATATACAGCATAAGCAAACTTGCAAGTTTTATATTATATATATATGAAATTAAAAAATAAGTGTTCTTTTCAGTCCCGAGGAGGAAAAAAGATAGCACATAAAAATAAAAAATATATATACAACTTTTTCATCTGTTTTAAAAGAATGCGTAAGAGATTTTTTAGTTTAAAAAATCTTCAAATTTTTTTTAAAATTTTTCTTTGTATTCAGTTTTGTAATTTTTTTCTTAAAACGTGAATATTTTTGTCACACCTAAAATATGAATTTAGGTCTGCCTACAATTTTTGCAAAAGTCAAAGAAATTAGGATAATGGGAATAACATAAAGGATTAAACTTGGGATGAAATTTCGAAAACTGACTTTTCCTTTTCAATTAGTTTTGAAACCACATTTATTTGCAAAAATTCTAAAATGACCTAATAAAAGACAAGTTAGGTAGATTTGATATAATAAAAGCACAATGGTCATCAGAAGAAAAAAAAATATATATATATATATATAATAAAAGCACAATAAATATGTTTCTTTCTTAAAAAAAAAATCACTTTTCCTCTTTCGAGTTTTGACTATCTTTCCAATATTTCATAGATAGCATGAGATGTACATTTAACTTTTTCTTGGACCACTACAATTGAGATCCTCATTACTCGTGAGGACTAATCCTCTATTTTGATAAGAGGAAATCAAGAGGAGAAAATAAAAAAAAAAATCTAGACATTCAATTGTCTAAATTTTTTCTTATTTTTTTTCATAATATTCTTCTTTTCCTATTTTCTCCCCCATTCCAAATAAAGCTTAAAAGGAATTAGATTCTTTGCATTTTTGGGTTTGAGAATAAATGGAGTCAGAAAGTGGAAGTGCCAAGGAGACACACACATGGCAATGAGTATGAAGAGTGTATTGGTGGTTTCTCCAAGTTTATAGGTGCTTGCTCGGCGGAGGAATCTGAGGTGTAGGCCACGTTGGAAGGTCTTAAAATAGCTGGGATTGGGATTCAGAAGAGTGGAAGTTGAATTAATCTGATGCTTAATTTGAATGTTTGTTAAGATTGGCAGAAGGGAGTGCACGATTCATTATATGAGCTCCACAGTTCAGGCATATTACTTGGTGTAATGGACAGGCCTTGGCACATTACGGTTCGTTACATTAATAGGATGGGATTGAGGTAGAAATATTTGAAAGCTTAAAATTTTGAAAATGAACAACCTACCTGCAGTCCACCATAAATATATCATGTAAGAGATATAAATAGAATGCCTTAAAATCAAAATCTAGCTTTGTTAAGTAAGTTTATGTTCGATTTTAAAAAGAAATTAAAAAGAGGAATGGTCCTTCAAGATAGGAATCAGATGGGTTAACAGGAGAGCGCCCAGGTTGTCGTAATTAAATTAAGCAGGCATGGGGGTGGGGTGGATAGTACACCCAACTCGCATTGAAAAAGAGAGATCCAACCGCCACTTACTGCCTAAGGGATCATCCATTCTTACAACGTCACAAATTTGGAGTAAAAACAACTTCATGTATTACTTATTTTTTGTTTCATCCTTCAAATCCACTACCAGCAAGATCTAATCACCATGCATCTTCGTGAAGACCAGAGCAATTTTCATCAAAACCTTTACCACAATCAACTCAGCTATCATCCTCCCTCTATTCCATATTTGTACGACCTACCTGGTCGAAGAGGAAATTACATAGAGGCAAAGATGTCGTAGTAGCCAAGAGTCATTAATCCCTGCTAATATATTGGATATATAATTAATATGCTGGTTTAAATAGCTTCTTTTGTTAAAAAAAAGGAAAGAATATGTATAAGAACATCATCATGAAAGTCACTCAAGCTTCTACTACTACCATTCATGTCCTTCTTGTCTTTCGGGTTTCCTTGAAAGGGAAGTCGCTTCCATGTGCTTATGGTTGAATCTCACAATCTTAAAATATTTATAAGAAACCCATATTAAAATAAGAAACGAACACCTTAATAATTGAATCTCACAAAGGTTGAAGGTAGCAGTGAACAAAAGAGTGAAGAAAAAGCAGTAACTGAAAAAATAAAAAGACATACCAAATGATATTTTCTCGCTTGCCTCCCCAAATTTTCTTTTTAGTTTTTTTCTTATTTTATATGTGGATAGCCATATATCATTTGAGTCAATGACAAGTTCTATCACCAAGAAATACTTAAGATGACTACTTTTTCAAGATTCAAACTCGAGAATTCTAATTAAATTGATATAACTTCTTACCGGTTGATTGTGGTGATAAATAGATTTAATATAATAAAAGCATATTAAATATGTTTCTTTCTGAAAAAAATAAAAATCACTTTTGAGTTTTGACCGTCTTTTCTTTTGTGGGCCGTGACTGTCTTTCCTTGTTTCATAGATAGCATAAGATCCACATTAACTTTTTTCTGGGCCACTACGAGATCCACATTTTTGGAGGGGGTGGAATGTGTGTGGACCATACAAGACGAAAGAAATTGGGTTCGTTGCATTTTTGGGTTTGAGAATAAATGGAATGGGGTCAGAAAGTTGAATATTGCTAAGTACACACACACACATACACCCAGTAGTGGGTTGTAACATCTATCTTGAAACACTGACTTTTGTGCTAGTGAGTTATGAAAAAAAATATATCATAAATTTGTCATAAACTTTGTTAATAGATATTCAGATATATATATATATATAAAGAGTTTCTTCTCAAAAATACTAAATTGTATCATTCAATAAAATGATTGACAGGAATTGAGGAATAAATATTTGAAAGCTTAAAATTTTGAAAATGAACTATGGTTAAAGCCATAATCAAGAAATTATTAAAAAGAAGAAGAAGAGGGCCACGGAAAAATTAATGAGCTAAATAAGAAATTTCATTTACTCCCTTTACAATTATTATTATTTGAAAGCTTAAAATTTTTAAAATGACAAGAGTTTCTTCAGTTTTCTCCCGCTAATTATAAAGCGTTTTCTTTCTTTTCCTTTCTTTTTTTCTTTAACCCTTTTCCTAATCCTTTAAATCAATTGTACTACCACATCCATCTCCGGTTTTCTTGTTTCGAATCAACTGCCTCTATAATTAATTTACTTGCTTATCAACAGAATTTGGGGTGTTTAAGTTTATTAGTATTTTCAACCTTGATTTCGAACCCACACACGACTAAATAAATTTGCACTTATCATCTTTAAGATTAACTCAAACAACCAAAGTAACACGCTGATCAAATCCAATAATATTCTCTCTTTAGTAATTTGTCACAGATATTTTTAACTTAAATATTTGATCAAGTCCAAGCAAGATGGTTTTTTTTTTGCTACAAAAATACGTCCAAGTAATCTCTTCATTATATATATAGGTTAATGAATGAAATGATTTCAATATCTCAAATTTACTTTTTATTATCATCAAAACATCTGTCAGGAAACATTGGGACCAACAATTTGCAATCTTACGAAATATCTTAATTTCAATATCTAATTTTTTTTAATGTTAATGGATATTATTCACGAAAAGGTCAAAAGACTGTACATCAGGAACAGAGGTTGGAAACAGCAACCTCGAAGAGCTAACGGAAAAAAGCAAAACAGTGCCGTAGGGTAAAAATTGGAGCACACTCTCAGAACTAAGGGTAGAACAACTAAAGATTGAACCTGTATAATAATTCCTTCATGAGTAAAAGACTCATTGATAAAAATTCTTTATTATAATATTTAAATTTTTTATTATCATATATTAAAGCATGTGGGAATCCTTAATTATGCAAATATGATATTCATATGAAAATATAGATTAGATACAATAAGCTACTACTTATAAATTAGCGATGAGTTAAGATAATATCTATAAAATTAAAAAATTTGATATTTGAAGATAATTACAAGTTGGACCATGGGAGAAAGTATATAAATGTCTCTCTGTTGCTCTAATCCCTCCTAATTTTATTTGATTAATTAAAGATTTGCAATTAATGTCCCTTTTTTTGGCTGAATGCAATTAATGTTCTTCTCTGGTTTTAAATACTCTAATTATTTATCTTTTAAGATTTTGATGGAAGAATTAAAAAAATAATAAATAATCTAATAGATGATATAATTTTACAAAATTGTCTTTAATTATTATTCATTTATTATTTATATCATTAGTTTCTTCAAGCAATATATTATTAAATATTTAAGGATATAACTAAAAATAATAATTAATTCTTCAATAATTTTTTAAAATAATAAATAAAATGAGATATTTAAAATTTTCTAAAATGATTAATAAAATGTAATGTTGCACATGCATCCCCTTCGTTTTCAACTTTCTTTAATTGCAATCTTTAATCAAATCTTTTTAATAACATAAAATAGTCAGGACGATGAGTTCACTGTAATCATAATATTACCTTGTTTTTTTGACGGGCGGGAACGAGGGCTTGCTATAATATTAACTAGTGATTGAAAAAATGTATAAATTATTTTTTAAAAACTGTTTTAATAAAATTAAATATGTTTTAATATTAATAATATCCACAATAAAAAGAAATAACTTAAAATTTAAGTAAAAGAAGTCACTTTCCTAATTTACAATCTAATAAATCTAATCTAAATATCTTTTTCTTGGTTCCCACCGTCCACCTCTAAAGTAGCTTTTTTTTTTCGGCCCGTGAGATTCCTTGAGGCTCACAACGGTGACAATCACACGAGTCAAGACAGCTCTCCTATCAATTCTTCATCGATGATGGGAAATGATGACAGTTTGAAGACATGGGGTATAGGATCAGCTAATGTCACTACTGGGATATTCTCTGCCCACTATTATGCTATACGTTATTGGGCTACCCAAGCAAGCTACTTCACCCGCTGATGTAGTGGGCAAACTTGTTGAGTTTGGGTGCTCATCAACGGGTGAGACTCGTGCATTTCCTGAAGAAATTCTTGCGAGAATTCCTCGCAAAGCATCTGGTTTAAATATTTATCAGATACAAGAAAGAGAAGCTGCAATGTTGGTTAGGAAGCAAAAGACTTGCACAATTCTGGATGCTGCTGATGACAATGATGGCGATATTAGCAGTGATGATAAATCTTCCATGAGGACTGGTTCAGGAAGAAAAATGAAATTGATGATGATGATGAGGTAATTGAAAAAGAGGACAGGGGGAGACAAATTAAGAGGCGAATTTCACCTGATGAAGATGATAATGGTTCGGAGTCAGAAGAAGAAAGGTTGCGTGACCGAAAAGAAAGGGAGGAATTAGAGCCACATATAAGAGAACGAGATACAGCAGGGACACCGGACACGAAGGTTAACTGAGCAAAAATTAACACGAAAGGAGGAAGAAAAGGCAATTCGAAGAGCTAATGCTGCCGAGCAGAATGATATTGAAAATCTAAGAAAGGTTGCAAGACAAGAATACCTAAAGAAAAGGGAGCAAAAGAAATTAGACGAACTGAGAGATGATATAGATCGAAGATGAACAATATCTATTTGACGGTGCGAAGCTTACAGAACCAGAATACCGCAAGTTCAGGTACATGAAAGAGATATATGATCTTGTAAAGAAGCGGTCAAGGTCACAGGACCGAGGTAGATGATGTGAATGAGTACAGGATGCCTTAAGCTTATGATGAGGAAAGGGTTGTTAATCAGGTAAAGAGATTTGCTGTGGCTCCGCAGGGCAACAGGGATCCAATCGCCGAGAAAACAAATGAACCCGGCCGTTTGCTGGACAAGAAGCATGGGAGGAGCATCAAATTGGGAAGGCAACATGGAAGTTTGGTTCTAAAAATAAAGGACAAGTCTTTGATGACTACCCATTTTTGGGGACCACATATATAGATTTTATCAAAGCAGCAGTGATAGGTGGAGATGAGTCTGGTAGTGGGAAGATGGCAGAATCACTTGAAAAAACCAGAGCAAAGTCAGCACTTGAGGAAGAGAGGAGGAAAGACACCCCAATATCTTCAGCCTGGACGTGTTTCTGCTACGGGTGTTGCTTCTCGAGCCTCTCAGGAAATGGGTGTGAAGTTAGGACATGAGGTTGGTTACGCCATCCGTTTTGAGGACTGCACATCTGCGAAGACTATTCTGAAATACATGACAGATGGAAAGCTATTGAGAGTTTTGTTTACAAATCAACCATTCATATCCATGACAAAAAACTTATATCTTTCCTTCATAAAGTATTAGTAGTCATTTTTTTAAACTTCAATTCCACAAACAATGATTTTGGCATGTGATTAGCAAATGGGAGTTTCATGTTAACATATGTCCCATACAACATGATCATCCAATAGATTTAAATTTTTGCCTGCTTTATAAATAATCATTTATAATTCATAAATAAAAAGATGATCGAGTAAAATACCATGTCATCCCTTCTATTTTGCCTCAATCATAGATACATCCATTCTATTTTAAAAACCTATTAAACCTTTTTGGAATAAAAGATTATATTATACAAATCTATCCTCTATTGATAAGATTTTACTTCCATCCACCCAAATCATTAATTGGCCATTAAATCATATTATTAAACTTTTTGTTGACCAAAATACCCCATTTCTAACATAAATAATATTTAAGAATATTTTAAGTACTTATGTTAGTCAAAACATTTTTTTACTAAATATATTTTTAGAGTTTTTTACTGTATTATAAATTTAATTAATTTTATTATTTTAAAATTTTTAAATACATTTATTAAAACTTATTTATTAATTTTTTAAATGCTTACGTTGGCTAACAAATCTTTATCACCTTATAAAATTTTACTTAAACACTTACGTGCCAAAAAAAAATCAATACATATATTTTCAAATTTTTTTATTATATTATAATTTTATAATTTTAATATTTTAAACAGATCTATATAAAATTATTTATTTTGTAACTTTAAACACAGACATTGGCAAAGAAAATATTTCAAACACATATATTTTTTATTATAAAAATGGCATGATTTTAATCATATTATAAAATTTATTAATTTTATATCTCATGAAAAGTTAATCAAAATTAATTTATAAAAAAACGACTTAGTAAATTAGGGATCTAATAATAATAATAATTTTACTGAGAAGAAGTACTCTCTAAGGAAACCGCTTCAATTCTTCCACACTCCGTTTCATCTCTTTGGACCACATACCTAAACTATTATCAAACACATCTCCAGAAAAGGCTGGTACTATAAACACCAGAGACATTAGCCAATGCACAAAGAAATGAAAAAGAAGGTGTGGTCACACCGAGATTTGAACTAGGGTTACTAGATTCAGAGTCCAATGTCCTGACCACTAGACCATGAGACCTTGGCGTTTGCCTTGCGCTAATTTACTTTTTTTAGTTTAATAGCTTTTTCTTTTTAACAACTTCAATTCATTGATACTGATGCTGCTAACGTGGAAGGAAATGTGGATGAAGTTCTTATAGGTCTCTAATTAGATTCTTCTTAGCAAAGATATAATATCTATCTTGAAGCACATACTTCAGTAATAGTAAGTTGCAATTTCATTTTAAATATAACTTCATAAATTTATTATAATTTTTATATAATAAATACTAAGAAATATCCATGGAGTTTATTCAGCGTTTATTAGTATGTTGAGGTATTAACATAGTCTCCGTGTAAGGACCATCTTGCTACTACTTCTATTTCTCCTCATATCATGGTGTTTGCCTTGTGATGAGTTGGTTGTCCCAAACAATGAACGTTCTTGAGGATCCAATTCACAAGGGAGGACTGTTAAGATTTTTTACACGTATTACCATTATGATAAAAAGCATCTACATTCTCTTCCAACTCTAGTAATGGTTTTTTTTTTCTTAAAAAAAAAACCCTGTTGTGGTTTTCATGGCATCCTGTGTAGAGTAATGCAAATGGGCCCATGTGCTTCTTCTTCAGTTTTCATACAGACCCTTGTGCTTCTATTCCTTCACCTCCATTGAACGGGCCTCAAAATCCTTTGTCTAATAGTCTAAGCCCATTTCACAGGAAACCAGGGTACCCCACTGCTGTAAACGTCTTCAGCATGGCCCAAAAAAAAAATATACTATGTTAAAATTTTTCTAATTTTTTTTTACATGTTATATTTTATTAAAGAATATAATGATATGGGCTTAAAAATTTTATTTAATTATATGTTTATTTGTGAAGATAAACATACAAAGGAAGGATTTCTCGATGGAGAACCTGTTGGTGCTCATGGCCTTGTCAAGTGTTTTGTGAGAAGAGAAGCCCCCTCCTAAAGCACTATCCAAGGGCTATTTATGGATTTTGCAGTGTGCGTTTAAAGTCATGAGGGGGAGAGCAGTGTTGAAGTCGTTAGTTGAAAGTACCGAAAAATATGAAAAATACACCTAGAAGGGGTTAAAAGGTGTTTTTCATTTGGTATCAGATTAAAAAAAAAAACCAACTATAGAAGGGAATAAACGAATGCTTACTCTCAAGCTCTCAATAGCAGAATAATACCAAAGATTAAGCGCAGCAACAAATAAAATAAGAGCATTATAAGAAAATAATTTTCTTTGAAACTTTAAAATTTTTTGTACTCTGTTCTTCTGCCTCTTCATTCTTCTTACATCTCCTTTTATATTGCTAAATTTTTTCCCATTTAAAACTTTCATCAATGAAATGGTCCTTACTATCATATATTCAATATTCTTCTCCATGGCAATTTTTCTATATTTGCGTTCCCTCACAAATAGCGTTCATCAATGGAAAAAGAATATTGGAGAAGATAAAGACGAAGTTTTTCTTCGGTCATGAATGAGATAGAACTCCTTCATCACAATTTCCTTCCTTCGATGCTATACATTCATTCATGAGACCTCTTTCATCGCTCTTCTTTCTATCTAAAAGCATCGTAGACCAAGGAAATAAAAATCATAATTTCCTTAAGATTTTTTTTTAAAAGTAAGATGAAAGGCATTGTTTTAGCACAATAAAATATAATATCAAATCATTATATTTTTTATTAATAAATTTTATTTTTAATGAAAACAAGTAGTCTGTCAACTCATTATCCCTTCCATAAATGTGTATTTACTTTTCATATTTTCAAAAATTCCTAATCCATTTTTATCTCTAAAGTGACCTTAACCTAAAATTATAGAGGAAAAGATTTTTTTTTTAATCTCAAAACATCATGATCCTCACACAACCAAATCACTTTATACACATCATTTTAAGATTAATCCAAGCAATGCAATGGTTTTACCAATATAAAAAGAATTTATTTGATTTAATGTAAATTATTCAAATGTAGCTTAATAATGAGTAATTCTATATAGCTCATGCGTACTTCTAATAATATTTAAAATTTAAATTTTGTTATCATCAAAATATTTAACATGAAACCCTGGCACTAAGAAAATAAACCCGGATATTTGCAAGGTCAACATTCTGGCTACAACAAAACAGGCTGTATGAAGTAAAAAATTATAATTTTGGTGTATTTATTTTTATAACTTCATCTAGTAATATAAAAAAAATACTTAACACATACCAATATTATTGGTTCAAATTAGTTAATCTCATTTAATTTGTAAAAAAGCTTTTTTTCAAAAATTACACTCAAATAATAGTTTTTTTAGACCAAATCAATTACTAATTGTTGAAAAATATTACTTTTTCCAAATTAAAGATGGGTAATATTGAATACTCATTTGTTATACCAAACATATACATTTTTTCCTGTATTTCAAACCAACAAAACTCTATCAAAATTTTTTTATATTTGAGACTAAAAGGAGTACTAGAGGTCTCCATTTTGAGATTTTATATGTCAATAATATAAGAATTTATGGTAAAAATAAAAATATAAAAATCAAATGTGCGGTTTTTTTACACTAGAAAATGTATTGATTTCAATGTTTTACCCCCTCTCATATTATTTATAGAGCATATTCTAGAAGCATTTTACTTATTCAAAATATAAGTTACTTTATAATATTTAAGGAGTATTAAATTCTTATTTTTTATTTTTATCCTAAATATTTATAATAAAGAGAGAATGATTAAGATATATATAATTAAGATGAATAACAATTATGAGAGTAATATTGAAAAATTATGATAATTTTTAAAAATTTTAAGAAATTTAACTAATCTTAACTTTTTTTTTATCTATATAAAATAGTTAAAAATAACATATAAATAGAAATAGTGGGAGTAATTAATTGGTTTGCCTTTGGTTTAAATGCAAGGTTTAAATTTAATGTCAATTTAATCTTACTTCACGCAAGGCACTGGAATGAATGGGTTCCATGTAGTACTGGGAATTCGGGCTGGCCCGGCCCATGTGAGTCAGCCCGTCACGAGCTGGGCCTAAAAGCCCATTTATCAAATTTGCTGTGTTTTTTTAAGTCCAGCCCATATTCAACGGGTTACAGGCTAGCCCGTAGGCCCATATTTTTTAAAATTTTTAATCTAATTTAACATTTACAAAATAATAGAAACTTTTTTTTTTCATATACATAATTATTTAAATCAAGACAACTAAAATTAACTATATATTAATTATCAACATCATCATTATTAAAATCATTAACCAAGAAAAATATTTAAAAATTATAAAAAAAAAGAAAATGGGTTAAATGGGCCGACCTACGGCCCATGCGGGCCAGCCCATTTTTAACCGGCCCAAATAGGCTCGGGCTCAAAAGCCCATTTCTTATGAAAGTTCCTAAATTTTTAGCCTAATCCATTATTTTCTTTGAGTTAAATAGGCTAATCCATCGAATTTGGCCCATATTTCCATTCCATGGCTCACACCTTTTAGTTTTGGTATTTAACGGGAACATCTATGAAGAGATAAAAGAGCACTGGGGTGTGACCGGTGATTGGTGTACTATCGATACTATAAAAATATCTGTTTGGGATAAACTAGCCGCTGTGGTCGTTGTTCCTCTGTCACTGAACCAACTCACACAGTCTCGCCTTCATTTTTTGCCTCAATGAATGTATTGAAGAGTCCCATTAAGCCCTCAAATTCACCCCTTCCCAAAGCTTATTTCCTGAAAACCGCTTTCTTTCATCCCTTCTTCAAATCTAAACCATTCTCTGACGTTAACCATATCTTAGGTCTCAATGAAAAGAGGACATTTCCCCTTACCATCAATTGTACGCTCAAGCACCCAAACAAGCCAAAGAGCGTGTCCAAGAAGATTGTGTTAACGGAAGCAGCTCCGCCACCGCTAACGGAGGAGGAAGACGAAGGTGGTGGAACTGGGCAAGTTCCGGAAAGCCCTGGGAGTAAAGGCGGCGATTCGGGGCTGGGGAAGATGTTGATGAAAAGAGTATTGACAATTCTGTCTAATTTGCCTTTGGCTATTGGGCAAATGTTCGCCATTGCTGTTTTGATGGCTTTGGGTATGCAGATTAAGTTTCTCTTCCTTTTTCTAGTTTGAGGAGGCTGAACTGAATTAACACTGTCCCTCATCGTAATTGCTTAAAACATGGAGTAAATACGCCATTTAATCCCTGGAAGATATACCTCAATGGCTTCTCTTCCATATGAATTTTGAGGGACTAATTTGTAAGTAAGTTCAATTCAAAAGTGTAAAGTGGTATACTTTTAGGGATCGAAATTGGTTATTTATTCACAGTGATATTATTGTTTAACGGACGTTCAGGTTTATTATTATTATTATTTACCCGAGGTCATTCCGGATTACTGTTGCATTCTATAAAAATAAAGCACCTTTCCTGTCAAAAGGGACTTCCTGCAAGATGTCAGCTGCTTAAATTCCCATGTAGTAGGCAAAATTTTACACACACTAAGATGCTTCTCTGCCTCGTTAATTAGAAGATAAACACATTCAGTTTTTTAAAATTTTGTGAATGAATTCTGTAAAAGAAATGCTGTTTGACCTTTTGTGTCTGTAAATGTGCTTTACAATGACCAAAGTGACTAAATATGGGTCTTCTGTGACAGGAACTGTTATTGATCAAGGTGAGGCCCCGGACTTTTATTTCCAGAAATATCCTGAAGATCATCCTGTGTTAGGATTTTTTACTTGGAGATGGGTTCTCACCCTTGGTTTTGATCACATGTTCTCATCCCCTATATTTCTTGGAATGCTGGTTCTCTTTGGCGCATCCCTTATGGCCTGCACTTATACAACCCAGATCCCACTTGTCAAGGTCTCAAGAAGGTTGGGCTGTCAGTTTCAACTTTTGCATGTCTGAGATGAGATTTTTTTTTGGGTACTGAAGGTCTAATTTGTTTTATAGATGGTCATTTTTACACTCTGCTGAGGCCATCCGTAAGCAGGAATTTTCAGAGTCATTGCCTAGAGCATCCGTCCAAGATGTGGGTACGATACTGATGGGAGCTGGATATGAGGTTAGAATTTCATAACTCAGCCACTGTTTTACCCCCTTTCCCTTAACCTTTACTTTTCTCTTTTAGTGATAAAATAGCCATGTCAGTGTTGTCTAAAAAAATCACATATTGACAGTCTATGGAGTTGCCATGTTACCAGAAGAATATGCCGGTTCCTTTCTAAGATTTACTAAATATATTTTCAGTTGCTTAACTAAAGAAGTATCATTCCTTAAAATAATATACACCAAGCTCGGCTGACTATAGCTTTTCTGCTTTTCATTGGTTTCCTTTATTGCGTGCTTGAAGATTAATCATCATTAAATAAAATGATTGGCAACAGTTGAGAAAGAAGTACTTGGAAGATTAGAATTTTCAAAATGAACTCAGTTTGTTTAAAGCCATAGTGGAAATAAAAAAGATCCAATTCAATTTTAGATGCCCCAGGACCAGGCATATAGGAAGTATCGAAGTGATTGGCTATTGACTAAGGAAAAACAATGCCTAGTTACTGTCCAGTTATAACATTGGATGCCTTTCTCACCATCTCAACTGGATTATTTTTTATTTCTTGCTGATGAAGAGTAATATTGGATTGAAGGTATTCCTGAAAGGCCCCTCTCTGTATGCTTTTAGGGGGCTTGCTGGTCGGTTGGCCCCCATTGGAGTACATTTAGCAATGCTGCTGATAATGGCCGGAGGAACTCTCAGTGCAGCTGGGAGCTTTAGAGGTTCAGTCACAGTGCCCCAGGGGTTGAACTTTATTGTAGGAGATGTTCTGGGTCCATCTGGTTTTCTCTCTTCTCCCACTGAAGCTTTCAATACTGAAGTTCACGTCAACAAATTCTACATGGACTATTATGATAGTGGAGAGGTAAATGTTGGCTTTTGTTTCCTACGACACTATAAGTTACAATGGTGGATTTCCAAAATTTTAACTTGCAGAAGTGACAAAGTAAAATCTTCTATGGCTGTGATTTATGTCATTAGTTGATTATCATGAGTCTTCTTGTACGTAAGTATGAAATTATCAGTTTTACTCACTCGAACTGACTGCATAGTTTGTTATTTGCTTTCTGGTTTGCTGCAGGTTTCACAGTTCCACACTGATCTTTCTCTCTTTGACATAAATGGGAAGGAAGTAATGCGAAAAACAATTAGTGTAAATGATCCTTTAAGATATGCTGGTATCACCATATACCAAACAGATTGGAGTTTTTCAGCACTGCAAATTCTCAAGGACAATGAAGGACCTTATAACCTGGCTATGGCACCTCTAAAGATCAATGGGGATAAGAAACTATATGGCACCTTTTTACCTGCTGGTGATGTTAACTCACCTGATGTCAAGGGAATGTAAGTATTTGAGTTATAGTTATTCACACCTTTTATTACAGATAGCAGATAAGGCTCTGGGCTCTAAATCTTCATTTATATTTGATAATATGAAAAATTGCACCAACACTGGTATATTTAATGTTTGCAAGCTCAGAAGGGCCTATTCCTTTTAATTCTTATTTCCACCTTAATTTATGAGCAAGGAAAATTACATTAAAAATATGATACAAGAAAAACACTCTCTCTTATAAAATCATCAAGAAATTATATGTAAAAACTCTAGAATAAGTGTTGTGAACTGTGCGAAAGCAGACTCTGCTGCTGTGAATTTCTAGTGGATAATAAGAGGCTTAATTTTGATAGGTCTTTCTGGCTTTATTATTTCTATTCTTCTCATTTCTTTTTATTTTCTTCTGTCAAATTTCAGATCTATGCTTGCTCGTGATCTACAATCAATTGTCCTTTATGATAAAGAAGGGAAATTTGCAGGGGTTAGACGACCTAATTCTAAGCTCCCAATCAATATCGACGGCACTGAAATTGTTATTGTTGATGCAATAGGAAGTAGTGGCTTGAACTTAAAGGTGCTCTCTAAAACTTTAGTTGCACTAGAACGATTTAATTCTCCCTTACCTGCGGTAGACTTATTCCTATGAACATTGCTTTTGCAGACTGACCCTGGTGTGCCAATTGTATACGCTGGATTTGGTGCTCTAATGCTCACTACCTGCATTAGCTATTTATCTCATTCCCAGGTGAAATTTCTACAAGTTATTTTCATGCATTAAATAATAAGTGATTTAGGTGATGTTAGATTAAGTTTCAGACATGGCCAAAAGGATTTAAAAAAAAAAAGTTTCCAGACAGCGCGTAACGATTCTTTTCTTCTTTTTCTAATCCTATAGTCAAAAAAATGGTCAGTCTTCCACTTGCTTTAGTATACTAAAATCTTCCAGTCAAAGAAATGGATAGTCTTCTATTTGCAAGTAAGATAATATTAATGTCAATTTTAATGCAGCGGTTGCTTTGAACAGATGGCATGAAATATATTATTAAAATGATAAATCCCTGAAATTCTTAATGCAGGATTTTGACAAAAGAATTGGCAATTGACTTTTGCTTAGTTGTCTCTTGGATTTTCATTTTGGGCATATGATTTTATATTGAAGCGTTTGCTTAATTCTCTGGTCAATTCTAAGATATGGGCATTACAAGATGGGACCACAGTGATTATTGGGGGGAAGACTAACAGAGCAAAGGCTGAGTTTCCGGAGGAGATGAACAGTCTGCTTGATAAGATTCCTGAAATTGTTGAATCTTCTGTGTCGGAGCAAGCTGATGTCATTAGTGGCTAGCTAATAGCTATTGGAACATCAAAGAATGGAAGAAATAGCCGTTTCATTTGGATCATAGCAACTTATATGGATCATATAACAAAGATGGAGTCCAAGGCACTTTTATTTTCAAATAGGAATTGAACTCCTCCCAGGAGTTGCTCAAGCATTCTTGGCTAATCAGCCAAGGGTTATGCTACTGCTGAGATGCATTCAGGATATGTCTTCAATTTTGTCTTGTATAGTACAAAACGTTCTAGCTCAGTTTGCTTATCTAATACATTATGTTGAAGGAAGATAGATATTTGAATATATATATATATATATATATTTTTTTTTTGCTACAAAGACTGATTTTTCTTCTTGAATATAAGATTATTCTTTGTATTCTATTTGCTACCTTTTGATGTCATTTTTTTTATCGTACTAGTAGTGAGCATTGAGTTCAGACACGAACATCACTTATAAACTATCCTCACAAATGAACTTACCACACAATTTAAGGCAATTTATCAACTTAAAAGTGGACAGTATATATTTTATTGTTGACACTTATGCCCTTTCTGATCCATACACCTCGTAATAGACACCGCTTGCCTGAGAAAAATCCTTCACTTAGTGCCTAATGCAAATAATTCCAAAGCATAGACATGGTTAAAAACTAAGCATTATTTAGGCATCCTCATATTTATTGTCTCTTCGGTCACGTAAATTGCATCGTGAAAGAAGGAAATTAATATAACAAAAAGTGCATAGCCAAACTCGGATTCTAACAATCTCAAAATTAACAGCAATCCAGATAATTTCGCTTTTTGTTGCCTCAGACTACAACCACTTTTACACTAGTGCAAGCGCTATCCACTGTGCTACATTTGGCAGTCTGTGATCTTGGGTTGGCTACTGACAACTACCACCAAACACAGATGTCTTAACAGTTGACATCTTTTTAAGATTTCTATATAATTTATTGACTTTACGACGTTGATCAATTTTAGAGTACATGGGATTGTAATGCATCAAGACTCGAGTGATATATCCCGTTTCATTCATACATTTGACGGAGCGAAACCACTTACGCGAGTTGCAATACTTCTTCACGTTTTATATCAAACACCTTGATAAGCACATCTTCAACAACCTGTTTGAAATGCAAAATAACATTAATCAATTTGAACACGATGATTTTGGGGAAATCACACAGCATTAAAAATCTAAAATGAATTTGCAGGCATAAGAAAAAGCATAGAAGAAGCCACAAGGTGTGGCCTATTGAAAAATGTGGGGGGTAATTAACGGATTCAAACTTCTGTCATGTCGTATACCAAAAATAGAAGCACCAAATTCGGAATTAGAATCAAGTACAAGAAGATTGATCACATTACCTTGTCTGGTGTGGATGCACCAGATGTTACACCAATACTTATTGGACCCTTTGGCAGCCAGTTTTCCTTCTCTACCAGCTCGCCATGCTAATAGGCCAAGGAAATTGAAAACAATTAGTTTAGGCCAAAGAGAGCTAGCAGCAGATGGCCAGGTACGGATTTCTATATCCATGCTTAGATACTTACATTTAATCTATACGATATTCTGTTTCCTTCAATTCTTTGCTCAGTGTCAACCCAGTAAGAAGGAATTCCACGTAACTCAGCTATCTCTTGCAGGTGTGAAGTATTGCTGGAGTTCCATCCACCAACTACTAGCATGAGATCCATATCTTTCTCCACGAGTTTGTCCATAGCATCTTGTCGCTCCTGAAATGGATTGAAGTGACAACTCAACTGGTGATTAGACTGAACATATAATGGCCAGCGAATTGACACAGATATTCTATGAATGCTACTAACGTGTAATTGGACTCAAATATGTTCATCATATCTTCATGAATTTCAAACTACCTGAGTAGCATCACAAATTGTGTTGAAGCTTACGAAGTGCTCATTAACGTTCTCCACACCAAATTTGCGCATCATCGTCCTCTCCGCTAGTTTCCCTGAAAAATGATGGACAGCAAATAAATATCTCCAGTATAATTTTTGATGAAGCGACAAAATGAAATTTTTTTTCTGATCGAGAAATAGTAGCTAACCAATCTCTTCAGTCTCTCCCTTGAGCATGGTTGTCTGATTAGCAATGCCTACTTTTATAAGGTCAGTATCCGGATTGAAGCCCTCGGAAATTGCAAATTTAAATTTCTGCACGGTGGAAAAAGCCAATAAATAATCATCAAAGTTATTACCACACAATTAAGTGAACATGATCAACTGCAGGACAAAAAACTGTACCTCTAAGAACGCATCCTTCGTTGAGCTAGATCCATTAAGTTCACCGCCAAGAATGTAGTCACAAATATATTCAGCCTAGACAAAAGTTAATAAAGACGCAACATTATAACATGATAAAAGCATCATCCAGCATAAGAATTTAAAATTAACTGCGACTTTAAACAAACCTGTTCCATATTCTTCACAATGATATACTTTCCCGCAAAAGATGCAGTTGCTACAGTCTCCTCATGGGCATATTTACCATGTATGATAGAGGTATAATCTCCTTTCTTGTGCTTCTCAACAGTATTCCACACCTTGAAACATTTTATCGAAGAAATCTTATCAGAACCAGGCAGTGTATGAAGCATGATAAATGAATTGAATTTAAGCAACAGCGCAGCAAAAATTCATCTCTACAGATAGATACCTTTGAAACCCATGGACAAGTTGTATCAACAATTTGTACATTTTTCTCGCTCAAAGTTAACATTTCATCCACTGCAGCTCCAAAAGCAGGCAAAATCACAACATCACCATTGTCTACAACATCAAAGTGTTTCTTTCCTTCCTCCACTGGAATATTATGTACCTTCATCTCCTCTAGCCTCTGCATTTAAAATTTACCTAAGTTTTTCATTAATAAATGTAATTGACAAGAAACAGTGATACAATGTTTTCTATTGCGTGTAAAGATTGCATGTAGAAGAAATAATACAGTGATCAAGACACCCTAGTAAAAACGAGAAATATTTCAGGACCTTTAAACGGTTTTCGTCAACTACAAAAGATGCCGAGTATAAGATCAAAGTATCCATCCAAATATCAGATTCTTAGTTGCGACCCGACCATAAAAAATAGTAACAAATACAAGATTACTTTGGCCCCTCTAAAAAAACACCATGCCCTCGAATAAGAAGTGTCTCTAACTTTCAAAATCAAATAACTTTGCTTCCTCCAAATGATTATTAGAATACGTTTTAGGTTCTTTAACCAAATATGCTTATCACATACCAACCAAGAAAAAAAAAGTCCGTATAAAGTCGAGATCAATTACTAGGCCCAAAAAAAAAGTCGAGATCAAGCGATGACAGCGATAGAAATAAGCAGGGACCTTATTAACGGTGGGGTTGTGAATGATTTCGTTGGTAAGCCATATTTTCTCCGTAGGAAACTGTTTTCTCGCCTCGTAAGCAATTTGAACAGCTCTCTCGACTCCCCAGCAAAAGCCATAGGCTTCAGCCAACCTCACTGTGACGTTACCCCATGTATACTCATGTCCATTTTCCTTCAAAGTCTTGATGATGTCACCTGAAGTTCCAAGCAAAGTCATACACAATCAATGCACAGAACAAGACCCGAAAAATAATACGACACTGCATAGCAGAAGGAACCAGCTCACAGATGTCATTTCTAATGAAACCCGAAGCATAATAAGCATAAGGCTACTAGTAGCTACGGGATCTTAATTCTCTCGAAATTAAAGAAATTCTATCAAAGTCCTTGATAGTCAACTAGGCATACTTGTATACTCCCGATTCATGAGCTCGAGGGTCTCTTCCTTGTGACCAAACCCTTTGCGGTTATAATTCTTACTCCTGGTTAGGTTCTTCCTGAACACCTTGGCATCAAAATCGGAGTCCACAGACATGGAAGGAGACGACAAATCGCCAGAGCATCTGACGGAGGGAGGCTTCCGGCATCGAAGATTTACGATCTTAGCTAGATTCTCCGACAAGGTAAACTCCGATCGAGTAGAAGGGAGACGGCAGAGGTGGTGGGGAGCGACGGCCATGGAAGCTAGAGACAGAGTCGCACAAGATAGCAAGGTGGGCGTAGGGAGATGGTCTAAGCCCAAGCGGGGCGCTTTTTATAGCCGACGACCTCCGACTCCAAAGAGCTCGTGTTCCATGAATGTGTAAAATTAAATAATTTTTTATTTTAATTTAGATTGGACTTTATATTAGGAATTAACGATTATAAGCGTCCTCCATGTTTAAATTTTAAGACCAGCAATTATACAGCGTATCTTTAATTAATAATCAGTACCTATGAATTTTCATAAAAAAAATTTAACATTTATAAATGTGTAAACTAAATTTAATGGAACATGTTAAATTGAAGAAAATATTAAATACTTCCTCATTCGATTTTTGATATAAAATTTTTTTAATTAAATTATATGAATAAAAATTAAAATTAATTAATTATTTTTATTTTTTTTAAAAAAAAAATATTTTTTAGCATTGCTCATATTTAATTCATAAAAAATATATTAAATAAGAATAGTGTTAATATATTTTTTATGAATTAAATATAAATATTTTTTAACGTAATTATCTGGTATTCTAAAATGAGTCTTCTATTTAAAAATAAATAAAATATATTATATTTAGAAATAGGGGTATGTAATATTTTACTTTGATTCTAAAATTTTATAATGAATATGATAGTATACTTATTATTGGTTTAGAATATGTTTGATGCGTCTTTGTCCCTTCTGACCTATCAAAAGGAAAAAAGAAAAAGAATATGTTTAATGCGTTGTCTCTAGTTTGGTAAGAGACGTGACTGAGGTTTTGGCGCTTAGTGAGGAGGCCTAACATGGGTGTGATTCCCTTTTTTTGACCAAAAAACTTGCCGAAATCCTTGGATATGGCGGCTGGCACATTTGGCGTGGGAAAATTTCGAAAAACAACGTCGTTTTAGTGAAGTGACAGCTGTTCAATTATGATTGGAACTAACTAACAACTCATCCCACGTTTTTAGGAAACTAATTTAACTGTTTGTCCCGCCTTGAACCCCTCATGTTCTCTGGCCCAATAAAAAACCCACGCCTTTTTTTTCCCTAAATATACGTGATTTTAGAATTGTATTGAATTTTGACTAATGGTATATATAACTGTATATTTCAGTGACTTGTTTAATAAATTAGATTTCATTCTAATGGTCAATGATAAAACTGTGTTTGGGAAGTTTTTCCTTAATTAACATTATTTTTTGCCCAACTTTCTTTACTGAATATTTTGACCCAATTGAATTCAAATTAATTAATAGCATTAAATATAAGACATTTTGTCAAAAATAAAAAGGATCCCATTCATGCATTTAGACAAAAAAAATTGTAATTCTATATGAAATTCATATCTTATTAGTATATGACTATATTCATCCATTTTTCCTGATACATTTGTAAACATTTAATTTTATGAATTTATATAATAGTTTTTCTTTTAACCTGTGTGAATTTATGAGAGTTAGAATCTTGAACTCCCGCCCCCTAATTTGGATTTAGATACTCATTATTACTGTATCATGTATTTAACATATTAAATTTTGTGATTTATCACATTCTGTCGATTGCCTCAAAATGATATATAATTTGAGAAGAAATAGCAAAATTAGTAGAGTTGAATGACTATTCATACAATGATAATTTTTATTTTTAAAATTGAAAGACTGTTCATAATTTGTTCGGAGTTGAACGAAAATGTTTATAGCTTTTCCTTTGAATGAAACTACTCCTCCAACATCGTCAAAAATTTTCAAATTGATGCATTTAAAACTTTTGATTTCTTTGTGCATTCTAAATGAATCAGATTTTTTAAAGTAAATGTTTTGGCTTGACTAGTATTCATTTTTTAATTCAAAGAGTTTATTCAATTACTAAAAGAAGCAACATTTTATAATAATATTCTATGATACACTTGATTTAATTAATAGGAGTTATACCGTTTTAATTAGAAATATTAAGTTTAAATATGAGAATACACATCTACATTAAGTACTTGGCAATAGAATTTGATAAATCCCCATATTAAAATAGGTAGATGTAGGATAATGTCTATTCAAACAAAAACAAAAATATAATAATACACCAGATATCTTTACATATGAGAAATGATTCTTTAATGATATTTTCCAATTGTCTGCACCAAGAGTCATTGGTGACATTCAGAATTTAGGACAATTGAAGAATCAGTCAAAGTGAAGAAAAAAAGAAAAAGATCGAACCATTTAATTATTTAAAGTACAATTAGTTGGACTTTTGCACAATTATATGTTAATTATATATTTATATTAATATAAAAAAGCGTTTTTCCTTCTTCGTTAATTAAATATTGAGTAACGTTATGTTTCGGACATATTATTTTATGCTAGAGATAGATGCTGCACAAAAATACAAGTTCACAACGTTGAATCTGTCATACTTTTATTTGTAAAGGAAAAGTTAGAAGTAAAGACCAACCTGTATTATAAAAAAGTCTCGTTTTGGGAAAATAACAAAAAAAAGTTCCAGCAAAAGCGAAGATTAGATAGGTGTTAATGTGGTTAATATGATTAACAATATTATAAATCAATTTCTTTAAATAGAATAAATGGTAAAATGTACATTTGGTCATTTTAATCAATATCAACATATATTTTTATAATAATTATTTAATAAAAAAATTTATCTTATTTTGTATATTTAAAATTATTTATTTAATTATCTTTTATATTTTTTTTTATTTCGCGTATGGAACCAGCATATTATTAGGTGAGAAAGGGACAATAATCGTGGGCTGCGCCTCGGTTGAGAGGACACAAGCTTGGGATAAGTATACTTCCTTTTTTATGTTCCTTCCACAGTCATTCTTGTACTCCCTCCATTTTACTATATAGTACATTTTTTTAATAAATTAATGTTTCATAATATAGTGCACTTTATGGATTACGTAGTATAATTTTTTTCTCTTTTCAAGATTGCCCCTAATTAATAAATCCAAATATTTATTTATTATTAAAATATTTCATTCCTAAAGCATTTAATGAGGATAATTTGAGAAGAAATAGAAAATTTTGTTAGTTATTAATTATTGTCTTGGTCTGTGTGCGGTAGTTAAAAGTGCACTATAAACTGAAATGGAGGTAGTAAGTTGTAATCGAGAGAAATAAGCTTTTATGATTTTCCAATAAAACAAGGTATTTATCATAAAATCTCTACGACCTCGACACTTATCTATTATTGAATCATATTTTCTCGATCATCATACTTAAAAAGAGTTATATTTTCTCCTGGACTATCCATACTTGGACGCATTCTCATATTCATGTGTTTGGATAACAGATAAGTATATCTTTGGATTAACTTTTCATAAAAGGTCCATTAGAATAATCATAATTTATAAAAATAAAATTTAAATAAAAATAGATAAATTTATCACAAATTTATTTAAATAATTTAAAAAATAATAATAATTAAAAGTCATGATTTGATTTATAAACAAATCCTTAGATTCATTCACAACTCTCAAGCAAATACATATATATTCACTATCATATTATGATTAAAAACCACAATTTGATTTACTAGCCCTCAGATGCCTGTCACAACTTGTTCTGTAGCTCAAGCAAATACATGTACATTCACTGTCATATTATCGAAAAAGCTGAGTGCATTATTTTCTGAGCCTATGAGGCACAAACTGACCAAAGCACTTTGAATCTCACTTACGAATCAGACTCGCTTATATATTTGTGGTAACAAGCTCTCTAAGAATATTACAAAGATTAATTGATCAACAGACGTCGGGAATAAACATTATGAGTGAAATAAATATCACATGAATTTATTCTTTCATTAATATCACCAATTAGGAATAACTGAAAAGTGGATCAACATGTAATGAATTTAATTCGCCGGCTGTCGTTTGTAGCAGAGTTGTACCAAATTAATAATAAAACTCACAATGATTTTCTTGAGATCTAAGATAATACGTTTCCATGACTTCAATTTTAGCAATTCGCTTGGTGTGTAGGTGTCGTGAAGTGTGATGTGGGGGCCATCATATCCGCTTGTGTGGAGGTTGGCGCTCTTGCTTATTCAGAAAGATATCAATGGATAATGATTAAAACTACCCCAATTCCGATTCAAGATTGATCACTCATATACAGAAAACTCCCTTCCAAGTTCTAACTATGGAGGGTTTCACCCTGCAATCACTGACCCTGACCTCCGTTCCCCCCTCCTTATCACAAGGATCGATTTTGGAGAAACCTTTTGGTCAGGTCAAAGTTCTCAAACATTCGGATTTGACCAAGTACCCATATTGCACAAATGGGTGTAAGCTCAAAGCCCGTATCATTAGAGCTCAAGCTTCAGGTGAATTGATATCCTACTGCATTCATTTTATCAAATTGGCATAATTTCCCAAAAAATGTTTTGCTTTCCATGTGTGATCGATGTTTATGAACTTGTCCTAGGTTCAACAAAATATAGTCCAAATACAGCTGAAGCCACTCCTGGGAAAACAGATTCCAAGGATGACAACCTCGTATTTGTTGCGGGTGCTACGGGTAGAGTAGGTTCACGAACTGTGAGGTACACTTTTTACTGTGCGTTTCAACTTTAAGTGGGTTTATGTGATCTTTTTTTTTCCCCCTTTTTTGGACAATATTTGCACAATGTCGGGGATTGTTTCACTCAGGGAGCTATTAAAGCTTGGTTTCCGAGTAAGAGCTGGGGTGAGAAATGCTCAGAGAGCGGAACCACTAGTTGAGGTAATTGTTCTGTGTAGATAAGAGTAATTCAATGGTCTTTTCTTAAAGGTGGATCGGTTTTCACTGAAGACATGAACATCTGCAGAGTGTTAAACAGTTTAGGCTTGATGCTGCGAATGCAAAAGAAGGGAGTCAACGTAAGTCAAAATGCTTTGAAATCCTTATCTTACAACTCATCCAAGAAATGCTCCTATATTAAATAACATGTTGTTTTTGGCTTTTAGCCCAGCTGTAGAAATGCTTGAACTAGTGGAATGTGATTTGGAGAAAAGAGATGGGATTGCATCGGCTTTAGGGAATGCATCAACAGTCATATGCTGCATTGGCGCTAGTGAGAAGGAAGTTTTTGACATCACTGGACCCTTTCGTATAGATTATCTAGCAGCCAAAAACCTTATTGATGCTGGTATAAGAGTTTTCGTTATTTTATTCTTGCCAGTTCTATTGTTCAATGTTTTCTACACATCAAGGTCTTTCCGTAGCCTAAAACTGAAAAATATGGCATACCGAAAAAAGGAAAATTGAAATTTTTGTGGGAGAAAACCTAGTCTTACGCATTGTCCTTGATGTATGATAAAGATTTGTTGTCGGGACTTGAGAATAACTATGGCATGTGGACTAGTTCTAATTGTGAATTGCACAAACTTTGTTAAACAGGCACAAAAATGTTTTCCTTGATATTGTAACAAGTATTGATTCAGCCTGGTCCAAGCAGTTAATAGTTATCCATTTTTGTTATTTTGTTGATTATTCATGATTTGAACCAGTTGAGTTAAATCATCCCAAATATTGAAAATGTTCTTTTTTTAATGAATCATGCAGCAACTGTTGCCAAAGTAAATCACTTCATATTAGTTTCTTCATTGGGAACAAACAAAATTGGCTTTCCAGCGGCTATTCTCAAGTGAGTATGAAAGTTTTATTGGCTACGAGTCAAATCTGACTGTGCAATTTGCATGATTTAAGCAGTTCATAGCCACGTGGTAAAGTATTGGATATAAAGCCATACAGATATTTTTAAGCAGTTCAACTGATTTCTTATTTCTTCTTCTGAAGTTTGTTTTGGGGAGTTCTAATTTGGAAAAGGAAGGCAGAAGAAGCATTGATAGCCAGTGGACTTCCATATACAGTGAGTTATTATAATATTAATTGCACAAAGTGCAGAGTTCTATGTTCTAATTACTGTGTCATTTCTTCAGATAGTGAGACCAGGGGGTATGGAACGGCCCACTGATGCTTTCAAGGAAACGCATAATATAACCCTTTCAACACAAGATACTTTATTTGGTGGTCTGGTGTCAAACCTTCAGGTATTTGTCGTGTAAAACCTTTTCATGGGTTTAGCTATATATTTAGGATAGATAGCTGGAAGTTCTTAACTACACCTTTTTCTGTCTTAAAAGTACCATATTATTGTAACCGAAAGCTAGTTTTTACCTCTTAATGCAATGCAAAACATATTTGAATGTATTGGAAATTGTGTGTTATGCTATAGTATTCTAGTTTGAAAGAGATTGAACCATTTTTTATCTAACCCACACTTTCTGATTTTTTTTCCCTGCATGTACAAAACGAATTATCTGCACGAGACTCAAGATTTTTCTGGATGCCTCTCTCTTTATATGCTTGAATGCAGAATGTAGATATATCAAGAGTTAAACTTTGCTGCTTATGAATCCGATATACATGCTGTTATTCTTGGTTTTTATATGAAACCAAATATGGATCCTGTGCTTTGCACGAAGTCCCAAAATGATTGTGAGAGGAGCCACACTATTCATGGCTAGTGCAACTATTTAGAGTTATATATATTTTGATACTTTTCTTCCTGTTCATGAAATTGCATAACTGCATGTTGGGATTTGATTTCTTGACCGATCCTAGAGCATGATTAACTTAAATTGATTTATTGTAGGTAGCTGAACTCATGGCAGTCATGGCCAAGAATCGTGATCTTTCATATTGCAAAATAGTGGAGGTGATTGCAGAGACTACTGCCCCACTGACTCCCATGGAGCAACTTCTTGCAAAGATTCCTTCTCAACGTGCTTACAAGTATCCACCCAAGGTATTGCATTCCTTATATGGATAGATAGTGCATATCAAATTAAACTAGATCAAAAACTTAATTTTAGCTTCAAAAAGAGGGTTTGTCTCCAACATACATTAATGATTCAGTTCTTCCTGTTTATGAGTTGAACCTGTTTTGGAGTTATGAATTACTTTAAATGAGACAAATCTTTTCCTATGATCAAATCAAAAGGATTAGATCCAGCCCTACCGTTATTTACAAGAACTACATGTTTATTAAGCTTTTATTGGGATGATTCAGGAACCAGATATTGCAGCCATCACTAATCCAGCACCCTCTGCTAGTGTTGTGGTAGAGGAACCCAGCATCACCACTCAGAAAGAAACTGCACAACCAAAACCTGTGACAAAACAGCCACTTTCTTCTTATACCGTGTAAGCCAGATTATGCATGTTGACTTGATAAGAAATTCTAAATATTATCTAGTGAGAATCTGCTACCCCTCTGACTTTCTTTACTATTGAAAATTATAAGGAATAGTGCACCACCAGCATCTGTTCTCCCCTCCATGTGGTTGGTGGGTCCAGGTACAATGCATATAGAATATGTAAAAACATTATTGTCAACCACCCTTTGCTTGGTTTTAGCAATTATTGAGAAGAAAGCTACTTAGGAAGAGGCGGGAGAGACCTGAGATCTGGCATTTTGACATTCTACTTGTTAGCTCTATTGCTATGTAGTCTCACATTGTCGTTTGGTGAGTAGGGGCTAATGATAATGGAGATAGCATACAAATGTGCCATATGAGAGTTGAATAATTTGGCTCTGCATTTCCTGCGTTTGATTCTAGATCAAGGCTCAGTGTGGACTGTAAAGGTGTATTAACATGAATTTTCTATTTAACTTTTCAGTTATGAGGATTTAAAACCACCATCATCCCCTTCTCCAGTTCAGCCTGATGGTCAGAAAAGTGTAAATATCAGTGATGCAGTGCCAAAACCTGGTGCTTCTGATACTCCAAGTAGCATTCAAGAAAAAGATGGCATTTCTCAGGCATCTGTGTCAGCAGGGCGGGTAGCAAAGCCTCTTTCTCCTTATGTAGCGTAAGTCGTTTGATCTAAATGCCTTTCTCAAATGTTAGTACTCGCTGTTGTCTTTCTTACCTAGAAGCCGTTTGCTTTGGCAGCTATGAGGATTTGAAGCCTCCAACTTCGCCAAGTCCAACACCAAGTAGTTCCAATGATAAACCTCTTACTGCCTCAACATCAGTGGAATCTCTAGAAGCTAAGAAAGCTACAGCTCCCAGCATTGCCGAACCAGGTCCTTCTCAGGATTCAAAATCTGCCAAGTCTCCCTACCCTGTGTAAGTCCAACTTCACTCTTGTCATTAACTATTTAGCACTACTTTCACTTGGCTGTTACCCCTACACACTTGCTTAACTATTAGCATCGAACCCTTTGTTATGTAGTCCAGATGCCCTAGTTCTTAGATGTCTTGTACAATCTCAGTTTGATTTTCTTCTTTAAATTCCTATTCTCTAAGGTCCCGCTATTCTTGCAGATACCCTGACCTTAAGCCTCCTTCTTCACCATCCCCAAGTGCACCTGATCTTTCGCTCTCATTGGTGCCTGAGATTGATTCAGGTAATGGCCCGGCAGCTCAACTTCCAGGAGCAGATAAACCAAAGGGTGAACAAAATCTTCACGAACCAAAGCCAAGACCACTTTCTCCTTATACCATGTGAGTTTCATCTTGCTCGACGAGACTTCTGTGACTTTGTTATTATCATCACGTTTACGTGTATATGCTTCATGATGGAAATAATGCCAGTGAATCCGTGTTTGTTAATGTTGTCAAGGGAACATTTATATACATACTATGTCTGCATAAAGTATATACGTAGTAATATTTTCGTGAACATCCAGGTATGAGGACTTGAAGCCTCCTGCATCACCATCGTCACCTTGCCCAAAGAAATCTTAGGAATTAAATACACACGGAACCAGGAAAGGTTATAGTTTGAATTTTTTATTTTTTATAGCTAAGTCACAATACTCGACCCAGTGTCATAAGATTTATAAATGCAATTTGAATTACATGTCGTATATAATATGATTGTCGAATTTGGACATGATACGGCTCTGTTAAGTGTAGATATTTCACTGGTTCTGAGGCTGATATGTAATGAGGAAGTAAATTCATGACTGTAACAGAACTGTTCCAGCAAATGAGAAAATCATGCTCGGAAAACCTGTGCTGCAACTCATAAAATACAGGGAGTCGCTCAAATGAAGATTGAAAGCAACATTTTGATATTTTCGAGAAGTAATTTTTTTTCGGTAGAAATTTTCAAGAAATAATTTTTGACTTGATTGATGACCTTTTTCTGGCGGAAGGGAACAGAGATTATTTTTGTGTCATACCATATGTCTTCTAGTATTATCAACTAATTTAAATTCAACTGGAGTGAAGCCCTAATTGAGAGAGAATTCTCCTAACATTTTTCTATCATCAGCGACTCAAATTTGATACCTTACTTATTACTCGACTTGATATAATCCAATATATATTTATCTTTTGAAATGAATGTGCTCATCAAGGACTAAATTTACATATTTTTTTCTTATATGTTTTTCATACTATTCTTCAATTAAAATTTAATATGTATATCTTTTAAATTTTTTTAAGTTTAAGAAGTTAATATTTATAATATATAATTAATAATTAAATTTATAATATATTAAAAAATAATTCACATGTTAGATTTTAATTAAAAAATAACATGAAAAGCACATAAAAATATATATAAGTATTTTCTGCTCATCAATTAGTCTGCTTTTTTTTTTTCTCTAGCATTTAGGGTCATATCTTCTTAATGGAATTAAGTTGTAAATTCAAGTCCTTTTTCCGGCCAAACTCCCCTCTTGGCTCTCAGGACTCCGAATCCATTTCCAATTTAACTACTCTAGTAACCATGAAAATAGAGGCATTGAAATTAAAAACTGTGATGCGTCTACGATCCTTTCTTTCTTGTCTGTTTTTTTTTTGGCCTGGCAGCGCACCTTTTATATTAAGGCCTGGGGGTGAGCATATCTAAAAATAATCAATTCTTTTTTTTTTTGGCCGGACATAAAATAATCAATTCAAACCAACAAGACTGTTTAAATTTTTCGATCTCGGTCGCTTTAGATCGATGATCGATCCCAAGGGTTCAAACGGATGAGGATTTAAAAAAAAAAATTGTCTAAAGGTGCCATTGGACTAAGGCTGTATTTGGACTAGATTATGTATAAATGATTATGAGGATAAGTGATTATTCATAAGTGATTATGAGAATAAGTGATTATGTCAAAAGTGATTTGTGTTTGGATATTTTTACCTCATAAGTGATTTTGAGAAAAGAAATATGTTTAGATATTGAGGTTTAAGTGATTATTGGGTAGATAATGAGAAGAAAAAATGAAATAAGTGATTATGAAAGGATAAGTGATTATCATAAGCTGAAAAAATTAGCTTCTTCCATAAGCACTTATTTGAGGTATAAGTGCTTATTGAAAAGTTATTTCTGTTTGGCAACTCCACCACATAAGCACTTATGGGATCCCATAAGCACTTATAAGCTGAATCCAAACAGACAATAAGTTGTTGAGATTCGAATCCAACTCAATTCGCTCTACATATTTTCTCAAACAATTAAAATTTATCCTGAAAAATCTTTTATTTTTTAAATATCACACTTTGTAAAGAAATAAAAAAGTAAATTATGTGAATTTTTAATGAGGTTTTTTAACTAATATAATTTTTTTCGAAACCTATAAAATTTCTTTTGAATATATATATATTTTTTATTTTCAAGGAAAATATGTGTATCTTTTAAAAATAAGAGAAAATTATGTACACTCTTAACCGAAGAAAAAAAAGGAAAATTGGGTAATTTAATTTTTGTTTTTAAGGATATTTATGTTAGATGTAAAAATAAAGATGTGCTAATTTTAATAAAATTCAAGGACTTCTATAGTAATTTTAAATATATGTGTATGTGTGTGTGGATATATATATATATATAGAGAGAGAGAGAGAGAGAGAGAGATAAATATGATTACAGGTCTATTTTGAGAAAGAGTTGTGGTGATTATGAAGTTGGGAACTGGAAACACAAAGAACATTAACTGATCTGATAGCCAACTTGCATTAATAGTCAGCATGCTCTAACGGAGGGCTACCAACGAGTGTTCTCGCATATTCATTCATACCAACTCACAATTTGTCGATATTCATTCAGACAAAAACACACCAAATTCTCCCAAATTTTTAACAATTTATGATACTAAGGCAAGTATGTTATTCTTGCAAATTACTCCCTCCGGTCCTTATTATAAGATGTTTTTAACTACCGCACGTGGATTAAGAAAAGTTGGTTACAGTCTAAAATTAATGAAAAAAATTCTGACATTCTCATTTTACCCTTAAGGAGAGAATAAAAATATATTAAATTAATAATGATGGTAGAAAGAGAGAAAAGTTAATTAAGACTTGTAATGAAAGCATTAAATAGGGGCAAAATTGAGACTAAAATTAAATTTATTACTTAACATCTTATATTTTGGACCAGACAAATCTTCTAAATAACACCCTATAATAGGGACCGGATGGAGTACTATTCAAATTCTTCACTTCACTGTTATCCAATCTTAATAGATAGACCCATTCCCATTCAATCTCACAAGTCAAACCTCGTTAAATTAGGGTGACTTTTATTCCCTCTCTCGTTGTCACTGATAAGTTACATAACGAACTAGGTTGTTGCTGAAGGCTACAAATAATATAATAGAGAAATCATTTCTCATAATATAAAAAACAAAGCATGATGCAAAAGTTATTCCCTCCAAGCTAGCTAGCCATTCATAGCACACTTTCTATACACTTTTTCACAACCTTACAATTTCATATTCAGTGGTAGAGATGATAAGTATAACAATTTGCAGTTTTGCACTCAAGTATACGATTCCTCTATTATTTTTTTTTCACTTTTCTTCCCTTTTCCTTCTCTGTCCCAAATCCCAATCTATGCCTTTTTCTCTATAAGATCACGTTTAGAACTCAAGTTCATGGTGCACAATGTAAAGAATTATATTTATAGTTATGCTTTCTTCACTTTACCCACAACTAGAAATAATCATCAACATCAACTTGTTCCTCCTAGAAAGCTCTAAAACAAAGAACTCCTAGAGACTATGATGAAAACAGAACCACATCAAGCATTATTCAACCATAGTTTTTATCATTATATCTAATATGAATATCTAGGTGTGTAAAACAAGTTCAGAGTGAAGCAGAACATGGTTTAAGAATTGAGTGGGTAAGTGCAGCATCAGCCTTGATGGCTAATGCACACAGCTCTGGAAGTGAGAGTGGGATGTGAGATTTAGAAAGTGGTATGAGAAAATATATTTGACCCACTTGAAGCTCTTCACTTGGAGCCACATGAGGCAAAAGTGAGCCTATGTACATAGAATCTGAGCTGCAGATGAAACAGTTTGGGTTCTGAGACAGAACATGCTCTGCTTTCAATATCTGCTTCCATTGTTGGAGCTTACCATCGAAGTGAACTATGTTCACTCTGGATTTCCAGCTAAAGTTTCCACCTTTGCTTTTGCGTTTTGAAGATGCAGAGTTACCCATATGGGAGGGTATGAGTGAGACGGAGATAACAGAGATACTATAAGATAGCTCTGTGGAGGTGGATTTGGATATATGTTTTTTTGGTGGGAAGAGTTCTGATATATATAAAGGAGTGAAGAGGAAAAAGTGGCCGTTCAAGTGAAATTCCAGGTTCAGTGAATGTTCGTTAGAATGAAAATGTGCAGATGGGAGGATTTTGTGGTTGAAAATTTTGACTTTTGGACATTCTTTTTTTGGTCTAACGTGGGCCTTTGTGTAAGCTATTATTTTGGGTCTACCATTTAGTTTTTGAAAATAAAATTACCATTATATCAATCTAAGCATTTTGAAAAATACATAACAAAACTTTAATGTTATTTTGAGTTCTACTGATTTTATGTTTATAGAGTCGACAACGTCCACGTGAATCAACATTCTCTAACTTAGAATATCTGCGGTAGAAATGACCCAGAATCTTACCAGTCTATATAAGTTGTATGCGCAAAAACAACAGTACCCAACAAGCGATAAGCAAACTCCAAAGTTGTCCTTAACTTTTCTTATTTTGTTTGCATTTACATATATATATATATATACACACACATATAGACGTGTACGTGTATGTATGTAGAGCTTCTGAGCCAATATTGATGATGCATAATCATCTACTGTGGCTGACACTTCCAACGATCAATAAGGATGGCGTCTCTAAGTTGGATTCTCTCTCTGAACTGCAGAATATTTTGAACAAAATTATAAGATAACTGTGAAAAATAAAAGCTAACATGAAGCACAAGGTTTTTTAGCCTTTGTTTGGGTTAGTTTTCTTCTTCCATATTTTCCCTTCATCCAAATAAAGAGTTCTTTTCATGATAGTAAGTAAATGAAGTTTCAATGTCAATCTTTTTCTTTCTCTTTTACATATTAGATATCTCATTGTATCTTAAAAAATTGTTATATGGTTTTAGGAACATTTACTCAAATCATTATCAACTTAAACGACATTGAATTTGAAGGTTCTGTCTCCAAGGTTGTTTCAGTCACGTTACCTAAAATTGATGGGAATGGTTTGTGAAAGATGTAAATGATGGATGATTTGAATATTTAACATAACCACATTTCATAGCCAAATATTCTTTGTAAATTCTTTTATCTTTACTCAAACTTGTCAAATCAAAACCCGGATTCAAGTCAACCACATTTCTATTTGTTGACGAATATAAATTTTTATTATGGTTACACCACTACAATATATATTTGTACATGATTTGAATTATATAAAAGGCAGATTTAATGGGAGGCCATAAGAGTCCATATATTTTAAATTTGTTAAATATTAAACTTGTTAAATAAAAATAGGGTTAAAAATTAATGCAAAACTATAATTATGAAAAATTATAATATATTTTCTTAAAAGACATTCTAAACCTTCAACAAAATGAAAGAACAAACGGTTGAGATTAATTGTGAAATACAAATGAACAACTACGATGGACTTTCACTAATTCTCACTAAATTCTTCTCATAGAATCCTAATGGGAACTTTCAATGTCCACAAAATTACTCAAAATTTTAACTACTAGATTTCTCTCCAACGTTCAAGGCCTACTATAAATACAAATGCTGTCAATTCCAGCCATTAGAGCCGTAGGATCTCATAACACCACTAGCAGCCATCTCTAATATCTATTTTCTCTATGTCATCTTCCTTCTGTCCTCTGGCTGCACTCTGCATATTCTTGAGGCCTCCAATCTCGTTCCTTAGTGACGCAATTAAACTTCATGTCAAAATTCCTCCTTCAAACACTCAGAGGAACACTTGGATGACTTGAATTGTTGTTAAGCAGGTTTTTCTGCTTAACAGAAAATGATTTTCTAAAGATTGAGTAGGTAGTAGCAGCAGTTGTAATCGCAGTGGAAGGTAGGTGTGAATGAGCAAAAGCTGCATTAGCCTTGATGGCTAGTGCACACAAGTCCTGAAGAGAAAGTAACCTGTGGGATTTAGAGAGAGGCAATAAGAAGTAAATATGGTCTAACTGAAGCTCTTCACTTGGACCCATATGAGGAATTGGGGACCCAACATACATGGATTCTGAGCTGCACATGAAACAGTTTGGGTTCTGAGACAGAATATGCTCTGCCTTCTTGGGTTCCTTCAATTGATGAAGCTTACCCTCCATGTCTATTATGTTCACGTTGGATCTCCAACTAAAATTTCCTCCTTTGCTTGCGTATTGAGAAGATGCACAAATACCCATTTGGGATCGCTCACTAAATTCTCTCCTTGATCGATCTCAAAGATGCTTTTCTCTGTTTTGGTTTGTTATTATGGTGGGGGGTTTTGTGGTGGAAATGGAGACAGAGCCAGAGAAGCAGAGGAGTATGATGTCTGAAGGTTTTGGATGGTTTTCTGTTTTTGGGAGGGAGTAGTGGTATTTATTGAGGGACCAAGAAAGAGAAGATAATATGAGGAAAGTGCATAAGAATTGTGATGTTGACAACGGGACATTCTTTGCTCTTTCCTTCCCATAAAAAGCCAGACCATGCTTCAAGTAATGACTGGTTACTCTCGTGTCGGGCGTTTTCATCGCAATGTGTGGGCCACTTGAAGCTAGGTTTCCACATCAGCAATTTAACTCAGACATTGTGAAGTACTTTACCTAGCTGAAGTGAGGATAAAGAAAAAGAAAGAGCCCATATTTACTGTTGAGAGTCCCTCTTTTTTCTTTTTCTTTTTCTTTACTTGAGTTAATTTTATTTCAGAAGATGTTGATTATGTGTTTGATAAGAGAATGAACTTGAAATCCAACCATAATATTTTCAACAATTTTTATTCTGGGAAGAAGATTCATGATTCATGAAAGGTGACTGAAGCTGGCAGGCAAGGAATGGTCCAAGGGGAGGGAAGGAGAGAAGCAGGAAGCATCCGTCAAATTTCAGAAGGGAAGAGGGGAGGGGTTTCCTAATTTCACATTTACTTTCAAGGGATGGTATGGACGGATGACGGGCCACATCGTGAGTCTCTGTGTCGCTTTATCTGATATGCTAAATTTCCCACATCATTATCACGTTTCCATTATATTGTATCTAATATCTATCATATTATATTACTGGCTTACGTCTATGTCTGTCTTTAAGAAAGTTTAATTTAATGGGGTCTCCGTGTCCGGAATCCTTTACTCGTTTTCCCTTAGGCCTTTTTATTGTTTTTTTACCCACTGCTATTTCTCATCACAATCCATTACATTTTTAAGCAATCTTTTTTTTGTTTGCCAACACATTTATAATCAGTTTTGGTAATTCTATGGGAAGGAAATCAAGTAGTAAAGCAGTTTTAATACAGGGCTGTCAAGTATATAAAAAGAAATTATTAAAATCTAATTAAAAAAATTAAGATCTAGAACATCTAAATCTCATCTAATTGGTTCAAATGAGAGACACGCATGATTCATATATTTACAGTTATAAGCAAAAATGTGCATTGGATCCATTTTTTATGTGCCTACCATTTGAATATGTCTAACTAGCATAGCATGGCAATGCGACCACTCAATTCTATTAAAAAATGTACCTAACAAAATTATTAAACCAATCTTGGTATATTACTGAGTCCACAATTCACGCTTTGAAGTAATGTAAATAGGCAAAAGTTTTTTTTGTTGTTTCTCAAGACGCTTTTTTGCGGAATACGAGGTTTTTTTTAATGTGAATTGAATCTATGTCTGGGATCCATATTGTGCTGTTGTGAAGCACCCAATGGGCATTTTGGCCGCTGTAGGAAAATTGAAAGGCATTCAGAAATGTCAAGCCTCACAAAAAGGGCGTCAATATATTCTTACTCGGCTTCAATGGAAAATTAGTTCGGTTCCTTAATTACATTTCCTTTCTCTCAATTTCCTCTTTACTTCCTTGAAATAGATTTGAAATGTTGTAATAATAATAATAACAACGTGTTCTTTCCCAGTTAGGCCTAAACTTACAGGTTTTTTTTCCCCTCAAAACCTGAGACTCATGTCTTAGGGTTTGACTGAGTAAAAAATTTAAGTATATATCACATGATTGGATCAGATTAAGCAACGAGTTAACTTTATTTTAAAAAAAATATATATATATATATATATCATTTCTTAGGAATTTAGACAAAATATAATTTTGTAAAGACTTATATAAAAATTTTATTTATAATCTTTTGAAAATTTTTTCTGAGAATGACGTGAGTTATGACCATTTGACACTAAACTAAATCGAATTGATTTGTCAAAAAAAAAAAAATCAAATTGAACCTTTGGTTGATATTCGACCCCCGATCACCTCTACCCATATTATATTAATTAATATTTTTTATTATGAAATGACTCACAAACAGGAGTAAGTTAAGAAATGACTAAGTTACCAAATTGTCTGGCTAAAAAAGTCAGGAATCTATGAAAAATAAAACCACCAGATATGGAACACAATTAAATTATTGAGATAAATTCTCCTCCTAATTGTCTGGCAAAAAAAAAAAAGGGTGATATGTGAATCTCACTATATTATGACTCGATAACTTAAATTCTTGAGATAAATTCTCCTCCTAATTCTTTTTTTTTTTGGGCAAAATTCTCCTCCTAATTCTAGTCACATAAACTGACATTAAATATTTGGGAGCTTATGTGCATAGGTTTTTGCAAAATGTGACCCAAAGGCCAAATTGTATAAACTTTCCTACGAAACAAGAAAATGTATATTATTTTGGATGGAACTCACAGATTATTTCAATTGAATCACTTTAAACATTTAACTATTCGTACAAAAAAGAAAAAAAAGTTAACTATTCATATAGTGGCCTTCTCTTTTTTGGAACACTTTTTTTTATGAATTTATTTATTATTATTTTTATTTTTGGAATACTCACGTTATAATTTAACATGACGCCAGCTTATGGGTCAAGCTTGCTGCACCCAACTCGGCAGTGACGACCTTTTTTTTACATGAGTATTCATTTATGGGGCCATAAGTAACTAATTGGGCCATGAAGTAGAAATTTGACGAGACTAGGGGTGTTAGCTCAGGCCTTATAGTGGGCGTAAAACATAGTTGGGGCCTAATAAAAAATGAAGATAAGTGTTGCTTAGGAAAAAATATTCAGATGAAGTGTCTGGAAAAAAAGAACATGTTTTTCACCAAAAACAAAGAAAAAAAAGGATCTGTTAGAGAGAAATACAAACATGAGGGTGGAATCCACATTGATAAATTTCATTGAGTAGCACCCCATATTTTTTTTATCTCCCTCATACATGAATCTCTACTAAAATAGAGAGTTAAGACTTTGAATTGCAAAGAATTCCAATAATGTTTATGTTGGCCATGATATTGTGAAGGCAATTCAAGAATTGTTGAAGTTAACATGTGTAACCGAGAAATTATAGAGAAACTTTAGAGATGCTTGGGTGAAGGAAAATTTGGATCTTTTCAATTGGTTGAAAAATACAATAGAGAGAGAGAGAGAGAATGGAATTCACATATCAAATACTCTCTCTATCTTTCAGTATTTTTTTTTTATGAAACTTATCTTCGTTTTTTTTAATAATTGTTATAATTCATATTTTGTTTAAAGTCCCATATTGTTTGTTTGAACTTTGTTGAGACAAATGTTTGAAGGATAACTCCACTTGATCACATTTGCATGTTTCTATCATGATTGTTCCAACTTCCAACCAAATATCTAAAAAGTATTACAAATCTTGCTTTACACATTCCTCATTTCTAAAGTTTTGTTTGGAAAGAGAGGAAAATAGGAGGAAAAGAATACTATGAGAAAAAATAAGTGGGAATCTAATCAAGAAGATGTCTAGATTCCCTATTATTTTTCCTAAATTTTCCTCTCTCCTCTATTTTTCCCTATTCAAATAGAGGATAAGTATGATTCAAATATGCCAAAAAATACTAATAATAATAATAAATTCTAAAGTAGAATTTAGACTCTAATATATTGAACTGGCTCAATAAGCACTAAGGTGATACGTGGGTGATCACCGATCATTGCTTGGATTGTGTCTGTGCTCTTCTTTTCACTTTAAATTGAGAAAGCAAGTTCCTGTCTTATCTAATAACCTCAGTCTCATTCCCCCAACCATATCCCTTGTCCCCTGTTTCCATTTTCCTCATATATCAGAGTCTAAGACACAGCTTAGAACATAAACCTTTTTTATATCTATGCTTAGAAGCTCTCTATAATAATTCCATCCTAATATAACAACTTGTCAGCAAAATAATGATGGGGTTGTCTACAATTAAGTCTATAGTTAATGTAGGATAATCAGTGTTGGGTTAAATCAAAATCTAGTGTCAAGTGACAAATATCTGAATGAGACATATCACAAGTCAGTAGTAGCAGAAGTAGTACCACAGAATTTCTCCAAAAGTGGAAGAATGAATGTCATATGCAATAGTTTGAAGGTAGTTGGGAGGAATAATTTCATGCTTGACAAAGATTAATCAGAGAGCATTACTCATGACGCAGAGAACCAGAATCAGTAATCATATTCACAATGCTGCAAAATTCCTTGCTTTTGTTTCTCCAAAAAATAATAACCCAAAGTAAATTATAAAAAAAAAAGAAAAAGAAAAAGTAGTGCCCTGTCATATTTGCTATTCATATAAATATTTGTAGTGTTTCATTCAGGGGCAGAGTGTAGGCTTCAAGGGTATACAACAGAACAAATGCTCCACAATCATTCATGTAAGTGTAACCCACTATGAAACGCTCATCTCCATGTGACACCTAGTAGCCATTGTGCATCTTTCCTTACAAGCTTTTATCATTATTGAATCAGCAAAAAATTACCGAGCATCAACATTAAAAAGAAAAAATCTATAATCTTGTTCTTTATGTTTTTCATATTTTTATTAGATATAATTTAAGATTTTTTTAGTGTTTTAAAGATAAACTTTTTTGGTTCCAAAAATTTAGAGTTGGTTTCAATTATCTCTTAACTATTTCCTTCGTTTTGTATCAACTTTTCCTTTTATATTTATGAAAATTTGTAATGACTTCTTCAAGACCAATGGCTTTTTTTGTTATAATGAAATTAACTAATTTATCTAATTTCATCATCCTAATACTTAAATGCTCTTTTTTTTAATGAGATTTGAATCCATATCCTTGCTGAAATATGAATCAAATCCTTATTATCTGGACTAAGATTTGTTCATGATTGAATTCCAAATTTAAAGTTATGGTTGACATGCATATGACTTTTATCTTGGTCTGGGTAATGGAATCTGAACAATACAAAGCGATTCAAAGGAGAACAAAACAATGCATGATGGCACCTTAGAGCTTAATTAGCGACCAGGGAAGAAACAGAAAACTGATCTTTAACTGTGGCGAATTTGCAATTCTAAATCACTTCTTGCATATCAAAGAATTTTGATAGAAGATTTAGAGAGAATGCAATATACTTCGGCTATGTTTGATTTGGAATTAGTTTTTGATTTACGTTTTGAAAGTAATGTGAGAGTAGCTTTTACTTGGAAAGCTATAAGATCCCATTTATAACAGGAAACGAAACACACTCTTCAACAACTAATTTTCTTAAACAAATGAATATCAGTACATAGTATTTAAAATATAATAATTGAATTGACTAGAGGCTTTTAAAATGAAAATATTTTTGCTAATTTTATTTTATTTTATTATTTTGCAATATTCTTCATGAAATGTATAGTAAAGCTTTTCAGGAAATCCAATACCGCAGAAAGTTTAACCAACTTGAAGTATAACATGTGAGCAAGAATCAATTCATGGGACGTTTATCATGATTGCGATTCTAGCTTAAAGATAAAAAGGATAAGATGATCGTAACCAAGATAATCTTGTTTATGTTGAATTTTAAGAAACAGATAGGAGATAGGCATATATAAAAAGGTTAGAAGGAGAGCTTCTAATTGTACAAGATGAGGAATTGAATCTATTCCCTTGCTTGTTTCTTTCTTTCTTTCAAAACTTCTATTACAGTGGTAGCTTCTATTTTATTCTCCATCACTAATATCCAGAGTCCTTCATTCTTTCCGTCCTACATAAACATCTTAGTGTAAAGAATAATAAAAAAAATGAGAATAAGAAAGTCAAATAGTCCAGTTCTTTTCAACTAATCTCCATTAATCCCATGCTCTCATTTTCTCGACCCATTCATGTACTCGACTGATAATATTCCATGAACACATCATCATCGATCGAGTCATTAATTAAGCCCCTACACAAACACCTTGTTAACGAAGAAATCACAAGCTTATATAATCAGTAGAGGAATTAATCTTCTTTTCAATTTTATTCAAAATAAGAGAAAGAAACTAATTTTAAAATTTGTCCTAAATGTTGCAGATAATTAGCAGGTTACAGGGTGAGATCTAAAGCTAAAAAACTCGTATACATTCTTTCTGTGGGATATGCCTAATGTCCCCCTCTCTCCCTTCTTTTTGACGCAGAAGTTCCCATATCATCTCAGGACGCATAATTCCTTTCTATTTGCTTCAACAATAAGCCACACAAATTAAACCTAAACCCCAAATTTCAAATCGCAGATTTCCTGGTACGCAATCCAGCCTAAATAATTATATTAGCAATTCATTCATATATAAATACAAATACCTCTGTTTCATCTTCATGCAGCACTCCTCCTCAGGCAATTCTCCGAAACACGATCATGAAACACGGCGAGATATCCCACTTCAGCCACCCAGAACACAAGCTGGGGTTCGAGTACTCAGAATTCCCTTTCAAATGCGACGGATGTAAGGAGGTGGGAATAGGCTCGCGATACAAATGCTCCATCTGCGATTACGACCTTCACGTCCATTGCGCCATACCTTCGCCGTCGATCTGCCACCCGTTCTACACGAAATGCTCTTTCCAATTCCTGACCCGCCCGCCAGGTGACTTGGCGCGTTACTGCAACGCATGCGAGAAGGACGTGAGCGGATTCGTGTACCACTGCAGATCCTGCGGGTTCGACCTTCATCCGTGCTGTGCAAAGATGCCGATGGTGCTGGACGACGGAGAAATCAAGCTGTATCTGTACAGGAAAGTGAGCTCGGCGTGTCATCGGTGCGGCCGGAAGGGACGAAGCTGGAGTTACAGGTCGAATTGCAAGAAGTACAATCTACATGTGGCGTGTGTGAGGGAGATGCTGGTGGAGAGTTGGTACGAGATCTATATGGAGAGCAATAAGGGGAGGGGACTGGAGACGAGGATTCCGAGGTTGAAGAACACGCTTCAGAGTAGCCATGGGAGGATTAAGGGGAAGGTGAGGAAGTGCTGTGAGATTGCGGGTTTGGCCGTGCAGTTTGTGATATCGGCGGTGTTGGGAGATCCGACGGTTCTCATAGCAGGGGTAGTGGGATCACTGATGTCACGAGGTTGATGGGTGGGTGGAGAAGCCATCGGTCGGAGAGTTGCTTCGTCGTCGTCGTACGTAGAAGTGGTAATGTGTGTGCCATCCCGTGACTATGATTTTGTCAAAAAAAACAAAAAAAAGGAAGAGTTTCATCTTTCACCATTTGCCTTTCTCGTTTCAGAGCAAACTGAGGGGGTTTTGGGTTATGAACATGATCATGATCATGAATATGGAAAACTTGCTCACTCACCAATCAAGTCGACTTATACCTTTCATAGATCACACTAATTTTTTTCCCAACAAATTACACTAATTTCGTAGTTTCCATTTGTTTTTAAGAGTTTTATTATTTATTTTATCAATTAAATATTTTTAAAATATAAAATTTTAAATTTTATTCTTCATATAATATTTAAAAGAATTCAAATAATTAATATTACATTCTATTACAAAAATTATAATTTTAACAATTAATATGATTAGTTAGCTATTCTTTTTTCAAGAAGCAGGTTCAAAATGTTAATTTTATAAAATGAAATAATTTGGAGGAATGATTTCGTTACATATTTTATTGAAAAATCCATTTTTAGTCTTTCAAAGTTTTGCATCATTGTTAATTTTGTTTTAAATATTTTTTTTATATAATTATCTAATTAAGACAAATTTCAATATATTTTTCTTTTTCCAAGATTTGAATTAAAAAATCTTAATTAAGGGGTGATAGGATCCTTACCACTCGATTCAAGTTTTAAATATTTATTTTATCTCAACTTTAACTTTATCTTATATATATACACACATATATATATGTTAAAATTTTTAATATCATATTCAATTAAGTAAATTGTATAATTTTTTAATTAAACTAAATTATTGTCGTATAATAAAAAATTCTGTACTTATTATTTTTAAATTAAACGTAATAATAATAAATATATAAGATATTGCCTTAATACTTTTTTAAAAATTAAAAAACTTTATGTAAAAGATAAACTATCCAGCGTGTCACATATATATAATATTGATAGTATTATTAGTTTTATTGGGGAAAAAAAACTCGAGAGATGAAGGATAATGTAGTTGAAAAGCCAAAATTCACAATCGAGACGTAAAGCGGAAAGGTTTGTAGGCGAAAATGGTGAAGTAGAAGCAAAATTTCAACTTTTTGGTTTGTGTAAAGCGTGAATTGCAAGGTTGATGAAGAATTGAGCACCCTGAAAAGCGAAAGCTACTCGCCTCGTTCGCATATAATATTTATCTGTATACGTGTTTCTGCTACCACTAGCCAAAACACAAACGTCACCTTTCCAGCACCATATATCCACTCTCCATTACATTACAACTCCACTATGTAGATTCTCACGAGTTATATATATATATCTATAAGAACAACTGGTGAAATATTACAAATTCAATATATAAAAAGATATATAGCATAATTTTTCTTGCATATATATTTTTTGAGTTATGACTATATATGTAGATTCTCACCAAGAATTTCGAAAGGTGGACATTATAGTTCAAGAGATTTTCAAGTTTCATTGTAACCTAGCTATATACTTTCAAGTTCACATCATTCCACTCCTATGTTCAATTTGCTTTGGTTGATCTTTCTCACATGCATGTTCTGACATTATAACACTCTTGTGATATATATACTGCCCTCGTGAGTCTCTAATCCTATAATTAATGAACAAAAGAACAAGAACCAAAAAAGAAAAATCATAAATGAACAATATAATATTGATTTATGGCCCTAAAATGAAATGAGAATCGCAAGGAGGGCATACAATATATATAATAATAGTGAAAGGTTGAAAAAAGAGATGACAATATAATCGAGATCCTGCAAATATATAAAGTCGATCGAAGTAATTTTGATAAAATTGATGAAGGGCATTTTCAGAAAGATAGTAATTTTTTTGACAAAGTTAATACTTTCAATTAACTTCAACCACATTCTATAATTTGTGTAATTTTTTTAAAACATATAGGATGCATGGAGGGAGTGATTTTGTAATTTATATATGGCCAGTAATGGAACCTGAATTTTTGCAATCACCTTTTGTGATGATTGAACGTCATTAATCATGTTTTGAGATAGATAATTGCTTATATATATGCATGTATGTATATATCCATGCATGTATGTATGTTTTGATAACTAAAGCAACTAAAAATATTCAATTGGTTAATGGGATGTATTTTGCAGGATTAGACTATGACAATTGGATCTACAATATTTGATGAACACTTAATTATTGTTGCTGTTTGCTGTTTAATTAAGAAAAAAGCCTTAATGAAAATAAACCTTAGCTCTTGAAGCATTATTAATACCCTCCCAAATCAAGTCTATATCTGGATAGAGCTTAGCTCTTATAATTAATTTGAAAATTATTGTAGTTAAATTTAAAAAAATAAATTTGGAATTAAAGTTTGAAGTTTTAATGAGTACTAATATTATGCCAATCACCTAAAATTAATATATCATCATGCTGATGATTGACGAGTTTACTCTTTGTGGCTATGCCTAAATTTTCCGTTGTTTGAGGCGTAAGTGTGCTGTGCGTGGCAAAGGGAAGAAGTAGAAAGAAAAAATCTAGAGATCCGGAAGATGCAAATGGGTTTGTTTGGAAGTTGAGGCAACCGGTCAATATAATAAATTTTTAATTAAATATTAAGTACTTTTCGAATTCAAAATTTAATTCAAAAAATTTTTCTTAGAAATTAAGTGAAAGGGGTGCAAACGGATAAAAAAAAATCTAAATATATATTTTTTTAAGGTGAAATTGAATAATATCTAACATTTAAATTTTTTAACAAGTTTTCAAAATAATTGTCTAATTCAATTCGTATCAATCAAAATTTTCGCTATTGTTCAAACTTAAAAGTAATTAGATAACTAGATTTTTCATATGAGTTATTTATTTTTTCCATCTAATTAAATTGATTGGATTGATCAAAACTCTAATAAATTTAAATCAATAAACACTCTTCTAATTAATAATACAAATCAATTAGCAAATTACATTATTAATATTTAATACTAAATACTAACAGTACTGGTCACCGATTTTTTCATATATTCAATTTACTAATTTTATATATCAGGTCAGTGAGAAAAGTTTGGCGACAAAAGGAAAAGGGAGTGAAATTATAGTTGGCAAAGCTAGCAAGTTGGTCTTTCTCTCTATGACTGTATCCTCAAACTCAAATTCATTGTTTACATTTCTTACCCCTGTCTAGTTTTTTTCTTTCAAAATTCCAACTCCTTTAATAAAAAAATTATTAAAAACTTAAAAAGAACTTTGAATTTATATCAAATCCAAATCAATACAAACATAATCATAATCTTCCCACCCAATAACATAATCAATAAAATAAATTTCATTTTTTTATCTTAACAATGAATGAATTTTGACTCTTAATTAACCAATAAAAATCTGATAGTAATGTGACTCAATTTTTTGCCACAAAGAATTGACTTAATCAATTTATTTTGCATTCAAGAAAAATTAAATAAAAATTAAATTTCGATTGCTGCAATCAGATCAATCCTATTAAGGAATGCGATTTAAGAGACAGTCATGCTTCAAGAACATGTTGAATGTAGGATTTACAGCAAGAAAAGGAATACACGCATGCATAGAAATGAATGCTCCTCTATCTATTTTATCTTGAGGACTAATAAGATAGAATTAAGAGCTAAATGTAGTAACTGTGTGGGACAAAAACAAAGAAGGTAAGAAAAGAATTTTTTGATTAAAATTGGTCTTGTTGCTGAATAAACTCTTTATAAACTTTGTCTTTTGTTCGCCAAGGTTTAATTAAGGGAACCCTTCCTAGAGGGTGACTCTTAATTATACTTCTTGATTATATATATTTTCTTTGCAAAGCTTTCTTTTGGGAGTAATGAAATTTACTACACTATTACCAAAAAAAAAATTGGATCAATCCCAAATTATTTTAATTAAAAAACTAATAATTTTAATTTTAGAGCCTAATGACTATGAAACTTTACTATAACTAATTTGAGATAACAATTAATTAATCATAATAAATTAATTAGTTGTAGTTCACTATTGAAAATTTAAGTCAAACAATATTTACTAATTTATTAAAATTTAACTTATATACTCAATGTCAAATTTATTAGACAATTTCTTGATTGAAAAGATTCTTTTGTATTTAATAGATTGTAATTTGTTTCATATTTAAACTTTGATTAAAGATTTTATTATTTGAAAAGGTAATTGGAAATTATTAGAGAACCGAAATGTAACTAGAAGTTATTATGATTAGACATGAAAAAAATATTTTCAAATCAATTAGGCAATGTTTTGATAGGAAAATTTGAATTTAATTGGATGCAATTCAATTACATATTTAAAATTAAATTTAAAATGTATTTAAAGAAATAAAATTTAAAAAATATATTAAATCCTTACCTCAATTATAATTAAATTAAATTAATTAAGAAATTTGTATAATTAAAAAAAATTGAAGTTGATTGATTGAAATTTATAACAATGATTAAAACTGAACAAAATTACAAATTTGGAACTAATTAATTTGGTGGTTCCCAACCACTTATATTGATCCATGTGAATATCAGTATTACAATAATTTATAATTTTTTAAAATATAAAATTTATAAAATATTTATGCAAAAAAATATTGACATAATAATACGTACAATTTTTTTTACCTCTCTACTTTAAAACACTTCACAGTATCCTTTAAATTTCTCCCAAGAACAACAAGAAATTACCATTAATGCTTCTTAAAACTATTATTCGTTATTCATAGACCTTAAGGTTACAAAATAATTTTCTAGACGTTACAATGATGTTCTACATTTGTTACTATCTCTTGATAAAAACATTACTCAAAAATATAAAAAAAAATCATGTTAAAATTTTAGAGAGCATATTAGGATTTTTTAAATTATTCAATTATAATTAATATAAATTTTGAGTCTTTAATTATCATATTCAATCATCCAGTCAGCCTATCCACAAAAATAAATAGAAAACAGTGGAATGTGTTTTAAAACAACAGATACTGTACTTTATTTATTTATTTATTTTGAATAAGAAAGGAAATGGCTAAGCCCACAAACAAAAAACCAGGCAAGAAAAAAGAGAGCACGTTAAAGCTATGTTTATTGGTTTTCAATAATAAGTCCCTATATAGCTTAAAGGAGGTATATAAAAAAAATATAAAAAGGCTACCAACTCAAGTTGGCGTAAATAGCCTCTCACTCCTTAAATAAGTAGTTGGAAGTTCAATTTTAAACCTTTGCATATAAAACAAATATAGTAAAGAAGACAAATCATATTAAAATAATTATAAAAATATAAAGGTTAAGTAAATTTAAATATTATTTATTTAATATTTAAAGTATTTAACGCGTCGTGATCGTTGGATTGATCTAACGGTGAAAATCTAGTCTGATATAAATTTGAGATTAATATATTTAATTAATTATTTTTCAGAAATGGAATTTTAAATGACAACGTTCTGAAACGATATTTTGAAACAACACGTTATTTAATATTCTGAACATTTCAATTACAACGTTAAGAAACAGACTGGTTTATCAACAACATTTTTTTTTCACTATTATATAAGGATTAAACCCGAAACTAAAAGAATCACTTAACATTCTCTCCTCTTACTTACAATCTCTTTGTTTTTTTCTATGTTTTAAGGTATCTGAAATTGTTGTCAAATATCTTTAGTGCTTAGAATAACTCCTAAGAATAATTCGTTGGATCCCTGCAGCAAACTTAGTGGGGATGAATAACACCTTAAGGACAGTGTGTTATCATACGTTTCTGGGCACCGGTTGTTTTCATATACTTTTTTCAACATCCAAGTGGCCATCGGGATAGCAAAGTCATCATTAGCCTCCCAATAAATGTGAACCAGTGTGATATCCCAATCTCTGTTTAGAAGCTCTTTGATTTTTCCAACTAGACTCTTTATTTGGTAACTAGTGACATTTTCCCTCATGATCATGTTAAGTACATCTACTGAACCTGTAGCAACCACCACTTTTGGGACTATGTTCCCAACAAGTCTTAGGGCCCGTTTGATTTCCAGTTAGTATAAATAGAGTTTAGGTAGAATTGGTTTTGTAATGTGGTTGTAACAATAATTAGTTTTTAACTAACGTGTTTATGTTTGGATGATTTATTTAAAAATTGGTTTTAATAAAAGTGATTATGTTTGGATAATTTTAAACAAAAGCAGGTATAATTGTATAATTTTTTCTCAATTTTTAATGTTTGGATAATTGGTGGGATTATGCATGTTCGATAATTGCCACCATGGTTGGATTTTCAATCAAAACACTTCGAATTAGGATTAAAATAAAAACTATAATGCCACCTGTCAAAATCCCACCTGCTTAATTGACTTAGTCAAAATCCCTAACACCCTTCCCTTCTCTTTTGTCGGCTTCTCCCTCTTTATTATCTTCAGAGGCATCATCGATCGTGTGTGCTGTCTCTCTCCATCGAATCAATTCATCTTTGCCTTTTTCCCTTTGTTTCCCCTCTGATTTTGCTTCTTCAATTGGCTTGAATTTTTTTTTGCTTCTTCATTCCTCTTCTTCTTCTTCTTATAAAATTAGCAGTGCCAACGGGTTAGGTAGGTGTAGACGGCAATCATATCACTTCCATTAACAGCAGCAAGCATGAGATGATAATGATCCCGTTGGCAACGAAAAAGTAAACTGAGAAGCATGGCTGGATTTGATTTTGTCAGGAATCGGTTTTGGGATGATAATGAGTTTGGAATGGGATTGCAAAACATAGCCAAACAGAAATAAAAATGCATGAAACTCATTTTAGGCTCCAAACGTAGTTTTAAATGGGTTTCCACACAGAGCCTTAGGGCCCGTTTGATTCTCAGTTGGTTAGAAATGAGTTTTAGTAGAATTGGTTTTGTAACGTAGTTATGATAAAAATTGGTTTTGGACTAACGTGTTTATGTTTGGATGATTTATTTGAAAACTGGTTTCGACAAAACTCATAATGTTTCTCTAAATTGAGCTTAAACTCTATCCCATGATTAATTTAATTTACTTGGACTAAAATTTAATCTGCATTTATTTAATTGAGAACATAATATATCTGATATAACATTTTCTTACAGGTCATGATCTATAAAAATTAAAATTTTGAAGGAACATTTTGGTCAATAGATAGGATAAATTTTATGAAAATTTTATTTTTCTAATTTTTCTCATTTTTATTAATTTATTTTTATCTAACTTTAAAATAAATACCAACAAGCAGACGGAAAAGCAACAATTAACCGCTTCTTCTCAGAATCCGTTTTGCGCGTGAAATGAGTTTCAAACAGAAAAGTGAAAATCAAACAAACACACCCAGAACTTTACCAAACTGAGTTTTAGCCCCAAACCACTTCTTCAACTGAAATCCAAAGAGAGCCTTACTACCTTTAAAAATACCATACAATTTTGCTTGTTGGAATCAAACTTTTTCATAGACTGGATTTTTCTTCCCTGCTCCTATGGGGGAAGCGGATACACACGCTGACATGCGGACGTTTTATTTAATTTTAAAATATATTGAACTAAAAAAGAATTTCATCATTAACTCCCCCTATACAAAAAAAATAATATTAATTAAAATTAATACAGATTCGGAAAATAAAAAAAAGAAAGTGGGTCCTACTTAAAATAATGGAAAAAGATAAATCCCACCTATAAAAGAAAAAAAATGAATAAGAAAAAATTTAGACTCAATTAAAAAATGAAAAAAAAAGGAGGGGCACGGAGCCTAGTAATTGGAGCCGTACTGTTCATAGCTAATGCACAGTACACTTCTATTATACTTTTAATTATATATAGATGCCTCACCCAATCACCCTAAGAATTGCGAACAAGTCCTCCACAAACAACATCTCCGTAGCAGGTGACAAAGCCATCAACATCTAACCGAACCTAGTCATTAAAATCAAAAAGTAGACAAGGTTGTTTTAGTTTCCCATCCTTGCATTATCCATGCATCAAGGTATTATAAGTAACTTTATTAGCATGAACCTTCATCTCATCTATCTCTCTTAGAATTGACGATGCACGTTCTATATTACCATTTGCACAATGACCTTTGATCAACAAATTAAACACAATAATATCTGGTAACATAACTCTTTGTTACATGTCCTTAAACAATTTATCCATCTGTATCATTGTCATACCCGGAGATGCGACGAGGATGGCGTAGGAAATGTAAATAAAAAGGGGGAAACCGGCCCTCGCGATGGATAGCCGATTTCGAAGGGGGAGTCACAACCAAAATTTTGAGGAAAATTTTGGAAAACCGAAATAAAAGGACAAGGACAAGGATGGTCTGCGAATCAGAGTTAGGTTCGGGAGTATGATTGTGAGTGGGAAGGTGTTAGGTACCCTCACAACACCTGTTCCAAAGAACGGTTACCTTAAGTTGATCATGCAATTTTATGGCTTTTAAAAATTATTTTGATTGCTCTTTAACTATTCACATACAAAGATAAATGTAAAAAATGAGAGAAATGTAAAAACGAAAATAAAGAACTAAATGGAAATATGGGAGGTTGGGAAAATATAATGAATAAAATGAGAAGTTGGGAAAAATAAGATAAGAGGAAAATGTTATTTATTTACAAAAGTTGACTTGACCCAGAATGAGAGTCTAGGGCCTACGTACCCTGCGATAGGGGGATCAAAGTCAATGTAGTTCGGGACTAGAAATGCATGTCACTAGGTTGATTTTTTTTTATTATATATATTCTTTGAAAAGAGAGGTTTATAGAAAATAATTTGTCTTTCCACAAAGAAAACAATTTTTAGAATTGGTTGGTGTGTTTTAATTTGTAAAAGACAGATTAATTTCCATTATTTACTCTTTTCATTTATTTATATACTTTTTGGTTTGATCAATTCCGAAAAGAGAATATATGTTTTTCCTCAATTTAAAAAATATGATTAAAATTATATGTGATTTGAACATTTTATTTTGGTTTGAAAAAGAAATATTTGAAAACAATTTTATTTTTACAAAATAAAATCAATTGGCTTATGTGGCGACTTTATCACTCACAATATACCAATTGATACCTAAATGCCCACGGTGGTGTCACTCGAGACAAAAGGCATAGGAAGAGTTCGAAAGAAAACAAATAATTCTTTGTACAAATTATTTTTTGTTTTCTTTTTATTATAAAAATCATTTTAACACCTATTTATTTATTAAAAAAAGGAATTAAAAAAATGTGATCATTACGTATGTTTTGAAAAATAATAATCAGCATATGTGGTGACTTTACCACTCACAAGTTACTGATTTACGCTTACATGCTCACGGTGTTACCACTCGGAGTAGGAAATACCAGAAGAAAAATTTTAAATGAAAATCAAACAGCATATATAGTGACTTGATCACTCATAATTTGCTGATTAATGCTTATATGCTCACTGCGATGCCACTCGAGACAAAAGGCAAAAAAGACTTGAAGGATAAAATTGAAAAAATGAAATCATTTTTATATTAAATTATAAAAATAAATACAATTATGGTTGTTTTAATAAAAACAAAAGCAGTAAAAGGAATTTAAAAATATGACTTTTATGTATATATTCATATATTATTTATTTTTATTTGTTTATTTGTTTTATTTTTTTTTTTTTAGAAAAAGAATCAATCAGGATCTGTGGTGACTTTATCACTCACAGCTCGCTAATTAACACCTAAATGCCTACGGTGTTACCACTCGGAACATAAAGGCAAAAATAAAAATTTGAAATAAAAGGCTTTCATTGAATCATTTATTTTCACTTTTAATAAATAAAAAAAACCATTGGTACTCATAAATATAAAAAAAAAATAAGATTTAGCCGACGTTTAATACCATGGCAACTCCTCACTCATGGTATACTTGGCTCACACTCCATAGGCTCACGGAGACTTGGTCCCTCGTGGCAAATTCCAAAGTAGAAAAGAAAAACCAATGATCAAATAAACATCAAAAGTACAAATAAAAATAAAATCAAATACAATTTGTCAATGCGTGTGTGTGCATGTGCAAACTCAAACAATTTAAACACAATCATAAGATGAGAAGATGCAAACTCTTGTATCTTCATTTTCTTTTCCTTTACTTCAAAGTTGATAGCTTCCTTTTCCCCTGCTTGGTTTGATGATGATAGCCTTAATTTCTCCCGAACATGATTCATACTCCCATGTTACTCAGAAAAAGATAAAAGATGAGTAGAATATTAGTATCCATATTAGGAGCGTTTTCACGCGAAATCAAGAATGTATTATTTATTATTGTTACTTTTTAATGGATTTTATAAGAGGACCAAAATCCTCATCATTTAAGAAATCCATGCAAGCTAAAAGTTTGCCACCAAGGTACAATCATCTGCAACACTCTTAAGTTCTAAACAGTCACAAAAAGTATAATCACACGTTGCAATTTCAATCTCTAAACAGTAAACGAACTATGCAGCACTTGAAATTAACTTTGCCAATGAAGAATCATGTACATGTTAAGTTTTCCTCCTAACTCGAAATAACACCTAAACTAAGCCTAAAAATTAGATTTGCCAAACTTAACTCAATGAAAATTCAAGCAGAAATATGGGCACGTATACTACAGCCCATTCATCCTTCAGTCAAATTTCAAAAGCAACTTGTAAAGCATGTACCCAAATCTCAAACAAAGTATTCAACTTAATGAAGGAGCATTCCGGCACCTCAATCATATTAAATCAATTAAGATCCCTTCCACAGACCCTGATTCACTTATTCAATCTGGGTAAAATCGATAACCACCATATCAAAACAACAAGTACTCCAAACATCATTTTGGGAAATGCAGATTGTTAAAACATCAGCCATAATAGCCATATATATCAGAATAAAGTTTGCAAGCCATTATCCACTGACCACTAGAAAGAAACAACATGGCAAAACATTATCCACCAACCAGATTAAACCAATATGTCGTTAAATCAAGGGACTAAGAGATGCAATGATTCAAATACTCTACAGCTTAACCGATAAGGAGGTTATAGTGTGCAATACCCTAACATAGTAGCCCGCAATCTAACGAGACCCAAAAAACGGCTAATAGCTTTATCTCTTATAATAAGCCAATGATTACACGGCTAAGCAGTGCCAAGAAAACCATGCCACAATCATCACTATTGCATACAAGTCACAAATCAAGCATGCCACATAATTCAAACTCCATTCCTATGGCTAAGTGAATCTTAATGATAAACCCTCTAATGTGCTTAAAACCTGAAACCACATAGAACTAAATGAGGAATATAATTTGCAACCATCAATGTATCAAGATGTGTATGTTAAATCACTCAAACTAAAGGAATAGGAAATTCAAGTAACATGAAAAATATGACGGAGGTTCAAGGAAGTTCATGCTCACAAATTTTTCCAAATCACTTTACAACGGGCAGGACCACAGCCATCTTCACAAACAGACAGGTAGGAGGAAATGAAACCAGCATGCTCACTAAACTGACTCTTCTATGAAGCTTTTCCAGTAACAAGCTCCTAAAGAATATTTTTATTTATCGGGTAGCAACTTGAAGCAGAACATCAAAAAAGAAAGATTCCTTAGTCCAAAAAATAACAAATGATTACACCCACCGGCCCTCATAGTCCTAATTAAACATAGAACCATAATTTAAAAGTAAACAAAGAAACAAGAAAGGAGATAAGATTGAAAGCCTCATTATAAAAGACTCCTTCCACGACACATTAGAGACAAGTTCATAACACGATTAAATTTACAGGGCACTAGCGTTAATTTTTTTAAAGATAGCCAATATGCATGATCAGACATGTTTAATACCTATCACAGCCTTGAGATCTCAACAGCAAATGAACCAAACAAATATGTATATTTTTTAAAAGATATGGCAAATGCAGGACTAACAAACCTACTATCATTTAAGGTGAACATAGCTATACAAGGAGTAGAATCCTCTAACCATCAACTTAGAATATCCCATAATTTCGTCTATTATTTTTTAGAAAAATCAATTATTTCAGAAACAGAGCTTCAACAGAACAAGCTCAAGACTCAGCAAAATATGAAACCAAACCAGAGATATCGAGAAAATTGGCAATCATGTAAAAGGGAGCTGCAATTTGAAGCCTAAAAAAAAATTTACCATTGGAAAGCCCTAGGCACTCAGATCTTCGACAGATTCTGTGTTCACGGTGATCACGGATGCTCGGATTCGGCCTTCAACCCTTACTCCATTCAGCTTCGTCTCCTCTCGCAATGTCCCCTCTCTATTTCACCACATTTGGGCACAAACCCTAACTCCCTCTGTGTTTTCCTGTCCTAGCTCCCTTGTTGTCTTCGGCCTAGTCTCTCTGGCCTATCCTCCCTCTCCCTTTCTTTTCTCTGCTCTCCCTCGATTTCTTTTCGAGTCTCTCACGGCCAACTTTCTCTTCTCAGTTCTCCCTCGTAACTCCCTTTGATTTCCTCAGCAGCTCTGTCGGCCTTCTTAGCTTTGTTCTCGAGTGCCAGCCTTCCCTGGTTCAGACTCCCTCTCTCTCTCCGCCTCCTCCAGTCTCTGCTTCTCAGCCGCCCTCTCTCTCTCTCTGCCTCCTCTCTTCTTCTTTTCTCAGTCGCCTCCCTCTGCTCCCATCTGTCTCCCGCGGCCAGCCCTCGTCTCTCCCCCCCGAATTTGGTGTCCCACTCTGTTCCCTCACTCTCTGGCTCACCCTAGTTTCAAATCTCCCTTGGTGCTCACCCGCGGCTCCCTCTCTCTCCTTTCCTTTTTTCTTTCCTCGCAGCACCCTCTCCTCTCAGACACCCTAGTTCTCTCCACCCCTCCTCCCCCTGAGTCTCACGTCTGAGCCCTCTATTAGGGCTCAGGGTGAGCTCGGACCTGAGCCCCCAAATGGGCTCAAGTCCACCTTAGGCTGAAACAATTTCAGCCCAAAGTTAAAACCCTTCCTCTTTTTTTTTTATTGTTTTGTTTATTTTTTGTTTTTTTTTAATTTTTTCTTTCTTTCTTTCTTTTTTGTTTTTGACATTTTCTATTATTTATTTTTTTTATTATTATTATATTTATATATATTTTTAAAATTACCCTGACAAAATACGGTGTTCAAAACAGACATAAGAAACATATATATATGCTACCTGTGTTGGCTGAATCCCTTTCTTCATCATTTCACCATAAATGATGAAGGCTTTCTCCACATTTCCGCATCCGCAATAACCGTTCATCAACATGTTATATATAATAATGGTATTTGGCTTTGTACCTTTTCTTATCATTGCTTCTATCAGAGCAATCAACATTTCGTAAGTCCTTGAAGGTTCCCTTATACTTCTATTTATCATTTCATCCCCAAAGGCAATAGCTTTATCTAAATCCCCTTTCTTATAATACCCACTAATCAGTGCATTATATACTATTGCAAAAGAGATCTTGTCACCCATTGACATGAAATTAAAATAACTAGCTGCTTCACTAAGCTCTCCTCGTTTACACAAGGAAGTAATGAAAGAAGTACTTTCATAGGGATTTGGCAACATATCGGAAACTATCATTTCTGCATGGATGACGATAGTGAGGGGATAATCTTGTCTCATGTGACATGCATGCAATATTGTATTATAAGTAACCATCCTATCAGCATAGCTCCCATAATTCCACATATTGTCCGGTAAGTATTTTGCCCTCTTCAACTCTCCTTCTTTGCAAAGGAGATTAATCGTTATATTAAAAGTGTACATGCAAGATGGGTCCTCCTTAATATGCTGCAACCTCTACATTTGCGAAAACAAAAGCCAAGCCATGTTTGTTTGGTTCATCTTCACCAGAAAACTAAACATAAGATTACACGTCTTAAGTTTTGGAAAAAAACCTTTTTCCCTCATCATGAGGAGACACTCCAATGCCTCATTAGCTTTCTTCTTCAAATGACAATGCGTTATTATCAGATAATCGAATACAACACTTCTTTTTCTATCAAACCTGTCACGGAGAAGAGCCAACTCATCAAAGATCACTCTATTTGTGGCAATCCCATCAATAACTAACTTCTTCAAGAGTTCCACAGCGGTCTTCCGTGATGGCGGACGGGAAGAGATAACAGTAGCGAGGCAACGAGTTCTGGAATCCAATGAATGAGATGGAGGAAGGGTCAAAAGTTGATGAACATGCCGGGGATTATGGTGAAGTTTGGCTAGAATCGAACAGATAACAGAGGAATTCAAACTGGGAGCAAACTGTTCGATATAATGCCACTGAGAAGATTGAATAGAATCGAGGAGGGATTCGGAGATCAGTGAAGGACGACAGGGGAGGTTTGAATGAGGCGTAGTGGAGCAATTGGCATGGAAGAGAGGGTGGTTTATGGAGATCAGGGTTTTAAGCTTGCGGTGTTTCAAAGATGAGAGAATGAAGAACTTAACAAGTTCATAGTGAGAGGACGGTGGATGGTTTCGTTCTCAATAATTTTTATGAGCTATAATATGTGTGTGCGCGCGCATATTTATAATTTCATTTTGGCTACGAAGTTTTGGTAATAGAATCTTGCTGATTAGCCCATTAAATGAAATTCGTATTTCATACGATGATTTCAATTTATTTCGAAAATAAAAAATTAATAAACCTTTAATCAATGATTCAATGCAAATTTCAATTAAGTAAATAATTTTGTAATTTATGGCATGTAATGGAACCTTAATTTTTGCAATTACCTTTTGCGATAATTGAAACGTCATTAATTTTGTTTTGAGATACTATTTGCTTTTGTGGATATATATATATATACATATATAATTTCATAACTAAAGCAACTAAAAATATTCAATTAGTTAACGACATATATATTGCAGGATTAGGCTATGACAATTGGATCTACACAATATTTTATTATTATTACTACTACTACTATTAATTAAGATAAAAAGCATTAATCAAAATAAACCTTAGCTCTTGAGGCATTATTAATACCCTCCCAAATCAAGTCTATGTAGATGGATAGACGTTTCCATCATTTTGATTTGCCAAAACATACTCTTCTGTTTAAAAAGTTTAAATAAAATGCAGTCATTTGATTTCTGATATTTTCAATTAATAATTTGCCAAATTAATTTGAAGTAAAATTTAAAAATAAATTTGGAATTAAAGTTTGAAATTTTATAAATTAATAATGGTATGCCAATTACCTAAAATTAATATATCATCATCATGATGATTGACGGTCGTGACTAAATTTTCCGTTGTCTGAGTGTTCGTTGCAGAGGGATGAAATTGTGGCAACGGGAGCAAGACTAGTCAATATAATAAAATTTTGAATTAAATATTAAGTATTTGTCGAATTCAAAATTTAATTCAAAAGTTTTTTTCTTAGGGACTGAAAGGGGTGCAAGCAGCTAAAAAAAGAAAAAAAATCACAAAAATCTATTTTTCAAGGTGATATTGAATACCATCTAATTTTTTTTTTTAATTTTAACAATTAATTTTGCAAAATAATAATCTAATTTAATTTAAATCAATCAAAATTAAATTCACTATATATATATACTGTTGAAAGTAACTATATTTTATATGTCAGATGTTTTTCCATCCAATCAAATTGATTGGATTGGTCAAAAGAGTGCATCTAATCAATTAGGAATCAAATAAACAATACAAATCAATTAGCAAATTGCATGATTATTACAAAATACGGGTTTTGATCAATTTTCATACCATCAATTTGAAAAGAGACGATGCCAATGATAGCAGCCATGATAGAAAGGCCTTATCTAGCTAGATCATTCTCTACGATCGATATAGTGTTTATATATGCAGTAGTGATTAAGAATTAATTTTAGCAATCTGATATGTGACTGTGACTTGAATCCTAAGCTTTTATTTAATGTATTACTCTGTGTCCTTCCTAGCTATGAATTACTCGAGAAATTGAGCTTAAGATTTCAGGAGAGGTAAATTAATCTATTGATGGACAATGGACAATTAAACATAGTGAACTCAGAACTTGGGAGTTAGTTGTTTGAATCCTCATGATCCAAAATGAATCCTATACAGAACAATATATAATATTAGGCATATATATACGGGTTTGGTTCACAAGATCATAATTAATTAGCACATACTCACAAAAGTTGTTCACGAAATTGTCAAAATTAGTGCACAAAGATGCTGCCTTTTCACAATAGAACCGCAAATATTGGAAAGAGAAGGGTTCATCCCGCGTAAATTAATGCATAATTCACCAAGTTCCAAATTTTACATACAAATGCAGGAGTTCGCACTTTATTCACACCTAAGACAAACCCTTATGTATCTCAATATTTATTAATGAATACAATCAGTAGCTAGGTGAAAATAATTTGCTTTAATCTGGCTAGTGATTCCCTCGTCCGAATAAGAAGTGGGGGATCAAATTGTAAAGCTTGGCTTCCTCAGCGAATCAACGACCTTCACGTTATTAGCAACGCTTTGAGCTAATAGCTAGGCCATTGATGATTTGCTGAAGGTATAAATCATAATAAAAAGAATATATAGTAGTTCTTTTCCTTGACTGGTGCATCATCGTTTATCTCGATCGATATACTGGCTATTGTCATATTTTGTTAGCTACGTTTGACATGAGCTCAAACGTTGGGAGTTTAATTTGAGACGCTGCTTGAAGTAATCTAATATGAACTATTTTCCTTCCTTATTATTATGCCTAAACATTTAAATTCAAGAGACTGCAACTGTTTCCCCTGTACTCCATTCATTTTTTAGCTCATAATTAATATTATCCTTGCAAATGAGCTTGTACCTAAAGGCAAACACATTAAGTCCATTACACTATATATATATATATATATATATAGTATAGCTAGCTAGTTCCTCAATCTGTTCTTTATAATTAATTCTGACGTTGAGGCTTGACTTCACATTTCCAAATACTAACTTTCAAATTGTATGATATAAAAAGAACAGAAGAAGAAGAAGAAGAAAAGCTGGGAACGTTTGAGGCTAGAGAATAGAAAGGACAAGAGCACAGACAGGATAAAGTAAGAGAAGGAGGATGCCAATAGTGTTGGAGATGCCATGGGGTTGAGTGAAGGAATTTCTGAAACCACCTGATGCTTTTATGTGTTGTTGAAGCAAATAACATGCAATCCCAAGGCATATTGCCACCCGAATCACGCTTCCCCTCAGGGTGCTGCTAAACAGACTAGGAGCCACCACTATCACCAGTATCATTGCTCCTGGAAGTTCCAGCCATTCTGCATTTATATATATGTTCAATGCTGTAAAATAATAGAATACATTGGAGAAATAATGAATCTACCTAATAATGACTAATAAATATAAAACATATACAAAATAATGAGAGAATAATGTACATAAAGAGAGGATAATTCTAGAAGCATTCTAGAATGTAACAATATATATATATATATACACACACATTCACAATCATCATTACTCGCTTTAATTTCTGTTTTGTTCTTATATAAGATAAATCTCTCGTACGAAGAAAAATATAGTAGCATATATGTATACCAGGGAATCGTCTTGGAAAGAAAAGTCGCAACACAACAGCAACAAATGCTATCCATTTCCCAAGCTCTCCGCTGGGCAATTAATAAACCAAAAGTAGCCAAACGAGATGATTTCATTATTTGAGAAAAAATTGATGGAGAAAAGTGGATGACTATCAAGTCTGATGGGATGCATAATCACCTTAAGATGCTGAAAATTATCGAAGGAAGACTCAAGAAAATGTATGGAATCAGTAGCGATGTCAGAATGTTTGTCTTCCAGTTCGTTCGATCCAAAATCAACAAATAACTACAATACAAAACCCCAACAAAACAAATAATATAGTTCGATCAAACGTATAATATCACATGCGTACGTTTAGAACACACAACACAGGAACAAAGTATGAAAACAGATGAGAAAAATGAATCAAATGAGCAATACGAATTCTAGAGATGGCAAAAGAAGTTCCTCTATATTCTGCATCAATGATCTGATATGGATGTACGATGATGAAGTAATCTCTGTCACTTGAAAATGCTTTCATCTTAAAGTGATTGATGCAGTGAAGGAGAAAAAAGAATTGAACACAAACAGAAAGAACTCTACATAGCAGAGATGGAGGCGAGCCATTGGAGGAAGCCGAATCCGAAGCCGGGGAGGGTAAAGGCGTGTTTGGCAAGCTTCTTAGCAGCGAGGCCAAGGTCCCTCAGATCAGAGCTCATCAACTGTGCTGCCTCTTCTTCATAAATATGACCCATCTTCATCGCTAAGTAGCTCTTCTTCTTCCACATCGATACTCGCTTCTCTTTTCCTCTTCACAACACAAGGATGAGGATCACGGATATGAGAGAAGGAATGAAGGAAAGAACAACGATTTCTTATATGAATGGCAAGCTACATATAATTACTATTTAGTTAGCCTAATAAAATAATTTTCACTGTTAATTAATCTATCTTTGTGTTAATAAAATACAATTTTTTGTTGTGCTATTTGAATAGGTCGGTTTAAAAAGCTATGTATACACCCAACAAAATGCATAAGATTTATTTTTGTTAAATCAGCGGGCGCGTGGAATAAAATAATAAGAAAAATTAATGGTCCCATAGATTTGCAAGGTTTCCTAATATAATAAACTCAAAAAAAATGAAGCATTTGTAAGCTTCTCAATGGCATTTTGCCATGTGGAGACCAGTTCCTGGGAAGTGGTACGTTCACCGATGTGTGACACCTGGCACGGTTTTCTCATTTTAGCTTCCTTTCTTCGGTAGGAAAGTCTGTCAAGCAAGTTTTAGTATTATTCTATGTTATCTATTTATTATTATATATTATAAAACTGTCATCTCTTCCACGTAGCAAACCCAATCCTATTATTTTTATATCTTTGATAGATAAATCTAAAATATTAAAAATTAAATCTAAATTAGATCAAAATAATAATTTATCCCTATTTAGTACAAGGAGGAGGGAAGGAAAGTTGCTCCTCTCCTCTCATAAAATATATCAGGGGAGTTGCTCCCATCTTTCCCTCATTGGAATGACATTTTGAGAGAGGGGGAGGGGAGAAACTCCCCTCTCTTCCCCTTATTTTTATATACTCTTTGAGATATATTAAATAAGAATATTTTTTTAAAAATATATAATAAATATTGTCTTACATACTGTAAAGGTCCCATATTTAGTATTAAGATAAAAAGTTTTATATTTAGGACCGGAGAGAGTATTATATAATAATATAAACTCAAATCATCTAAATTTATTTGTAATAATAGTTTCTCATTATGGCATTCTTTTAAATGATTCACTATAATGTACACACTTCTCATAATACTTGATGAACCATAAAGAAATAATTTTCAAGGTAGTGATACAATCAACAAATTATACACATTCTATTGGTCTTAGTGCCGTTTGGTTTGCATTTTAAGCATGGTTTCTAATTGTTATTTTTTTTATTTAAATAAATTTATAATAAATTTTTTTACTTTTATCTAAACCTTATTTTTGTAAATTACTCCCTCTGATCTTTAATATAAAACCTTTTTAACCAAATTAAATGAATTAAGAATTAGAATTAAAACTAATTTACTACCTCAATTTTTTTTGAAAATCTCAATATTTTTTTAAAATTACTCTTATTTAATTTCTTTCTTTTTCTCTTTAAATACATTAAATAGGAATATTTTTTAAAAATATATAATAAATATTATCTTATATATTGTAAAGGATCTTATATTCAAGATTAGGATAAAAAATTTTATATATAAAATTGAAGGGAGTATGATTATTCTAAAAGACATTCTAAACGAAAGGTAATACTTTCCCAAATGTCACGTTACTTAATTTAGGGCCCTATCGTCATCTGTCACTTTCTCTTTATAGGTTTTGTGGGTTTTGACAAATGGCAATGTTGACTATTGCATTTCCATTATTAATTACAACTTTCAAACTTTGAAGAATTAAATAATGTTAAGTTGAAATAGTTATCACTCACGATGGATTCAGGGATAAATTCTTTCATTTGTAACCCCATATATATATATATATAACAGATACATAAAAAACTATTAAAGAAAGCTATAAATCTCTAATGAAATATCATATATATATATATATACTCCCTCTATGCCACATATATATATATATATATTTTGTAGTTTTAGAATATCAATGCATTATTAATGTTCTTTTTCCAATTATAGCATTCTCTCAATTAATTCAATATAAGTCATTCAATTCAATATAAGTTATTAAATGATGAATATTTTAGTTAAATCCTTTGTAAAATTTTATATAATGGATGATTTTTTTTGTCTGTGTGAAATAAAACCTAAGTTTTACTTGAGTATGTAGTATTTATATTTTTAATTTTTTGTGGTTGTTCTAGTCATTATATATATATATATATATCTTCAACCATGTTTTTGTTGTCATTATATATAGTTCATAAGGAAGTATAAATTTGGGTTTGGTTAAGCAATTTCAACCGGAAAATGAAGTTCATTCACTTTTTCCTTCGACCCAAAATGTAAAGAAGCAACAAGTCTCTTCAATTCAAAGTTAATTAGTCATCAATTTTTAAAAAGTTAAATAATTAAATATTAAACCCTCCATATATAGTTTTGCACAATATTCTTATATAATTCTTTTGTCTGAAATTCTAATCATATAATTTAAAAGATATCTAGTCCATATAATGAATAAAAACCTGTTTGTTGCAACAAGACCTGGAAAGGAAATGACCAAAAAAAATGTCATTTGCAATAATGACCGATATTAGCAGGCATGAACATCACGTGGCAACAATTACAACAAAGAAAGATATGGTGAATACTCAAGCTTATTAAAAAAAAGGACGGGGAATACATATACATGCACCTAAGACTAGTTGAAGCGATAAAGATGAAATGAAATGCTAGTATATATGTATGTGTATATATTATTCAAATCGTTAAAAAAGAAAGAAAGAAAGAAACATACACAACGAATTCCTTATATACTTTGAACAAGTTAATTAGGAAGTTGTGGCCTTAGTCAACGACTTGACGGTCACGGAAGGGCCTAAGGTTGGGGTTCCGATTTCCACCTTAAAGGTGTCGTATCGGAGGAACAGTTCCACCAGGATTACCCTAAGCACCAGCACCACCAGATTCTTCCCCGGACACTGCTTGTTCTCTGGGGTTGGATCCTCTGTCTCTCTCCCATTCGACCAATACACATACTTCAACAACTTCTCTCCTTCTCCCACGAACCTGTCCCCTACAAACTTGTCTGCATCCTCAAACACCTTAGCATCCTTTGTAGCAAATGGTTGAAACCCAAAAATCATTTCTCCTTTCTTCACCTTAAACGCTTGATCATGGCTTTCTATGATCAAATCTTCCTTAGCCTTCCCGTACTGGTACGGTACCGGAGGTTCTATTCTCAGTGTCTCCCACACCACTGATTTTGCCAATGTCATTTTCTCTAGAGCGGCGTAGGTGACCCCTCCCTCTTCCTTGACGATGGCTCTGATTTCTCCGGCTAGTCTTTTGTGTAGACTCTCGCCAGCTAATCCCACCCACTTCATCAAGGTGGGGACCACTATCTTGACCCCACCGTAGCTGTTGAAACCCAGAACGAAGAGTATGTTGTTGCAGGCTTCCTCTCTGGTGAGGCCGAAGCTTGGAGCTTCGTCTAATGCTTCGATGGCTGACGTGTAGATCGCTTTGTAAAGCTTGTTATGATCCCATATTAACGACCAGCCCGGAAACGGCACCGTATGGAGGAAGAAGTCTTCTACCAGGTTGATGGGGAAGAAGTACCATGGTAGACCTGGATAATTTGAGCGTCCATAATCAAGCAATCAAATTGAAGTAAACTGAATTAAATTGAACTGTTGAAAAAATATATCAAAATGTATTTAGATTATATATGCTTTAGGTAAGAACAAGTTGTTTGACTTGAGCTTCAGTTGGAGAATGAAGAGAATAGATTAATTAGCGGGCTATAATGCCAAAGGTTGATTACATTTTCCTTTTACCAGAAATTTGTAAGATTCTTTTCAATTTCAAATGTATGCATTTTCTTATTGTAAAAAAAGAATGTATACATATTTTCTTTACCAGAAAAAAAAATACAATTTTCTTAAGATTAGACCATATATATGATATATAATATATTAGAAATCATATTTTTTTGGCTAAATTTTTATATATAAAATAGATTTTTCACCGCACAATTCATGAGATATATAATAACATGATATAAATTTTTTGAACAAAATTTCAGCGAAAATTAAAAAAAATTAAAAAGGTGGAGAGAATAAATAAAAATAAGATAATAATGATAGATAGAGTAAAAAGAGGCATGGAGTCGAATGCAACCCACACTATTAATGAAACTTAACACAAAATATACCTCACAAAACATAAAAATTATAATAAATTTACTAAAAATTACAATAAATTTTAAAAATATAATTTTGATGATGAGATCATTTTACATTTAAGAATATTTTAATAATATCATACTTCAAGAAATTGAATATATATTTTTAAACTATAAAGTTATATAATTTTAACAATACCAGGGAAAGAAAAAATAATAATTTATCTTAGGTAAGAATGTAATTTATATTTTTATCTATATTTAAAACATCTGTTGGTTTATCAACATATTAAATAGTTTTCAAAGTAATATGTCTAGAATTTTATAGGTCTTGAATGACAAGCATTAAAAAGAAACTTTCATAAATTACAAGTTTATAAAAATGTCTTTAGAAACTTTTAAAATATAGGGGGCGAATGGAACTGAATCAAATTGAGCGAGTTGTTGAGTTTATTTACTTTTTTTTTTCAGCTAATTCAAGGAAAGTAAAATTTTCAGTGAGAAACAGCTGAAACCAAACCAATTAAAACACCCTTAACCTGCAGAACCCACTGGAAGAACCTGCGGATAAACCCAAAGCTCAAAGAGTGTCGGGCCACAGGATCCTAGATTCGTCTGGGCCGGGTCTTTTCCACAGTAGTAGCGAAACACGAAGTTGAAGAGCTCGTTGTCACTAATGGAGTTGAATTGCGCTTGCCCTTTATCAGAGACCTTGTCTTCCAGTTTCCGGAACAGCTCCGACAAGCAGCTTCGGAGTAGTGGAATAACCTGGCCGTGCCGAGATGAGATGAGAGAGAAGAGGAAGCTCTTGATCTGTTGGTGCTTTTGCTCAGACGGATCGAGGTAGGCGCAGACGCGGTAGCCGCCGGTGAAGGCAGTGGACGGCATGTAAGTTCCGGTGAAGACATTGCGCTTCTCGACTTTCGACGTATCAAAGAGAACGGAGAAGCTGGCAGCATCGAGGACGGCGACAACTCTAGGATCAGAGGCGTTGAAGGGGCCGGGCGGCATGTTGGTTCGGAACACGGTGGATTTGTACTTTTGGATCCGAGAGGAGAAGAATTTATCACGGCCTTGATTGTAGAAGTAGTCGAATCGGTCCGCAATGGCTCCGAAGAAGGGGAGGCCATAGCCGCCGGGGATTGGTCTGAGTGGAAGCTTGGAATTGGAATCGTGATGATCTGAGGTTGAAGAAGACATGGTTTAGACTTTGCAATAGCCAATAACCGATGAAATCAATCGTCAATCATTCAATCAATTAAATAAAACAAGGAAGAAGAGGGACCAGAAATGCAAGTTGGATTGCACTTCTTGTTTTGACCTGGTAAAACTAATAAAATATTGAGATAATTTATAAATAAATTAATCCAAACACACACTTTACACTTACACTCCATGGTGAAATCTAGTTCATGGGACCAACCCACGCAAGTCCATGTAATTCTCAAGCAAAGGTCCGAGGCTGTCTAAGATCTCCTGAAGGTGGATTTCTTTGGCAAAGAGTTTTTTTTTTAATTTCAATGACATATTTATATTTCAGGAATAATATTTATTTTTTCAAAAAAATTTTCACATTAATGTGGGAGAAGCACCATTAAAAAAGAGTAAATGTGGAAAGCAGGAACTAGGAAGTAATTAAAGATTATGTTTTACTACGATCAAATAACATAAAAAGTTAAATTAATTGCTGCATTATTATTATTCATCTAAATATATTTTTTTTAAATAAAATAATTTGAAATTATAATAATTAAATTCATATTTTTATATAGTTATCAAACTGCACATATAAAACCTGTGCTCAAATCTGTCAGGACAATGACGTTGACAAAAGAAATTTTCGCGCAGGTGTAAAAGTTAAGTTTAACTTGAAGCAGTTGCCCATAATATAATATAATATAATATAATATAATTCATGTATAAAAATTCAACACACAGACGTGTGCCTGAATTACTCTTTATTTGATATAGAAGGATTAGGATTTAGGTGTGCAGTGACGTTAAGAAATAAGAAGGCAATGTCGTTTACTTAGATTCTTATATATATATATATATATATATATATTTATAAGTTTAACTTGAAGCAGTTGCCCATAATATAATATAATATAATTCATGTATAAAAATTCAACACAGAGACGTGTGCCTGAATTACTCTTTATTTGGTATAGAAGGATTAGGATTTAGGTGTGCAGTGCCGTTAAGAAATAAGAAGGCAATGTCGTTTACTTAGATTGTTCTTTTATATATATATATATATATATAAACAAAACATTTAGTATTTTGTATTATTAGTTCTTTCAAATTTAAGTCAGGTTGGACTCCAGCTGTAATGAACCTGTAAGTGACTAACAATGAAAGAAAGGCATATATATTATCAATAATCAAGCCACATACGGCACTGAGGCCAGCTGATACAAGTACCATTGTTTAGCAAATAGAGAAATACAATAGGAGAGGAAGATGGCAGCAAAAATCACAAAAGAAAAGAGACAAAGATAAAGAGAATGAACATTGAGAAAGAGAGAGAGAGAGAGAGGATTCTTCCAAATTCTTCACACACCCTTACTAACTAATTTCCTCCCATACATATCCCTTAGCTTCATTGCCAGCGAATTCTATTACTCCTTTGGATGTCGCCTTGCATGAGCTCCCACTTTTGCGATTTTATTGCCATCTGTCCCTTTGAACACTTCTCAGATTAAGCCTAATTCAGACTAGTCACACTCAGACTTGGATCAAGTTTAGCCTTATTGGATAGGCCCATGACATTTTCCTCCCTCTTAAAATTGATCTTATCCTCAAGCTCAAGAGTTGGAGAACTACCAATTAAAGCAGTAATAACTAGCTCAATAAGTGGAGCCAAAACATTACAGAAAACAACATTGTAAGAGATCCAATATACTTGGGTTTGCAACCATGAAGTAACACTAGTTTTGACAAGGCCAGAAAGCAAAAGACTAATCATAAGGAAAACTTGTAGAATCCTATTTCAAAAATGGTCTTCAACTACAGTAGCATCCTAATGAGTCATGTTGACAACTGTACAATTTAATACTAAGTGTAAAGGATTTGTAGTATAGGGTCAACTTAGATCGTGTTCTTAGGGAGGTGACAACAAGCAAAGTATACAAATTTCTAAACTAAAATAATGCACCTAAATGATAAAAAAAATACAAATATTAAAATTAGAACTAAGTGGAAATGCTATAATAAAAAAAATTGCAAAAAATTCTAAGAGAGCAAAACTAATTCCTAAATAATATGAAGTGCAAAATCAAAATACTTAAATGCAATTAATTTAATTAAATAACTAAATGCAACATAAAATGTAGTTAACTACTAATTAACTAAATAAAATGCTAATGTAACTTTTTTTTCTTTTATGATATGTAATACAAACTATTTAATATGCAAAAGCCAATTACAAATTAAGAATTGGGGGTTGTTTTTAGTTTCAAAATTTAAAATTTAAATTGAAATAAAAGATTACTTAAAATAAAATAAATATTAGAAAACTAATAAACTAGAAAAGACGCGTAAATTGAAAAGTAGTCAACTATGAACTTGACCAAGGGTAATTGAGCTTTTCCTAACTTAATCTAAATTTTTTAATTATGTTCGGAATGTGATTAATTAAATTAACTAATTAATTAAACACTTATCAACTAAACTTAATTTAAATGATTAATTAATTATGGTGATGAGTTCAATAATTAGACCTGAAACATAAGAATTAGTCACTCAATTAAATCTAATCAAATAATTTAAGCACCAATAATGATCTACCTAACTTAACATCATTTACATTAATTCAATTATCTTTGAACTCATCAAAATAACATCAAATTAGGCCAAAAATTCAAGCATAACAAGTATGTCAGCAAGGTAAACACACTCAAATTATTTAACATTCCATTAATCTAAATTAATATATATAATGGCAATTCAATAAGTCTCAACAATCCATGAATTATCGAAAATAAATTTCAACAAATTCAAACTAAAAGCTAGATTAAATTTGAATAAAACTTGAAAGAATAAAAAGAGGAAAGTTTAATAAACATCCCAAACAGTAAATTAAGTCCTGTTAAGCTACAAAGCTTGATTTACCTCTCTCCTCCGTAGTTGACCACCAGGAAGTTTTAGCCTTGCAAAACCACAAAAATCACACCAAGAGAAAACAAAGAAGGTTCGGCCATGAGGAATCAGTGGAAGTATGAAGAACCCCGAGCTCAACCAAGTGGAAAATGGCTGCTACACCCACGGACTCGTACAGCTTCTAGTCTCCCACATGGCTTGATAACAGCGGCCCAGCAAGATGAGGTGGAGAAATGGTGGATAGTTGGTGAAATGAAGGTGGAAGAGGGTAGAAATGGTGGAGGGAAGACCGAAAATGGTGGAGGTCGCCGGAAAATATGGAGGACGGTGGAGAGAGAGAGAGTGAAGCCGAGAGAGAAGAAAGGAATGGGAAGGAGCTGCGGCTTCAAGCTAGAAATGATGGTGGATGGCCGAGGCTTGGTGTGGGAATGGTGGGGATGTGACGGAAATTGAAGAGAAACGGAAAGGAATGGTGGGAGACAGTGGAGAGAATGAGAGACGAAGTAAGAGAGATGAGATAGCAATGGAGGTGACGGCTACGTGTGAGGGTCTGAACGAAGGGTTTGAATAAGAAGGGAAAAAGAGCTGACTATGTTTGCTTGAGGGAAATAAAAGCCAAAGAAGGGGAAGGCAAACCAATAAAAATAAATGCACATATATATGGACAAACAGATGAGAAAAGTTTGAAAAAGTTGAAAAAATAAAATTTTTATAAAATTTTTTCAATCAGATAACTAAAATTACCCTTTTAAAATTTTAATTTTTATGGATTATAACCTACAAAAAAATGTTACATCACATGATTATGTTCCAAATTAAATAAAATATAATATCTATCAGATTAAACTTTGATCCAAGAAAATTAAATTAATTGTAGAATGAAATTTAAATTCAATTTGAAGGAAAATTATAAGTTAAGATTATAAAAATAAAAGAAATAAAATACTAAAAAATAAATTTTCAAAACTCTTTGACAATTTACCCCTATATGAGTTAATTCTTAATTATTTCTTTAATCACAATTAATATATAAATCACCCATATTACATTGAGAATTATGAAATAAAATAAAATAAAAAAAAATTAAATTCATTGGAATAATTTGAAAGGTAAAAATAATTAAAATTAAAGCTTAATTTTAAAAAATTATCCCAAAATTATCATTTATTCCAGATTAAGATTAATTATATAAATATTATCTAAATCACATAAAATTAGTCAAAATTTAATACTAAAATACTTAAATAAGGGGAATAAAAATAGTAGAAATTCATAATTATCACATCCTGTTCAAACAACATTCCCAGGTTATATGAAATATGCTCCGATTCTGAACTAAGAAAATTATGGGCAATAGTAAGTACTAATAAGATAAAGAGAGAAAGATCGTCGGTCCAATGATTTAGCACCAATTGGGGTTTAAGAAGCTCGCAATCTTGAGAATTTGTATTGGCTAGGATCCCATTAGAGTTGGAGAGAAAATTTTCTGTCATCAACTATACACAAGCTTCTTGGGAAATTGAATGGATATTGATATATAACAAATCCCAACCCATCAACAATTGTCTTACAAGTGAATGCTGGCATAATATAATTAAGTGCATAATCAAAGGAATCTATTAGCGTTGGTAACAGTGGGGAGAGATAACGTGGCATAAAATCAAGACTACAATAGTTATGAACCATAGCTTCAAAATCCCCCTGTTGACTAAGGAAACAACATGACCAATTATTGTTTCTTCTAGAGACTCACTTACCACTCCAAAACCAAGAAAGGAAAGCCTTCCCGTAATTATAACAGTTATGCACCCATCAGAAGCAAAAATTACATATTGAGTATATATACTACTCCCAATGAGCAAGAACTTCCAAATACAATTCCACCATACAGTGTTCAATATTAACCAACACATGTATATAATAGTGTGCCTTGAGTGCTTGTCAACAATAAAGGAAAATACACCCATAATCAATTGGTAACAACACTTGGTGTAGTAAGGACTGGGCCGGGAAGTTAGTGTGTGAAGTTCATGATCATAGACCCATATAACATGAACGAAAATACAGGAGCTTAGGCAAAAGGCATAAGCATGCAAGCTAGGAATTAACAAATTAGCAATGGTAAAAATTGCAGATGCACAGTAAGCATTTGATTCCCATCAAAGAAGAGATCAAATAGAGGCACACACAAGAAAGGAATACAAAATGATGCAAAACCCATTCCTCTAAAGTGTAATGAATCGAGCGAGGCCAAATACAAATTGTGTCACATATGTCTAGCATTTGTGGTGGTAATGAATTTAGCCAATAGTGAAATCATCTCATCAACACCATACAAGCACCAAACTCCTATAGTAACTCCTAGGTCAAACACCAAAATAGCAACCCATTATGTGACTAGTACCACATCATTGTGACTGTCAGGTTCATCCACATGGATACAGTTATGGTATGGATGCATGGTTGTAACTTCAACTATAATAGATGCTGAGTGTTGGTTGTGATCAACAGAAGTTAAACACCAAACTCTTTTGGTAGCTGTAGAGGCACCCACGAAACTAAAAATTGACAGCAAGGTTGGAAAGTCTATATATACGCCAGAATTTTTAATGCAACAAGAGATCAAAACCCAAGGTTGTATCTCAAGAGAAGAATAGAAGGTGAGGCAGCGATTATAATGAGATGCCTCAAATATTGTGAACCCCAAATTGCAATCTCGGACATAGAGAATGCAAGCAGTGAAGCAATGAAGATTCCAAATCTTAAACATGAGTCTACTGCAAATTTGGAAAGGGTATAAAACAAGAATATAAGGTCCAGGATCAAAGATCAAGAGAACAAATGAGCCATTAATATTCCATTGCTGAAGTTATATCAAACCGTGAGAAGCAAGGAAGAAAAATTAATGAAGTATCACAAATGCATGTAGATGGTCATAATAAAAACCTCAAGCTCTCTTATTAGACAATCTAACGAAGGATGCAAGATGAAGGAGATAATGTTGTGCTAGTATAGAACTATAATAAGAGGAGGTACACATACCAAGCTGGAGAGACTCTATCGAATAGAGAACAGAAATTTGAGATTCATACTCAGGCGAGAAGACAGTGACGGAGCTTGAACTCCATGTTTGACTGTCGGTGACATTTAGGGCCCGTTTGGTTTTCAGTTGGTTAAAAATAAGTTTTAGTAGAATTGGTTTTGTAACGTAGTTATGATAAAAATTGGTTTTGGACTAACATATTTAAGTTTAGATGATTTATTTGAAAATTGGTTTTGACAAAACTCATAATTTTTCTCTAAATTGAGCTTAAACTCTATCTCATGATTAATTTAATTTACTTGGACTAAAATTTAATCTGTATTTATTTAATTGAGAACATAATATATTTGATATAACATTTTCTTACAGGTCATGATCTATAAAAATTAAAATTTTGAAGGAATATTTTGGTCAATAGATAGGATAAATTTTATGGAAATTTATTTTCCTAATTTTTCTATTTTTTCTCATTTTTATTGGTCTATTTTTATCTGACTTTAAAATAAATGCAGATAAAAATGAAGAAGTAAAACAGAAAAGCAGCTATTAAACTACTTCTTCGGAAACCACGTTCTGCATGTGAAATTATTGTCAAACAGGAAAGCAAAAAAATACCAAATACACCTAAAACTACATCAAACTTGGTTTTGGCCCCAAATCAAGATTTGGATAGTGATACCAAATACACCCTTAGCAATTATAATTTAAGAGTAAGGAAAGATTTACAGCCCATGGGGGGCATCCCTAAAAACCATGTACTCCGTTTGCATAGGATGAGCTTCCCTTAATTAGATCAATGACCTCAAGAGAGTCATGTAAATTGCCACTTTGCGATGTTCTATTCTACTTCCCAACAGAGTTTAATACTTTTTTTTTTGGTGAAAAGAGTTTAATACCATTTAGAATTTTTGAGTTTTTTGTTAGTCTTCAACAAGTTGCCTCTCCTATTATGGAGCATTTGGATATAATGTTTATGGATTGTGGCCCCTTCACATGTGATACAATACAACAGACAATAATAGTCTCTTGAGTGGATTTGATCAATCCATATGGTGCAATCAGGCAGTCCTAGGATGAATCATTAATTTATTTTTAACCGGATAAATTAATGATTCTCTGAAAAAATAATCTCTTAAAAGGTAAAATTAAATTATTGAAATGTTACTTTTTTTTATTCAGTCTTTCGATAATATTTTTTTTAATTTAACCTCTCGAACATTTCTCCGATTAAAATATTTTTTTTCATTTTGATTAGCTCATATAATTGGGTAACAGTTAAATGGGATTCCGTTTTTTCTAACAGAGATACTATTTATTTTTTTAAAAAAATTGTGAGAATAAATTAAAAATTATCATATTTGAATTATCATATTAAAAGAGAAAAATAATCTCTTAAAAATTTAATTTAAATACTATTTCTTCCAGATCGAGGTAGACACAGACGCGATAACCGGCCGTGAAGGTAGTGGAGGGCAAGTAAGTTCCGATGAAGACATTGTGCTTCTCGACTTTTGACATGTCGAAGAGGACAGAGAAGCTAGCAGCATCGAGGATGGCGACGACTCTAGGATCAGAGGCATTGAAGGGGCCAAGCGGCATGTTGGTTTGGAACACGATGGATTTGTACTTCTGGATTCAAGAGGAGAAGAATTTATCACAGCCTTGAATGTAGAAGTATCGAGAGTTTGGATTATCTTATTTATAATTGATTATAAGAATAAGTAATTATCTCAAAAGTGATTTATGTTAGAATATTTTTACATTATAAGTGATTTTGAGAAAAGAAATATATTTGAATTTTGGGAGTAGGTGGATAATGAGATGAGAAAGTGAAATAAGTAATAATAGGAAAATAAGTTATTATCATAAGTAGAAAAAATTAATTTCTCCCATCATCACTTATAAGAGATATAAATGTTTATTAAAAAGATGAGTGTTTGACAATTTTATAAAATAAATAATTATACTCTCCCATAAGTACTTATTCTCTTTATCCAAATAGGCTCATAGTCGAATAGGTCAGCAATAGCTCCGAAGAAGGGGAGGCCATAGCTGCCGGGAATTAGTCTGAGGGGGAGCTTGGAATCGGAATGGTGGTGATCAGAAGTTGGAGAAGACATTGTTTAGATTTTGCAATAACCAATAAGCGATGAAATCAATCAAAAAACAAAGAAGGAGGGGGACCAGAAATGCAACTTGCATAGCACTTGTTGTTTTGACCTGGTGTGGACAGCACACTGATGATAACATGATAACATTGATCCATTTTATATCTCAACATTATTGTTGATGCCAAAATCTGGTTCATGGGACCAAACCACACAAGCCCATGGAAAATCTCAAGCGACAGTGCGAAACTGTCTAATATCTCCATAAAAGGTGGATTAAAAAGTTAACAAGTTTTTTCTTTCCAAATTTCAGTTACTTGTTTATATTTTTGGATTAATATTTATTGTTCAAAAAATTTTCACATTAATGTGAGAGAAGCCCATTAAAAAGAGTAAATGTGGAGAGGAGGCAATTAAAAATCAAGTTTTACTACGACCAAATAACCTAAAAAGTTTTTCTAAATTACCTGCGGCATTATATTAATAATCTGAATATATATTTTTTTAAAAAAATGAATTTTAAAGTATAATAACTACATTGATATTTTTAATTAATTATTCAAATTGCACATATGAAATTTCTTTTTTCAAGACAATGATGCACAAGGAAAAGAGAAATTATCGCAGGTGTAAAAATTAGATTTAATTGGACTAAAGAAAGATTCTAGAAAATCTCTTATATTTTGGACCGAAAGGAATGTAATAGATGGATAAAATTTCTACGGATCACAACAATCATGAGCAAAGAAAGATCTGCGCAGCCCAAGAGAGGTTCCCTAAAAACCAAGTATCTGGTTTTCATATAATGAGCTGCCTTTACAGGCTAATCAGCGCAGGAGATTGCTTTATCTAAAACTGTGATCAATAGTCATGTGCAGATATTGATGAATGTGGTCCCTCTTAATTAGATCAATGGCCTCAAGAGATTGGGTGTGTAAATTGCAACCTTGTGATGTCCGGCTTCCAAACACAGAATTTGATAGCTTTTAGAATTTCAATGTTAGGTAAGAAACCCGAATTTCCCATAAGTCCGCCTAACCAATCTCCCTTTGCAGTTTTTGATTAGTCCTGCACATGTTGCCTTGCCTTTTATGGAGCATTCGGGTTCAATGTTTTCGTTTATTGGCCCCTTCACATACACCACACTATAACAGTCCCTGGATGAAGATTCATTAATTTATTTTTAATAGCCTAAATTAATTATTCTTAAACAAAAAACTCCTAAAATTAAATTATTAAACTCTTACTTTTTTAATTCAGTCTTTCCATAATATTTTTAATATAATCTCTCGAACATTTCTTCAATTGCAATAATTTTTTTATTTTGATTAGCTCATATAATTGGTTAATAGCGACGTGGGATTCCATTTTATCGAATAGAAAACTACTTTTATTTGTCAAAAAAAAAATTGTCCCTGACAATAAATAAAAAAATATTATGTTCGAAAGATCAAATTAAAAGAAAAAATAATCTCTTATAAATAAATTATTAAGAGAATAGTATTTTTATTTTATTTTATTTTTCGTCTGTTTTGTAGTGTGATCATGTGGTTGTGGCATTTCTAGAATATATGACCGATTTGTTTTAAGATGCATCAATTGCTAAGATGGTTACCAAATAATTTTAATGCTTTCACTACGTAAGATTAAGAATCAAATATTTAATTGTATCCATCACAATTGAAATAAAGTATGATTGCCAGGTAATCATCTCATAACATTTTTTTTAAGTGAAACCCAACTCACAAGAAAACATCACCGCACTGTTTGCTGAAAATGGGTTTAAAAGTTAAAACAAAACCCACACCAAAATATAGGCTTGGGCCAGTAGGACCATAAAAGATGTAATTCTAACCCAAACCCATCAAAGGGTGTCCTCAAATACTCTTATTCTTTTTCAGTTTTAGGGAACCAGCATTTGAAACAGAACCACAAGATTAAGCCTTCCATGGCTCGTCAAATCCTCTTAGTCTGTTATCATTTTTTGACCCCTATGAACAATAGATATTCGAACTTAAATTTAAGATATAACACGTTTTAAGGTTTTAAATGAAAAACATCATAACAAATAAGAGAAAGGAGATTTACTTACTTAAGATAACAATATTAATAATAAAAGTTATTTATAAGACAAATATTGCATGATAAAATCCACTTTTCCTGATTTGATTGAAATAAATTTACCAACTTAGGTTAGTCTGAATGATAAAGACTCTCATCCCCTAAATAAATAGTTGGAAATTCGATTTTTAACTTTTATATATAAAATAAATATAGTTGTAAGGTAAAACCCAAGAACAGAAAAAGTCATGACTTGAGGATGTAAACCATGCCCTAAACATAACTGATTGACTACAATCCAATCCAAAGAAAATATGCCTCTCGATGACTGAATTTTGATTCACTACACTTCTGTGTTTTGCTTGTTAGAAACTAACATAATGAAGCAAAACAGAGCATCTGAAATGTGAACGGCACAACTCAGTAGTCTGTAGTTTAATGACAAAACAGAGTATTAAAGGTGACATACTTCACAAGATATCATACAGAGCTAAAAATTTTGAGACTGGCCCGATGGTGTGCTCCCTTGATTATACTAATTCATAGCCACTTTCTCCAGCCTAAACCCTCCATCCTTCTGGCTTTATCTCACTGTTAAGCCAATCCAGTCTCAGAAGATAGACATGTCAGGTGGTGGTCCATATACAGTCATCCAAGAGAGCGGAACACGCCATTTATCAGCATCACTTCCTGAAGAAGCAATGATAAGAAACATACTGGTGTAAGTGTGGAATATATTGCTAGCAGACACAACTAGTAGGCAAAAGATTATGCACTGATAGGGTTTGAAAGCGAGAAATATTAAAAGTTCTAAGATGGGTATTATGGGGAGATATTTAAGATATGAATCAGGTGTATTGCTAATTGAAATGAACCAAAGTGAAAATATCAAATTATTTGAAATAAATAAACAAATCTCACCACCGGGACTCAGGGTGAGAAGTTTGCATACAGCCTCGACTAATTGAAAAGCATCAGGTATGTTGTCTCCTTCTGAGCAATAACATAACAGGCAAGTCACCTTCAAACCTTTGGCCTAATACAATAAAGGGAAAGCTTGTTATCGAATGACCTTTAGACTCTCAACCTCATTAAAATAAAACCTCATTCATTATGCTCTTTCTCTGCAAGAGAAAAAAATAATAGTTGTCCCCCTCCCTTCATTTATTTATTTAGTTCAAGTAAAGGAGTGCATTCTTAAGTATTTAGTCCAGTATTACACGATGAACTGCTACATTTCATCATCATTGACATAGTAAGTTGACAGAAAAAGCCATAGTAAGCTGATCATGACAAGGTTTGAAGCTTTAAACAAATATATTGTGTGATATACCTACGAAGGAAGAGCAAGATAAAACAACATTGTTTCTATATGACAAGTATCACTAGAAAAATGAAAATCATAAATTACGCAACACAAAGTTACCTTGAGAAAAGAAAAAAGAGCAGCAAAAGGCAAGCTAGCATAATAATTTTCTCCTTCCAGTTCATTGTCTGAAGGAGAGATTTCTTCCCTAGTTGTATTTCCTTCAGCTAAATTGCTAAGATATTTCCAATGCTTCTGAGAAGGGTCATATTCGTGAAGTTTCTTCCACCCAAAACGTTCACACTTTTCATCTGCTCCGTCACTGTTCACACTAGAGAGGTAGTATATCTGCAAACCACTAGAGTCATAGTAGATATATCAGGTATTAAATACAATGCAATTGCAAATGATAGACATAGCTGGATGCTTGCAATTTACTATATTGTCATGGTGATTAAGTTAAGACATAATCTTGGTAAAGCAATAATTTTAACACCAAGAGTGTAATACTTCAAAAGATTACAGTTAAGTACCTTGACATGTCAACTCTCTGCCACTTCCCAAAATCTAAGCTAGAGAGCAAAACAATATGCTTCTTTCCACAGGTAGCAACAAAATCAGACAAGTTCTTTGCAAATTCAAGCATCATACCCTGCTCAAATGACCACATAAAAGTTAAAAGTTTCCCTCTCTGTTGCCAATTCGCATAATAGAAGCAACTATACATCATCAAGAGTGAAACTAGCATCAAGGTGGAGCAAAGCATAGGACAACAAGTTGATTAATGAGCTAACTTATAAAGCAAGTAGTGGTTCAATGTAAGCTTTGAACCAGAAAATGAGGTGAGAGTCATGCTTAACATTCCCCATAACCTCTGTAAAATCGATATGCATTGTCGTAGACAAGCTTGCATATGTAATAGGACAGTCATGATATCCAGCATGTAAATACTTGAAAGCACTAACCAATGAATGAAGCATGTAAAAACAAAACTATTATACCCTGGAAGAGATGATAATATCCATCTGAATAAATTTAAATTTAAATGAGAACGCAACCTTGGGTGATACCTGAACGACTGGGGATCTCTGTTGGATAATAGTGAGCGCATTAGAAGGAGAATCATAAACTGCATATCCAGAAAAAGGCAACAAGAAAGAGTCAGCATTTTAGCGCTAAAATTTTAATGCAGCTATCATGACTGTCACAACCAAAAGAATAAGGTAGAATCACCTTCAAGAGGAAGCGCAAGGTCCCCTTGAGGAACTGGTCCATATGCATCATTCCCAATACAGGGGAGAACATAAGGATCATCCAAATATCCAACTCGTTCTGATCCCATGGATGAAACCAAAAGGTCAGCAGCTAGCTGCCCCACATTCCCAACGGACAAGGCAGGCTAAACACAGACATAGAAACATTTGCATCAGTAAAAGCTAATCCCAAACTTGTAATATCCAAAAAAAAAGCTAATCCCGCGATTTCCACACAGTTAACCAAACTTGTAATATTCTTTGCTTCCCCCATTAGGTTAGCAGCACATGAAGCTGAAATACCACAAAAATTACATTCTTGGACCATTCAATCGAAAGACTCGTACCGCAACAACAGAGAAGGTAAATAAATTAATTGAATCAGAAACCTAAAAGCAGAAGATCGGGGAAACCCTAGAAAAACATACGAACCAAAATCAAAGTGGAGCAATCTTCATGAAGGTGCTTGCCTTCTTCGGGAACGAACTCCGTCCTAGATGCCATTACCGACATTTGCTTCTTTCTTGTCACTCAGGTTATGCTTCATTGCTTCTGCATTTGTTGCCATTTGAACGATTCAATTTTTGGGCTTCGATCTTAGTAGGCTGGGTTGTTCTATTTCTACACTGTTCTGGTAATAAATTGTTTTTTGGTCTTGGTTATTGATTTATAGGCCACATTAGAATGGGCCTATTAAAGCCTTCGTAGAAAACATGGCCCAATAGAAAATGAGTTAAGTAATTTTGTGTGGAAGATATCCCGGAAAAAAAATATTGTGAGAGAATGGCCATCATTATCAATGTCCTACAGAAAAATAAAAAAGACCAAAAAAAAAAAACAAAGGAAAGAGAGAGAGAAAGAAAGGTCCGCAGCTCCTTTATTTTAACAGTTTTGTGTCCTTGCTCAAATTCAATCTATTTATTTAAAAGTTCCTTGTTTGTTGTTAGCAACAAAAAAAGAGTTCCTTGTATGTTTGATTTATTAGTAGAGGAAGGAGAAAAATTTATAAAAAAGGAGATAATTTTTTTAGGTAGTTTAACAGTATTTGTTATTGTTCATTATTTTTTAATAAGAATACAAAAGTTATTTTCTATTCACATCTCCATTCTATTGTCATACATAAAATCCTACATATCAAATATAACATTGATATAATTGTTATTTTAAAATTAGGTAGGCATTTAGTATATTACACAAAGTTTAATAAACAAGTCCCACAACTTATAACCAATATGGTATGCTATAGATTAATATTTTATATTAAATTATACGTATTTTTTCATACATTGTATAAAAATTTAAAGTAAATTACATTATTTATTTATTATGAATAATATAACTTCCTATAAATCTTATATATTGATATTGATGATAACAATATTCACTTTCTTTTAATATAGTAAATATTTGATTTCAAGACATAACTCATTTTATAACGATAATGAATTGTATTTTGTTCCCATATGCGTTTAATATGTATGTGTGCTGTCACGGAATTTTCCAGAGGTTTAATTCAGAGGTAGATATCTAGAAACTTCCGAGCAGATCTTAAGTCCTCTTGATATCTCTTGTAATGTGTAGAGAACTCTAGATGAATCTAGAGAACTCTTGTATATAAGAGTCTTATATATTTTATAGGATTCTTTGTAAATATATAGAGAGAAAGATTTATAGGATTAATGAGAATTGTAGGATAGGATTAATTTCCACCATCCATTAAGAAGGTGGAAAGGTTCTGAAACTTAAGGAAGATATATATATACTCTTCCCTCCTCATTTGTAAGTATCCAACATTTGAGTTCATTTGAGCATTCTCTCAAATTCTCTCTGTGTTATGCCCTACATTGGATGGACTTGGGGTTAATTCTAGGCATATAAGCAAGGGCACTGCACACCCTACTGAGGTACCTTTTTGGGGAGGAGGTAATAGACTCCAGGTTTGTCTAGTTGGTGGGCCCTCCAATGTGCCACCAGTGATGGGGCATCACGAATTGACCAGGGGAGCTGTTATGCTCCACATGGGATGGATTTGGGGTTAATCCTAGGCATATAAGTAGGGGCGCTGCACACCCCACTAATGTGCCTTTTTGGGGAGAGGGTAATAGACTCATGACAACGTGATATTGGGGCTGACCCCAGGTTTGCTTAGTCAGTGAGCCCTCTGGTGAGCCACTCGTGACGGGGGCATCACAGATTGGCCAAGAGAACTGTTACACCCCACATTGGATGGACTTGGGGCGAGGCTTGGATATATAAGCAGAGGTACAGCACACCCCACTAAGATTTGGAAAGAGGATAATGGACTTGTGACAGCGCACTCCAAATGATGTGTTAATTTTGGCATATTGACTTTGGCTCATTGAGAAGATAAGTAGAATTGAAGAGTGATTAGCTAGGTAGCAGGGATTCTGACATCTCTAGAAATTGCAATCATAGGTTTGATCCCAACATTATCCTCTAATAATCTTCACTTTTGGTCTTCTATACGTGGAAGCAAAACACGTAGGTACAGCCGTACAGCTAGTTTGTTGAATTAATTAATGTCAACTAACCCTTTACAATCAGTTGACCAAAGACGTGTCCCCCAATAATTATCCCACTTCAATAATGATGAGCCCACAATTAATCCAAATCATCCATGATTAAAAAGGATAATCACCAGGCATGCACATTAATTAACCAGCCTAAAAATGGCTTTCCATAAAAAAAAAAGAAAGGAAAAAAATAATACTCCCTCCGGTTCTATATATAGGACCTTTTGTCTTGGTTCTAAATATAAGATCCTTTACAATATACGAGGTGGTATTTATTATGCATTTCTAAAAAATGCCCCTATTTAATGTATTCAAAGAGAAAAAGAGAGAGATTAAATAAGGGTAGTTTTGGAAAAATGTTAAAATTTTCGGAGAAATCGAAGTAGTTAATTAGTTTTAACTCCCTTTCTTAATTCGCGTAATTATGTTAAAATGGTCTTATATATAGGACCAGAGGGAGTAGTATATTCAGATTTAATTTGCTATACTCATTCATCAATAACATTGAGCATGCAAAATTTAAGAGACTATACATGATGAATGTGGGATATTTTGTTTGTGGAGAGAAATGGAAGTAGAATGGGCTTGTTTGGAAGGAAGATTAGTGGAAGAAAGGTAGCGCCATGTGGAAACCACAAAGAGTGGACACCATGCTTCATTTAGTAAGCTTTTGCGTGTCTCCACACTGTAGAAGGAAGCCAAGTGTACACCACTAACTAGGGTTCTTCTTCAATGTCATTTCCCATCTAGAATTTGCATCTTCTAGATCTGCTTCCCACTGCTCTCTAATATTTCTTCCCACCCATTTCAATGATAGCTGCAATAATACAGTTGGGCCCTACCCCTTTCAACAAACAAAATTAAGTTGTCTTGTTGATCCATCAACTTGGAACATATTGAATGAACTGGAGGAGTTTATCATCCATGTAATTAACATGAGCATGAATTGACATGCTCTCGCGACAAATGAAGGAGAATTTTAAAACTAAAAAAATCTTTCATTTTCAATCATTAAGCATTTTTCAAGTAAAAAATAGATGGATCTATATTATCAACTTACATATTTTAACAAATGATATTTTGGTCTATCAAATATTGTTTGCATATTCCTTCTTATATATAAAAAACTGTCTGTTTATAGAGTTTTTTATAATATTTATTATTTTACAATATTGATGAAGTATTAATTATATATATATATATATATATTATTTTATCCCTCATCAATACTCTTAATTCTCTCTTTATTTCTGTGAATCAAATTTAAGTCAATAGTATTTTAGTAAAATAATTTTTAATTTTACACTAATCTAGATTATTTAATGACTTCCTTAATTAATCTGTGTGAAAAATTTTAAAATAATATTAATATTTATTTCATATTTTACGCTAATGACATTGATGATTATATATCAATCAAACATGATCCAATATATTAATTATTTATCTATTATTATATATTATAAAGCAGAGATCAAAAGAATGACATGTCATGATTTCAGATCTCCACATCATTGAGCTGTTTATTAAAGAATCTAGCCCCACATATTACAAACAATAATTGATTATGATATGTTTCCATTTTAAAATTGATATAGGATAATTTAAAATTTATTTTTTAATTCATTATAATATGTTTCGATTCTGGCCAAAAGAAAAAAAATATGATATGTTTCTATATTTGAATTTTTATTTTTGAAATTATCATATATTTTATAATTTCCATATTAGTGCATTTGCACCTATTTATATGACTGCTCTTAAGCATATCGTTCCTCATTGCTTTGAATGCCACATTGTTAATCTTGGTATGATGTTTTTGCATTTAATTGTTTATAGTTCATTTGATTTTTCCATTATTTGCTTTCATCAAATCATTCAATATATTTTTCACGAGGTTTGACTGTGTTTTTATACTTTCAATATTCTTCAGGAGCTACTATGGCTAAGGAAGCCATGGAAGAATGAAGGAGAAGAAAATTGAGTACATTTGAGTTATTCCGTCTTTTTAGTTATCGACTTTATCAATATATATGATTCAAGTTTTTTAAATAATTTTGGTTCCACTTGTTCTGCCAATGTTTTGATAAATAAGAATATATTTCGATAAGCTATATGGTAATTTTCTTTTCATTGATGCAGGAAGATTATCACTAAATTTTTGTTCATTGATGCTTCTTGGCTATGATATTTTTTTTCTATATTTCTTAAAGTTACTTATCAGGTATTTCTTGAAGTATATATAATAGTAAACTATGTTGATTAGTCTATGTTGTTAGCTTTAAAATTTTGCATTTTATCACCAGGGAGCTGAACGTGGATGCAGGTGATCGAGCAAGCTAGCGAAGAAGGCATTATCTATAGTCGTTGTGTTTTATTTTGTTCCAGGATCTGCATTGTTGTTGTTGTTGTTGTAGTCTATTTTATTATTCACTATCTTTAATCTACAAGAGAAAAATAGCTTGAAATAAAAGAGTAGTAGCTTGAAGCAAGTAGAAGATGAAGATGAATGAATAAGCACATGAGAGATATCGATCATGAAGAAGCAAAAAGATCCAACCTTAAAGTAACTTTTAACAATGTGGTAAAAAGGACATTTCCAATCAAATAAGTGAGATATGTAAATATATTATATTAACAGAACAAAAGAGATTTCTTCTATTATGTGTGTTTGGGACGACACTTGCTGAAGATTTTGTAGAGAAACACAAAGAAGCCATTTTGGATATGAAATTAGAATGTGATAGTGCAAGTTTCTTCTCTTTCTTCTTCTTCTTTTTCTTTCAAAAGTGATAGTGTTAGCTTGCATGGCTATGGAAGGAAAAAATTAAGAAGTTGACATGGAATAGCTATAAAAGGAGCCATCTATCTTATATTGATTTTCTATTATATATATTGTTACGGGATTGATAATAATATGATAACCAATTTATTATTACGCAATTGCATGTTAAAACATGTCATTGAATATGTAAAAGTTCCCAATAATCTACTATATTTACTCACATTATTATCAATCCCATAATGATCTAATAAAAATATAATATGTACACAATCTAGAAAATTGTGAACACCCCATTTTATCCGAGCATTCTTATAAAATATGAAAAATTATTATTAAGTTAAAATTAAGAGAATTCCTTTTTTTAGAAAATAAAAAAAATAATAAAAAATATATAATAAACAGGAAAATATAAATATGTAAATAGTAAATAATAAATAAAATAAAAAAAAAGAGAGGAAAGAAAAAAACAAAACAAAAAAAAGCTTTGGGAATAAAAAACAAAAAGAGGGCTTTAGGTCAAAGTTCAGCCCAAAAATCCAAAAGGAAAAGAGCATGGGGCCAAATTGGGCCCGAGAAAAATTTTTTTACCAAAAGCCTTTAAAAAAAAAAGGGGGAGGGGGCTATATTGGGCTGAAGTGAAACTTCAGCCCAAAAGGTCATGAGCCCAATTGAGGGCTCGTGACCTGGTCCAAGGGGGCTTTGCCCCGAGAGGAGAATGAGCCTTAGGGCTCGGTGAGGAGAGAAACAGAGGGAGCTCCAGAGACAAGGAGGGGGGCCGCGAGAGGGCTTGACGGAGGGAGAGCACAAGAAAGAGCTAGGGCCGCGGGAGCAGAGAAGAAAACGGAGAGAGGGGGGAGAGCCGCGGGAGCGTGGCCGAGAGGAAAATAGGAGGGAGTCTGAACCGGGAAGGGGGATGGCGTGAGGAAAGAAGGAGGAGAGTTGGACAGAGAGAGACACGAGGAGAGAGGGAAGCCGCCACGAAGAGAAAAGAAGGAGGGACCGAGAAAGGAGGGGAGAGCTGGCCGTGAGCTTGGGTCCGGTGAAGCTGAGACCGAGAGCCGAGGGAGCTGCGAGTGAGAAACTGAGGTCACCGCCGGTAGAGAAGGGAAAGAAACCGAGGAGCTGAGAGGAGGAGAGAGCCGCGAAGGAAACCACGGACGGAGCCTGAACCTCGAGGAAGCTGCCGGTGGAGGTAAATCAAAGGGAGCCCTAGAGCTCGGGCAAAGGGACCAGAGCCGAGGAAGTCTGAACCAGAGCCGGAGGGAGCCTTAGGGCTCAGTCATGAGGTTCAGAGACGGGCTCGGGGTTCCAAAGAGAGGAGGGCTTGACCGAAGAAGGACCGAGAGAGCAAGGGACGAGGGACTGAAAGAAGGCTCGGGCAGAGAAGGAAAGGATCTGGCCGCAAGCATGGAATGCAGAGGGAACTTGGAAACCAGAAGCCACGGGAGAGGACTCGTGAGGACGAAGGCAGAGGGAAGAGCCGAGAGAGGATGTGCAGGCCAGACAAGATGAAGGAGTTTCCACTACTCCGTACTCTGTAATGGCAGAGTAGTGGAGGCAAGAGGCAGTGAAGGCGAGTATGAGTTGGGACCGCAGAGAAAGAAGAAAGAGAGAGTAAGATTGTGAGAGAGAGAACTCGAGACAGCCAAAAACGACAAAGGAGGTCCCTCCAATATTCCGTACTTGGGACTGCAGCGTAGTGGAGGCAAGAGAAGTGGTGGACGAGCACAAAATTAGACAAGGGAGTAGCAGAGCAGTGGAGAAAATGGGAGGAGGAAGCAAGGTAATGGCCACGCACTCGGGCAACTAGTTTCTAGACTCACAATGTCATCTATAAAAGAGGTCAGCAATGAGACGAGAGGAGGGATTTTTTTTGGGACATTGAAAAATCCTAAGAGACATTGTGAGAGGGAAGAGGAAGCTGAAGGAAGCGGTGAAGAGGAATCCCCAGAGACAAAGGAAGCTGAAGGAAGAGCTAGAAGACAGAGGGGGAGCTGCTGGAGGACGAGTTGAAGATTCAAAAGAGTACTCCGACTGGTAATTCTTAGGTTCAGCTTCGGATAGTAGGTTGAGAAATTTTAATTTCAGTATTGGGTCAAGAACTAATTCGGGTGTTGATTGTTGTTGCCATTAGATAGTGTGCTCTGTTTTATTTGCCAGATTGGTAGAAACATGGTACATGGTAGTGCTATTATCGTGTTGTGGATGGTTTCCTTATTCCATTGCATGAGTCTTTGAAGTTAGCTTGTTGTCTGTTTTTGTAATGATGCACAGTTTTGGGAATGAACTTGATGCAATTTTGATAGTTGATAGGGTAGGCCTTTAGTTAGTCACTGTGCCTGAGATTCGTTTTACTTTGTAATGTTCCATTGCTTGAAATTTGATTTAGGGGTTATGGGATAGTTAGCTTCTGGTTTTATTGAGGGATGCTGGAAGATTTTGTATTCAGAAAATCTTGTTCTGGTGTATTTCTATTTGAGGCTCAGTTGCCACTACTGATATCGTGGGGATTGGGTTTGGTTATCTGGGTCCTTGGTGTTCATTTCTAGTAGAAGAGGCTTGGAGTCGTCTGCAGAATGAATATGCGGTCTTACAAGAGACAGTGGAGGAGATGAGGAAACGAGAAGCTTGTGAGGTAAGCTTGGAGGTGAAGAGGTTGAAAGAGGAAAATCTGAAGCTGAAATGAACAATTAGGGATGTAAACATGCATATGGAGGAGAATGACCAGAGGATGAAGAATAATCGGAGGCGGTTAATGCAAGCTATGAAAGAAAGGGACCTGCTTGAGAAAGAAGTTCAAGAACTCCGTCTATTAAAAAGTGCATCCGACGAGTTGGAACTGGTCACTAAGCAGTTGGAGGATAAGGTGAATGAGTTAGCAGCTGTTAGAGGGGATTCATTAGCTACAATCAAGAGGCTACGTGAACAAGTGCAACAACATGCTGATACAGTGGAAAATTGGAGAATGCTTTATTCATAAAGGGCGATGGAGTCAGATAGATGGAGAGATCGCACTGAAAGGCTAATTATGTTAGTGAATTCAAGCATCCCCAAATTCTCCGACATCTATGAGCGAGCTGAGCAAAAATTTCATCCCTTTAGTACTTCTGCAGAAATATCAGATTTCTTTTCATTATGTAAAGAACTTGTCAAAGAATTAAGATTTCTAGCTCATACTTGGTGATGTAGCTGTGATCCATGATGATGTATTGAACCATATGAACCATATGAAATTAAAGCTTTTGATTCTACCTGTGCCCTCCATTTATAGACATCATTTATAAAGTAACTTAAGTTCTTATGAATTGATTGTCAACCTCAAGACTCCCTGAATACAATATGTATCGGAGGGGACTTGAGGGAATTTTCGTAGGAAATTATAACGAATGCCGATGTGGATCCAAAGTCACTTTGTCAAGAAACTTATGCTAACGCCTATTATAATTCACTGGTACCTAAGCAACGGTAAGGTAAAAAAAAATAATTAATTTGTTTTCTTTTCCTTGAAAGTAGGCAACATTGCACCGATCAAAAGGAATCCAGTTAACCTTACACATCACCCGTAAAGAATCCATTTAACTCGGGCAAGAACAAAAGCAATGGCAATGGAAAGTCATCTTTCCGATGTAGAACGGAGATTGGAGGAAGAAGTAGGGGATTTGAAGGGTCAGCTCAGTGGCTTGCATACTCAAATGGAACAAATGATGAAAATGCTTCAGGGCATGAACACGAATGGGAGAAGGCATGACATTAATGCCAATATTGCCCAACCGCATGGTATGAGCGCAGAAGGGATACCTGATGCAACTGACAATGATCAGAACAAGCTTCCACCCATCCCAACCCCAGGGGTTGGTAGGCAGGGATTCCAGGAATGGGATCAGGGATATGCATATACCCATGATGTCCATAACCCGGAAAACGTCACAGCCTTCGTGGCTTAGAATCCACCTCCTAATAATATGTATTCTCATGGCGGTGAAATCCCTGATAAGGTCAACTTGAAAGATGAGGTGTCAGAAATGAGAGATCAGCTACGAGCACTGCAGAGAGTAATGGAGCATAAATCCCTCGATTTGGATGAACTATGCCTAGCTCCGGATGTGATTATTTTGAAAGAGTTTAAGATCCCGGACTTTAACAAATATAATGGAAATGGGGACCCGCATTATCATTTGAAGACATACTGCACCAGGATGTCAGTATGGTCCAGGGAGGAGAAATTCCTCATCCATTTCTTTCATGAAAGTCTCACTGGGGCGGCTCTACATTGGTACATGAAATTAGATCATTCTAGACTGAAGAAATGGAGGGATTTGATGGATGTCTTTATGAGGCAATACCAGTTCAATTTGAATTCAGCTCCTACTAGGGAGCAGCTGAAAGGATTGAGGAAGAAACCCGCTAAGTCCTTCAAGGAGTACGCGCAGCGTTGGCGAGCCTTGGCCTCAGAAGTTCAACCTCCTTTGATGGAGTCTGAGTTGTGTTCCTACTTTATTGATACGCTGGGCGAGCCCTACTTCAGAATCATGCTGGGAACCCATGCTAAATATTTCACCGACCTCATTGAGATAGGTGAAAGGATTGACACTAACATTCGAGATGGGAGGTTGGAAAGTGCACACCCCGAAAACAAGAAAGGATAGGGTGTTAAAAAGAAAGACGGCGATGTGAATCATGTCTCAGACCCTTATCAACAGTCGTTCAAACCTTCATATAGCCCACAATACCCTCCATATAACTCACAACCCCGATATCCACAACCTTTTGCACCTGGGGTACGCATGCAACATGCTCCCTATCAACCTAGAGCCCCTTTTGCTCAACCCATCCAACATCCTCAACCAGTCCCACCACCTCATCCCATTCAGCCAGCGAATGTCTTGCACCCAAGTATAGATTCCAAAGCCGTGCGCCCCCGAGAGATAATCACCCGTTACCTGACTTCAATATCTCCAGATTAGAGCTTTTCAAGGAGTTGGTGGAAAAGAAGCTCATGGGCCCTTGTCCTGTAAAACCTTGGCAACCACCTTTCCCTGCTTGGTATAATCCGAACGAGACTTGTGAATATCATATGGGAGCGGTGGGACATTCAATCGATCGATGCGATGCTTTCCGGAAGAACGTGTTGAATCTTTTGGATAATAATTATATCAGTGTACGGCGGGACAGCAATCCGAATATAGTCTCGAATCCCCTTCCGGAGCATGACAAGGGGAAACAGGTCTGTGTTATTGAAGAAGATGTTAGGATGATTAAGGACCCATATGCGCTCCAATTTACTATGAAAGAAATATTTGATCACCTTGAGGAAGCGGGACATGTCCTTTATGATGGGGGAAAGCCGGGTATAATCGACAATTGTGGTCCCTACTCTTGTGAGTATCACCGAGGGAATGTAGGTCATGACATTGAGGGTTATGAGGTGTTAAAGGAAGTTGTGCGAAAGATGATGGTGTTTGGGATTATTAGGGTTGAAAGGGGAGTATCAAGAGATAAATCCATATGCATGATGGGGGAACAAAGCGGGTTATCACTCATTGACAAGTCAAAGGGGTCATTCCTTGTGATCAACACGCAAGCTCCGACTCCAGGAAGCAGTGAGCAATTGCCCTTCTTGGAGACAACAATATCTCATTCTTCATTCATCAATGAGCCGGCACTTAAGCCGAGTTCGACAGGATCCCTCATGGTCATAAACGCAACCACTCAGGCAGCAACACGCCAGAAGGAGCCAATGGCGGTCATTCACGTACCAGCATCATTCCCATATGATAGTAATCATGCGGTACCCTGGAAATATGGCCTAAGGATTGAGATTCTCGCAGTCCGAGGAGAAACCAGTGAAGAACCAGTGGTGGAAGTCAATAACCAGGATCTAATAAATGGGATTACAAGGAGTGGTCGCGTCTATTCGAAGGGAAATGATAAGGCAGTGAATAATAGACAAGGAGAAGGAGAAAGTTCAGAATCTAAGGTGGTGACAAACAAGAGTGGTGATACTGATGAATTCTTAAAGATCATGAAGCATAGTGAATATGACATTGTAAAACAGCTCACAAGGACCCCAGCTCGAATCTCCATGATGTCCCTCATTATGAGCTCTAAAGTCCATCGCAAGGCACTCCAGAAGGTATTAGAAGCCGCATACGTGCGTCCAGACATAACTCCTGAGAAAGTAGTCCACATGGTTAATGTTGTGAAAAATGCTACTCAGATTACTTTCTATGAAGATGAAATTGTTCAAACTCCGGCAGGGCGACCTAAAGCTCTTCATATTACGTTGAAATGTCATGGGTACATAGTAGCAAAGGTCTTGATTGATAATGGATCAGCTCTCAATGTCCTGCCATTAGCAACTTTACAAGAGCTTCCAGTGAATGAGTCTGCCATTGAGCGTAGTGATCTAATTGCCAGAGCTTTTGATGGAGCAAGAAGGGAAGTATTTGGGGAAGTCCATCTTCCACTTGAGATTGGGCCTAGCACCTTTTCAGTGCAGTTTCATGTCATGGATATTGATGCAGCATACACTATGCTCTTAGGACGGCCTTGGATTCATGATGCTGGGGCTATACCATCCACTCTACACCAGAGGATCAAATTCATCAAGGACGGCCAACTGGTCACCATTAAGGAAGAAGAGGAACTCATGATTAGCAAGCCAAGTGCTGTACCTTATGTTGAAAATGTAGAATGGACAGGTGGTAATTTTTATCACAGTTTCGAGGTTGTGGAGGGTGACAAGCCAAGTAGAGATATGCAACAAGTAGTCGCCAAGATAATGAAGCATGGTGGGTATAGGGAAGGACAAGGGCTTGGAGCTAAATTACAAGGGGTGAAGGAGCCAATCAAGCTTCCTGGAAATCAAGGGCGTCGAGGGGTGGGATACGATCCCCATTTGGAGACTCCTTTGGCTGAGCAAGCAAAGTTAGGCCAAGGGAAATCACAAGCAAGATCCAAAGTTCCTCATATTAAAGAGACATTCTCACGAGCCTCTGAGATGATCAACATGAATGACTCCATTGCTACAACAGAGGAAGAAGGGGAAAGTTTTGGAAAAGGACGCTGGATTCAACAGGATACCCTTGGAAAAGCCCTAGAAAACTGGAAATCTGAGATAATCCCTGATATCATGTCATTAGAGTAATATTCTAGAGTTTTTATTATGTTTTCTTTTGAAAATCTTGTATTTGTGGCTTTTGGCACTTTTTACATTTGAGGATTAAATGCAAAGCAACATGTCATGTTCTTTATTCCACTCTTTTATTTCAGGCCTTTTATTCCACTCTTTCTTTCATTTCGCTTTATTCTTATCCTTTTGTGTTGGCCCCTCCTCTAAATAATTCTCTGTACTACTTCCTACTTCATCGTTTACTTCTGTTGTGTTTGTTGCCCTCCAGGGAATTAGAATTCTCAGAACTCCAGTCCGACACAGAGGTCCTTGAGCCCCAATGGGATGACACTCGCATTGTCATGGATATGCTTGACGGCGAGACTGAAGAAAATGCCGCGCTAGTCGAATTACCCCTCACGTTTGCAAAGCTTATCGAATCCTCCGAAAATGATTTCATCCCGCATGAAGAAATCATAGAGGTGATCAACATGGGAACTGAGGAAGATAAAAAAGAGTTGAAGATAGTTGATAATCCTGAGAAGAAGGAGATGATAGATTTATTTCGGGAATATCTGGATGTGTTTGCTTGGTCGTACCAAGATATGCCAGGGCTTGATCCTAACATCGCTTCTCACAAACTTCCCTTGTTCCCTGACATTAAACCGAAGAAGCAGAAACTAAGGAGAATGAGTCCAGAGACATCTCTTCAGATCAAAGAAGAAGTGAAGAAACAATAGGATGCTGGTTTCTTAGATGTTGCTAAATACCCACAATGGGTTGCAAATATAGTACCAGTACCTAAGAAAGACGGCCGCATTAGGATGTGTGTGGACTATCGGGATTTGAACAAAGCCAGTCCAAAGGATCATTTTCCTTTACCGCACATCGATGTGCTAGTGGATAACACGGCAAGGGGTTATAGGTACTTGTTCATGGACGGGTATTCAGGATACAATCAAATTCCTATGAACCCAGCAGATAAGGAGAAAACCACTTTTACTACTCTATGGGGAACATTTTGCTACAAAGTGATGCCGTTTGGTCTAAAAAACGCAGGTGCCACTTACCAGCGAGCTATGGTAGCACTATTCCATGATATGATGCATAAAGAGCTTGAGGTTTATGTCGATGATATGGTGGCAAAGTCAACAGAAGAAGAAAGTCATGTGGCAATTCTTCGGAAATTATTTGAAAGGCTGCGGAAATACAAGCTTTGATTGAATCCCAATAAGTGCGTGTTTGGGGCTACGACTGGTAAGCTGTGTTTGGTGGGGATTGGGTTTGGTTATTTGGGTCCTTGGTGTTCATTTCTAGCAGAAGTCGGCAATATTTGTTTTCTTTTGATTACGGACTGGATATGTATAGCATCTAATTTTGATAAAGTGAAATGCTAAGGAAAAATGTCTTGGGCCAGCGAGCTTTGTTTCCTTTTTACTCACTAAATTGTTACAGCATGCTTCAAATGTTTGAAAAGAAACCAAAGTTTCCATGAGCTTAGAATTTCGTTTTTAAGTGGTAATGGGTTTTGCAGTGAAAGGCTAGGCTACTTTACTTTGTTATAAAGAGGATTAGTAAAACTAAATGTTCACGGGTAGTTCAAGTATGTGGGGCAACGTTTTGTTTTTTTTCTTTACTTCGTTCATGAAAGGCTTTCCAAATGGATCTTTCAAGCGTGTGGTTACGATATTTCACCTGGTAAATTACCACAGTTTGGAATGAGTTCCTAAGAGTCAATTAGGAATGGTGATACTGGCTCTAGGATTATGCACTCTACTTTCCATGTCATATTCACCAAATGCAGTATTGTTATTTTCAATTTTCTTGAGAGTTATCTGGATTACTTTGTTATGGTCTATAATTATTTATTTTCTTAAGAAAATGCAAACAATTTATAAATAAAGAGTAATATAAATAATCTTAAAATAAATAGATAAATAATATATCTTGAATGTGTCAATTTTATCTTAAATCTCTTTTTCCAAGTATTTTTTTTTAAAAAAAAGGGGTTTTCTAGATGCATCTCCTTAAAATAAGCAACTAAAAAATAATAATAATAATAATAATAAATAATAAAAATAATAAAAATATAATAAAAAATAAAAAAAATGAAATATATATATACTTACTTTTTTAAAAACATTTTTGTTGTATAATTTGAAAAAAAAAAAGAAATAAAACAATTTGGATAAGGATTATTCGTGTCCTTTCAAGTTTTTACTTTCCCTACTTATTCACCACGAGTGGTAACGCCGTGGAGGTTTAAAGGTTAATCAGCAATTTATGAGCGACAAAATCGCCGCATATGTTGATTATCTCTCTTTAGAAATATACGTAATAATGGTATATTAAATTCTTCTTAATATTTTATTTTTATTTTTATTTTTTTTTATTATTTTATTTTATTTTTGTAGTAAGAGAATTTCACCAATTTTTTTATAAAATAATTCTTGCTAAATTATTTATTTCCCTTCCATGTTTTATTTATTCATTTTTATTACCGTTTCATAATAAAATGATAATAATGAAATGGTTGGAACCAAAGTTATTCGTTACCTTCCAAGTTCTTATCCATTCCGCTTATCTACTCCGAGTGGTAACGCCATGGGTATTTAAGTGATAATCAGTAACTTGTGAGTGATGAGGTTACCACATATGCTGATTATTATTTTTCTAAACATATGTAATGATCACTTTTTAATTAATTTCATTTTTAAATAAATAAATATGTGATAAAATGATTATTATAATAAAGAAAACAATAATAAAAATTATTTGTACCAAAAATTTTATTTGTTTTCTTTCAAACTTTTTGTGCCTTTTCGTCTCGAGTAACACTACCGTGGACACTTAGGTATCAATGGGTAAATGTGAGTGATAAAGTCACCACATGAACCAATTGGTTTTGTTTTTTTTTAAAATAAAATTGTTTTCAAATGTTTCCTTTTCAAATCAAATAAAATGTTCAAAATCACAAATAATTTTAATCCTATTTTTTAAATTGAGGAAAAATATATTTTTTCTCTTTTAGAAATTAATCAAACAAAAAATATATAATAAAAAAATAAAAAGAGTAAATAATGGAAAATAATCTGTCTTTTACAAATTAAAATATACCAACCAATTCTGAAAATTATTTTCTTTGTGGAAAGATAAAATTATTTTCTATTAATCTCTCTTTTCAAAGAAAATAAAATAAAAAATAACAACCCAGTGACACGCATTTTTAGTCCGAACTACGTCGACTTTGATCCCTATCGCAGGGTACGTAGGCCTCAGACTCTAATTCTGGGTCAAGTCCGCTTTTGTAAATAAATAATATTTTCCTCTTATTTTATTTTCCCAAGTTCCCATTTTATTCTTTATTTTCATTTGCACAAGTCCACTTTTGTAAATAAATAATATTTTTCTCTTAATTTATTTTTCACAACTTTTCATATTTTCATTTTATTCTTTATTTTTATTTTTATATTTTTCTTAACTTTATATTTATTTTTGCATGTGAATGGTAAAAGGGCAATCAAAATAATTTTTAAAAAGCCATAAAAATTGCATGATCAACCTAAGGTAACCGTTCTTAGTAACGGGTGTTGTGGGGGTGCCTAACACCTTTTCCACTCACAATCGTACTCCCGAACCCAACTCTGATTCGCAGACCAATCCTTGTCCTTTTTTTTTTATTCCGGTTTTCCAAAATTTCCCTCAAAATTTTGGTGGCGACTCCTTCCGAAATTGGTCTTCCGCTGTGCGGGCCGGTTTCTCTCTTTTTCTTTGTTCACCGCGCCATCCGCGTCGCATCTCCGGGCGTGACAAAAATTATATAAATTTTTTAATCCAAATCTCTAAACATGACATATTATCATAATTTCAATTCAAATTTATAATTAATTAATAATTATATCACGTATCTTAATTTAATGGAAAAATAAGTTAATTAGATTTTATTTAAAATGCAACCTTTCAATTAGCTACGATTTTTGAATTTCAACTTCTAATATAAAAAGTTTTTAATAACTTATTATATCGAAGTATCCATTGAACATAATATGTCTTATTGATGTAAATATAGAACATCCTGTAAAAGTATTTGTGATCATTAAATTTGTCAAAAACTTAAAATAAATTCAAAATAGTTTAAAAAAATACCTCATACGCAATTTACTTTGAAATGCTTTTTTGGTAAATAAAACAGTGGTAAATAAAAGAATTAATGATTGATAGATGACTTTTTACATAATTTATAATTAAATTAAAATACCATAAAGTATTTAATTTCAAATAAGGTATAGATATGTACTAATAATGCGCCCAAAAAAAGATATGTATACAGTTTAAAATAAGAATATATATAATTTTAATAGAATTTAAAATAAAATCGGTATGATTTACGTCTAATTAAATGCATTGAACTGCATGTTGATACGATTTGCCAATAATATATATATATGCCAAATTGGGCATCTTTTCTCACAATGGCAAGTTTGTGTTCCCTCAATATGTATTATTTATTCACATGGACACACGCACACTCTCACAAAATCTCATAGTGTAGAACTAGTGCTACGACTGGAGGAAGCAGCCGCAAAAATATCCAATATAATTTATGTTTATTTTTATTACTATTTCGATATATTATTATTTATGTTTATTTTTATTTAAATGTATTATATTTACATTTATAGGGGTGGAATTTTTGAATTATTAATACTCATATATATATAATATAAAATCTATAATAAATTATATTATTCATGAGTATATATTCCTTGTAATACAAAAAAAATATTTAATTATAATTATTTTGGACAGTCAAAATATTTTTTCACAAAATCGTTGTCTCAACTCCATAAAAATGTAATACTTTTTTCTTAGATAACATACTTAATCATATGATGTTGATTTATTAAAACATAATCCATTTCTTGTGTTTAAACCCTAAACCTAATGACAAATACTTAGAAATTGCACCAACAAAATTTTGTACGTAACTTAATTAACAGAGAGAGATAAAGGATTGATCAATCAAATGGCTTAATGTGGATGGCCTGAGTTGTATGTACAGATCAGTTAAAAGGATTCCTTTTGAATTTTGACTTGACCACCAAAGATATGATCAATATACGTTTTTACCAAAGACAACATTTGTCTTTACGTTACGCTTTTGAGTTTCAATCATTCTTCCTCACATGCAAATCATGATTCGTGAATCTTGCTGAGTGTAAACAATAAAAATGTCAAATGTTAATCGTGCGCGTTGTCTAGCTAGCATTTAACCACGTTGTATGATGAGTTAATTTGGGACAACTTATAATCTGTCCGCACAGCTGGTTACCTATATTATCTGAAATTATCATAAATGATAACTATATAAACTTAAAATTATGAGCTATTTTTATATTCTCTCAAATTACGCATACGGATCAAAGAGCAATAATTAATAATTAATTTTTTTATTATTTTTTAAATTATCCTCATTTAATATAGTTAACCCATAAATTAAACTCTCCAATATTAATTAAATTTCATCCTTTTTCAGGAACATTTTAGATAAAAAAATTTTAAATACACTACTTTATCTATAAAATGTATTATATTGTGAAACATATATTTTTTTCAAAAGGTGCTTTATATAGCGAACCAAATGGAGTATTTGTTTGGTATAAATTAAAAATAAAATTTAATTCCTCTCCAATATTTTATTTGATAAAATAAAAAAGAATAAAATGAAAAAAGCCAAAAATGTAGTAAAAAATTATTATATGTTATTAATATGTGAAAAAATGTTAGATTAATCTCACTAAAAATATGTGTATTCATGTTTAATTTTTAAATATTCAAATAAAATATCATAATATAGTTTTTAAAAAAGCATTGTACAAAATATTGCATAGAATGGTATTCTCATAATTTTATTATTTTCATGAGGGCATGATGGTGAATTCACTTCTTATATTCCCATGTTGATTTATTTTGGTTTTTTGTTTGACGCAAGACTTTAAGCTAAAACGCTACTCTCAAAAGATAACTAGATTTTCAAATATAGCCGGATTAACGTGTGACGCTGAGCAAAATTCGAAAAGCCGCGATAAATACAACAAAGCCTCCCGCCATTTTGAGTTCATTAAGTGACCGGCATACCCGGTTTCCAGGTTCCACTGTCCCACGCTGCACCACGTGTCCACCACCCGTCTCTCCCAATTTTGAACTGTTTCATTCCGTCCCTTCGGTTCCTTTTATATATACACACCCTCTAACGTCTCTCCCGACTTTCCTCAACGTCACCCACAAACACCTCACCAACATCAAATCTCCAAAGGCCTAAGCCTCTCTCTGTCTTTCTGCCTCTCTTCAACATCTTCTTCTGTTCGTTCATTCACTTGTTGGATTTGGATGACAAACCAAACAGGTGGTGCTGCCACCATGACAGTGGAGAAAACCACCTTGCACCGTCCTAAATTCGGATCCCTCCTGAACTCCGACCCCACCTCACTTTACACCGTCGGCGGCCTCTCCGACGATGAATTATCAAGCCATCATCAGCGCCACAGCAACGTTGACGCAGCCACGGGCCTCGAAAGTGCTCTCTGTAGCAACAACAGCTCACCTTACTTGATGTCACCCTGGAGTCAGCAACCTCCCCCTACCTCCCCCTTCTCTAAATCTCCATGGCTCCTCTCATCGTCGGTTGCTCCTCCTGGTTTCCACGACGACGATGACCATAGTTTTCTGCCAAATGGCCTCATTGGCTCCCTGGTACGCGAAGAAGGGCATATATATTCGCTCGCCGTGTCTGATGATTTGCTGTACACGGGTTCCGATAGCAAAAACATAAGGGTGTGGAAGAATTTAAAGGATCTCGCTGGGTTTAAGTCGAGCAGTGGATTGGTGAAAGCCATCGTGATTTCCGGGGAGAGGATTTTTTCAGGACACCAGGATGGGAAAATCAGAGTATGGAAGTTTACGCACAAGAATCCCGCCTCTTACAAACGCATCGGGAGCTTGCCGACTTTCAAAGATTACGTCAAAAGCTCGATGAATCCCAAGAATTATGTTGAAGTCCGGCGGCGCAAGAACAGGGTTAAAGTCAAGCATTTTGATGCCATTTCGAGTTTAAGCCTGGTGGAATTTGAAGGATTGTTATACTCAGGCTCATGGGACAAGACGCTCAAGGTCTGGAGGCTATCGGATTCGAAATGCTTGGAATCAATCCACGCCCACGAGGACGCTGTGAACTCCGTGGTCGTCGGATTATCCCGTTTTGTATTCACAGGGTCAGCCGACGGGACGGTGAAGATGTGGAGGAGAGAAATGGTGGGACAAGGAAAAACGAAGCACGTGCTGGATCGCACACTTCTCAGGCAGGAAAATGCCTTAACGGCGTTGGCAGTGAATCACGAGTCGAGTGTGTTGTATTGTGGGTCGTCCGATGGGTTGTTGAACTTCTGGGAAGCAGACGGAAAAGGCAACCTCTGTCACGGTGGTGTTTTGAAGGGCCACAAGCTCGCCGTTCTCTGCTTGGCCGCCGGTGGTAACCTCGTGTTCAGCGGCTCCGCTGATAAGAACATATGCGTGTGGAAGCGAGAGGAAAGTGGAATCCACTCGTGCCTCTCGGTTCTTACGGGTCACACTGGGCCCGTCAAATGCATAGCCGTGGAAGAAGAAAGAGCAGAAGCATCAGAAGATGATGAAAACAAGCAGAATCATCATCGTCATCAAGATCCTAGGACGGAGGGAGGAAGAAGATGGATAGTGTACACAGGAAGCTTGGACAATTCCGTGAAGGTGTGGCGCGTATCAGAGTACGCTCCGGAGTTGAGGGTGTTCCAGGGGTTAGTAAGTAAAGCTAGTGGTTCGTCTCCTCGCGGGAATAACTGTAGGCACTTTTAATGTTGAGGAGAAGTGGAGACGCTCTTTGCATGGACGTGGAAATCACGCGGAGCCAGAGAAAGATAGAGGGCTAGGTGGTGTGTACATGACGTTGGGGTCCCCGGGCCGTCAGTGCTTCTTACAACCTTCCTTAGTCATCCCTCGTGTGTTTGTTTTAAAGGAAAAAATCGACTTTCAAGGAAAATATGGCCATGTATTTTCATTTTCCAAAAAATGCATGCCTCAATGGTATATTTTGTTTTTGTACGGTTTAGTTTCTTAAGGTTTTATATGTTTACTTCCTTCGTTTTGTCGTATAGTATATTTTTTAAAAAATTTATGTTTCATAATATATAGTGTAATTTACAAATTAAGCAGTGTGTTTTTTTTCTTTTCAAGATTATCCCCAACTAGTAAGTTTAAATATTTATTTATTATTAAAATATTTTATTCTCAATATATTTAATGAGAATAATTTAAAAAAAGGTGAAAAATTTTGTTAGTTACTAATTATTATGTGGTAGTTAAAAGTGTATTATAAATTGGAACGAGGGGAATACCTTATAATTCATCAGTCTATAAACACATGATCAATCCTATATTTAGTATTTTCATAAATATGTAGAGGACAATAACGAATAAAAAGTTTTTAAAGCTAATGGTGGTTGGATTGAGTGGAAAAAAGTTTATTGAGGTCGACAATACTTGAATTTAACTCAGTAATATACTCCCTCCGGTCCTATATATAGTATTTTTTTTTTGTCTTAAATATAAGATCATTTATAATATACGAGATAGTATTTATTATACATTTTCAAAAAATGTCCATATTTAATGTATCTAAAGAGAAAGAGAAAGAGATTAAATAATTGTAGTTTTGAAAAAATATTAGGATTTTTGAAGAAATCGAAGTAATTAATCAGTTTTAATTCCAATTCTTAATCCGTGTGATTCAGTTAAAAGGGTCTTACATTAAGAATTAGAGGGAGTAAGATAAACTGTTGCAAGAGTTAAGATATACTCCCTCCGGTCTATATTATAAGACATTTTGTATAACAAATTTTTGGTTTAAAATATAAAGTATTGGATATTTTTCTTCTCATTTTATCCTGTCTTTAATACTTCATCTCTTCTCATTTATAATACTATAATAATAATAGAATAGGGTATTTAATAAGGGTAAAATAGAAAATGTAGATATTTTTTGTATTAATTTCAATTAAAAAAATAATTTTCTTAATATACATGTAATTAATATAAAATATCTTATAATGTGAATTGGAGAGAGTAATAAAAAAAAGGAGGTAAAATATGAATATAGAATATTGGGTTTCAAACCCATAAGAAGCTTTTACCCTTAAGAAACTTTAAAAAACTAAATTATATGAAATTAAATTTTAGTGATAAAACAGTTGGCAGAAGATGTACTTTTGTTATTAATGAAAAATAAATAACTTATATTTTTGGTGGGGATTAAGAATAACGGATGGACAGTTGTGTTTCCCCTAAAAAAGGGGAGAAAAACTTGGAAGGTTGTGAGGGTGGAAGGAGACGTGGAAAGTAACAGAAGAAGGAAATGCCCTGAAAGAAAGGGACTAATAGTGGCCTGACACGTCGGCAACAACATTGACAAAGATTAGCAAAACGACGTTTTAGTTTGTGTGCGCGCTAGGGGCCGTTTAGTATCACTAAAGCAATTATGATTTGAAAGTAAAAGCCAGTAATCCCTATTGTACTTAATATAAAATTATTTTAACTAAATTATATGAATTAAGAAGGAAAGTTAAAACTAATTAACTATCTCAATTTCTCCGAAAATTTTAATATTTTTCCAAAACTACCCTTATTTATTCTTTCTTTTTTTCTCTTTGGATACATTAAATAGGAATATTTTTTAGAAATGTATAATAAATACCACCTCGTATATTGTAAATGATCTTATATTCAGGACAAAGAAAAAAGTTTCTATATATAGGACCGGAGGGAGTATAATATAGTATTAAGTATATTTGATAAGTTTTCACCTTTACGTTTAAAAATCATTTCTCCTCCTAAACCAAGTTTTTTAAGAAGTAGATGTAGACCTACTTTCCGTTTGCTTCTTTAATTTTTATCTGTAAAGGTTTTTTAAGAAGTAGATGCAGACCTACTTTCCGTTTGCTTCTTTAATTTTTATCTGTATTTATTTTAAAGTCAAATAAAAATAGACCAATAAAAATGAGAAAAAAATATAAAAATTAGAAAAATAAAATTTTCATAAAATTTTTCTTATCTATTGACTAAAATATTATTTTAAAATTTTAATTTTCATAGATCATGACCTATAAAAAAAATTATATCAGATATACTATTTGTCCAATTAAATAAATGCAGATTAAATTTTAGTTCAAGTAAATTAAATTAACCATGAAATAGAGTTTAAGCTAAATTTAGAGGAAAATTATGAGTTTTGTTAAAATTAATTTTTAAATAAATCATCCAAACATAAACATGTTAGTTCAAAACCAATTTTTATCATAACTACATTATAAAAACAATTCTACCAAAACTCATTTTTAACCCACTAAAAATCAAACGGCCCTAATTTGTTGGATATCTTTTCGTTTTCGTCATGAATAACGTTTACTAATAATCTTGAAAGCTAGGTAGCTAGGTCTTTTAATTTGTCTTCTATTTTGGTCAAGAATGAAAATAAAAGGCGGTGTCACCGTTAGGATTGACTTGCTGGCATTTTCCCCCCCGCTATATATAAGTGGTCGATCAAAATGGTTCGAAACTATATAATGTAGAGTCTTGCATATGAATGATATCTCTTCTTGTTGCTACTTCTTTGTGTGATATATCTGATGTGTAAACATAACAATTTTTTATTGAATATAACAAGATTATTTTTTAAAGACACATCATACACAAATGCATATATAATTTTACTTTTAATATTTGGAAGATTTCAACTACTCTTGATCTCTATCTACATTTTATCAACTTTTATCACTTTATTGCCTGAGTCAGCTCTACATAATTTTCTTCAAATTAAGTTGGTAGAATCTAGAGATTATTTTACAACAATAACAACGTTAAATGTTTTTGTCAAATAGAATTAATACGACGATAGGATTAAATTTTGTTGAGTTATTATATTATTAATTATATGAAGTACATGCGTGCGGTTATATATATATATATATATGCATGTATGCATGTGTGTGTAATGTTATAATCTATGTCTGTCCACACACACGCGATCTATATATAAAGAGGAATTCTTTAAATTGATGCTATAGTATAGTATATGTGTGTGGAGGAAGTGAATGCTGGGACAGCAATTAAGAAAGACAGCTGTAAGGTAAAGCGACCATTTGTTTATTTTAAGGATATCCTCAAGTGGTGAAAAGGAATACTATAATATATGTCTTCTATATATATGGGGCGTCTCATACTCGATCTCATGTAATTATCTACGCGGATATATAATAAATCTGGCATTTTAGTGATTAAGGAGGGCGATTAAGGCTTACCCTTTTTCAGTTTTAATTTCTTACAATATAATACTACATGCTAATGATCAATAATTTCTCACTTCACTATAAAAGTGACTGATTAAGTGAGTAACTTCAGGCATCAAGCCAACAAACCATATGAGCAATGTACTATAAGATATCAGTGCTATAAAACTCAAAATACAATATTACATATGCATTTTATGGCATAGCTAGAGTTTTGCTCTTTGAAACATGCATGAAAATTACGAACACGCGCGTATTACGTATATGAAGATGTTCGTGAGAGACAACGTAACCCCAAAACTTTCTCTCAAAGTTCTATCTTCCACCTGTCTTCTAATTTCTAAAGATTCAAGAGTTTTCAGGTAAAAAGAAAAAAAAGAGTATTGTTAAAAATCTCATAGAATAAGTTGTGATTCTTCTAAAATAGTATAATCCAGATTCCCGAAACTAAAGATTCAACCAAAAAAAAAAAATATAGCTTGCACAAGTTACTAAACGGTTAAGCAAACGAAAATTAATATATTATACAAAGTTAAAATTCTTTATCAAAATTCATTTATAATCCAATTAAATTGAGGTCAATATAAATCAAATTATCTATCATTATTCATTTATTGTAAATGAAAATAATATTTTTAAACAAACATGTATTATAGTACATATTTTTTAATTCACTTCCAAACAAATATATTTATAAAATCTGTTATAAATCTCATATTATTTATAAGTTGTGAAAACAACAATGTAACTTGCTCCTCAATCTCTCTGCTCGAGAACCAATCTGATATCATAATTCTTTGAAATGCACAATGACGTTTCTGGTTGAAATACAAATTAAAGTTTTCTTTTGGGGGGTCAATGAGTCACAAAGTTGTTTAATTATAAGGCTATAGTGAAAATTGGCCATTCAGACCGGAAAAAAGAAAAAGAAAAGAAAAACGCCCATTAAACTATGCATTGTTGTGTTCAGAAGTTGGGCTTCAGTTGTAAGTCCACTAATCAATGGGCCATTAATATGTCTTAAGAGCACTCTTCTTCTTCCGCTATCTCCTAGATGCTAGCCTTCCGAGTGTCCGCATGGATGGATGTGCACTCTCATTCTAAAAGCATAGGTCTATAAAATTAATTTGTAGTAACATTTTTTTATTTTTTATTTTTTTAAATATTATCACTAGGTATTTGATTTTTTTTTACTCTATTATGTTTTTAACTCTTTATATACATAACAATATCATCATATAAAGTAAATCTATAGCAAGAAATCACTACTAGAAAAATTAGTTTTAGCAAGGAAATTTAGCGAGGGATCACTCATCCCTCACTAAATGATCTAAATAGTGAGGGAATTAGTGACGAATTGTAAGTTCGTAGTTGTTAAATTTAGCGAAGTAATATCCTTTCCCTCGCTAAATTAGCGAGGAATTAGCAAGGAATTTTTTATTCCTCGCTAAATTATTATAAATAGCAAGAAATTTAGAGAGGGATTTGTCCCTCTGCTAAATGTTTTAAAATTAATTTTAATATATTAAAATTATTTTATTAAAAATTTAACTTTAATGAATTAAATTTTTTTTAATAATTAAGTTATAAAATTATTTTTATTAGTTGATTATTTTAAATTAATAAAAATAGTTAGATTAATTTTTATAACTTGTTGGCAAAAAATGAAAATGAAAATTCATTTATTACAAAATTTAAAATATAAAGGATTTTATGATATTAATAATTGAAATTATAATATATTTTTATTTTTTAACAATATATTAATTTATAAATATATATGTGTATTAGTGTGTAGATAAATAATATATATTTAATATTTCATATAAAGACTACAAATACATTCCAGTTCAATTGGCAAAAGTCTGAATATAAAGGCATTAAGAGTAGGAGGTCATGGGTTTAAACCTAAGTAAATGCATATTTGAAATCATTATGTGACATAACAGTGACGTATCGCAAACATGATGATGTGGGAAGGGTGGCGGGGTGATGTGGCAATAGTGTGGTAGTGATGTGGCATAGGTGGCCGGTGACATGGCAATGATGTGACATGGCGCGGTGTTGGTGGTGACATGACAATGATGTGGCAGTGTTGAATTTTTTATAATTTAGCGAGGAAATAGCAAGGAATGAGTTCCTCGCTAAATTTAGAGAGGGATTAAATCCCTCGTTAATTTAGCGAGGGAATCAACTCATCCCTCACTAAATTTAGCGACGCGGTTTATAGCGACCAAATTAGCGAGGGATAAAATCTCTCGCTATTTTCAATTTAATGAGGAAAAAATGACATTTAGCGAGGGATTTATCCCTCGCTAAATTGCTTTTTTCTAGTAGTGAATATTATTCACATTCTTTAAATAGTGCAGCTGATTTTTTAAACTCTGTATAACATGTGAAAAAATTCCTAGTTTACATTAATATATATTATTTTAAGATGAATGAGAGGAAATCCTATTATCATTAAACAAGATTTTTGTTCATCACTAGAGAAAGTCATCAAAGTGACAGAAGGAATAAGAGTTTGTGAGATTTATCTATGTGAGTCACGTTTTTCTTTTTCAAATTTTCTGTATCTTAATTTGAGGTTTTCAGGGAGATTTATGTATATTTTAGTGTAATTTTAAAAAAGTTTTCTATGAACCTTAATTTACGTTGGAAAATGAGGGAGAGTATCAATACAATTAATATGGAATTGACTATAGACCAGCCCAGGTATACGCGTCCATTCCCCTAATAGTCTTCCTACACTTCTTTGTCAACAATCTGGGCATTCTTCTTTATATCCTATGGGCCCCCACTGGCCCAACACATATTCTCAGTATCTCCAACCATTGACTTGTCTAACATTCTTACGTATTTCTACCAAAATACACACACATATACGTACGGACGGACATGTGTGTGCGTAAATATACATTATACACTTACACACGGGGAAAATTGTGACAGAATTAATCACGTACACACTACACAGCACACTCAGGCTATTCATTCTTGACATATTATCATAAATTTTTTTAGACTCGTTCTTCTTATTTCCTATAAACAAAAATTATATTGTCATTTGTAATGTGAGGAAAAGAAATAAAAACAATTTTTTTAAATTAAGTGATGTACTTCTATTGTATTTAATGCTTAGCATGTGAAAACCGGTGGTCAAAATTAAGAAACAAAGGCATATATACTTTTAACAGTTTTATTATTAAGTTGTTTATTGAAAAAATTTCGTTAGATTGCTTATACTTTTTATGGTCATTTTTTTGGGTCAAAAATTTATTTTCCTAGACTCATGGTGACCAGACAAGGAAAAATCTCCAAAAGCATCTTTTATATTCAAATAATAGCGAATTAAGACATCATATTTAAGTAATTATTAGTACTCCCATTAAGACTAATACTCATTGATTGTTCTCAAAGTCTTTAACTAAAAAAAAAATTAGGTCTTTTAAAAATGTTGTTTGGCTTGTTATATATTATTGAATAATTTGATAACATGCACTTATATTTTTCTAATGTAAATATTAATCCTAAAATTAAATTCTCAATATATGTCATCATCATTTATTTTCTTTTGGGTTGTCTAGTAATGATATTATTTTTTTGGCTAAAAAATAGTAATAATATTATTTGATTATTTGACACATTAATAATAAATAAATACCCTTCAAACTATTTGAAAACAAACTCCTCAAGGTCCGTTTGGTTGCGGTCACTTTGAAGGAATGGAATGGAATCCTCCAGAATTCCATCACAAAAACCATTTGGTTGCCATGGAATGGACTCCATGGTAATCATCATTACCACAAATGTGGTAATCTCCATTCCATTAAAAAACTAAAGTAACCTGGAAGCCAACACCTCAGAATCCAACCATCCCAAAATTGTCCCTCACACCATGCCTCTCGTCATCGTCCAGGCCAACACCATCATCATCTTCGGCACATCAACACTATTGTCTTCTTCCTTCGGGTTAGCCACACCAGCAAGAGTTTATTCTTTATCTCCGGCAGATCTAGGTTACCGTCGTTCCTAGATTTGGGTTGCAAATGTCAAGCTCTTCTACTCGTGTTGCCGTCAAGCTCTGCCATTCCTCCCTTGCCATCAAGCTCTGTCGTCGCTCCCTTGTGTTCAAATCTAGGTTCCTCCGTCATATATGTATTTTTATATATTTTCATTCTCATTATTTAGTTTTTTTATTAATAAATTTTAATTAATTAAAATTATTTAGATTATATTTTATTTTATTAGTTAATTTTAGATTAATAGGATTTATTTGATTAATTATTGGCTTTTATATTTAAAATTTTCATTAAATCTTTTTACACACTATAAATATTGATTATTATTTTATTTTGTGCAAATTATTTGAGTTTAATTAAACATTATTTTTGTTATTTTTCATTAAATTGAAATTAATTGGATTTATTTGATTTATTAATTAAATCTTGAATTTAAATTCTTATTTTATATTTTTATACAATGTATCCACTCAATTTAATTTAATTTTTTATAGATTATATAGAGATTTTTTTTTAAAATAAATTACAATTAGAACTGGATAATTTTAGATATAAATAAAGATATTTATTAAAATTTATTTATTTTAATTTTTTTATTTAACTTTTAGAAATAAAATTTTGAATATTTAATTTTGAGTAGTTTCAATTTAGGGTTTTTAAGGGTAGTTTTGTTCTTTGAATAAAATCAAAGAAAGGTTCAGTGATTCTCACACAGAAAGGACGCCGCATAGAAAGGAGGAAGGAAGGGTTCTTGGCGCCGCATAGAAAAGAGGAAGGAAAGGGGAGAGAGAATTGTACAAGGAGTGGACGAAGATAACAGGGACTCACATCTTCTACTTTAGTTTTAATTTTTGGCCGTCATGATTTCTTTTCTCGGCTGTGCGTCCACTTAAAAGGAGGAGGAGTCACTGAATTGTTCTTGTAATTAGTCATAAATTATAAACTTGGTATTTTGATTCGAATTTAAGTTTAATATAATTTTTTTGTTTGATTTATTTTAATTTATTTATATTTTCTTTATCTATTTTCAAACTACTTTATTTATTATTAATTACAGTTAATCAAGTTATATGAATTTAAATTTAACATTAAATATAAAAGGTTTGATTACAGTAACTCATTGATTCATGGATAATGAAATGTTTTAACTTTACTTAGATAATCATTTAAGTTTTGCCCTTAGTATACTTTGTACTGAGATTACTAATATGTTATATATTAATTAAAATTTTAGTTAATCATAATATTAGTAGTAGTTTAATATCTAGATGATCATTTAGAAAAATTTTTATGAGAATATTAAGATGTTAAACCAACTAGATTAATAAATTAAAAGAGATGGCGAAGAAAATTTTACATCAAAAAATTGATTTGTAACTGGCTATACTTATTTAATCATGTTATTACTTTAATTACTTCAGTAATTAGTTTTATTTTATTCAATTAATTAAATTTAATTTCTAACCCCCTAATTTTTAATTATTTATTTTAATTAATTTTATTTTATTTTATTCTTGATTTAATTAAATAACTCAATCAGTTTTTTAAAAAACAACTTGGTTTATACTATAGTATAAATTGATTTTAAATTTAATTTTAACCGGCTCGACAACCATGTCATTTCATGGTCAATCATCTGGGTTCTTTCACCAACAATGATTTTCTGTGTCAAGCTTGACCATCTGAGTTCCTTCAAAATTTGTTGATTAGGTGAGAATGATGAAGAAGACTGGGAAGAATGAAAACAAGGGAAGGAAGGGGGTCTTTTATTTTTTTAGTGGTGAGGACATTATTGTATTTTTCTCTATTATTTGTATTTTATTAAATATAAAAAGTAAATTTGGTTTCAACTTTCTTAATATTATACCAAATAAATTTACAGTGATTAATATTTCATTTTATTCTACTCCAATATATTTATTCCATTCGATTCCATTATCATCATGTTTGGTAATCAAATGAGAGTTTAGTCCTTATGAACTTAAAAACAAATTTTTTTCCAAAAACATTACTTTTTGAGAACCGTCCTCAAAATAAAAAAAACACATTGTTTTTAATATATTTTTAAAAAAACAAATATTTTTTTAGAAGCATCTCAAACTCCAAGTATAAAGCCAAGTGATTAATACTAGAAATTGCATTAAGATTAAAACATCCGTTGTTGCAAACATCATCACGTAATACGTAACTAATAAATAAAAGAAAAAGAAAATATGCAAATCGATATATGAAGGTGAATTTAGTAAATGTTCGTTCTAAGCAATTTCGTTCAAAGTTGACCGCGTTCATTACGGTTCGTTCTTAGCAGGCCCGCTATTCCACTCCAGTCTCCTTCATTTACCTGTCCCTTGTCACTGACATTTCGTCCTCCAAATTTCCCATTCGTTTCTCTATCTTCATTCTCCACCATGAATCACACTACCAAAAAATCTCTCTTTCATAACTCCTCTTCCGTTATGTTCAAGTTTCACGTTTTCACTGAGCCTTGCTTTTGCTCCATGGCCTTTTTTCTTCGTGGGTATTCTTATTACCTGCTGTGCTTAATGGGTTCTTCGAATGATACGTTCTTGTCCAAAGAAATTTAGATAGTAATGGTTATGAGGTAAACTGGGTTCGTAAAATCCGAGTGAGGTTGTTTGACACTGGCTAGAATGGCTTCACTCCTGAAAAAATGGCTGCCTAGTGTGCCTTCAGGTTCTAAAGATATCGACGATCATGACTTCGATTTCTCCATTGCTATGATATATGATGGCCCTTCTATAAATTACTCAATCCCAGAAATAGCTCCTTTCAAATTTGACCAAATTTCAATTGCTTCCGTAGCTTCTATTTCTTCTGACCAGCTTTCTGTTCCAATTATCCATCCCATTGTGAAAACCAATCATGCAAGCCATGACACTAAATTGAATTCCCATTCTTCAACCATTGAAGTTTCGAACAGAATTACTAACTCATGTTCACAAGGCAATGATGATAAAGAGCATGGATGCTTTCAAAGTGAAAAGAATCTCACCAATTCGGAAGTAACAGAATCAGGTTCAAGCTCTCGCTCAATCTTCTCTGAGACTTCTTGTTGCAGAGAAGGTAACTGTAAAAACGAGACACCCAGACCTACACATATCAAAGGACCTTCAACTGTAAATTTTCGTGATCTTGAGTCAGATGACATCATTGAAGTGAGCGAAAGATCTGTTCATTCTCAAGCTAGAAGTTACCCTGTGAGACCCAAAGTTGAGAGAACTGGGAAGAAAGGTACATGTCATCGATGCCATAAGGGTAACCGTTTTACTGAGAAGGAAATTTGCATTGCTTGTGATGCAAAATATTGCCGCAATTGTGTCATAAGAGCGATGGGGAGCATGCCTGAAGGAAGAAAATGTATTACTTGCATTGGTTATCGAATTGATGAAACCAAACGAAGAACCTTGGGGAAATGTTCTCGGATGCTGAAACACTTGATGTCTGAGTTGCAAGTGAAACAAATAATGCATGTTGAAAAGTTTTCTGAAGCAAACCAAATACCTCCAGAGCTTGTTTACGTGAATGGAGAACCTCTTGATGGGAAACAGATGATGTCACTGGTGAGCTGTTCAAGCCCACCGAAAAAGCTAAAACCAGGTTTTTATTGGTATGATAAGGGATCTGGATTATGGGGAAAGGTAAAATTGACCTCCATAATTAAATATTCATGTTTATGATTTGAGGAAGAGCCACTATTTTTATAAACAAACTCTTTTTGCTCTGCTTAATTATACAGGAAGGTAAAAGGCCAAGTCAAATTATCAGCCCCCAGCTGGATGTTGGGGGTGCCTTGAGGGAAAATGCAAGCAATGGAAACACAAAGGTGTTCATAAACAATCGACAGATTACTAAAGAAGAGCTCTGGGTACTCAAGGTTGTTATGCGTGGCACAAACACGTTCTGTTATTCATTAATTTTCGACTATGTTAAATCCGCATGTTCTGTTCATTTTCTATAGGCGGCAGGAGTGGCATGTGAAGGAGAGCCTAACTTTTGGGTGAATCCTGATGGATCGTACCGGGAAGAGGGACAGAAGAATATTAAGGGCTACATATGGGACAAGGTATTTTTGTGTAGTTTAATGCTAGCTTGGTTTTTCTTGCTATAGTTATAACCATTCGTCAATAATTGTTGGTTTACTCCTTTACAGACTGGAGCAAAGGTAGTTTGCTCTATACTATCTTTGCCAAGGCCTTCTAACCCTGTCACTTATCGCGATACAGTCGAAAGAGTGAAAACGGCTCCACGGGACTATTTTGAGAAGAAAACGCTTCACAAATTTTTACTTGTTGGATCTATCAAATCGGGAACAAGCACTATATTTAAACAGGTAGGATACTTTTGGGTTAACTCAACCTCACATGTATGGTGCTGCTTAGTTGAATGACTAATGCTTTGTTTCTAAATGCTTATAGCTTGCTCGGTTCGGTTCTGCTAAATGTAATCATTCCAAAATCTATTTGGTACACGATATTCGTAGCAGTAAAAGATGCAGATGAAGGTTTCACACATTTTTTACTATTCCCTCTACAAGTTTCGACTTTTGAATATACTCGTTAGTTGCAATATCATATGAGCAGGGCCATGTTATGCCCAATAAATGTAGAATTGGATATAGGGTACGTTTCTTTGGTGTTGGTTGTAAATTCTAACTTCGGTGAGTTTGAGCTTATAACTGTCCCGTTCTCTATAATACCTAGTATAGAAACACGCTTCATGTTTGTGGTTATGTGTTCAATGTCCATGTCAGGAGCATAAGCACATTGATTGCAGATTCTTATTAGTTTTGAGTTCACGATCCATATCTTTTAAATTGTTTCTTGGTATAAATCCTTTGTCAAAGTTTAAAATTTCTTATCTGTTTGTTAATGAAAAGATTACGAGTGACACTAAAGACTGAACATAACATCCTAGGCCAAGCTTCAGTATGACGTTCCTTTCTCCCTTGATGAGCGCCAAAATAACAAGCTGGTGATCCAGAGCAACCTGTATACCTACCTCGGTATATTGTTGGAAGGGTGTGAGAAATTTCAAGAAGAGAGTTTATTGCAGAATAGGAAAAGACGGATGGTCAATGATTTCTCGTCGTCTGGTAATTATTTTCACAACTAATGAAGTTAATCTATGTTTGTTTAGTCCCTGGCGAAATGCAGAGCAATTGGCTATTGCTTTTTCTAGAACACGTAGTTTATGCTCTTGTTCCTCAGCCAGGGAACCTAGTTTCATTGCTATATTGAGTCATTTTTCAGAACACGACACCATTGTCAAGAATTTGTTAAGGCCTTCTGTGTGTGTACAGCGTGACTCTTCTTCATAATATAAATCTTTCTACCTTCAATTCAGTGATAATTTTTCTAACTTGTTAATTAGCTCACAGAGAAAGCTTGTTTGGCCTTAGTTTGGTAGCTTATGTTATGGAGTGAAGTTACTAACTTCTAGTTTACAACAGAGAATACAGGCAATAGTATTGAAACAACAGTCTATTCCATTAGCCCAGGACTGAAAGCCTTCTCAGATTTGCTCATCAAATACATGGTGTCGGGTAATTTTGATGAAATATTTCCGGCTGCTGCTTCTGAATATGCACCTCTTGTAGAGGAGTTGTGGAGGGACGCAGCCATTCAGGCAGCCTACAACCGGCGAAATGAGTTAGAAGTGCTACCAAGAAATGCGAGTTATTTTCTAGATCGGGTAAGTAGTACTTGATTGTCCACCCTTTCGTGTGATTCATACTCAATTGATTTTCAAGTATGCGCCAAAGTTGATCAATGTATTACAAGTGCTGTTTTTCTATTCTTTTCATTGCCTTTTTCTCCTTTTGACACCTTCTGGACGTTGGAATTTCAAGTTTCAATAAAGTAAATGACCGTCTGAACATTTATTCCTGCAAGATCAAATGAACCTGGTTGTGGAAGATAATCTTAGTTTGGTTAAATCTATTATTTCCCATATGTGGCCATGGATATGGCATCTGCATCGCTTCACTTCAAAAAAGGATGAACTGTTCACCAATGTCTAAAATAAATTCTACATGTGCAGGCTGTTGAGATTTCCAAGATAGACTATGAACCCTCCGACAAGGATATCTTGTATGCTGAGGGTATAACCCTATCCTACAGCCTTGCCTCCATGGAATTTTCATTTCCTAAGTCAGTTGATGAGGACTCTCTGTTGGATGAGTTTCGACATGATCCTTCATTCAGGTCAGATCTTCACACTCATGTAATTTTACATGTGCGAATTAATTTCTTGTCATTTGAGCTAAAATCCTGCGAGCATCCAGTGATCATCTTCACTTATTTTTGTGATGCACTGATGTTTACTTTAGTTACAAACCAAGAATAAAGGCATTTATCCTTGAACAAGACTAAGATAATGTTTCTTAGGGAATACTTTTTACATTTTCTTAGGCGTCTCATAATTTGTTTAAATAACCATTGATAGCATATATCTAAGAACAGTGCGCAAGTTATTTATTCTTGTGCTAATAATTGAAGCTTCATGCTTTTTTGGAAAAGGGCAACATTGATAGGTGGAGGGAAGATATGAAACCTGAAGTATCAGTTATTTTATGAGAGCTTTATAATTTTCAATTCGTTTTCTTCAATTATAGATACCAACTCATCAGAGTTCACCCCAGAAGCCTAGGAGCAAACTGCAAGTGGTTGGAGATGTTCGAAGACATGGATGTTGTCTTGTTCTGTGTTGCCTTAACTGACTATGATGAGTATACAGTTGACAGCAATGGAGCTTCTACCAACAAAATGATGTCAGCTAAGCATCTGTTTGAAAACATGATCACTCATCCAACCTTTGAGAACAAGAAATTCCTGTTAGTACTGAACAAATTTGATCTGCTTGAGGAAAAGATTGAACTGGTACCTCTGACACAATGCGAATGGTTTTGTGACTTCAATCCAGTGATTAGCCACAATCACAAGAAAGGCTGTACTAGTCACACAAGCAATAACACCCCGCTAGCAAAGAGTGCCTTTCAATATATTGCTGTAAAGTTCAAGAAATTATTCAAATCTCTTACGAACCGCAAGCTATTTGTTTCCCTGGTTACTGGTTTAGAACCTGATACTGTTGATGAAGCCCTCAGATATGCAAGAGAGATCATGGTATGTGAAAAATGGAACCCTTCTTCTTTTAAAAATTGGAAGGATGGGATGAGTTCTACATTTGAGACCGAGGAGGCAAGTTCCTATTGATTCTTCCCCGAAATAATTCATATACAGGTTGTTTCTTTGAAGAGTTCATGTCGTTTCTCAGAAAGTTGGTTGTACATTCTTGAAGCTGGAACCTGAATTTATATTTAAGAATAGGGTATCTTCCATTGTAGTTTTATTGACATATACTTTGTATATATACACATCTGCACGAAACACATAAGGTATTAAAGGAAAGAGTTGTTTTTATCATGTTTGATCTCAATGGAAGAAAGGTGTTATGATTCTTTGCTTTCCCCACGAATTGAAATTGCTGCTAATATTAGTCCACTGAGTAAAACCACTTTGTAACATAGTCAATAACGCTTCCATTAATCCAAAGGTAAAAAGCTCAGTTCAAAATAGGAGATAGTACATATCGGGTTTGATTCCCCTAATAGAGAAGGAACAAGAGCAAGAGCGATATAAAAAAAGGTGCTTTTAACTTAAGAGCGCCCTAAAAATGCAAAAACGTTTAGTCTGAGGAAAACTGGTTTGGAAAGATATACAAATACATAACTTAAAAAAATATATATTTGGGGATCACCAAGGCACAAATCGATCCATAAGCAAACACACAGATGCTTCGGACATCATTGAAGTCTCTCTCAAAATATCTCTGTTGTCCTTCTTGTTAGCTTCCTTGGCTGCAGTTAGCTCAACTTGCGATCCTTGTTTGGGTCTGGACGACGTGGGCTTGGGAGGCATAACCTTCTGTTTCAGCTTTGCCAGCTCGCCCATCCATATTTCAGCAATGGCAGACATTTTCAACAGCACTCTCAGAATCTGAAACAAAAACCTCTTGTTTCTTTCTTGTTCGTATGAACTTTGGTGTTTTGAACGAAGCTTGTGAGATGATGAGGGAGACGTGTGTGTACGTGTGGTTTATATAGAGAAAGAAACAGGGAAAGGCTTGGCTTGGAAAATGGGGGTGTCCCCTGTAAATTGAAAGAGAGGTGCGGCATGTATTGTATTGTATTGTATGTCTGAAACGGGTGCCTTGAGCGCACCATGGATATGAATCACAGGAACAAGGTAGCCCATAGGAATAACACCCCCATATATTTGCTTCCAAGTTTCGACAAATCTGGGGGCTCTCTTTTGCGGGCAAGAGTGCAGTCTGGGCTTTAACGTGTTCTGCGGATTTGATTTGATGTTTAAAATTAGGGAAAATGAACCTTTAAGTGCCAGATCTTTACATCGGTTTTTATTTTCATCCCTAAACTATTTTTTTTATTAAGTTACTCCCTAACATATTAATCGTTAATTTCATTAATCCCCAATCTATGAGTAGTTAGTGAATAGGTCCCCGATGGTGCCACGTGGCCTAACAGAGGGTGACGGTGCTGAGGTGGCAAATGTTGGTGATGAATAGGAAGACACATGGATTTGTTGATTTATTATGTGGAGAAAAAATGTTACAGATAAGGCAAAAACACACACACAGAGGGAACAAAAAGCGTACAGAAGGGATAAAAAAAAACCACGTCAAAAATTTCAAAAATGCTTTCACTTGTTCCCTTTCACTCGCTTGCCCTAGACTCTCAAAATCAGAAACCACAGGAGATTGAAGGAGCTTACAAAGGTGAAACAGAGGTGAGAAGTCGAGTTGCAGAGGGTGGAAGAAGAGAGAAGTAGCTGAAAGTGGAAGATTAATCTGTTGTGGCTGTAGAGGACGAAGCCGATGGCGTTGTAGGAGAGGACAATCGCAGAGGAGAGTTGAAGGAGCTTCTATTTGGTGAATCGAGGATTTTCTTTTATGTAGATTTTCTGCTTGCTGAGTCGAAGATCAAATGCTTTCTTATGGTTGCTGAGTTGAAAACTGACAATGTGCTTCTTTATGCTCTAAATGGAGAATTACTAAAGGGACCATACAGTAGAGGTAGCTTTAGTTATATAGAAAGCCAAGTTTGGGTATGATGGTAAACCAACAAAGAGATACTCATGCAGCATTTGTTTCTTTTTCAAAAGTTTGGTGGTTAAAATATTAACTTGCTAGTTTGTGAGTTCCGTCCTGAGAAGTTGACTGTTAGAGAGTGAGAATCTTTTGGGAAAAAAGTTTGGTGGATAAAATAATGACAACTAGTATTGGTACATATAGCAAAGTAATGACAAGTTCAATAGGAAGAATAAATACAAAATTCTTTTATGAAAAAAAAAGGACATCGATGGTGAACCATAAAGAGACCTTTACTTATGTAGTTTTTTGTTTGTATTTCAAGTGGTCCCATTATAAAAGATGGCAACTTGCTAGACTCAAAACAGATATAAGTGAAGTGGTCTCAATAAGAAAGAAAAAATAATTTTTCTTTTTGGAATGCTATTCAACTAACACAAACGCACGGATTTCTAACTACGTTATGTTAGTTGAAAGAAGATAAAACAAAAAGGCTAACCTCGTAAGTGGTTGAATATTGCTTAAAATAGATACCTAGCCTTATTTACTAATGGTATGTTACTTGGATTTTACAGATTTATTTGCCATGGATGATGAAAATAGTGTGGCTGTGCATTACTCTTCTGAAACAGATGATATCACAGTGGCAATTCAATTTGATGATAGTGAAGATGAGCCAAATGATGACTATTTTCGTGAATATGTTGACCTCGATGTCACTGAAGACATTGGACAGCCACAAGAGAGTTCTAGGAATGAGCAATTTTCTATAGTAGCTGCAAAAAATTCAACTCCCAATGAGTTATTATTTGAAAATTTAAATGCCAATGTGTTAAACCCTGAAGAATCTCTTTCCTCAAGTTATGAGTCAGATACTGTACAATCTATTGGAGAATCTGACTTGGATGATGACATTGTCCTTGATGGTTACACTCGATACAACCCGAGGGAAATGTGCAAGAACTTTCAATTTAAACTTGGAATGGAATTTGACTCCATTAAAGAGTTTAAGGATGCTGTGAGGGAGTATGCCTTGCTCCATGGATATGATCTTCACTTTGTGAAAAATGACAAGGTTAGGTGTAGGCTGGTTTGTAGTGGTGAGTGTAAATTTTTATTGTTTGTCAGTAACATTGGTGGATCATTGACCTATAGGTTGAAGACATTTGTCATGAAGCATACGTGTGGGATCACATTTACTTCAAAGCTGGCAACATCTAAATGGGTTGCAAGCAAAATAGTCAAGACTATGAGATCAAACAAGAACATGAAGCTATTTGATATCATTTCTTCAATTAAATATACTCATTATGCTAGTGTTTCTGTTACTAAGGCATTCAAAGCAAGGAAGGCAGCAAGGATAGAAGTTGATGGTTGCTACACAGAACAATATAGTGAGCTTTGGGATTATTTGGCTGAAGTTAGAAAGAGAAATGTAGGCACCACATTCCAACTACAATATGAGAGGATGGAAATTGATCGTCCACCAATATTTAAGAGGATATATCTATGTCTTGAACTAGTTAAGAGAGGGTTCCTTAAGGTATGTAGGCCAATTATCGGATTGGATGGTTGCTTCTTGAAAAGATTATATGGGGGAATATTGCTAGTTGCAGTTGCTAGGGATCCGAATGAGCAGTATTTTCCACTTGCTATTGCCATTGTAGAGAGTGAGAATAAAGATTCTTGGTCTGGTTTATGAGTCACTTGTTAGATGATATTGGAGATGTGCCTCCAAATAAATGGGTTTTTATATCAGATCAACAAAAGGTATAAATATGTTATAATATGGTTTATGAGTCACTTAATATTATTACTGTCATCTTGCTATATATTTATAGTTATACATACTTGTTGTCACACCCGAAAATGCGGCACGGATGGCGTGGAGATGTGAAGAAAAAGAGAGAAATTAGCCTCCACGACGAAGGCCGATTTTGGAGGAGTCGCCACCAAAATTTTAAGGGAAATTTTGGAAAATCAAATAAAAAAGGAAAGAATGGTCTGCGAATCAGAGTTGGGTTCTAGAGTACGATTGTGAGTGGGGAAGGTGTTAGGCACCCCCACAACACCCGTTCTTAAGAATGGTTACCTTAAGTTGATCATGCAATTTTTATGCCTTTTAGTAATTATTTTGATTGCCCTTTAACCATTCACATGCAAAAATAAATATAAAAATAAGAAAAATGTAAAAATGGAAATGAAAATAAAATGAAAATATGAGAAATTGGGAAAAATAAAATAAGAAAATAAAATGTTATTTATTTATAAGGGCGGACTTGACCCAGAATTAGAGTCTGGAGTTTACGTACCCTGCGATAGAAATCAAAGTCGATGTAGTTCGAGCTAAAAAAATGCATGTCATTGAATTGGTTTTTAATCAAATAATTATATATATATATATATATTTTGACAAAAGAAGTTTATAAAACATAATTTATCTTTCCACAAAAAAAAAAGTTTCCGAGATTAATTGGTGTGTTTTAATTTGTAAATGATAAATTAGTTTCAATTATGTTCATTTTTTTCGTTATTTATTTTTTTAAGAAAATTAATTCTTAAAAAAGATATATATTTTTCCTCAATGTAGAAGATATGATTAAAAATTATATGTGATTTTGAATATTTTTATTTTTAATTTGAAAAGGAAAAATTTGAAAACAATTTTATTTTTACAAAATAAAATCAATTAACTTATGTGGTAACTTTATAACTCATAATTCGTTGATTGATACCTAAATGCCCGCGGTGGTGCCACTCGAGGCAAAAGGTGTAAATGATAAAAAATTTAAAAGAAAACAACTAATTTTGCACAAATTATAAAAATGGAAATAAGTAGGATCTGCTTAACATATTTATTTATTTAACAGAAAAAATATTAAGAAGAATTCAAAATACGATTATTACATATATTTCGAAGAGAAATAATCAGCATATGTGGTGATTTTATCACTCACAAATTATTGATCAATATCTAAATGCTCACGGTGTTATCACTCGGAGCAGATAAGCGAAAAGGATAAACATGGAGGAAAATGAATAAATTGGGGAAAATGAGTAAATTTTAAAACTCTTTTTTTTTATTGCATAAATCATTTTTACTTTTTGTTTTTAATAAATATGACCATTGTAACATACTTTTTTTTTTTACATTAAGAAGAATTTAGAATATAAATACTGTGTATATATACATACATATATATATAATTTAAGAAAAAAAAATCAATCAGGATATGTGGTGACTTCATCACTCACAGCTCGCTGATTGGCATTTAAATGCTCACAGTGAGGCCACTCGAGGCAAAAGGTACAAAAACTTATAGGATGAAATTGGAAAATAAATATATATTTTGTGGGAATAAATCATTTTTATTTTCTTATATTAAGTTATAAAAATCAAAAGGCCATTGGAGCTTTTTCATTTCTCAATATTAAAAATTAAGATTTAACCAATATATATACCATGGCAACTTTTCACTCAGGGTAACATTGACCAACATTCTACGCACACATGGAGACTTTGTCTCTCGTGGAAGACTCTAAAGTAAAGGAAGATTAGTAATTTAAACAACATTAGTCACTAATTAAAAAATCCCATAGAGTGGGCTTAAAGATAAATGTTCATGTAGGCGATTACTTTAATGGACAACTCTACTAATAGCCATGACCTAATCCCATACATTGAGCTAAAATTTCTCTCATACCGCTGAACATAAGGACTTTTATAAAACCACAAGAAATTATATAAGGGCAAATAGTGCAAACATTCGTTTTAACCATTCATGATTTGAAGCCATGGAACCAAAAACGTACGTTGGGGATGCTGGAGCAAGCTATACTTGCTGTTACTGTCTTTCATTTGAGACCCATATATGACAAACAGAAATCTCTCTCTTAGACTAGGAACCACCAAATTGAACCAAAATATAATAATCTCCAACGAGACTTCTACTGGCAAATCTTGGCAGACAATAACAAAACATTTCTACGCTTGAAGCTACCATTGTATACAATGAGCCATAAAACAAGTATGTCATGTAAGTCAAACTCCATTTTTATGACAAAGAGAAGCTGAATGATAACTCCTCTAACATGCTTAAAGGCTGAAACCATATGGAACTAAATAGAGAATATAACTTCCAACTCTCAATGCATCAAGTTGTGTATGTTAAACCAATCAGCATTGCATTTCCATAACCAATCAAGACAAGGGAATGGGAAACCACAATAACATGAAAAATATGATGGAGGTTTAAGGAATTTTCAAACCCACTATAACACCTAATTCAACCTTTCACAAATGCTAAACTAATGATAGAGTATTCATCATAGGATTCAGACAAGGCCAAAGTTACCTAAGTATATATTCCAACATCAAATCAGTAAATATTGACATTCAAACATTTATATTATTATTCTATAGAACACCCAAGCCTTTTAAACAAGATAAATTCGTAACAAACTCATGGGCAAATTTCCTTTTTCAAACCAAACCTTCAATGCAGGGATATGAATATCCTAAAATATTATGAACAACCTAAGCCAATGTCCAAAACGCCATCCCTACCATACATAAAGCCTATGAACCCGTTACCATGTTAAATTAGCAAAGAAATATAACAGGCATGTTGAGTAACTATGAGGCTATTCCAGTAAACAAATCAAACCAACATGTTCAATTCATCTCAAGTGTTGCAATCAAAGACAAGTCATCAACAGCAATAGACCAGAGAAAGAAGATTTATGATTCAATAAACAAGGACGGCTAATAGGGAAGCCGAATTGAATTTGTCCCAAATAGAAGCAGAGGAAGGAGGATGAGATTAAGAAATAGCTAGCCACATTGACTAATCGAATTATTATTGACCCAAATGACATTAGCACTTAATTTGCGCCTCGGATCCCTTGCCCCACTTCTAATTCTTGAGCTCGTGTTCCCTCGACCTCTAGAACTTTGGTCTCTAGGGTTTTTAGCCCCAAACCTCCTACGGGTTTTTTCTGCAATCGCTCCCTCTGTTCCTCCAGATCCCTTTCTGGTTCATTCTCTGATCCCATTTATAGCACCTCGCAAGTGAAAGAAAAGGGATCTTAGTGCATGATCGTTCCTTTTCGGCCCTGCTTCCGTGTGCCGATGACATTATTTCTCTGTTTCGGTTGCTTGCAACCATACCAGCCGCCTCTGCCCCCCTCTGCTCTGCTATGGCAGGTTCTGCTTCCTGTCTTTCACGCATGATCCCTCTACCTTTTTGTCTCACCTCTTTGCTCAGCTTTCCTCTTTTCTATCCTTTTGGTGCACGGCTCCCTCTGACTTTTCTTTGGTCTGCCTCTCATGCTTCTTTGGTCTCCATCGTGCCTCAGCCCTAGCTCTCTACCCCTCGCCTTTCTCTGCTCTGCCTTTTCTTTTCTTTCCTCTGCGGCCATCCCTCTGTTTCTTGCTCCCTTTGTCACCTCCCGCAGCTCCCTTCGTTCTTCTTTCTCTGGTGTACTCCCTCTGTTCTTTAGGGCTACACCCTTTGGTCCTATCCACGAGCCCTCAATTGGGCTCTTGAACTTTTGGGCTGAAATGTTGGATCAGCATTTCAGCCCAAATATGTTTTTTTTTAACTTTTTTTTATACATTTTTTATTCTTATGATTTTTGAGTTATTTTCTTTTTAATTTTTTGTTTATTATGTATTTTTTGTGTTATGGTAGGATCTAATCTATTTGGAGATCTCTATTGTTCTCTCTCTCTCTATTTTTTTAAAGATTTCAGTTTTAATTTTTAAATTTCTTTTTCTTCTTCTTTTTTTCTTTATTTGAAATTTCAGATATTGAATTCTAGAAAGAAGAAATTAGATCTTGAAATTAAATTATAATTATTAATTTCCCTACTTAGAAGAGAATTTTGTTTTATTTCTTTTATTTTTTCATTTTTTATACTCTTTTTTTTATTTACCTTTTTTTTAAATGCTCAGGCAAAACAGGTTGTTCAAACCTGTATATATATTTAGTATAGTGTATGTATGTGTGCGTGTTATAGCTATATGTATATATATGTGGTTTATGAGTCACTTATTATTATTACTGTCATCTTGCTATATATTTATAGTTATACATACCTGTATATATATTTCATATATGTTAGTTCAGCTGGCTTCTCAAGAGGGGGGTGAATTGGGAAGATTGAAATTTTTCTGCAAAGACGAAACACAATAGTGATACTAAAAAGGTAACTGAAAATAGAGTATAAAAGATAAAGAGCAAAGGGAAGAGGACTCAGTAATTTATCTTGGTTCGGTCTATTCCACTTGACCTATGTCCAATCTCCAAGCCATCACTTGGGATTTGTTCACTATCTCTTACAAGATTAGAATGTGTTCTTGTAATGACCGCAGTACAACACCAGCTCAAGCTTCGGACTAAAACAAGTTTTCTCACTCTTTTCACTCAAGAGTAAGATTATCTTCCTTAGTGTAATCTCACACTAAGTACTCTCTACAAGTGTTTAGATATTTTACAGAATGAAAACTCTCTCAAAAGAGCAGATATGAAAGTTGAGATACAATGAATGAGTAAAACAGAGGGTAGTTGAGCTTTGAATGAATTAATAAATGAATCAATAGAGTTTTGGCGTGAATATTGTTTTTCTCTCTTTTTAATAACTTAAGTGAGGTCATATTTATAGTCTTAGGGCAGAACTATAATCACCTCATGTCATTTGATCCATCATGCTAGACAAAATTACATTTCAATGAGTATCCTTGTAGTGACATGATACTTAACAATATAACTGAGTCATTTAATGGGAGATTGGTTGAGGCACGTAAGCTACCCATCACCTCAATGTTTGAGTGGATTCGCACATATTTGATGAATAGATTTGCTCGTAATAGGCTCTTAGCAGCGAAATGTCATGATAAGGGAACAGTATGCCCAAAACCACGGCGGAGACTAAATAAAGAAGTGGCTGAATCTAGAAAATGGGAGGCAAGATGGGCTGGCGCCAAGGAGTTTGAGGTTTTCCATAATACCCATAAGTTTGTGGTTGATCTTGAAGATAAGACATGTTCATGCCGATGGTGGTCTCTCACAGGGATACCTTGCAGGTACTTAAATATTAATTAATAACGATAATTTTCCACTTTAATTTGTTACTAAACTAAGAATGATTTCTCCCTTATGCAGACATGCAGTGAGCTGTATTTTTACATCCCGAGAGGATTCTCATGATTATATCCATAGGTATCTGAAGCTTTCATCATTTGAAGATTGCTATGCTCCCATCATCCACTCAGTCAATGGTAAAAACATGTGGGAAGAGACAGGGATGGAACCAGTTGGTCCACTAAAGATTCATGTTAGGCTTGGATGTCCTAAAAAGTTAAGAAGACGTGCAGCAGACAAACCACCAAAGCCAAACAAAACTAGAAAAACTAACAAAGATTTGGTGCACAGCTTGTGGAAGTTATGGGTATAATAGGAGAACATGCAAGAAATCGACTTCTCAGCCTTCACAAGAATCTATTTGTGTGACTACACCTTAGATAGACATTATTATTAGGTTATTAGGCTTAGACATTGGTAGTCTGTTGTTTGAAGTTGTATTTTGGTTGTAGATGAAGCTATCTCTATTTTGGTTTAATCACACTATATCAGTCTGATGGTTGAATACATTGTCTTTGACAATTAATTAATATTGTTCTAATATTATTTTGATGTATTATTCTGATGTTGTTCAGTATGTATTTGTTTTGCATTTTTACTACGTGTCCTTTTGCCAATGAAAGAAGTGTTATATAGTAGTTATGTGTGTGTGTTTGCATGTCTTAATGTTGTCTGAATAGTAGTAGCAATTGGTAAGTAGCTTTCTTGTTTGTGTGGTAGTAGAGGTTTTCCTTGTTGATCTTTCGCATTATATATCATTTTTATACATAAAATTTACAGATGGCTGAGTATAGGATTTCTATGTATGGAAGAAGATAGAGTGAATGGGATCAGTTGGCAAATTGGTTTCAGCATTTTGTTTGAATGCATGGTGTGATGTTTGATCATTGGACCCCAAATCTAGTGGATCATTGTCTCAAGAGTATAAGGCGAAGTCTAATTTCAAGATATTACAGTAGCCTTCTTTTGTGTGGTCTTCCACTGGAGTAGTTGTTCCATATCTTATTACAAGTTTTAGGACATTTTTATTCTTCTGCCTGAAATTGCAGTCAGGGCAATGGTACAGTGTTGAGAAATAATCTTGAATAGTGCTCTTAGTTTGGTAAACAAAGTGGTTTTGCTTTATTATTCATGATACAAAAAGTAAACTTTTCTTTAGAGATGTATGATCAAGTTCTGCAATCACTGGATAGATATTTTTTGAATGTGTTGGCAACACCATATTATTGCTGCGAGCATTATTGTGGTTGTGTCCTTCATGCCTTCCATCATATATTCTTTCTTGGCTTATAAATTCCTTCTCTCCTATTTGAATAAATTTTCCACATCATTATGGAACAATCTTGTTGGAAGCAAATGATAAGGGTTATGTAGGGAACTTATCAATTCTTTATTTGCCTTGTACATTTTTTTCTACCTTGAATGTATTTAGATTTGGTACAGTGTAATGCAGATTTATTACAGCCAACTTGTAAATTTCTATAGCAAAATCAATATATAGATTTGGTGGAGCAAACATTGGTACAACAAAGTCAATAAGAACATATATATTCAGCTTAAATAATTTTGGTACTGCAAAGTCAATTCTACAGAGCACATATATTTCACCTTCACAATTGACGTGGTACAACAAACTTTTCATACAACAAAGTCAGATTACAGCTTTACATAAATGACTACCCAAAAGCTAACCCCAATAAAGAGTACCTAGAATGACAAGTCAATTTTTGAAAATCAATTTCATGCCATTGACAATCTTCTCCAGACTAGCAACTCTTTCCTTTAGATCATCATTTTCATGTGCTTCCTCTACCTTTGATGCCCTTTGTATGAGATTGAGTTCAGGATGGGTAACCTGCTCACAATTAGAACTGTCTCCTTCCTCATTTTCTGGGTAAACCCAATCAAAATATTTACAACTCTTTGTTTCACAGTTTGCATACAGCTTCCCCGGATTCTTATCTGAGTCAGAAATTCCAATGCGTGCTCATCGCCTGCAATAACAATTCATATTTCGGTATCTCAAATTTTTCATCATCTTGCTTTGATCATTGCTTGAAAAGGCCATTAAATCTAACACATAAAAATGTATAGTAAATAAGAATTGATGAAGATAATCAATCAGGCAGCAATTGATGATTTTGATTAATTACAATATAGCTATTGAAGTAGTGATTTGTTATTCTATCTGAAAAGTGCATATGATCTTTCATTCAATGCAATGCTAGAAAAAATGATGTAAAGTCAATTTTACAAAGTTTCTACAGGTTCTGGGAAAAAAAATCCTTGCACAATATAAACTTATGATGGAAAAAATTCCTTGTATAATAAGAACATGACTCACATGCAAAAACAAGGTAAACAAATAGGATATATTCATGATAAATTTGAAAAACAGACATCGTGAAAAAGAAAAATCTGAAGCCTCACTGTTGTTCAATTTGTATTCATACTAGGGACATATTCATGACAAATTTAAATAGGACACCTACATCTTGTGGTAAGTTAGGTACTGAAACGACTGAACTAATAATAAAGACTAAATTGTACCATACACAGTATCTAAAAATTTGGAAACCGAATGGAGAAATCACAGAGTAGAAGGTGAATATTTTAAGCTAAGCAAGGAACTAAGTGAGAAGACTCGTGAACTGAGGTCACTTATAGGCTTCTAGAAATGTTGAGATTTCAAAGAAACAGTAGCTGACTTTTCAGTTATTGGACAGGTAGAAGGTGAATATTTTAAGCTAAACAAGGAACTAAGTGAGAAGGTGAGTATTTTAAGCTAAAAAGGGAACTAAGTGAGAAGACTCGTGAGCTGAGGTATTGTTATGGTGCTCAAAATTTTGTGTAATAAGACATGCTATGATATGATTTTGTTGATTCAAATTCGTAATTCTACATCTAACAAGCAGCTCAATGGAGAAGAACCACAAGGATTGACCTTAAAAGAGCTTAAGAAACTAGAAGATTTACTTAACACGTGCATTTCAAAAGAAAAGGTTTGTCCTATCTATTCTTGAGCATTTCTCTATTGCTCTGGTTTAGGTTATCAGTATATTATATATAAGTAAAATGATGGTAAAAATTCTCATTACCATAATGCCTCTTGTTTCTAACCATATTTCCAACAAAGTAAGCCAAAATATAAAGACTACTTCCAGTCACAAGAGATCAATCTTGTGATATAATATACTCCTGAACAAGATGACAGTAGTAACCATATTTCTAACGATAATGTGTAATGCTCCTCAACAAGATGACAGCAGATTTCAGACCGTCATTGCAATTTGCAACATATTTCAGATTATAATTCCAAGAAAACACCAAAGCTTATACAATGATATGCAGAACTACAGGCTATCCTTTTCTAGTCCTTTTCAATGTAGCAGTTGTAATGAAAACTCGAAACTTTATACTTACAATTTGGCAAGTTTACATCATATCTAAATAGCAGACGTGCCACCTGAAATGGAATATATTGGTGTCTGCTGAGATTTTATTATTGGATAAAAAATTGCTTGAATATATGATATATAGACCTGCTCCCTACTTATAAGTTGTAATCTCAGCAGAAAATCTACATAAAAGAAAATCTCGACTCACCAAATAGAAGCTCCTTCGATTCTCCTCTGCGATTGTCCTCTCCTACGGCGTCGTCGGCTTCGTCCTCTACAGCCACAACAGATCAATCTTCCACTTTTGGCTGCTTCTCTCTTCTTCCACCCTCTGCAACTCGACTTCTCTCCTCTGTAAGCTCCTTCAATCTCCTGTGATTTCTGATTCTGAGAGTCTAGGGCAAGCAAGTGAAAGGGAATGAGTGAAAGCATTTTCGAAATTCCCGACGTGGTTTTTTTTATCCCTTCTGTACGCTTTTTTTCCCCTCTCTGTGTGTGTTTTTTTGCCTCATCTACAACATTTTTTCTGCACATAATGAATCAACAAATCCACGTGGCTGTCTATTCATCACCAACGTTTACCACCTCAGCACCATCACCCTCCGTTAGGCCATGTGGCACTATCAGGGACCTATTCACTAACGACTCAAAGATTGGGGATTAACGAAGTTAACATTTAATATGTTAGGGAGTGACTTAATAAAAAAATTAGTTTAAGGACAAAAATGAAAACTGATGTAAAGATCAGAGACTTAAAGGTTCATTTTTTCTTAAAATTATAACTATAATCCTACTATATAATTAAATTTTTTATTTTAATTTTAGAGATAAGATCAAGAAACTTCTAGGATATTGATGTGGACATTTACTGAACGATAAAAAAAAACAAAAAGGATGAGGCTTGGAATCATATGTTCGAAAGCTAAAGTGGGCACCGCAGTGGTATTATCCAAACCAAAATTGGACGAAATTTCATAAATAGATGAGAGAAAAATGAGGAAATAAAAACGACGTGGAAGTTCACAACAAGAAACAGAGGCGGCGCATTTGAAAGCTAATGCATTTTTTATTATATAAAAAATAAAATTAAAAATAAATGGGTTTTCATATTATTTTAATAACATACAAATTTAAGATTTTAGCTTTAGGCTTTTCCATTTAAGCAGTTGATCGTTCTGATTGGATCACGCAGCCATTGAAACTAAATTATGAAAGTGGATATTTTATATATATATATAATTTTTTTTTGTCCTCTGTAATAAAGTATACCTCGTGCTTCAATTTATTTATTTATTTTAAATTGTTCATTGTTTGTTTGTTTGTACATCTATCCCTTTATTTCTTTCCCATCGGAAATCTATTATTATTATTAATTGTGACACAGAGAAACCAAAAAATTGCCCACTTCGATTCGTTTGCCGGATTCAACAAACCCGTTTCACCTCCGCGTCCGGATTTGTTGAGTTAGTGAGCTCGTATTAAACGACGCCGTTTTAGGAAGCCTATTTTCATCTCAACCTTTTATTACATCGATCGTCCACACAGCGCCACGTTAGCTGCAGTACTTAACTCCATCTGCACCGTTGGTTTTGTGAGATCTCGACCGTCCGTGTCCCGCTGTCTACGCAGCCATTGTCCGCACAGTCCTGGGTAACGATTTCTCTTACCATTCATCTTGACCTAGGTTGAGCATCTTCGGCCATTCAGCGGATATCAGGTGAAATATTCTTCTTTCCCCGCGTTCATCATTAATCTTCTTCCTCGGTCTTGTTCATTCATATTCTTCATTGGCAGATCAAAACCCGGAACCAGATCACCCTCAAACGCTGCACAATCAGTTCATTTTCAGTGCCTGGAAGGATGGTGATTCAACGCTCCTAAGATTTGTACTTGGCATGGTTTTGCGGTGACTTTACTATAAATGAACTTGAATTTGGGTCTGTGTTGCTTAGAATCAATTCTATCGCGAGTTGGTATTTTGGGGAAATTCGCATCAATTTGTGCTAAAACGGAGGGACGCTCAGGGATCCAGACTCTTTCACCTCTCCTTTTTTTGGTATTGCCTGTCGACTTCGTCGCACTGTAACGCATGCTCCTGCGTCAAGGGACGTGATTTTTTATATTACTCTCACTATGAAGCTTGTTAAATTCTGCAATCTCAAATCTTTCAAATTCAGCAAGTTCAAAACCCTTTTGTTCACAAACCACCATCTGGACCACGCCCATTTCTCCACTACGCCTCACCCAAACCTTCTCCTTCAATCCCAAGCATCTGGGTTCGAAAACCAATCGACTCCTTCGCCAATCTCAGAATCTCAACTTCTAGATTCAATCCAATCTTCTCAGTGGCGTTTTATCAAGGAGGTTGCTCCCAGTTTGACTTCCTCTGTTATCTGTTCGGTTTTAATCAAACTTCACGCAAATCCCGAAAATCCCCAGCTTGTTTCTCAACTTTTGACCCATCTTCAGTCTCTGTCCCTAGATTTTGAAACTCGTTGCCTCGCAATTGTTATCATTTCCCGCCATTCGTCCCCAAAATCCACTACAGAACTCTTGAAACGGTTAATTACCGATGGCATTGCCACTAACAGAGTTATTTTTTATGAGTTGGCTCTTCTCCATAGCAAGTTCAATATGAAGAGCAGTATTGTGTTTGATTATCTGATGATGGCGTATTGTGAGTTGAAAAAAGCTAATGAGGCAATGGCTTGTTTCTACATGATGAAGGAAAAGAGAGTTCTACCCAAAATTGAGACTTGTAATATCATGTTGAGTTTGTTGTTGAAGCTGAATAGAACAGACATGGCTTGGGTTTTGTATGCTGAAATGTTCAGGTTGAAGATCAAATCCAGTGTGTATACTTTTAATATAATGATTAATGTTTTGTGTAAAGAAGGAAAGTTGAACAGGGCAAAAGAATTTATTGGACATATGGAGACTTTAGGGGTCAAGCCTACTACTGTTACTTACAATACAGTTATACATGCATACTGTATGAGAGGTAAAGCTGATATGGCTCGGGACATCTTCAAAGATATGAAAGATAAAGGTCTTGAGCCAGATTCCTACACATATAATGCTTTCATTACTGTGATGTGCAAAGAGGGAAGGCTTGAGGAGGCATCTGAATTACTCAAGACCATGTTAGAATTTAGTTTGGTTCCTAATGCTGTAACATATAATGCATTGATTGATGGATCCTGCAATAAAGGAGATCTAGATAAGGCTTTTGCTTATAGGGATGAGATGATAAGTAGAGGCATAAATGCATCCTTGGTGACCTATAATTTGTTAATTCATGCACTATTTATGGAAAGAAGACTGGGTGAAGCTGATGATTTGATAAAGGAAATGAGAGAAAAAGGTATCTATCCTGATGCCATAACATATAACATATTGATTAATGGGTATTGCAGATGTGGGGAGGTGGAGAAAGCCTTCAGCCTTTATGATGAAATGATGAAAACAGGGATTCAACCAACTCAAGTAACATATACATCACTTATATTTGTATTGGGTAAAAAGAACAGAATGACAGAGGCAGATGACTTGTTTAAGAAGATGCGACAAAAAGGTTTGTGGCCAGATATAATTATGTTTAATGCATTGATCGATGGTCACTGTGCAAATGGTAATATAGAACGTGCATTTTCAATCGTAAAAGAGATGGATAAGATGAAGGTTCTTCCTGATGAAGTTACTTTTAACACCTTGATCCATGGATACTGTAGGCAGGGGAAAGTGGAACAGGCTCGTCAACTTCTTGATGAGATGAAGAGAAGGGGAATCAAGCCTGATCATATTAGTTACAATACACTAATTAGTGGTTATAGTAGAAGAGGTGATATGAAGGATGCTTTTAAAGTTCGTGATGAAATGTTGTGTAAGGGATTTAATCCCACCCTTCTCACTTACAATGCTCTTATACGAGGTTTATGCAAAAACCAAGAAGGTGAGTGTGCTGAAGAACTCCTCAAAGAAATGGTGCGTAATGGCATCACTCCTAGTGACAGCACCTACATCTCTATAATTGAGGCAATAGGGAAGGCAAAGGACCTGGTGCAAAATGGTGATAGCTGAATTTGTGCTTATGTGAATTGACCTGAAATTGCACTAAGATAGAGATGTTCAACAACAACAACAACAACAACATTAGTCTTATCCTATTGTGTGGGGTCGGCTACATGGATCATACGACACCAATAGGCTTTATCAAACGTTATCTCTTCAAATAAATCATTTCTTAAAAGGTCATTCCTTATAACTCCCTTTAGTGTCCCTTTTGGTCTTCCTCTATGCCTTTTGATCGGACTCCAGGCCATTTGATCTACTCTCTTCATTGGCTTCTCTTATCCTCTTCTTTGTACATGCCTAAACCACCTTAAAAGATTTTCTACCATTTTCTTCTCGATAAGTGCTACACTAACTTTCCTTTGTATACAGTTATTTCGTATCTTATCCAACTAAGATAGGAATGTTCAAAAAGGATATAATTTATTTGGGGAGCTTTTGCCGAAGTTTTGGTCCTGGACTTACACCTCTTGGCATTCCTGTATCTGTAGGCATCATCATCGTGCAAATCATGTAGTTGAAGTAGATGAACAAGTTAATAGATTTTTTTTTTTTGGCTGATATTAGGACTTTTCTATTAATTCTGAATATTTTGTTAGTTTTTTACCTTGTATACTTTGGGAAACGTTTTAAGATTCTGATTTCAATGATCTCAAATCTCAATTCTTCCTTGGTTTTCATTTTTCTGCTCATGGTTACAGTCTCTGCAATGATTTGCTGCTATCCAATTAAGATTCTAATAAAGTTGTGCCTTCAAAGTTTAAATTGCACCTAATAACTTGTGATCAGGCTGAAAAAGAGAATAAGTTTAAATTGTGCTGTCATTACGTGCTTTGGATGACAGGGTTTACTTGACAGAGAACATTGGCTCATCATCTTACGGGGTTGCTTGATTTAGGGACTAAAATCTGATGTTTGTACAATGCATATCTTCAGCTTTTCATTTGGATTTATGGTCGTCTTCTTTGATGGGTTTTTTAGAACTCATTCCTGCATTCGTCATTTAAAATCACATCCCACTGTTTTGTACTTATTTTTGGATTAGCTGCAGACAGGACGATTGAATATGAGATTATTCTTGACATGTCTCACCCACACACTTGTACACATAGATGTAAGAGTCCTCTGCATTTTAGATTTCCTGTTGTTTGCCCGTTCATCCATGTGCATCGCTTGCTGCATTGAGCTCCGTTCTATTTTTCCCTATTTCATTTTTGTATGTCTTTCTAATTTAAATTTAAATTTAAATTTCTCTGCCACTCCTGTTCACCTCTCTCCATCCCTAGTCCGATCCATTTTCGGTCTAGGGAAGGAGATAAACTTGTGTATTGTTCTCACGACTAAATTCTTCCTCTCCCTCCCTCCCTCCCTCTCTTTCTCTTTACATTTGAATCTGGATCAAGCGCATTTTTTTTTTTTCTATACATTTCAACTTTCTAAATATTTTTTAATTTTGTGTAACTTTATTTTTTTTTTAATAATATTTCTTGACATATCAATCATCAATTATCTAAATATAAAAGCAAAATGATTTTTCATTGTTGAAAATACTGTAGAAAATTATCTATCTAGTAAAAAATTCATAAGCAAATGAAATCATCATCAATCAAATCTTCTATTCAAAATCAAATTTAAAGTCACAAAAAATGGGAGGCAAGTTTTAAACAGATGTAAATCCATGTCTTGCAATAATGAAGAGAGAAGGCTAGCGTTCTGACTTCTGAATTGAAAAAAAAAAAGAAATGGATGGAAAAAATTCACTGCGGGACCCACTGGTCCCAAATCAACAAGGTACAGGTTTTTTTTTGTATGTATTTTGTTTTTTTTTATTCCAATTAAAAGATATATAACATATTTACATTCAGAATGGGATCGTATGGATGGAGAGCAAATACTTTTGCTCATGCGATTTCTCCTACTCTCTTCTCAGTCTACAAGCTCATCATTTCAGTCATATCATGGATTCCCTCCACTTACTTTTTGTTTCAATTTCAAATGCTCACTCATCTATGTACATAAAAATAAGAACGAGTTATCTCTTCATATGTGTGCATTTCATTGTTGGAATTTTTACTATTGGGTTATTGATTCTCTTCCCATTCCCAGGTTTTTATTGGTTTCCCATTGCCGTGCTCTCTTTTTCTTCATTGGCGTGGTTATTTTCGATAGAAGGAGGTTCATCCGCTATAGAGGGATGTTTCCGCTATAGAGGGATGTTTATTAGAGACAGTGGGAGGTTCATCGACAATGGAATCAACCTCTCCCATATGGGAGGCACCAATGCATCTAAGACTTGAGATCCATCTTTATGTTGATTGTGATTTCCATCGAATGCTTAAATTCATGCTTCTCCACCAATATCTTCTTCTTTACACTAAGTTTCCTTTTGCATCTTTTGATTTTGCATGTGCTACTCTTATTTTTCTCATCGGCTCCTTTCACTTTTAGCTTTTGATTTTATTGTGTTCGTGTACATAACGATCCATGCTATAAAATGAATATTGATGATGAACTACTTACTATTTGTTTCTGATTTTTATCCTCATACACTAATCATCATTTTTTCTTGCTTTGCTTCATTCTGTTAGACAGCTGCACCACCTGTACTTAAACCTATCGAGAAGGCTCCTAAAAATGAATTTTTTCGACAAAGGTATATTCTACATTCCATAAGTTATTTGTACCTTTATGTTGCTTTTGTTATCGTAATAATTGGTGTATTTGAAATGGTTATAGTGATAAAAATATCACATGTGATGATAGTTATAGAATTGAGAATGTTGTTGGCTACAGAATGTCATGGGGGAAGGGGTCTAATGGATTTGGAGCATCATATCCATAACCTAGAAATTGAGGCTTACAGCTCTGTTTTGACAGCTTTCCATGCTCAATCAAATCTTTCTTGGGCAAATATCAATTTTAAGCCTATTATGCTATAATTTGCCTTTGTATGTCTCTTTACAAGTAAGGCATATACTCAAAAGTTGTTTGTATCTATAAGGCAAAGAGGGGCTTATAACTAATCTACGAAAGGAACTAAATATCATGAATGAAGGACATGGAGAAATCCTAATTGCAGTCAACTTAGATGAGTCGGTTAAAAGGATAAGGTGCTTGTAATGATTTTCTGTTGGTACTGTATCTACCTTCTACTGTAATGTTTAATATAATATAAGTTTTGATAATGACAAATGTAGAGTAGTAAGGAACAAATGCATCATATTTGTATAGGATATATATTATTCCTTAAAGAAGTAAAATGTATATTAGCATATATTTAACTATGTTTATAATCCATATATCATGCTATATACTAATATATTCACTGTGCTCTTATGGTTTATAATACAAGTTGGATATATAAATTGGACTAACTACTTAGTTTATAAGTATAATACATTAAGTGTAGGATTGTTTAAATAAGAAAAGTGAGTATTAGAATAAAGAAAAGAAAATCAACATCATATCTCACTCAAAAAAGAAGAAGAGAAAGGATACTCCAAGAATGAAAGATCAGAAGAGAGCATACCGATAATGAGAATGACCAAGTGAAAGTGGGATTCAACTTTTGAAGATATAACTATTAGGTATTTTTTGTTTTCACTAAGGTCTTGAGGTGGTTTAACCTTTTAAATTTACTTAATCTTGTTACTATATATTTTAAACGAGTTAGATTAAGTAAATCTAATGACAGCATATGTTAGAGTTAAAAATATCGACTAATAGATAAATTTTGTATTTGACTCATATTTATTTTATGTAAAATTTGAAGTTACAAAGGCTTTATCTCTGACAGATGAATTTCAGGTCTGAAATTCAAATTTTGGGCTAAACACTGTTAGTGAAAGTGTGTAAAATTTGCATGAAACTTAGTCAAAATTTGAATGTTGGTGAAATTTAAAATGAGTTCACTGTCACCACCTCTAACAAACGAATTTGGACTTCAAAGTGCAAATTTCAAAATGAGAATTTGTAAGTCTCGTTAGAACATGCCTCTAACAGATGAACTTTGCAGTTCAACAGTCAAATTTCGAAGAGAGAACTTTTGTATCATATTAAATGTGTCTTTGACAGACGAATTTCAACTTCTAAAAATTCAATTTCGAAGTGCACTGTGAAAAGTTAAGACAATTGTTCAAACTTTAACAGACACACTTCCGATATGAAAATTGACATGAATTAACATGGATCAACTTTGGAAAACTCAAAATTCAAATTTTATTATGTGACAAACAAATTTTTGAAGTTCAACGTTAAGCATATAACTATGCTGACTCTGCAAAATTCATTTATTGAGCTACAAAATTTGAATTTTGGTATGTCAGAAGCATTTAATGCGGTTGTTGAACGTCTCTTTCTGTAGAGTAACGACTAGAACTTGTATCTAACGAATAGATCTTGTATCTAACGAATAGATCTTGTATCTAACGAATAGTTAAACACAAATCTATAAATAGAATCTCATTTGAATTTATATGCAACGATTTTAAGTGAGTTATGCCAAAATGCAGTTTCAATACATAAAATCTTTCTGTGTCAGCATTCATAGTAAACCCACCTCATTAAAGTGAGCTTTTAATGTAACATCTACTCTAAAAGAGAGTTTCAATTATGTATTCATTCTTTTCTAATATTTTCTGGGTAGAATCTTTGTGTGGAGATAACACTAAGGGAAATACACATCTTATAAAAGTGTGGGGAAAGTAGCTTTACAAGTGCATACTGAAACTTGTGGGATATATTGAGATTTCATAAGTACCCGAATCAAACTTGTGTGATATAGAAAAACTATCAAGTGGTAGTTTGAGAACTGGATGTAGGTCAAGTGGTTTGGGCTGAATCAGGATAAATTCTTGTGTCTAATCCTTTAATTTATTATTTCATCTATATTCTTCATTACTCTCTGTTCATCCTTACTCTACTGCATCTCTTGGTGAAATTGGGTTGTGTTTCAAAAAGGGTGAAAATCTTGCATCATCCAATTCACCTTCCTCTTGAGTGACCAGCCAAACCTAACATCTACACCATTTGAGATTATTGATTGTCCAAATTTTTATGATAATATAGAATGTCGATAGTAGTACTGCTTTTCACATTTTATGAAGCAGGGACCAGAGAACACTAGTATCTCAAGATGAAAATTGCTTCGAATCCTTCAAAGGGGTTCATTTGTACATGCCCAAACCACCTTAAATAATTTTCCATCATTTTCTCTTCGATAAGTGTTGTTCTAATTTTTTCTTGTATATAATCATTTCGTATTTTATCCATTTTTGTATGACTACACATCTATCTTAGCATTTTTATTTCTAATACTCTCATTCTATGCTCTTGTTGCCCTTTCAAAATCCTACATTCACTACCATATAGCATCACTAGCCTTATGGCATTTCAATGAAATTTCCTTTTAACCTTAATAGGTACCTTACGGTCACAAATAACTATTGAAACTTCTCTCTACTTTAACCACTCAACTTGTATCCTATGCATAACATCCTCATCAATTTCATCATCACTATCTAAAAATCGACCCTAAATATTTGAACTATAATACTTTTCAAATGATTTGTTCTTCAATTTTTACCTCTCAATCATTTCTAACTAGTGTCTTTTTAAATTTGTAATGCATATATTCTGTTTTACTTCTACTCAAATGGAAACCTTTTGATTCCAAAGTTTGTCTCTATAACTCAAGTTTAAAATTGATCTCTTCTCTTGAGTATGCAATTAAAACTATATCATCCGCGAAAAGTATATGCTTATAAATTTTTTCCTATATATGTCTTGTTATAATATCCAAAACCAAATCAAACAAGTATGGACTCAAGAAAGAGTCTTGGTGTAAACCTACCTTATAAGAAAATCCTTTATCTCACCTCCAGGAGTTCTCATACTTATTGTTGCCCCCTTATATATATCTTTTATGACTCGAATATAAGCCATACGAACACATTTCTTCTCTATTACTTTCTATAACATATTTCTTGATATTCTATCATAGGCTTTTTCTAAATTAATGGAAACCATATGCAAGTCTCTCTCTTTACTTCGATATCTTTCAATCAAACCCTTTAATAAATAAATAACCTTTGTTGTAGACCGTTCTAGTATAAATTCAAATCGGTTTTCTGAAATATGAGACTTTTTTTCTTAATCTTTACTCAATCACTCTTTTTTAAAGTTTCATGATATAATTCATGAGTTTTATCCCCGATAATTAGCATAATTCTAAATATCTCCCTTCTTCTTGTATATGGGCACCAAAGTGCTCTCTCTCAATTCCTTTGGCATTTTCTTTAACCATAAAATCTCATTAAAAAGTTTAGTGAGTCACAAATCTCCCTTCTCTCCTAAACACTTCCAAACTTTAATACGAATGCCATTGGTTTACTTCGATATCTTTCAATCAAACCCTTTAATAAATAAATAGCCTTTGTTGTAGACCGTTCTAGTATAAATTCAAATCGATTTTCTGAAATATGAGACTTTTTTCTTAATCTTTACTCAATCACTCTTTTTCAAAGTTTTATGATATAATTCATGAGTTTTATCCCCGATAATTAGCATAATTCTAAATATCTCCCTTCTTCTTGTATATGGGCACCAAAGTGCTCTCTCTCAATTCCTTTGGCATTTTCTTTAACCATAAAATCTCATTAAAAAGTTTAGTGAGTCACAAATCTCCCTTCTCTCCTAAACACTTCCAAACTTTAATACGAATGCCATTGGGGCTTATAACTTTACCATTATTCATTCTCTTAAGGGTTTCTTTTATCTCTCCAACTCGGATCCTACAATAGAAACTCAAATTTAGTTCATATTCGTGTTTTGTTAAACTTTCTGTATCACTAGTCATGTCTAATCCATCATTGAAGAGCTTATAAAAGTGGTTCTCCTATCTTTCTTTAATATCATTATCAGTAACCAAAACCTTTCCTTCCCATCCTTAATGCATCTTACTTGATCCAAATCTCTTGACTTTCTTTCTCTATTCTTGGCAATTTTCTAAATCTTACATTCACCATTCTTCGTTCATAAATCTTGGTAGGATTCTTCAAAACCTTTAGATTGAGCCCCGCTCACTACTTTCTTAATCTCCTTTCTAACTAAGCGATAACTTTTTTAATTTTTCTTGTTACTGCACAAGTGTAAGGTTCTGAAACACTCTTTTTTATGTTTAACCTTCTTTTGCATACTCTTATTCCACAATCAAAATTCTTTATCTCTAGGTCTAAAACCTTTGAATTCACCTAAGACTGCTTTAGTGGTATCTCTGATTCTTTTAGCCATCTTATCTCACAAGATGTTAGCACTTCCTTACGAGTCCCAATTGCTTTCCTCCAATACTTTTCTTGTAAAGGTCAATTGTTACTCATCTTTTAGTTATCACCACTTGATTTTAGTATTTAAGACTTTTCAACTTTTCAGTTTATGGCTTTTAACCAGCACATTAAAGACCAAGACCCTATGTTGTGAAGTTAAACTCTCACCAGGGAATATTTTACAGTCTTCACAAACTCTTCTATTTGAATTCCTTACCAAAAAGAAGTTAATTTGCGACCTCTGAGCCCCACTCTTATATGTGACTAAATGCTTCTCCCGTTTCTTGGAACAAGTGTTTACAATTGTAAAATTATAAGTCATTGAGAAATCAAGAATGTATTGCCCCTCCTCGTTTAATTTTTCAAAACCAAAATTGTCATGAGTTCCACATATTGCCTTGGTTCTTTCTACACATGACCATTAAGGTCGCCACCAATGAAAATTTTTTCCTCTTATAGGATGTCTTGAACTAAACCCTCCAAATCTTCCCAAAATTGATCATTAATATGTGCTTCTACTTATACTTGAGGTGCGTAAGTACTAATAACTTTGAAAGTATCATGTCCAATAATTAATTTTAAAGATAAGATCCTATCTCCAATCCTTTTGACTCCCACTACATTATTTTTTCAAACTTTATCCACAATAATACCAACTCAATTCTTTGCTCTAACCTTCTTTACGTACCAAAGTTTAAAACCAATAGTGTCTAACTCTTTAACATTTTATTCCACCCATTTAGTTTCTTTAAAACACAAGATGTTAATTCTCCTTCGAATTATAGCATTTATTACCTCCATAGATTTATCTGTTAAAGTACTAATATTCCAAAAACCAAACCGAATCTTGTTCTTCTGAGATAACTTCTTTATCCATATCCGTTCGGAATAATGTGAGAACCCTTACTTATTTAACACTACACCCGAGCGCTGATATAATGGTTCTTGCTCATTTAACACTACATTCGAGCCATACAGTGCATTACTTTTAGGTAATGACCTAACCTTAGGACAAAAACATTCTTGATCTATGTCATAAGAATTCAACAAGATTTTATCTTGATTGTCAAAGGCCTAACACAACCCTCCTCCTTTACCCGGGTCTGAGATCAGCTATGACTCTACGTAGGTAGAGTTTCAAAAAAAAATTTGTGTTAATTCTTTTTCATTAAATTACATAGAATTTATCAACAAGGAGTTAACAAAGTTGGTAAATAGTTGAGTCCTTTAAACATACTATTTTAGATTTGATTCTTAGTCATATGCATGAAAACATCTTGTTGGGAGGGTCCAAGACATTAGTTTTTTTTTTCACTATCAGCTGAGATATCATTGGTGCAAAAAAAAAATTACACAAAATTACATCCCTTTTAGGGAAAATATTGCCTATAAAAATTTTCAATTAATAAACATCGCACTACTGATATTGAATTTTTATACAACAGGTGTTGTCTTATCTCTCACTTGTCGCAGCACGTTCAAGAGCCAGTGTCAAAAATATCCTGCTTGATGTTGGTGCACCCAATTGCCAATCAAAGTTTTGTGGTAGATATGCAATGGTTTTCTTGTCTTGGTTTCCCTGGTCAGCTTCCTGTCTTTTTAATTTTCGGCTTTTACCCAGTCTCCAGAATAGCTGCCTTCTTGTTGATATGTAAAGGAATGAAAAGGGTGCATATGACGAGGTCATTCATTTGCAGTATGCTAAAATTATTTTTTTTGTTACTCAATAGATAAAGTTCTAACATATCCTCTAGATGAGTTCTTTTAGTTTAAATTTTAATAAATTGATATTTCTATATATTGAGAAATGACATGTGCAAGAGAAATGACATAAAAGTGTTATTTAGTGAAAAAAAAAAACTGAGTATGAAAATAATATATAATTTTAGATATCGACTCAGGGTATGTTTGGTTTACATTTTTTAAACTAAACTATGGTTTTTAACCATTATTTTTTTTTTTTTATTTAAATAGATTTATGATAAACTTCTCTACTTTTATTCAAATTTTATTTTTATAAACTGTGGCTATTCTAACGAACCTCTTATAAAAAAGTAATCCAAACAAACACTTAATTTCTGAGCAATTAATATCTACGCAAGTGCAACATCGTCAATTAGAATTGAGGGCCTTTTTGATGTTTTCAATGCAAAGACAATGGAAGGTTTGTGGAATCTTTGATCGAATCAGATGTTTGATTGCAAATTTGCCCGTCATCATTGCTTTGAAACTTCCTTCTTGCCTCCCCACTTTTTTCCTGCAAGCTTGGCATCCCCCAGCTTTTGGTCCTTCAAAATAATACATTAACATACGTTATACATTCACGTCCTTGGGTTCAATGCATGGTGCGTAATCGCCAAAAAAACATTACTGCAATGAGAATTCATATAAGCCAATGAACTTTGCCTAGTTTGTTTAATCGAAAACTCAACAATCTACGTCACAGAGCAATCTTATCTTAAAGTTTAAAATAAAAAAAATTAATTATATTGATATACTGATGAGAAGGAAGAAGCAATGGAGGTACCAACCGAAGCATTATGGAATGGTATTAACACATTTACTTTAATCTACTTAACCTTTGTAACTTGTCTAACTTAGGTCTCGATGTACACGAACAATGTGAACCTCTAGTGTTTCTATTTGTTGGTCTTCTCTCAACAGAAATTCACAAAGACAAACATCATCATCTGTGATTCCATTGCATCTACAAAATGCAGCCCACCCTCTGATACATTTTCTGCCATCTTTCCATTCAACCACTTTCCCTTCCCATGTGCTTTTACGTGCCAACCTCAAAGTCAGATGCTGATGCTGCTCTTGTACTTCATGTTTTGGAAGACGCTTCATTAACACAAACAATTGAGCAACTTGGTTACCAAAAATCTTTATGAAGCCAGTAGTTATCAGAAAATAACGGCTGCAGAAAGCAAATTTCATATTTGTAAGTGAGAACAATGAGGAAAGGATCAGAAAATTTCAGTACCTTGCAACATCTTCTTAGGGTTAGCCGTTCTGGTAATCTGAGGGAGTAGTCACGTATGATGTGATTGGGAATACTCTGTAATATTATAAAGTGACCATAATGAAAGATGGTGAAAGGATAGAACCAATGAGAGAGAAGATAAAAGATATCTAACCAACTCGTTGTCCCTATTTCCTCCAAGTTTTGTAATGAAGTAGGGATTGTCTGGCTGAACATACATTTCTGCATCAATACCATAATCTTCAATTCTAATTTTTCTAGCCCTAGAAGAAGAAACTCCTGAAGTAAATTATAAAACAGTAGGCAGGGAGCTGAGTCATGCAAGTTTAAGCACACGATGAAATAGTTTTTGAATAAGGATTCAAGACTTACTGTGGCTGACATTAAGACTTGAGCATTTTCTCTTCCTACTTCCACTGTTGACTTGTTCGTCCTTCTCTTCTTCCACCTCTGTATACTCATCATCACCATCATCACCATCATAATAATCATCATCATTTTCTTCTTCTTCTGCCTCCTTCTTTACAAAACCACTTTCTTCATCTTCTTCCTCATTATATGTCTCCCTCACTTCACAACCATTTGGTTTATAGATTTTGAACTTGAATCTATTTCTTCCATCAAACGAAAAAGTGAGGAAGTCCCCAGCCAATAATGAATTATCCATGGTGAACTGCTTCCAACCATGGTCAAAATACACGCCACCATCAATGCAGATGTTGACATGCCACACTCTGCCTCTAGGACTCTCAAGGATCGCTTTCTTCAGCACTACGCCATGTAAGTATTTCACGAAAGCATCTGGGATGCGCTTCAATAATAAAGCAGAGCAAGATATGAAGCAGAGGATATCATCCAGTTGTTACAAAATGCAAGATAATAATCCAACGAAGAAGAAATTAACAAGAAAGAAATATTCAAATCCAAAATCCGCATTAAAGAATCCGTGGGAGAGAACATACCATCTTTTCGGAGTTATGTTCAGGGAGAAATACTTTGAAGAAATCAGGATACTCAAGGGCTGCTGCATTATTCTTATGCTTGTCCATTGAATTCAAACGCTACAGATAGAATCAAAAAGCTGAACAAGGGTTTGGGGGTTACTTAAGTGGAATGAAAATGACAACATGAGAGGTCTGATAGCATAGCCATTTTGGGTTCAAGCTTTTCTGTCATCTTCATAGAGAAACTGAGAAAGACACATGTTGACGCCACTCAGCATTAATACTCATTCCATCTCAGTATAATTTGCTTAAACTGACGTTTTCTAAAAAAAACACAACTAGTTTGGAATTAAGATTTTAAAACTCAATAACTGACCCCGCCAGAGAGACCAGCCTACCACAGCCCAAAAACCCAATTTTCCTCAGTTCAGCATCAACCGTCCCTGATTTTTTATGCGTTCAGATCGCGTGCATCCCGCAAAACGACATCATTTCGGGAGATGCACATCCAACCATTCATCACATGTAAGAAATCTCGGCCGTCTGTTTTCTCTCATTCCAGCTTCCTGATGCGTCAGGGGCTGTGTTATTCCATATCTTGGAGTTGCTCTCTTCCCCTGACGTTCATTAAAACTGACAATATAACAAGTTTGAACCAAAACTCTCGCTCTCTTGCTTACACTATTTTTCTGCTTCAACCGCACTCTTCCCTTAGTTTCTGTGTTATATGCTCCTAATCGTCGAGTCTTGGGTTTGGTTTTGAATGCAATAAAAGAGAAGTCAGTAATACTAATGGATATGTTATAATATAAACAGAGCACATGCTAACCTTTTATTTGTCTTTACCTGAGCTGAGTGGCTATGCGCTTCGGTTTAGGTGGACATCGGTCTGCCGACTTCCATGGCGAACCTTGGAAACTCTTCGCCAGTGGTGTACATCGGATGGTGGGGATGTCGAAATGAAGATCGTCGGTCGGTTGGCAGCGGAGGAGAGAGAGATTAAAGGGACAAAAATGCAGGAAGAGATAGTGGAGGTTAATGCAAAGGGGAAGCTGATTTCAAGAATGAGAGAAGATTGGAAGCAATCATAATTTGCAGCAATAATGAAAATGCCACATCTTCATCTAATGAGGCTTGAATAAGAATAAGCTTTGCAAATAGTTTCTGCAACTGATTAGAAGACACTACTACACAATTAGAAGTGAAAACTGAGAATGAGAGTGATGAAGGTAGGAGAGGCTGAGTATGGGAGAAGAAGCAAGTCTTTTTACTAGAAATAGCAAATGAGGAGTGGTTGATAGTAATAAAAAGTGACACTAAGGTAGGAAAAAAAAAGTAAAGTTATGGAAAGTCATTTTACAAAAATAAAATTTAGCAATGTGACTTGAGAAATTTGGTGTCATGGTTATTTTTTGTGCTCAAAGTGGACATGTTGAGCAAAAAGACGAAGGCAGAGTAAAAGAAAAATAGGGAAAGAAGACTCGGGTAAACTCGTTCAGAACCTATGGTTAAGAGCTTTAATAAGGGAACAAAAAATACATGGCAACGTTAAATTTTAGCTCATGTAATTAATGATGGCCTGAGAAATATACAGGAAAGCATATATTTGCTATAAGGGTCTTTGTTCCTTTTCTGTACGTAAGCCTAATAACAACAATGAATTATTATTAGGTATACCAGTGAGGCTGGAGCAGCTCTTTTCTGAAGCCATTTACAGTAAGCACTTCGTCCTTACAATTAATATCATCGAGGTAATTTTCTATATATGTGGTTTTCACTTCTACGATTACATTAAAGAAGTTTCTTCAAACTCTTTTAAAATAACATGCTCATGTTCTCACTAATTTGCAACTCAAATTTTAAATTATTATAATGATTTTTTACCAGGAATTATTATAATGATTTAAAGTGCAAAATTTTGTGGGATTTCATGACAAATTAATGGCAGCGTGCTTCATGATAATTAAGAGTCTAAAGTAACATCTCAGTTCACAACATGATCGAGAACTAAATAGAATGATCTAAATCTTGAAGGATGACACTTGTAAAAGTTTTTTTTGGGAAAATTAACCTTTTAATCCCTGAACTTTGCATCAATTTTAAAATCAGTCCCTGAACTAATTTTTTTTAGATAATGCTCCCTAAACTATTTAACTGTGACATAGTTAGTCCCTCAACTTTGTATTGATTTTGAAATCAGTCCCTGAACTAATTTTTTTTAGATAATGCTCCCTAAACTATTTAACCGTGGCATAGTTAGTCCCTCAACTATCATATTGTTTGTAAATTAGTCCCTATAAGTGTCACATGGCAAGATTGATATGAAACGGTGCTGAAGTAATAAATAGAGTTGCTGATGTGGCAGACGGAGTTGCTGATGTGGCAGACACGTAGGTAAGAGGTGCTGACTAGGATTAAAGAGTAGTTGATTTTAGTCCTTATATTTTATCATAATTTATAATTTAGTCCTTAAACTTTATTATTTTTCTTATATTCATTCTTAAACTTTATGTCTATTTAAATAGTCATCATTCAACTATTTAGAGACCATTTAATCCTAATCAACATTCCTTATAATTAAAATATATTTCAATTTGTCAAACTTACTTTTACAAAAAGAATATCCAAACATATCATCTTCCAACAAACTTACTTTTATCCAAACTTTACTTTTACAAATTTCACTTTATTTTTACAAATTTGTAAAAGTAAGTTAGAATAAATGAAATTTGTAAAAATAAAGTTTGGATAAAAGTAAGTTTCTTGGAAGATGATGTGTTTGGATATTCTTTTTGTAAAAGTAAGTTTGACAAATTGAAATATGTTTTAATTTATAAGGAATGTTGACTAGGATTAAATGGTCCCTAAATAGTTGAATGATGACTATTTAAATAAACATAAAGTTTGAGGATGAATATAAGAAAAATAATAAAGTTTAAGGATTAAATTATAAATTATGATAAAATATAAGGACTAAAATTAGCTACTCTTTAATCCTAGTAAGCACCTCTTACTTACGTGTCTGCCACATCAGCAACTCCATCTGCCACATCAGCAACTCTATTTGTTACATCAGCACCGTTTCATATCAATCTTGGCACGTGACACTCATAGGGACTAATTTACAAATAATATGATAGTTGAGGGACTAACTATGTCACGGTTAAATAATTTAGGGAGTATTATCTAAAAAAAATTAGTTCAGGGACTGATTTCAAAATCAATGCAAAGTTTAGGGACTAACTATGCCACGGTTAAATAGTTTAAGGAGCATTATCTAAAAAAAAATAGTTCAGGGACTGATTTCAAAATTGATGCAAAGTTCAGGGACTAAAAAGTTAATTTTTCCAAATTTTTTTTTTATTTTGAAAGTTGAAGCAGTTTTCAAATGACCCAAAATGATTTTTTTTTTAACCAGGCATTTCAGCATATCTCTCAATTTTTTTAACCAAAATTGAGAGAATCCCTCACGAAGCCAGAAACTATTATATCATATAAAACAAAAATGCATTTCAGCATGTCGCTAAGTTCATAACTCTAAAGACATAAACTCATCAGAATAGCGATTCGGATCTTGTCTATCAGCGGCACGACAAGAAAAAATACAAGAAATTGACAAATAAGTTCCCCATATTCATTTCCTTAAAAAAAAAAAAATGCGATCCGCCTATCAAATCCCTATAAGCAACTCGGATCCTAAACCCAATCATATTTCACTTTCACTGTGACTACCCTCCACAGATTTTGCACTTTTCATAAATTATTTGCCAAGGCTTTTGCTACCAACGTAAAACTAGTCAAGTAATAGGTGCAAAAGATAAAATTGAGAAGCAATCAGAATTTTAAGCTTTCAAAACAGACACACAAAACGAAGCAAACATACAGGTTAGGAAACTATAAGCATAACTTAAAAACTGAGAGAACCAAAAGCAAAGATCATTATGGTATGAAACAGAAACAGCAGCATCTTGACACAGCTTCTCATCAGCTAGATTCAACAACCTATTTACAAAACAAGTCTAAATGAGGAAAAGAAAATATCCTTTTATCCAAACTACAACTAAATTCCACATAAGTCAACCTAAAGTGTTTATGGACATGAAAAGCATCTGATCACACAGAAGCAAGATCTACTGAGTACAGTTGAGCTATCGGAAATTAAATCACTGCTAGTTTCTAATCAGTTTGGCTGGGATCATCGTTTGTGGCATAGGAGTATGCAACAGTTTAGCTGGGCTGACGTTTTGGTGTTGATGTATAGGAGGGCTTAACAATCCTGCATCCTCAATGACACGGAATATGGTAACTTTCAACACTACTTCCTTCATTCTAAGAAGCTCAAAAACACAGACATCGCCTTCGCCTAAATTGTTTTCCAGTGAAAATTCAAACCACCCTTGGCTTAACTTTGCTCTACCTCCTCTGTTAAGGCAGCGAACGGGCCACTGTTTTCCATCAGAGATCTGGAGTTTAATGAATCCTGAAACCCCATTCAAATGCTTTTCAGCAAAGCAGGATGGCAAGTACTGCAAAACAGACAGAAAGTTTAGTATCACAAATTAATGAAGAATAAACAAGTTAGTCCCATTGAGTTCAATGGCTAACCATTATGCATCCCCTATATAAATAGGAGGGCCGCAGGACCACCCGACAAAATGGATTAGCCGGTTCAAATGCTTTTGCTGAATTAATTGCCCTTTCTCTTTCTTCAGCTGTCACAGTTCTTTTTCTTGCAGAAGCACTTTCATAAAATCTATAGCGGATTTCTACCTCCTCTTCATGTTGAGCTGAGGGTTCTTGTCCATCTGCACTTCCAAATATTGTAATGATGAGTAAAATTAATTTCCAGATTGTCACAAAAAAAAATTAATTTCTAGATTCCCAGATCAATAGAAGAAGGGGGGAAAAAAGAGTAACGAGAGCTTACTAGGATCCATTTTCCGCTTCTTTCTCATAGTTCTTTTAACTCTATGCATTTCCTCATTAGAGAAATGCAATTTTAATTCTTCAGTAGATTTTTTAAACTCAACTGCATTAAACTGAACACCTATATTTCTGCTTGACTGATTGTCTTGAGAATTGGCACCCTTTGAAGAAAGGGCATTCCCACCATCTCCCCAGTTTATGCAGCTAAGTTTAGACCCATTGAACAAATTCTGCAACGCTGGAGAATTATAACTATTGCCAGGTGTCGCTTGATCTCCAGATCCAGGCAAAACCTTATTCTGCAACACACCAGGAGAAAGGGATGGAGGAGATGAATCCAAGAATTCATCAGAGTCTTCATCTTCAACATCATCAAAATTAAGATGTTGATTTGCAAAGTAAGTCCCTTCAGTATTGCTTCGTGTGTTTGATTGGTAATTTATCTCAGAAGTAGCCAGATTGAAAATATGAACATGGAAAGATGATTTCCCTTCATATCTGAATACCAAAAAGTAACCACCGCCAATGGAGTAGCGTTGAACAAATTCCTGCCAGCCATCAAGGAACCAAAATTTGTTTCCCACCTTTTTCAATCCTACTCGCCAGACACTGCCATCAGGAACAACGAGGGTAGCAACTGTAGAAAGCTCGCCCCCAAATTTTCTCAGAAAATTATCTGGAATACTCTGCAAGTGGCAACTCATATTAGGTTCCAACTGTTGGTAGAGATACTCATGAGCATAATTTCAAACTACAGAATGCATCGGGTAAAAAAAAATCAAGGCCTATGAAAGAGCTGTCAAAGAATAAGAAGCCATACCTCAAGGTAACATTCAAGCAACATTAAAATGCTTCAATCATAATTTATCGATTTAGAGGGTAGATGACAAAAAAATTACAAAATGAAAGAAGCCACCCCACCCCCCGGGGGGGCAGTGGGAAGATCCATGTCTGTGTAGTCAACATGTAATTCAGAAACCAACAACAGCAAAGAAAATCATCCAAAATTCTTATTCCAAAAATGCAAAAGCAGCATTTTTTCCCTGTAGTATTCTCCTAGTGATCATTCAGAAGATCATGTGTTAAGCAAGCCAATATCAGAATAGTGGCATATTTCAAACACCACAAGAGCACTTGACCTACTGTGACTAATGAAACTAAAATAGTAAATACATAGAGACAAGACTCCAGAATGATTTCATTTGTTACTTTAAATATGAATGCCTGAAATTAGCATCTAAGGCTCCTTTACTTTCCATTATGCTGTATGCTTGAAATCCTGTCCAAAACACAATTGAACGTGTGAAATTTTGAGTGTTAAAACCAATTTGATTGCAGGGGCAGAATTCCTCTGTGCACAGCCACTGCACCATATTAGTTTCCTAATTCCTCAAAACAGTAGTATAGAAATTATTTCTAAAGCTACACAGCTAGGTTTTTTTTTTTCCAGAAGTCCCTAGAATTAAAACCTCACTTCTTCCCCTCAGGAACCCAACTATGTTACAGGCTATTCCCCAGTGTACAAGTTTTCTTGTGCAACTCCACTAATATCAAGGAAGCTATGAACCATACCAATATGCAGAAGGTTTTCACTCAGGAATATTGAGCACTAGAATATTCATACGCTTATATATGCGGACTGTTAACAAAGACAAAAACTCATAAACGGATATACCCACTTAAAGTATAGCATATTAGCACTAACAATCGAGCTCAATCAGATACCCCTTCGAAATTTTAAGAACTAAACCCTCAAAAGCATCTCAATCTTTCTTTCTATCCGCTCCACTGGACATACATTCCTCTGAATGGAAGTAACTTTTTGCAAGTACAGCCTCTTATCATGAATCTTAGTTAGCAAACCATAAACAAGAATTTTTTTAATATCAACCATGAACAACATAAATTGCTATGCAGAAGCAAAAATATCAAAACATTTTGAAAGGGGTTTCAATTTTTGAAGTAGGGGAGGTAGAAAGCGGAAGCAAGACCGAGAAACACAATCATGCCCTTTCATGCGCTCTCGCTAAAATTGTTCTGATCCACTAACGAATAGACACTATAAATGTCAATTACGAAACCAATTCCCAAAAAATAAAATACCCAGGAAGCTAGAAAGAGCCAGAAAAGAGGATAAATTCAGGTACCAGCTGCCTGGATTGGAGCGTTGAGGGAAAAATAAGTTTGTGAAAACAAGGTCGCGGCATTCTCCGAGTGTTTGGAAAGCCAGGACAAAGAAGGCTCAAAGCATTTGAAATCCCTTTTCCTTCCTTTTAAAGAAGAAACCTTTGGGTGGGGATTGCAGAGAGCAAAATGCCCAAAGCTTTCGGATCTACTTCACCCCTCTTCTTCTCCACCCCCTCATCTGTGCTTTTGAGTCAAACAAATAGCGATTTTTAAACCTTTAAAAAACCTCTACTTGACCTAGTTAAGATGGCTTGCGACTCGGACGAGTCCATGACTCGGCGAGTCGCCCCCTTCCTTTGCCCGGGTTGGATTCCATCTTTTTAATAACAATAACAATTGCGTGATGCCTAAAAAAAATGAATTTACAATTATTTAAATCAAAATATTTTTATTTTTAAGACTTGAACATGTATCATATATGGATATCAAATATATATATTTAAGCATAATATTTGGGATTCAGAATTTCTGAATATAGAAGATGTCTTCCTTTTTTTTTTCTCACCATTTGATTCAATAAAGATTCAACATGGTTTTAAAAAATTGATAGTATTAAAGGAGAGCAGATTCCATGTTCATCACATATGATAAACACATCTAGACCATATATATCAAATTTGAATGGTCCAGATTTAATTATATTTTATAATTATATTTTTAATATTTTTATTTTATTAAATATAAAATAAAAATAATTTTATAACCGTTATTTTTTAAAAATATTATTATTATTATATATAAAAATTAAAATAAAAAAATTGTAAATCTGGACCGTCCAAACTAAATTTGGACGGTCCAGATTTTCTCTTGCTGATAAGCATAGATACTCATCACATTGATGAGCACACAATGCAAATTCAAATTAAAGGCTTTAATATTAAAATGTATTTTCTTTAATGTTTAATATAAGATATTTTTAACCGAATTACGTGGATTAAGAATTAGAATTAAAACTAATTAACTACCTCGATTTCTCTAAAAATCTCAATATTTTTTCAAAACTACCCTTATTTAATCTCTTTCTCTTTTTCTTTGCATATATTAAATAGGGACATTTTTTGGAAATGTATAATAAATACTACCTCATATATTGTCAAGTGTTTTATATTTAGGATCAGGATAAAAAATCCTATATAGGACCAGGAAAGTATTCTATTAGCTTGAAAATAAAATCAAACCATTAGGACAATATCATTTTGAAAAAAAGGTCTTGATATCATACTAAAGTAGTCTGATCAAAATAGATTTTTTTTTTAATTTTTTGTGCAATTTTAGTTTTGCACGCTAATAATTGTAATAAGAAATGAAAGCCAAGGAAGGAGATTATATTTAGACATCAGCCGATAAAAGAAAAAGACGATAATAAATGGCCAAAATAAGTCAATATTCTGATTGGAAAGCACATCTTATCACAGCCCTTTTCAGTTCGTTGAATTTTAGGAAACACAGTATTAGAAGAAACAATTCCTCTTTTCATGCCTTAGATTTGGGTTCATCATAAAATTATGATAAAATTACAGTTAGTAATAACAAATTATTTTGTTATTATCAGAAAAAATATTGCTAAGAATATTTCATATTGTACCTTTTATTGTATTTTTTAATTTCAATTAGTAATAATAGTTTTCCCATGCATTAATCATAATTTGAGGTTACTCACATTATTCATGATTTTGTGTATTCAAGTTGGTACAAATGAGTGGCATTTGCACCACCCAAACCACAATTTACTATACAAAGCACGATTTTGGGGTGGCATTGCCATAAATAATGTGGCTTCTGATAAATTTTATTATATGTACTGATGATTATTTGTCTGCTCAAATTGAACAATGAATTTATTAGAAATAAATTATATAAATTTAATAGATAAAAAAATAAATGCAAAAGAAAATTTAGATTCTAAAAAGAATAAATTTTATTCTGAAAATAAATATATAATAATATAACTTATATCATGGATCATTATATGAAATTGGATATTTTACCATCATATAATCATAAAAAATAAAGTGATACAAGAAAGTATAATTATCTATATATATATATATATATTTTTTCTATTTTTTTAGTATATAATATACAATTGTTTATCTAATAATTGAGAATTTGAATTTACATGAAAAGAAAAGGAAGAAAGATGAAGTAAGTGTTTTAATGTTAATTTTCCTTTGCTTTTTTATGGAAGGATGGATGAAGGACGACAAGGTGAGCGAGGAAGGAATAGGAAAGGCAAAAAGAAAAAGAAAAAAAAGGGAAGCAATTACCATATTTATACGAAAGCAACATCCTTCACGCCTTTATTCCATTCTTTTTCTTTTCTTCTTTTCCGTGAAATCATTCTGACGCATATCAAAGATGGTAAAATTGATTAGCACGGATTTGATATTTCTTAAATAAAATTTTGATTTTAAATATTCAAAATGAAAAAAAAATTATGTCAGAAAAATCATTTTGATTTGGACATTACTTGAATCTAATCTAGATTAGTTGATATCAAAAGATTCTCATGAAAAAAAATCCCAACATTCCTAACGGGTGCTGGACCATTCAAATTTGAATAAATAAATTATACGTCCAGTTGGTCAAAAACAATACACACACACACACACACACATCCAGTAACCTTCGCTAAAATTATACACTTTGTTATTTTTAAAACTTTTTAATTTAATTTTGAGTTGTTTACTAAGAAAATTCCTGTAAATCTAAATATCAAATATACATAAATAATATTTATCTTTATTTTGTTTTAAGTTTGCAATAATGCTAATAGGTATTTTCTGTTACATGTGGAAGATTAAAATTCCTGACACCACTCATATTTCATTTTACCATTACCATTTGAAGTACGTAGTTTTTTTTTTTTGATAGATTTTTTTTATAGATGAAGTACGTAGTTTTAAAGACTCAGATATAATAGTTTTAATAGTTTGTGACTCTTTTTCTTTTTGGGCCAAAATGGTTTGTGATTCAAAACCACATAATAAGTATATTATTTTTTTAATACTATTGGCCCCATGACATAATCCTGCAGGTTTCGTCCATGATTCTAAGTTTTTAATAATTTTTCATCGAAGAATATATTTATGTAATAACATTTATTCAGATATACCCATAAATATTTGATTCTACCAATAATTTGTGGCTAATTAAGCAGGGGAAGATTACAGAAAAGAAAATTAAAATAAAGAAAAGAAACGTGAAACGATTGAATTAGTAAATTTCTTTCAGTATGGGAAATCTCTTCTTCTATTTGTGGGGGATGCTTCACTGATGCGTCTGAGTGTGAAACATGATCATAATGACAAAGTGACAAGTGACAATTACTTGAAATGAGAAAAGAAAAAGTTATATTTAAAGACTCAAATTTGATGAAAAATATAGTAAAATTTTACAAATTATAATTTATATCAATAAGAAAAAATTGTTATTGAACTTTAAAGACTTTTTCTAATTTTTTTTAAATCAGTATCAAATTTTAAAAGAAAATTATTTACATTTTTTTAATTTTATATTTTTGTTGCAATTTTACAGTAATTATCTCAAAATCTGACTGATTTTTCAAAATCTCATAATAATTTTTTCATAGCACTAAGTATTATTTGTCGACTGTTAAAAGCTAATTTTTTCAAGATGTAGAGAATATGGAAATGAATTTTATTTCTCTTAACAACACTTTTGTCATACACATATCTTGTAATATTTTTTGTTGTGATTATTATAATTTTCATGTCTCGTAAATATAATTTTTATCTAGCTTGAGTTGATGATTTTCTCCAAGGTGTGTCGAGGAGGGTAAAAACTCTATTGGAAGACCATTTGAAAGAATTAGGCGTGAATTTTGTATATCATATAAAGTATTAAGAATGAGTTATGGGTTGATGATTTAACTTACTATAAATTTTATATTATATATATTAATTAATTAAATATTGACGTGTTGATTCATACCATAAAAGGATGTTGATATGGTACCCATGACAACACCTAAATGCTAAGTGCATGTTTGGGAAAGCTTTTTTAGAGCCTAAACCTTAGTTTTGAGCCAAAAAAGTGATTCTTCAATTATCTCGTTATGTTTGGATGCTTCAGTTAAAGTTTCAGAAAAAAGTGATTATAGCCCAAAATAGATTCTGAGCAGAAGCTGACGAGAGAAGCTTTTCCAGTGTTGAGAATAACTTTTCTATCCGTTAGAACATTTAATGCCAAAATTAATTTTCCGCATCCGCCGCCTGATATATTTTTTGTAAATACAAGTATTTATTATTTCAGTTGAAATCATAAATGATTCAATAAATTTTCATTTATTATTAGGTAAATATTATTTGGTAGATGCTGGTTACCCAACACCAATAGAATATCTTAGTCCATATAAATGTGAGTGCTACCACCTACCAGAATTTAGGCGTACTCATGGATTTGCTAACCCGAATGAAACATTCAATCATTTCCATTCAAGCTTAAGAAGCACAATAGAAAGGACTTTTGAAGTTTGGAAAAATAGGTTTGCAATTTTACGTCAAATGCCCAGGTTCAAATTTGATACATAAGTTCAGATAGTTTGTGCAACAATGGCCATATATAACTTCATTAGAAGAAAATCTGAAATAGATTCTGAGTTCTTGCGTTATGAAAATGAACATATAGTTGAGCATGAAGATACTGATTGTACTAATGAGTATCGCGCATCATCATCAAGTCTAACCATAACCTCTTCAAGAGATATGGATATTACTCGTGATTTAATTCGAGATCAAATTGTACAATATTTGAAAGAGAATTAGTTATGTTATATTATTAAGTTCCTTATAACAATATCAGTTTATTTAGTTTAAAAATAAAAAATATTTTATAGGCTTTCTTTTATATTATTTGTAATTTATAATTTTAAGTAAAAATTATCAATTAATTTTTTAAATATAAAATTATTACACATTCAAAAGTGCTTATCAATGAAATAATTCAAACATGTTTAGTTTTGCACAATCACTTTTGAGTTAAAAACATTCAAACATAAATTAATTTTCACAACAACTATTCTAACTAAAATCACTTCTGCAAAATCTATTCTTCTCAAAATTACTTCTATAAAAGTTTTCTCAAACATGCACTAAGTGTGCTGTGCTTATATATGTTATATATAGTGCATTGTTGAAAAGCTAATATGGAGGACCTAATTAAAAATCTGAAACAGAGACTAAGTTGAAAGCTTTTAAATCATAACAATTTATTTTAAAATGATTAGGATCAAATTTGTTACTAGGCAAAAAATAAAAACTTTATCAGAACCCCTCGTAACTGTAGAGCCATTTTTATTTTTTGTCTTCAATACATATTTTTTCGTAATGTGATTTCTCATTTCTGTTTGGAAGTCTAATAAAACTATATACTCTTTCCGGTATAATATATAGGATCTTTTATTCTAATTCTAAATATAAAATTCTTTATAATATATGAAATAGTATTTATTGTATATTTTCAAAAAAATATATTTATTTAATGTATCCAAAGAAAAAAAGAGAGATTAAATAAGAGTAATTTTAAAAAAATATTGAGATTTTTGGATAAATTGAGATAGTTAATTAGTTTTAATTTTAATTCTTAATTTGAATGTAAAAGGGTTTTATATTAAAAATAAGATAGATTACATTTTTTAGTTTTCCGTTAATTAGTAATAATGACAAGCTGTCAACTTCTTTGTTATATACGCACTCTAAATATTCATGCATCTTCTGCCCTTCCTTGTTGACAGAAACACGTTGTTATAGTACGTCGACTTTCTGATTGTTTCCTAGGAAAATGACACATCCCAATATCAGATCCAAATCTGCATTTTCCAATTGTCCTTGATATCTCGAAAAGCCAACTCCTACAGGCATTACCAAGGTTAATCTCTACATAATTACAATGCATTAATTCTTTATTAGTTTTGGGATCACAAACACACCATCATTGCAATTCTCTTTCTTTAATACATACACAATTCTTGCTGAGATTCAAATCCCATCTTCAAAATTCTTTTCCTATATATATGCATGTTGATGGAGACTACTTCAAACTACGCCTTTTCAATCGGCCTCTCGAATTAGTTTAACAATGATGGATTGTTCTGCTTCTTCAATTCTCTTGTTTAATTAATATATTTTCTATATAACATTCAAATCTTTAATTATATATGTCACGCACGTTAGGCTTTTCTTTAATGTATCATACAACTTTGCTTTCTAATTCTTTTTTCGCATTTGTTCTGTACAGAAAAGAACCATGACCATGATAAGGAAAGCAAGCTTCGGGACAATGACAATGATGGCGGTGACGACGAGGATTTTCAAGGTGGTTGTGACGATGACGATGATGTTTGGTGCAGATGCCATTGGACCAAATACCTTTGGTGCAGACACAAACGAGGTTTATAGTCCATGTGAGGATGCTAAAGTGCAGAGAGGAGATGGTTTTACATTTGGGATTGCATTTTCAGACAAAGACTCATTCTTCATGCCGAATCAAGGTCCTCAGCTTTCGCCTTGTGATCGTCGTCTTGATCTCCCAAACAAAGGAGCTCAGCTTGCCTTGTTCAGACCTATGGTCGATGAGCTCTCCTTGCTCACCATTAATAGCACCATCTTTGACCCAGTACGATCCTTCTTCTTAATTCGCTTAATCGCTCAAACTTTTGAGTTAGATTAGATCAAGAGATTTAGAGTTTGATTTTGTGCTTCCCCCTTTTTTTGTTTATTAGTTCTCATCATGTTTAAAGAAATATATTAAAATATAAATTATGAAACATCTGTCCAGTTGGAATTTTGAACATTGATTAATGGAACGATGATTAATTGTGAACATTATATTCTGTCAGTAAAATGTTTTTATCCAAAGCCAATGTTTGAATTCATGGAGCGAATGTTAAGCTGATTTTCCTTTACCCAAAAAAAAAAAAAGTTAAGAGTTTCTTCCAAGTTAAAATTATGACCATTTGCTATGTTATATTCCTTTTCAAGCAAATTTTCTGCGTTTTTATAGTTTCAATGCTTATGCATTTTCGTAGTTTGACACACGATATCTTTAATGGACTTTACCTCAATCCAAGTTCTTTATTTTGATTACTTTTAAAGATGAATTCTCTACAAAAGTATAGTGCATTTAGAATTAAAAGTTTATAGGGTATACCATCCAAAACACCAAAAGGAACGAACTTTGCTTCAAGCAAGGCTTACTCTCCCTGAACTCTTGATCTGGTTCACATTACTAGATGTGAGGTGTTTATATAATTTGGCAATGACATGGATTTTTGTGAGTTGATCAGGTGAGATATGGGGGATATATGGTCGCCTTTGCTGGAAAAAAATATGCAGCTAGGTCCCCACCAATCATGTTTGCTGACCGAAGTCACACAATTACTAGTTTCACTTTGGTAATCACATTTCGCATTGCACTAACCTCTTTTTTTTTTTTTTTTTTACTTTTCTACCAAAATTTAGGCACATACACATTACAGTTAAACTTTATCCTTTTCAAGGTGTTCTTTATGCGAGAATCAGGAATGTCACATTGAATGTGGGTTTTGATATGATTCCCAGATTCTTGAATTTGGGGAGGGAACTCTACAGAATTTGTACTGGAAGAGCTTCGGATGCGATTCATGTTCAGGGGACAACGTTTGCATAAACAAGCAAGACTGTGCAGTGCCAAACTCCAAGTGTCAGGGCAATGGCGGGAGTGGGTGTAACATAGGCATACAGCTCGCGTTCTCAGGGACGGACAGGAGCCTCAATGTTCTCAATTCTTGGTACGAGGTTGACAAGCTACGCCAGTACTCTCTCTATGGCCTTTTCTCTGATCTCAAGGATTCCATTATTACACCTGATAAACAATTTTTCTAACTCCATTTTTGTGCACCTCAATCAGTAAGACTCTCTGTACCCCATGTTTTGGTGGTGTTGTGGATGAATGAAAATTTTTCATATGTGATTTATAAAGAAAAATTTGATAGATTCAATTTCATGTATTTTAGAATAAATTTCTGTTTTGAAAGGTTAAATCAGACATCATCATAGGTAGAACACAAAGTCCAACGTCTTAGCCAAGGAAAACTTTACAAACACAAGATGTTCCCCAGGGAAAGGAGGAAACTGAGCTAACACTCAATTGAAATATTCCACTGCTCATGGCAAAATGATCAACAATGTTTTCACCGGAAAAAAATGGGCTAACTTCGGATCAGTCACAGCAAAAGCTGGGAAAATATACATCTTGTTCACTAATGAGCTGTTTAAGTCCCATTACATCTATCTTGCCACCTTTTTAAGTCTTCAATAAAGATCACATCAGGGCCCTCTTCGTGCGAATTAGTCTCCTCTATTGCAGGGGCCTGAGATTCTTCAGCACCAGACCTTTTTGAGTGATAGGTTTGGATGAGATAATGTGCCACAGATTTGAATCCCAGTTCTGACACCTTGTAAATAAAATTCAAAGGACAAAATAGGAAAATATCAATTCCAGAAGTAGTTCTCCTAATGTCATGTGGGCTATGTGTGACCAATTCGAGGAGGCTGAGAAAACTGAAGGTATCCAGAAATCTCCAGAGGAGTCTGGAGTCATAAGGTCAGCATGATTCAGGATCGAGTGAAGTTCCAAAACAAGAATGACATGTGGAAGTTGGTATAATTTACTCCCAAATATAAAATATAAGTCATGTTTGACTAATTACACAAAAATTAAGAAAAATAGTTTTACTCATTAAATTTGTAAAAAAAATACATTATTTTTCAATAGTATTCATATTTAATATATTACATTTAAAGTCTACTACCTCTTTTACATATAATTGCAAATAAGGGTATAGTGGGAAAATGAACATTTAATGCCATAGATATTACTAAATAAGACTTATATTTTGAACAAAAAATACTTATAAAAGAGGATTTATATTTTGAATTTCTTTATTCAAATCTTTGAAAAAGATTGAACACAAGATGGAAAGAAAGAACATCTACTCTTGCAGGAACAGAAAGTATCAAACGTGCAGATCTTTGTACAAAATGAGGATTCAAAAAACTGACCTTCCTGTACAGATTACCAGTGGGCATCCAACCCTTTGCTTTACAGCAACGACTGCAGTTGCAAATTCCCCGACAAACTGGACAAATCCATTTACGAATCTCATTTGCTTCTAAAACACTTTCTCCATATCTGTACAATATTACTATTACTATTACTACTTATTAAAAATTATTATAACGGGTAGCATCAACCTTCACAGAATCACAGTAAATGAGACAGGGCTATACTTTGTTCTCCTGAATTTAAGATGGAATTGAAGTTTTTATAACAACCAACAATCTCTATAGTTCTGATGGAAGAAAGAAACAAAAAAAAAATGCTACTTTGTCAATCTCATCTCAAATGGCGAGAAAATGTTACCTTGTGTACAAGCAATCTCCACAAAGCTGTCTTTGGGGCAACTCCCATTTGCCACAATAGGTATGCAGACCAAAAGTCTTTTGCCTGCAAGGAAGCAAATGATTTCCTAAAATTCACCAAGCTCACAGAAAATTCAATGCACCAACTTTATACGTTAACTACAAAAATCTAGTAGATCTGAGTCTTTAATCAAAACGCATCCCTAAAACCATATCGTCTAAAGATCAGCCAATGCAAATATAACAGCTATGCACTAGTACAATGCAAATACGCAAGTATCTTCTAATAATAGAAGAATCTAAGTTCTGGTTTCAACATTAGGCATGACATATAGGAACCGAAAGTAACAACCCTACAACGTAAAAGGCATAGTTCGAGAACGTTATAAACTCGTAAAACAGTATTACCTACATTGATGGCATGTCTGTCCTTTGATTGGATCATATATACGATTCCCATCATCATCATATCCATCAACATACAATTCCCAACTGACTTTACAACCCCCTAGAAGCTTTTCTTGTTTTTTGGTGTAAACTTCTGGGTTTGTACCTGCCGGTATACAAATCTCTAAATCGTTGGAGTGATGTTTCTTGCGGCCTTCATAATACTTAATTGGTCCTAAGCTCTGTAAAATTCCATAAAATATGGAAATCAGATTACCACATCTACCAAAGTTTAAATAAAATAAAAATTCAACCATGTCAGCAATGATAACCACACATGCATCATGAATCCCAAGAAAGTTTAAGAAAATCTAAAAAAGAAAAAAATTCACCAGCTTCATAAATTTCGCAGAAGTTTGGAAAATTTTCTATTCCTCTATATTTGCTCCGCAACCAAAAAATTGAGGTGGTGTTTGACATGGTGGCATTTTTATTTTCTAACTACTTGTAAATCTATTTATAAAAAATTAGATTTGTAAGATATGAAGCACTCAACATTTATGTATTATCCACCATACGACGTACTCAAATTTTTTCATAAATAAATTCTAAAATACAAAATTGATTAGAATATCCACTTACCAAATCACCAAAGAGAAATGCCACTACAACAAATGTGGGTGGCATGGCGAGCAATATTTCCATCCTATCTTAGATAGATAAAAAATGAACCACAACGGAGATAACAAACGAGAGTGGATCCATTATTCTCCACCAATTTCTTGTAATCAAATTGAAAATTACCTTCTATTTCAACCAAAAACAAAGCACACGCTTATAAATACAAGAAAATGGGTCAGACGGAGAGTGAAAGTCACCTGGAAGAAAGTCTCGAGGAACAACGTTTTTTCTACTATGTTCAAATTTTCATAAATAACTTTTCAAATACTTCGTGAATACTCACAAATCGCCGACCTAGGAAACACGAACACTTCAACTACAGAGCCGGATCACAACAAGCCTTCAAACATTATATATCTCCTAGCAAAGCAGTAACATTATCGTGTGTACTAAGCACAGCAATGAGTTCATCCTATCGTTGATAATAAATCAATCACAACAGAGATAACAAGCAAGAGTATTGTCCAAAAAAAAATAGAGATAACAAGCAGAAGTGAATAAGTTGTTCTCAGCAATTTGCTCGTATCCAGATGAAAATTATATTCTATTTCAATCAAAACTAAAAACAAACTTATTAGTACAAGGAAATGTGTGAGAGACGAGGAGTGAAAGCTTACCTAGACGAACGTCTCGGGGACAAGTCAGGCGATAAAACATTCTGCGCCGTCTTCTTAGCGCGAGGGGATTTTTTCTGCGGCAAGGTTTTAGCCTTCTTCAGTTTCAGAGATAGGTCGAACAAGCCCAACTTCTGCAACCTCTCTTTGTTCTCCTTGATCCTTTGGTCCCTAATCTGTTCATACCGCGAAGAATCTTCTCCGTTTCTCATCATTTGAGGTGATTCATTTTCAGAGTCGGCGGCCTCTTCAGTTGATTCTCCGGCGACCCATGGTTTGAAAGACGGGAGGTGTAGGGCGGAATATGCAGAAGCAGAAGGTGAAAGGTTTGGCGTTTGAGTAGGAAATGGCGGGATAGTAGAATTCCTTCGAGGAGGCATGGCATTTTGCCTCTGCACCAATAAGAGTGATACACGTATTGAAGCTATTGGGTATACAGTACTCACAAAAGGATAAACATAAATAAATGTAATTTACAATTTTAAAAAATAAATAAAATAAAATCCGTATCGTCCACATTTTCCACCATCCACGTAAAATATCCATCATGTTCAGGCTACTCTAACATGTGCAATCAATATTTTCAGAAAAGATATCTAACCAATGTTATGATAATCCAACGGGATATTGAATCGGATAAGTTACTAATTTAAGGTTTAATGATTCGACCGAAGTCGAATCGGGGTACCGGTAGTGATTAAAATAATATATTTAAAATAAATAATATAAATTTAAACAAATTTTATAACTTAATTAAAGTCTCAAATTAAATAATATTAAATTATCAATCTATTATTTATCACAAATAAATTATTAATGAGTTTCATAATTCAATATTTTAATTTAAATAATCTAATATTAATCTATAATCATATTTTGAGTTCAAAATAATAAGTTAATAAGTTATTATTTATTTGTTATTAAGTAAATATATAATTTTTAATAGTTATATATCATAATAATACTATATAATATTATAATATATAAAAAAATATATTTTGTACTAAAAATGATATTATTTTATCTTAAAAATAAAAAAAAATTTAAAAAAATTTGAAAAAAAAATTAGTGCAGAACCGGTTCTACTGGTTTAAGGCCGATTTCACCGGTTCTCACCGATTCTGAATAGTGCCGGTCTTGTACTATGACCGGATAGGACCAGGCACCTGTTCCCGGTCCGACTGGTCCGGTCCGGTTTTAATAACAATGATCCAAACATAAATAAAGGTTAAAGTAAATTTGTTTTTATTCAAACTTCACTTTGTAAATTTAAGATTGTTCATACTTTTAAATCAAATATTATTGCACAGAATTTTTTGTGTGTAAAGCATAAATTTATTATTTAATTATAAATAAATCATGTATATTACACAAAGTTTAAAATGAAAAAACTAGTAAATAATGTAATTTTTTTTTATAATTAGTGACTACTGACGGCAAGAGACTATACATCAATTATCAGTTAAAACTAAAAAAGCTTGATGCCAAACTACTCTTTCTAATATTGTGGTGCACTGTTTCTAATGCTGTAGAATAGTACTACTATCTTCCTATTTCCCGTTTATGTTGTGTGTGGTTTCCTTTCGCACATTTCAAATGCAGGTTATGATCATTTTCTTGGGGCTGTGTGCAATCATGTTTTATGCCTCTCGGGCATTCATTCAAGGCTGGTCCTTATCTTATTCACTCTTCTTTTTAGAGGATGTCTCAGCCAATAATGATGGTGGAAAGAGAAATGATGGTTGGCTCATACTGCTCTCTACTTTCATTTCTTTTTCCTCCCTCTCTTTGTTTCCCAGTCCTCCTCCTCCTTTCTTTTCCTTTTTCTTTTTCTCTTTTTTTCCCCAAATTTCATCTCTTTTCAAGACTTTCTCTTTCTTTCTTTTTTTTTCTTCTTCTTTTCTTCATCCTTCCATGACAGAGCAGATGCATTGATGAAGCTTTCGACGGCACGGAAGGGGCAACGACATTCGACTTTAACACCAGCAGCCTCCGTTGATGTTCTTCAACACGATGGGGAAATCTAAGTTCGAAACCGAGATAGGGGACGCTTATAGTGGAGGAAGGGTTATCGAAAGAGATGGTGGATGCCATTAGAGATTGAGGGAGCTGTGCGGTGCTGTGAAGCCGTGAAGGTGAGAAAGAAGGTTCTCCACCTTCTGCTTGATAGCGAGATCCATGCATTAGCTACGATGCCTCTTCAGGCAGTGAAATTGATAGGTCTCTATTTCTCGTGCCCTAAAAACAAGTTTGGTTTTGAGATCCAATCGTTCTTCTCCTTACTTTCTTCTACAATTTTCACTCTCTTTCCTTCTTCTTCTACAATCTTCATAGCAAAAAAGAATGGGTTCTTCTATGGGCGTGCGCGTTCTCTCATCATTCTTCTCTTCTCCTCATTGATTCTTCTGGATTCTCTTGCTCCTTGTCTGCATCGTCGCACGCAGGCTTTGCAACTGCAGATCCGTTGCTAGGTATGGAACCCAATTTCTGAAAAACCAAAGGTTCTCTTTCCTCTATGGCTTTATCTAACACAATAATCTATCTTACTAAGTCAACCCAATTGCAAAACTGATGTGGAGGTTGGAGACTCAATAAGAAAATGGAGTACTCATGTTAGCGATAATTTCCCTGGATGGTTTCCTTTTCATCCTTTTGACTCTCCCTCTCTCTTTTCCCAATTTTTTTTTTTTACTTTGAAGAAATCAGATTCTGATTTTTTTATTGTCTTTATTCTAATTTGCCTTCGAGAGGATAGCTTGAAAAACTTAATTCCTACATTAAATGTGAATAAGGCTTATAAAGTATATATAAGAGAAAGAAGATAAATTATGTTAAAATAAAATAATGGGGGAATTACATCCTATGACCAGTATCTCAAATTAATCATAAAGGAGGACTTTTAACTAAAAATCAGTGGTAAAAATGAGAAATTGAGTTACAAAATTGGAAGAACAAGTAGTAAAAAATTATGCTTTATAATTAATTTGAGATATTGGTCCCAAAATGTGATTCCCCTTGAAATAATTATGAAAAGATAAAAATTAAGTAGATTTAAATATTATTTATTTAATATTTAAAGTATTTAATACTTGGCATGATGTGATTTAGTATAAATTTAAGATTAATATATTTAATTAATTATTTTTTAAGAATGAAATTTCAACAATTTAGTGTTTAATTAATTCGAATTGTGGAAAAAGAAATTCCCATAGAAGCCCCTAAAATGGCCTATTTGAGGGGAATGACTTAGAGAATATGAACAAATGATAAACCCATTTTTAATTATAGACATTAATATTAACTACAACTACCCATTTCTTTCTAATGAGAACCACTCACTCTGGAAAAAAAATGATCAGGTGATGAACTGAATTTTATTCTTTAATGTTGACTGAGGTATTTGTAGCACAATTATCTAGGACATACTCTCTCTGCTGAATATTATAAAATATTTTATATGATAAGTTTTTAGTTTAAAATATTAGATATTAAATATTTTTTTTTTATTTTATCATATATTTAATATTTCCTCTTTACTTATTTATAGTTATATAATGATAATTAAATAAAATATTTAATGAGATTAAAATATAAAATATGAATACTTTTTATATTAATTTTAATTAAAAAATATTTTTTAAATATATATATATATATAATTAATATAAAATATTTTATAATATAAATAAAAGAGAATATAATATTACCCATACGTCACATTTGTACATGCAAAGACCTTTATATTAGAAGCTACTACTTTTGACTTTCTTGTAATATATGCCATTGCCCCATCATGACCTGCCATACTCCTTTCCTGCTGCATGCTTTCAGCCACGTGCACCAATTACAAAATGAATCTGTAAAAAGCTTATCATTGCATTAAATGCTGCGTTCAATGGTTGTAACCCTTTTTCATCATATAAATTTCGTATGATATATTCACTCCAGCAAATTTTCTCCATGTCTTAGATTCGTATTTCCATATAAATTATGTATAAATTTGATAATATTATATTTTTTGTCTGAAGAAGCAGGAAAGGAAGTAAAAGAAAATAGATACAGGAAAAAAAAGGTCTATGTGGTCAAGTTGAGGATTTTTTAGAAGTTGCCTAAAGTTGACGAAAAAAATTCTTTCCAATGATTTCAGTCTCGTAGCAAAAACTTATATCTATGCTAAAAAAAGATTAAATTCATCCTACTTCTAATTTTATAAAACTCCAATGAATAATAATAATGATATAGAATTAGAAGTTAATATGATTGGAGGATAGTGGCCAAAAAATATGATTGAATGACTTTTGCGTCTTGACATTAATAAAAAGTGATTCATGGAACTATGGGTAAACAAATTAAAATATTAAATAAAGGGTCACAGAGAATTATGAAGGTAACCGTTGATTGTAACTTTTCCTCTTAACAATAAAGAACTGAACCATCTACTTCGTCAAATAATACCAACAATTAAAATACTTAATTTAGAAGTAATTCAAGAGACAGTTCAAACTTCACTTTAATAAGGAAAACTGAAATGATTCAACTTCTCTCAACTTAGATTCATTTTTTTTTAAAAAAAATGTAGGAGAGCTTTCAATTTGCAGCTATCCAAGATCAAATTAAAAAAAAAAAACGCAAGCCTGCCCAAGAAAATGAATCAATAACAGGCTCATTCAATTCCCAGCTGTCCATGATCAAAGAAAAAACATGGCCCGCACTGCAACTCTAGTCTTTTTTTTTTTTGCCAAACACTGCAGCTCTAGTTGAATATAAAGAATTGTGGTATGATTTAAGGTGTGTAAATGATATTTGTTGTAAGTTTTATATTTTATATTAATATTAGTATTAATTTTATGAACTATAAATATTATTTTTCAAAAATTTAATGACTTGCAAATATTTCTTAAATTTTTAAAATTTAAAAATAGATTTACTAACAATTACAATTAAAAAAATTAAACATGTTTCTTATCCATTACTCAAAGAGGTAAGTGATGATATAAGAATAATATACCTTATTATAATTTTTATATTTCATACTAATATTGATAAGCTCTGTCTGGTTTGCTGAGAACTTTTAACATTATTCAATTGTCCAAAAATAACTTCTAATATTATTATTTTACATGTTCTATGTCCCAAACCAAGCATCTGGGCTAAGGTAGGAAACTATTTCAATAAAATACAATCATAAATATTAATCCATTAGAACTACACTGTTCACTCATACTATTTTAAGAAATAAAAGCTTCATTCTCGTGTTTTTATGGGGAGATTACACGAAAATTGAAAAAAGATTCATAATTTTTTTTAAACAATGAAAATTCCAAAAATAATAATTTGAAAAATAAAACAAATCAATAATCATACCAATAAATAATAAAATAATAATATTTTTCTTCCTACTTCTATATTACTCTTATATTGATATATTGATTTCTACTGGTGTATGTGACCAATATTGTTTTGACTTTTGGGAGAAATATCAATAAACAAAAGGGAGAATTGGATTTTGGTACCACAAAATAAAAATATATAGAAAATGAGATCAAAATTCATATTATTTCCAAATCATAATAGAATTTTTCTAAATAATAACAAAAAATTTCCAAATCATAATAGAAAAAATTTTTATTCTTACTTGGTATTAAGAACTTCTATTCAAACTTAAAAATTTTTTATTTTCATTTGAAAAAATTCTACTCTGATCTGAAAATAAAGTGAATTTTAGTCTCATTTTCTAAATATTTTTATTTTTGCGTTTTTTTTCAAATTCCCCCTAAACAAAATGAATGTATCTAATTGTTCATGATTACAAAACTAGTACTACTTATGATTACAACTATGTCAGTTCATGTTGAACCTTATTTTTATTTTAAAAGGTAAATAAGTTGGAGATGCTCTCAGCAGATTTCAATACTCATTGATCTTGTCTCTAAGAAGTGGAACTAAGGAAAAAAGTTACTATGACTGGTAATTTATTAAAAAAATATCTCATGACATGTGAAATTTCTTTTGAAGGAGTCAAAAACTATAGTTACTTTCCTTTTCTAAATAGCAAATATATTATAATATAATGATTGAAAAATATTCTTTAAAAAAAATAAACAAGCCCCAGTAGCCATCGATATATTCCATAACAATACAAAACCACATGGAATGAGTAAGTCTAGAGAGAGCAGAAAAAAGTTTTAAAAAAAAAATCTACAAAACAATTGTTTCTGCACAAGTTCTAGATCAAATTCGTCTACTTTATATAATTAGATACAAAGCTATTTCCCCTGGCTCCCAAAAAAAGGGGAAAATCACAAATCATTGCTCCTTTTTCAATTTTTAAGATGAAGAACTACAGAAGAAGACATTATTTAAAACCAATGACATCAGACAACCAGAAAAACGATTTCTCTTAATCTCACTATCATCTACAGAATATCAGCAGGTCACTCTCACTTGCTAAAAAAAATTGTCTCACGGAGATGTACTTTCAAGATCAACATAGAAATGCCCCCAATTGTAATACTGATAGAAACCAGTATATAATGAGATGTTTAGTTTTACATTAGGCAGTATGAACTGTTATAGACGCACTCAAACAGGTTGATTCCCCTACAATGGCAAACTTTTCGTGGAGGATTTATTACCCCACTTGGATGCCCATCAAATGCCAAAAAAAGAACTCTATACAGGTTGGTGAACCCGCATATTTGCATGTACATTCATGATTAGGTTCTTCATCTCAGGGAAGATGGATATTAGCACGAGTTCGAAGATCGCAAGGGAAAGTTGCTTTACACATATAGTAGACTAATATGCAAAGGTAATATGAGTGTTAGTTTCAGAAAAAGTTTTCTCGAGTAAGCAAACGAAAGAATGAAATTTGCATTAAGTGGATAGTGTAAAGTGGAAAGGAGCTTTCACCTGGCTGAAATGATATATGTCTCGAGCACAACGCCTGTACTGCCTTTGCCCAATTAAGCTGACTAAGGCTGTTGGAGCTCCATCTGATAAGCATGGAGGCAAGTTCATATATCAAAATCTGGAGATACATATTACGAGGATAATACTGCTATTAAGTGTTGATTCAACATTTAGAAGCTTTTGAAGAACACATAAGGAACATATTAAGGAAGAAGGGAAAAAAACAGCTCACTAAGTCAAGAAGTAAATAAACCTGGAGTTGCTTCTGAATTTCGCCCCAAGGAAATACTCATCAATAAAACATTAGATATATTGGAAAGAGGATGAAAAAAGGATACTCAAATGGAAGAGTATCCATTGCCATTGGATCTTAAACGAGTCAAATAAATCTTGAAAACATAGAACTAACCAATGAGCATTTTCTTTATATCACTTGCTCTACGAGTAGCCTCAAGCTGTTCCTCGAAAGACCCTGACCCTGATTTGGAGATATTGCTTCCAATAACGTCCCCTACTGATTGAAAAGGTTTTTGATCGCCACCAATTCCCATCTGAGGAGTCTGTAATCTTAAGAAGAATTTACCTCCGGGCCACAAGATCTGAAAGCACACGCGCAGAAAAACATAAAACAATTTGCACCAGCATTTTTTTGGTAAGGTTTTGGCGCATTGAGTCAAGTTCATTAAATATTTGCTATGATGCTCTTCAGTAGAAAGAGTATGTGAAGAAAATTTTTTGAAAGGATCAATCATATAATACTCAGTTGCACATATATTTTAATTTGAAAACCTAAAAATAAAAATTTGAAAAACTGCACTTCAATTTGCCCTTTCTTTTATTGGATTTCTTTCATGTTAGTTTGGACACAATTAGTCCAATCAAGGTATCGAGTAACGCATTCAATTAATAAAAGTATTTTAAACAAACTCCACCCATCCAATGATCTAAATGCACCCATCAAATGGACGAGTAGTTATTGATATAATTAGGATAATCATCAACCATATAAGCCTTTTGCATAAAAATGCTTCAATTCTTAGCTGAGAAAAAATGTCCCTGTAAGAGATTATGTTTGATATTTTGGCTCAATCCTTACATCTTGAAGCCACCGAATTCCTTGGGCAACAGTATCCTCTCTCCGAAGCCAATGAATCTGGCTGAGGAGAAAATCATCAACAGCATCTTCCACTACGAACTGTAATATATGTTTTGATATCCAAAAGACCTGTCTTCTGCATCAACAGAAATGAACTTGTGTAAGCAAAAATAGTCCTGGAAATAAATTTTTTTTTTTTTTAAAAAGATCAACAACATCCTGTAACTTAAATATTGCTTTTTCTCAAATCCATTTTAGCCCAAACTGAAAAGAAAAATTCAATGTTCGGAATGGTGGCGAGTATATAGGTTAGAACTGGGAGATGGTTGCTGGCGTGCATAAAATGGAAATGACGTGAAGCTGTTGAAAGCAGCTTATGGAAAATTAATATTTTAAAATCAGATAGAAAAGAACTCAATATAATACCATGCCAGTTGTCAGCATATGGATTTCATGTCTGACACATCCCCTCACACAAAAATCCTTTGGTCATGAAGGTTTCAGTCGGATGACTAGGAACTAGACATTTTATAATGTTTTAAGCTGCGACATGAAAGTCTCAGAGTCTAGAAACAAGTCTTATTTCTAAGCACAACCAAAGAACAAATTGTGATAATCTACAGACTAAAAAAAAACACATAACGATAACTCCAAAAAAAGCTTCTGCAAAATATCAAACATTAGTATAACATTTTATTTAGACAGTTTAAGGTTATCTTCAGCTGTTACTAGGTTAAAAATTGCCAAAGATAGAATAGCACACCTTAGCCAGCCTCTTTTCTTAAGCTGAAATACCTTGTCAACCAAATTCAAAATAGGTACAGTCACATTAGGTGGGGTCCACTGCAGAAAAAGTCAAAATTACAAATTTTTATATAGTCTGCTAAAAAAAAATCATCAAATAACTGAAGAAAGAAAATCATTGATGCTGACGGAGTCCTGCTTGGAGAAGTCTTTATTTTTCTAAGCCGAAGCTTGGATAAGTCAAATAAAGCTTCAACTTCAATCCTGTTTTGTTCAAATTCAAAAATTATATTCTCTTCCTTAGGAGAGAGGAAAAGGGGTTCACATCATCCCTCCGAACGTGTTTCCAGAACAATTTTTCGGACAATCATAATTTGCACCTGATGGATTTTGCTTTTCAATTTACGATTAAGAAATTATTGGAAACAACTACTCTCAAAAAGAAAAAAAGAAAGTTTTGGCAATAGAGCACCTAAACAGGTAATAAAACCTCAACTACATAAATGAAGGCACAAACAAGAAAATAAAACTAGCTTTTAGCCAGCGAATAGAATCAAATCAATTAGGGAGGCACAATTTCTTATCCGCCTTTGTTTTTGGACCCAGAGGATTACTCTTTGGGAAGACAACGGACCAACATAATTTATTCCTTCTGTAAAGTTTCAATAATTTCTTAGTTACTAATGCTATTCCTTATTTTACCAAGCAAGAAGATTATTTAAGTGCATCAATTATCTAAGACCAGAAAACCAAATTTCTTGATAAAAAATCAGAAATGAACTACAAAACAGAAAAGGAAGCAAACTCAATAGACCTCAGGTGGCACTTCCCCCAAACTATCAGGAATGAGAGTGGAATTTGTCGCTACGGCTTCCGACACCAGATCATGCTTTCTATCTAGATCCCGGTTACCTGACTCTTCAGCATGGTGTGGCGGGCAACTGTTCGAGTTCAATTCATTGTCAGAATCCCATCCATTAGCGTGCTCCAGCTCTTTATCAATCTTCTCACTGTTATAATTTCCACTATTTTCTAAGTCCTCATGACCAGAGTTTAACACAGGTTCTGCAGTGTTCTGCCTTGGTTTAATTTTATCTATTTCATCAGCATTCCAAAAATTGTGTGCTGATCTAGAAGAGCCTCCATAAGTGGGAGACAACGATGGAACAACAGCTTTTCGCACTAATCCGTCCGAAGCACCTTTAAACTGGCGTACAATATCATCCACAGCATCATCTACATTGACTGTCAATAGACAAAAATTAACAATATTATGCTTGGGATAAGTAAATAGATTCTTTTGAAAAAAAAAAAACTCTGCTTTTAAATACTCTTTGCAAATTGTGATTAAAGTCAACAAAATAATTGTTTTGTGTCATCGTAGATCAAGGAAATGACTAATGCAAAAATGAGAACATGCAAAGCGGCATATAAAGTTTATTCATTACAATACTATTATGGTAATTATGTGCAGCTGTCGAAACTGAATGAACATCTCATTGTGTCGATTAGGGGGTAAATATATAATCGGAATAATAGCTACCAAGAAAGCAGTGTCAACTATTAACTCTCAATATCCAATAAGAAATTTCTAGTCATTAAGGACATAGAGAAGGTTTTGTATGCCTGTCAAATAGTAGTTTGGAATCCCATTCATCTTGGGAAGAATCACATGGGATATCTGCTGGTTATGTGTTTCCTGCTTCCCGTTTCATGATCCTTGGTTTTATATCTATGTTCCTGTTTGTTTTCTTTTCCGGTTGAGGATGATTAGCTGAACTTTCTATGGCCTACTTCTTCCTATTTATAGATACTATTTTTCTGAATGAAGTAAAAATTTTCAATTAAATTTTCTGGAACTCTCTAAATATTATACCAATCTACCCCACAGCCCACAACAATGGCAGAAAGGCAAACTAGAATGGCGTGGAAGCTTTCTCTCCCACTTCTTCTTCTTCTTCTTTTTTTGGGATAAACTCTCCCACTTCTATTTAATATAATTTTTTTCTTTGGATGGTTTAAAAAAGCACCACATAAGGACTTGGGAAATTGTGAAAGTGAAACTGCTAAACAAAACTTTTAAAAACACATATGGCAGATAAATGTGTAATGATAAAATCCAAGGGCACTACATTAATAGTAGTTACACTTACAGCCTAACAACCGATACTGCAAGATGTAAAGCCGAAATGTTAAAACCACGTACCTGCCAGGGTCCTCATCATTGAAGAAGATTTCCCCAAAGAGTAATTCTTCAGGAAAATAAGAGGACGATAACGTTATTATCATCATATCATTATTTTTCTTATTGAAAAACTACCAAGGGAAATTACATAAAGGTCATCTGAATAGAAAAACCAAGAAGATATATACCTTTGAAGAAGCACTCAAAAAGTCCCAAATTTCGTGTTGCTCAGTGACATCAGCTATTGATAGGAGTTCCTGAAGCAGAACAGCATAATTGAAGCAAACACATAGCTATAGAAAAGTACTAAAGGAAAAAATACCTTCTGAAAAGTTGTAGATAAGGACTAAAAGAAAACCTGAAGATATTTATCAAGCAGAATGCAACGGTCATGGACAAAGGAATCCTCTGTGCTTGAGGAAAATATCCTTTTGGGAGGCAAATGTAATCTGTACTTTGGATTGTCTTTAAGATTCCGATGCAGTGTGTCAAAATTCCTGTATCTAAATGTCCCCAAGATAAAGTGGAAAGAAGTTAATGCAACATATATAGAGACTGAACTTAAACAAATTTAAAACTTGAAAAAATTCACTCCTTATGAAGCATATATAAATTGAACTCGAAAACTGGAGGAAATACAAACGAACATTATACATCAGTGATCCCAGTATTTTTTTTTCTTGGTTATAACTTAGAAAATGCTTTCTTTTATAAACCCAATCCTATTGTAAAATCGTATGAAAGAAGTGAACCTTCTTTTTACAACCCAAGTATTGTTTTCCGCATCTGTCACTGCAATTGAATAGACGGCAAAAGATTTAGACTCGAATTTCTCAAAATATGCTCCCATTACCTGCAGTGTACAAGCAGACCCAAAAAAAAAAAAGCAATAAACTTGAGTAAAAGCATGTACCCACAGTGAACGGCTTTACCAAAAAAAAACTCAAGAATCCAATCTGACATTAAAAAAAATCCTAATTTTACATAGATTCCATTATTCCAATTCAATTTATTGTAAGATTAGTACATCCCATCACTGTTACGTCCAAGATGCGTACCCGGCAACGGAGCTTGGGAACTAGTTGACTCTCTTTCCTAATAACCATGTCAGAAGCACTCTTTCCTCGAAATCCTTCTCTCTGTCTCTCAAAACCATGTCTTTGAAACTCAGAAATAATGGGTCCTCCTTTTTTAGTAAGTTGGATTCCCAGGAGAAAAGCGCTGTCTGGTCTCTTGTGCGAGCTTTTACCTCTATTAGATGCAAAGACCTTAGTATCCTTCCCTTCATCTACTTGCTGCTCTCCTTCCAAAGATGATTTTTTGTCAGGATCTTGAGAAGACTCCGAACCATTAGTGCTCCCTACATTTAGTAAGGGATCTGAACCCAAGCTCTGCCTTCGCTGCAGGATGGACTTCTCTTCGGGAACAGTATACTCTCCATGTTTACTTGCTGATGTTTCCTTTGCCAGATTTCCATCAGGCAGTGAACTGTCTTTAGCAGAACTCTTTACAGGAGGATCCTGAAAACTTGCTTTGAGATTTGTGTTCTCTTTCTTTTTATAATCCCTCCCTTTGGTCCACATGTTTTCGAGATTCTCAGGCATAAGAACTTCAGTTCTTCTTTGAGTCGCAGCCTCCAACACTCGTGCCCAATCGGCAGGCTTGACCTGCAAAGGCTCTTGCTGGAGTGTGTTGCATTGCAATGATGTCTCTCCCTGATGGTGCATTTTAGTCAATGTCTCATCGGTTCCTTGATTTACACACGAATACTTGTTCGAGGCCGTATGATTATCATGTCCAAACAAATCAGCAACTGAATTACCACAAGGATGAGTTGCTGAACTAGCAGACAAATCACCGCTCGTCCCTACTATATCCATATTTTTAATGAGACGCAGAAGTTCTTCAATCAGCTCATTGATATACCTGATCACGAAGAAAATCATATTTTTTATGAATGAAAATTACAATGGGTTTTGGAGAAATATAGTTAAAACTTAAAACTTCAATTCTTCCGGTCTTATAGATGACCGACATGAAAATTATATTTAGCATATCAACAAAGCAATCGGAGTCTACAATGTGTGTGCATGAAAAGGTCTCCAGTATATTAATTATTCCACTTAACGATGTGATCAGATTGTTTTTTTTTATCCAGTTGTGATCAGATATTAATATATGTATTACTTTGATTTCTCAATTATATAATTAAACTTGTGACGAAATGTTAATAAAGAACATAAGCAATCTTTGTTATAGATGTCTTGAGCCACACTTTAATACAATTGAATTGTACATTTATATATTAAAATATGAATTTCAAGAAGCATCTTCTAGGAAAGAGCATCATTTTTAGAGAGATAGACTTCTCCAAAACATTTTTTAAATGAAAACCAGTCTAACCCCGCCCCGCTCCTCCCCCACATACCTCCCAATAGAACATTTAGAAAGGGTGCCACAGCCCTTTCAATATAGAAATTGTTACGAGCCTCCTCCCAAAAAAAATATATGCTGTAAAGAATGAAACATTGAACAATATATTTAAGAACATACCCAGGGCTTGCCAATTTTAATATAGGTTGCATTACTAAGCAAGTTAAAATTTCCTGAGCTATAGATCGTATCACGGGACAGTGAGCTTCTTGTCGTCTTAGTACTATAGCTAATATCCCACTCATTAGCCGCTGAAGAACCTACACAAGGAAAATTTATTGCATATATGAGACATATTCTCACAAGCAAAACATGGATTGTAGATTAAAGCAGAACGCTCCACTCACACCTTGTACTCACTCTCAGGAGAAATAAGTGCAGGATGAAGCTCCTTAGAATTTAATAGATGGTATTTTAATCTTTCGTCCCTCTCTTCAGAAGATAATGTTAACATAACATCGACGCCTATAGCAGCTTGATTTTTTCTGAAGAGGTCTATGTGATCACCCACTATATGAACAATATCCCTGGAATATAATCGAAATGTGAGACAATGAGAAGCTTTACAGAGAAATAAGTCGTTACCAGTTAACTATGCCCAAAAGTCTAATCTAATGGCTCACCAGACCCCTTTGTTTTTGAAAGAAATTGGAGGGAAAATGGATACCTTGTCAGCAAGTCAACAAGGTTTATTTCTTTAACTCGCCTTGAAATTTCACCAAGAGCATCCATGATTAACGCATGTATCTGATCAGGAAACTCCCTATCTGGAGTAATATCTGTGCACACCAAATCTATCACAAAATCCTGTAACAGTTTATTGACAAAACCATTCAATGCAGCCTCCACAACAGGAGAACCAATTTGGCTCTTCCATTTTGCCGGGGGAAGTTTAGTGGAGAGGCGGGCATCATTCAGAGATAACTGTTTCTTCTCCAAATGAGATAAATATGCCTGTGATCTAGGTCGTTGAACCTTCCAATGGAACTCCACCTTGTCAAAAAGGATATGCAGCGCAGAAAACAAGAGAATTGACACCGGTATATTCATCCACATTGATTCACTCGTGTCTGTGATAGACAGTAAAGAATATTAATAAAATAAAAATGACGAGCAAAAGCCTATTAGTCTTTGGTTAAATGAATAGTTTGGTCACCTAAATTAATTTATTCCTAGGGCTCGATTCTTTAAGTTTTGCTTTGTGTCAAATTTATCATTTAAAACTTGTGTTATATGTGTTCCAAAATGATCAGCTCGGTCCATTAGGTTAGCCACATGGATGCCATATCAGTGGTGTCAAACATGTCTGTCAACGAAAGTGATAGTTTAGAACACACTGACATAGAAGTTAGAGGACCAAATGTTGCACATCAAACTTCAGGTATCAAATCAAGACAATCTATAAACCAAGAGGACCAAAATACTACGATCATTACTCGGTGTATGCATAATGCAGGTATAAAATTCCAATTTCTTAGTATAAGACTCAGGTTGATGATAAATATGAGCCATAAGCAATATTGCAGAGCTAATTAAAATCCACCGTGAAAGGCATAAGATGAACTAGCCATAACATGAACCTGCTTATATCACTTACGACTTAAGAAAAACGAAACGGCGAATATGCAAAGGCTCCACCAGACAATTCGGACCTTGGTCTCTTCGATCAGACCATTGATAGCCTCCGTTAAGTCCATTAATTGAAAACCAAGAACAGTTGACATGACGATTCACCAACGACAGCGAATTCCCAGCCTCAGAAAGCAGGTCGGAATTGCAGGCGATAGTAGAACCCCAAATCGGCAATAGCGACGTGATTCGGTGGGACTTTTCCAGAAATGTGTAACTTCCCCGCAAAAGAAATCTCCTGGAATTTGTTTCGCCGAGCTTTTCGCAATACTAGTAACGTTCTTTGTGATATGTTTATCAAGCTTTGTTCGTTTACGGTTCGCTCCGCTCATTTCAGTTGCCGCCACATGGACAATTTGAATTAGTAAAATTATTCCATTAAAAAATGTTTCAGCGAAAGAAAATAGTAAAATTGACCCTTCTTTTCCAGTTTTAAATATTTATTCTCATACTGCCACTACCTTAATAATATGAATTTTCGAGGTAAAAAAAATTGTTATTGGGCACAGAAAAAGTACTAAAGTCTAAAACTCTAATACTTGGGATTAATTAAAAGGAGGGAGGACTTTTGACGAATCTTAACTGAAAAAGTAAGTGGCGCCGGAAATAAACTTTTATTGGACCTTTGATTGTCAGTTTTATAAGAATAACTAGAGTTTGTAAAAACAAAATTAAAATGCACAAGAGGAGAATGGCTAGAGTTAGGGCAGATTGACCACTTCAATATATGAGTTATAAGAACAATTGGCAATTACAAAACTGCTTTTGGTCAATTTAATATGTTACATTATATTGCATGGTCAAAATATTGAAATTAAATATAAATTATATCTTAGTCAGTATATATCAATTTTTTTTGGCCTGAACAATTCAATATCAATTATATCGTAGTCATTTGTATCTTGGAACCATATTTCGATTCCTCTGAAGCCTGTAAGGAAATGTCCTTTAACATTGACTTTGGTGCACAGCATTTTCGCATTAAGCTTAGCTAGCATGACCTTTCCTTGTTGTTTATTTTTTTGCATGAGCAATATAATTTGCGTCGCTTGTGTCAGTTCAGTACGAGTTGACCACATCTATCCATCAAACACTACTTTTTTTACTGAGACAAGCAGTTTTTTATCCTTTACATCTTCAACCGATTTCAATTATATGTTGGAATAATTTTAATAATATGTCTAAATTAATATTAATCATTATTAAAATTAATTATTAGGTTACAACAATTAATATTAAGTAATTTTGCTCGACATTTTATTAAAATATATTAGGTTTAATTGAATAAACCATAAAAAAATAGGATACTTGATTCATATATATTTCAAAAGAGACCGTAATGTTATAGCTGTACCAGGCTACCAGCTGCTAAGAATAATTGGTAGGAATCCAACTTTGTTTTTTTGGGCTAACCTCGTTTTCTCCAACTTGCCGTTGAAGTTGATAAGAAATTTAAAAAACAAATCTGCCTCCCAAAAATTCATCTACATCCATAATTGTAATCGATTGAGTATTCAACTTATTTATGAAATAAGCAGACTGATTAGAAATTTTTTGTATTACCAATTATACAATGGTTTACATCAATATATATATATATATATAAAATAACAAATCATTCTAATAATGACTAATAAATATAATAAAGGTTAAAAAATATAAAAAATATTATACACATAATTACATAACTTTTTAAAATGTAACATTCCTCCTCAAACTCAAGATAACTTAGTAGGAAGTAGTTTGAGTTTGTCTACTAGAAACTGAAAGTTGCTTGGATTAAAAGACTTATTGAACAAGTCAGTTGGCTGGTGTTTGGTTCTAAAAGGAATAAGTCGGATGGTTTCTTGAATAACATGTTGCCAAGTAAAATGACAGTCAATCTCAATATATTTGGTTTACTCATGAAACACGTCATTGTGAGCAATCTTAATTGCAACTTAATTGTCACAATAGATATATGTGAAAGATGTCTGTAATGCCCACATCTCATCAAGTAACCAATGAAGCTAGAGAACCTCAAATGTCGTGTCAACTAGTGCACAATATTCTAATTCGACACTAGAACGAGAGGCTAAGATTTGCTTCTTACTTTTCCAAGAAAAATACAGAAGCCAGTGGTTGACCGTCAATCAACATGATCATTACCCCAATCAGCATCAGAATAAGCCCGAAGAGCAAGAGATGAACTAGCAGAGAAATGGAGGCTATGATACAAAGTGCCTTTGACATATCGAATAATTCTAAGATCAGCTGCATAGTGGCTAGTCCTGGGTTTAGACATAAACTAGCTGACAATGTGACTTGTATAGGTAATGTCTGGAAGGAGTCACTGTAAGATAGATGAGTCCCCCAACTAGTTGATAATAACAAGTGGGATTCTCCAATAAGATGCCATCAGTGGGGGTAAAGTGAATATTAGGTTCAATAGGTGTATTTTCAACCTCCTTATCAAAAAGATATGCCCGTGATATCAAATCAGTTGCATATTTAATCTGAGAAAGAGAAATTCCATCATGCCCATAATGTACATCAAGACCTAGAAAGTAGCTTAGTTGGCCAAGATCCTTTATTTCAAAATGTCTTCCCAAGTAACTCTTGAGTTCTTGAACACCTGTAACATCACTACCTATGATAATCATGTCAACAACATACAAGAGTAGTAGAGCAAGACTCTAAGCTATACTTCGAACAAATAGAGCAAAATGATGAGAGCTACAAGTAAAGCCCAATTGACTCATAGTTGTGCTAAACTTAGTAAACCAGGCACGAGGTGCCTGCTTAAGACCATACAAAGCTCAATGGAGATGAGAAACCTTGCCATTCAGATGCTGATACCCAGGAGGAGGCTTCATATAAACTTCTTCCTCTAAATCACCATTCAGAGAGGCATTTTTAACATCCATATGATGAAGAGACCAAAGCTTAATGGCAGCAATAGCAAGAAGGCTACGGACAGAGTTAATTCAAGCAACAGGGGCAAACGTCTCTTCGTAATCAATACCATACTCTTGTGTAAATCCTTAGGCCACCAAGTGGGCCTTGCGTTACTTCAGAGAACTATCTAGATTAGTCTTGTTCTTATAGATCCATCTGCATCCAACCAAAGTCTTTCCAAGAGAAAAATCAACAAGATCCCAAGTGTGTATTTTCTCCAAGATCTGCAATTCATCATTCATAACTTGCTACCAAAAGGGATCACGAGAGGCTTCTTTAAAGGATTGGGGTTCCTGAAACTAAAGAATAGTGGAAAAACAATGATAATCACTAAGGTAAAGAGAAGGACGTCTTACATGGGTGGGTCTAGGATCGTCGGATGATTCAACCTCAGTAACCTGTACTGGTGGTTCAGAGACAGGAAGATCATCTGAAGAAAACATAGAGACAAATGTGGAATCGAGCTCAGTGGTAGAAGTTGTACCTGAGTCACTGGGAAAAAGGTTAACAGAAGTATCTGTAAAAATAAAAGGTGAAGGAGAAGAAATAGAGGAAAGATCAGTTAAAGATGAAAATTGAATATGTTCCCAAAAAATAACATGACGAGAAATACGGATGTGATGAGAGAAAGGGTCCCAACAATGATAATCCTTATGCTCATAGTCATAACTAAGGAAACAACAGACACGACACAAGCTTGCAATTTGGAAGTCTTATGAGAAGAAAGAATAACAAAACAGACACAAGCAAAAACTTTGAGAAGATTGTAATAAGGAGGGATACCATGAAGATGTTCAAAAGGAGAAATGTTACCTAGAATAAGAGTAGGGACTCTATTAATGCAGTATACAGCAAGTTGCTTCTCCCCAGAAACGTTCAAGACAGGAAGATGAAATAAGCATATGACGGTGTTTTCATTTAGCTCGACTATTTTGCTGAAAGGTATAGGGATAGGAGTATTGAGAAATAGTTCTCTGAGTATCAAGAAAACTGATTAATTTAGAATTACGGTATTCCAAAGCATTATCATAATAAAAAACTTTGATAACTTTTGAGAATTGTGTATGAATCATAGTGACAAATTTAATATAAATAGCAGGTAACTCAAATCAATTTTTCATCATATAAAACCAAGTAAAACGCGAGAAATCATTAACAAAAATCACAAAATATCGTGATTCTCCCATAGAGGGAGTAGGTGCTGGGCCCCAAACAGCAAAATGAACTAAATCAAAAGGTGAACTTGCAACAGAGTCATTTTTATTAAATGCTAAAGTAGGTTGTTTATAGTTTGACAAGAGATACAATCCAAAGACTGAACATTAACATGACCTAAAAGACCACTAGAAAGTAAAGGACGCAAAACAGTTAAGGAAGGATGAGCAAGACGACGATCACATAATTCGAGAGATGAGGATGTAGAACTAGCACATAATCTAAGAGAAGTGACTTCAAAAAGATGCATTGAGTTGAGCTCAAACATACGCCCAACCTTACACTCAGTCCCGATAATTTGTCCTGTCTGAGAATTAAACACAGTACAACCACGTTTGTTACATAATATGTCATAACACATATCAATAAGTTATCCAATAGAAATAAGATTAAAGCTAATGGCAATGACAAAATAAGTGTCATTAAGGGATAGATAGGGCAAAGAAATAGTACCAACATAACTAACTAGTATTTAGGAGTTATCAGCAGTATGTTTAGAGTGAGCAGTAGTATTTGGTGACAGAAAAGAGAAATAATTTTTCTGACTAGTCATATGGTTGCAACAAGTAGAATCAAAGAACCAAGAAGATGTACCTGAGGGAGTAGCTAAAGCTGTAGTTGGGCTAACGGTACCAAAGAGAAGTTTTAGAAGGAAGGCTTTAATGTCAACAGTAGAGGATCCCTGAATAGTAGCAGCATCAGATGCAGCAGTAGGTGTCTCATTGGTGGCAGATAAAGTAGGCTTAGAGAAGGAAGAACCAGATCTAGTTAATTTCACGTGGTCAGATCTAGGAGAACGAGTAGGATATTGATTAATAAGATGCCCAGTCTTTTTGCAGTATTAGCAGAACAAAGTTGGACAGTGCGTAGCAACATGACCTTTCTTTTGGCAGGTTCTGCAGTCAATAAATGGGCACTAATCGAAGGTGTAAATGGATTGAGGACAGTGATGACATGCCTTAGAACTTTTTCCGGAAGTAGCAAAAGCCATCTCAGAGGTCCACTGAAGCAAACCCAAACGGGTTTTCTCAGATCGGAGATGAGGAAGAGCATCCTTAAGAGTAGCAGAGGGCTTTGATGCAGTAAAAAAGCCCAAACAGACTCAAAATCATCAGTGAGAGCTATCAAGAATTGAATAAGACGAAGTTGATCTCTGTACTTAAAAAAGACTTGAGCATCTTCCTCATATTTAAATGTGGGTTTAGACTAGGCCAGTTGATCACAGATGGATTCAATCTTGGCAAGAAACTCAAACAAAGACTGACCCTTCCCCTATTTAAGATCACTAAGGTTCTTCTACAATTGAAACTGATTGGACAAACTAGAAGAAGTGTAGTGACTAGCAAGATGGTCCCATAGTTCTTTAGCAATGTCAAAACGGCCAAATTGTTAATGGATACTGGAAGTAAATGTATTCCAGAACCATGTAATAATCTGATTATTTTTATTATTCCACTCGTCCACTCGCTCAGTATATTTTAAATTAGATTCAGCCAGCTTCGCGAGTAAGAAAAATAATATCACCTATAACATATCCCTAGAGCTTTCGAACCTTCAAAAAATCACGCATACTTTCCAACCATAAACAATAGTTGGAGCCATTGAGAATAACCGAAATAGACTGAGCAACATCTGACTTCTCTATAAAAGATAGAGAATTTTGGAAAATATGAAAAAAAAATCTGTAAAATTCAAAAAATTCAAGAAAGCACCGAAACAACCAACAGACCTTAGGAACAAAAAGTACACAGAGAGAGGAGCACGACAATCAAAACAGTGGCCGGAATGGAGGCCACACGCATCGGTAGAAGGTGGCTAGCCAGAAAAATTGGCACAGCTCGTGGGCACGTGTGCGGCAGCAAAAGGCTACCGGACTCAGTGATCCAGCAGGGCAGAGGGAGGCGAACACGGTGGTATGGCGCGTGTCAGCAACGGAGGACGGCAGAAGCACAAATCTAAACCTTATAAATAGTGACGCCAAGGATTATGAAGAGTGACGTTGAAAAATTTTTCTAGAATGGAATTTTGGAAGAAAATTAGGGTTCTAATACCATGAAACAAGCAGAGTGATTAGAAATTTTTTGTATTGCCAATTGTTCAATAGTTTACACCAGTATATACATAAAATAATGAATCTTCCTAATAATGACTAATAAATACAATAAAGACTAATAAATATAAAAGATATTATACACATAATTGCAAAATATTTTAGAATGTAAAAATTTATTTATCTTTTAACCTGCTAATATTCAACTTGTTCAAAAAATCTCCTTGATAGCATATTGGCTACAAAACATGAGCAAGAAAAAATCATCAACAATTAAAAATCACATATACTTTACTAATAGATCCTTATTAAAATCACAGGGTTGATTGAGACCAAGATCTTCAATATTTCCAAGTGAGCATACTTTTGATCATTTAAATAGATACGGATTAAGTACAACCCGGTGATAACTCTATAAGAAATTTGAAACTTTTTCATGTGAAAGAAATTTGAAACTTTTATATCCTTCATATCATAATATTTCTGTGGGAGCTTCAAACAAAGAAGAGTATACACTTATAATATTAAAATGAGAATAGGTGTTATTAACTTCAGTAGACAAAAAGAGATATGAGTTATTGAAAAAAAAATTAGAGAAACACATAAGCCTAAAAATGTAAAAATTACAATTACAAATTATTAAAAAACCACTTATCTCACACAGCATAGTTGAGTTAAATAGTAAGAAATTCAACACTCTTTAAAAATTATATGAAACTTGTAAGGCTTTCAATAATTCAGAACTAACCCAACTCATATTTAAATTAATTGATGATATCATCTAGACATCACATGGTTTGTTGAAAATATCATTTTTTACTATATATGAGAAAATATCATATAAACGATAATGATGATGATACCATGAACATATATGAGAAAAAAGCTTAACGTCTTGATGAATAAAAAATTCAGTGGGCGTGGGTGAGAAAATGGATTCTCCAAAGCCAAAATTTCTCAAGACTCTGATCTCAGTTGTGCATGTGATCCAAAGGCCACAAAAAGACTTGCTAGTTTTCAAGGATTAAAAATAGATTTTTTAGCAAAGTGTAAGTTTTTCGCATATGTCATTCAAAAGGTGGGAAAGGCATAACCAAAACAACCAAGAATTTGGACTGGGGTAATAAAGGCGTTACCAAAACAACCAGGAATTTGGACAGAGGGTCCCCTACGAGACCCCTCTTGCCGTGGCAAGATTGTATTTCTTTTTTAATGTTTTTAGATTAAAAACTATAGATAAAAATAAATTTTGTAGGGATTATGTAGATATATATTTTGTATAGTTTTAAATTTATTTATTAAAAAATACTATACAGTAAAAATTGGATTAAACTGGATCTCTGCAGTTTGCAGTTTTATATGGACTTTTAATAATTAAGAAAAAATATTAAAAAAAAATTTAAAACTATACAAAATATATATTTACATGATTCCTAAAAAATATATTTTTTATCTATAATTATAAAAAGGAAATTTGCCATAGTTGGGTCACCCTGATCCCCCAGAATTTGAGGAAGCTAATTTGCTCATTACTACTCTCGTTATATTTAGTATATTTAGGTGATTCAAATTTTATTTGGATAATTCAGATTTAAAATTTTTATTTTTATTTCTTATTTTTTAAATTATAAAATCATATTTATGAAAAATGATAATTATAAAATTATTTTTATTTTAAGTTTTATATTTAATAACATAAAAAATAAAAAATATAAAAATAAATTAAAATCATTAAATTTAGACAACCTAAGAATGCCTCAAATGAGTGCACATTAAAATGATGAGTGCCAAATGAGAATCCGAATTTGAGAGCTCTTGCTATTAGTGAGAAGGGCCTCGCTCTCAGTACTGAAGTTCCCCAGCATTACGAGGTCTTTTGTCCGGCTCTGCTTTCCTTTTTTTTTCCCCCTAACCATGCTCTCATCTTCCATTGTAACTTCTCATTTTTTGATAAAAAAACAAATTACAATAATTATATTAAACAGCAAAATACGAAGTAAAAAAAAGATGATAACTCCCTATTTATCCTCTTGTAAGATACAAGAGGAATAAGACAGTTTTAATTTTCCAGAAAGAGCAGAATGATAACTTGGCCAAGTGGAAGTAAATACTAAAGAAATAGGATACAATGAAGGAGGAATGACAACATTCTGCTGCAAAAGGAACCAAATAGAATTGTTAATTCTTATTTGAGCGTTTTAAGTTTTAACATCAATTTTGGTTTATCTCAATATGAAATTGTTCATGTATTTTTCACACACAACTCAGCGGAAAACATGTCAATTTCAATCTTTAGATGATACGGACAGTTGAGATTTGACGAGCCATTCAGGACGGGCGATGCTAAAAATATCTAAATCCTTTTGGGGAAAATAAAAAAAAAATCCTTGAGGCACATTGGATAAGATACTCTTCCAAGTCGTACACCGTGGTTTTCAACACCGACTCACACAAACCCCCGCCCCCCCCCCCCCTCCCTTCTCTTCCCGACAAAAAATTCACTGCAAATTCAATCTATGGTCCCATGTCGTACATGATTTTGCCACGTGGCTACTCTCCAGGTAGGATCAAGGTGCCCAACTTCATGGGCCCACTTTCACCAAAAAGGGATATGTTAATCGACGCTTGCTATCTGACCCTTCTACACAGTACACACATCCAATGGATCATATGCATCTGTCGTTTTCCCCCTCTATACTATTATTTTATAATATCTAATAATATCTTGAATGAATAGTTTACTCTCATCATCCTTATCCGGCCCCGAAACGAAACCACTGACATTCTCCGTATTTAACGGTATCTTCTGCATCATTACATTGCCCCTTGTCCTCATTCTGCTAGAGTTTCTAAAATCGTGGTGTGTTTGTTGGACACGATGATCAAGTCAGCCCTCGTTCGTTCTTGTTCTTCTCCCCTGCTTCTCGATCCGAAGCCTTCTTCTTCAAGATTTGCTTCCTCCACTATCTCTTGTTCGTCTAGAAACCAGGCTTATATTCCCAAGCTCGAACCTTTTAGCCGATCCAAATTTGAAAGGGCCGTCAAAGAGCCTCCTTTGATTCAAAAGTCTGAAATAGAACTTGCAGGTATTTTTTTTTATTATAATTTCTCTCTTTTTTTTTTTTATACCGGATACCCATTTGCGGTTTTCCCGTTTTTCGTTTCATCTTCTGATTTTGAGGCTCTGATTTGGTATGGTGCCCCTAGGAAAATTAGGTGTCCCATGATCACCGAACTTCTTCTGCGATAGATTGAAATCTGATGGCGTCGTCGTTGTTGCTAATCTCTCTGATTTTTCTTCTAATAATATATGCAGATTATTGTTCAACGCTTGAAGGTGAAGAATCCTATGGTTGCTGGCAGGCTTACTTTGAGCTGAAAGATCTTGAAGTAAGTCTTCTTTCTTCAGGATGGGATGTATGAATTATTGTGTTTTGTGTGATTCTGATGATCATATGCTTTTTCTGTTAATTATTAGAGACTTCAAAATAGAAGCATGTGCTAGGAAAGAATACCGTTACTTTCACAAACATTAAAACACAATCCTTTACAAACTCAGCTTTTCCCCTTTAAAAGAACAAGATTTTGAAGAGTTGAGGATAAAGATCCGCGAAAGTAGCTTTATACATGATGAAATTTTTCCTTCTTTTCAAAATTTGAGAACTGGAAGAAAATTGCAAGGAGTGAATACAAGCAATCTTTTGTAATAATTTTGCTGTTCGTCTAGCAAGATATATTTCCCAAGAATGGCAATCTGTATTTAAACAAAAAAAAGAAGAAGCCATGCTCTGTTTTACTGCCTTTGATATATTTTAAGATCCAAAATCCAAAAAAACTTGTCTGGTTTCTGAGAAAGTAATGAAGGATAATAATTGCGGTATCTGATTCCTTGGTGTCTCATATATGACTGCACTTTCATGTTAATGACCTATGTAAGTTGTTGACGTGGTTGCAATCTTTTGACAGAAAGAGGTCCCAAAGGCAGACATAGAGAGGTTGATTCTTGAGACAGGTGGTGTGAAATCTTTAATAGGATGCTTGCATGGCATTACAAACATGCACAAACTGAAGAAAAATGGCCTGTTCGTGCAAAAACAAGTTGAATCAGAAGAAGGGCAGAAGCATTGCCCTATACCAGATGGACTGCCAAAATCTGATGAGGAGATGATGGAAGAGGAGGAAGCAAGAATGCCTGATTCTCCATTTACAAAACTTCTCAGAAGCAAGGGCAGATTCCCTGCCTGGTATTCCCCTGCCCCAGATCACCAAACAGATTGATGATTCGGTGATATTGTGCTTAAAGGGAAATATGAGAGAGATTTGGTTTCAATGTGTACTTACTGTGTTGCCTTTAGTATTTTAGTGGATGTAGATTGTGTTTATACATGAGGGAGTTTTGATGTGATTGGTAATTGGGTGTTTATATCTAATGAGTAATTTTTCAGTGTCGAAACTGGGCAGGTAAATGAAAACAAGATGTATTATATATATTTGGAAAGGCAGCTCCAGTTCCTAGATGAAGAACTGTTATCTTCCATCTTTTTCTCAAATCTACTTGGTACACTTTTCTTCAAGTCTTCCTCTGTTTTAGACATAGACAGTAGCATTGCGTACCTTTATTGATTCTATATATGGATGATTCAGTTCCTAAATTTGTTAAATAAAACTTGGTTTCCTCTCTCATTTCTTCTAAATAAATGTTAAAATAATAAATAAATCGAATTCATATCATATTGATTTTAGATATAATTTGATAAAGTACTAACTTTTTTTTATTGGACAGTTTTTACCAAGGAGTAGAGTATTGACTTTCTGTTAAAGTAGGTTCGTTTGACTTCTTAACTTTTTAAAAAAAAATGAATGCATAAATTAGCTGTAAAAATGAAAATAATACTTCGGGTACATTTAAGTTTTTTCGTCAAACGATTTGAGTATGATAATTTTTTATAAATTAAAGTTAGAGACTCTGGTGAATCCCAATTACTTACTAGCATCTGAATAGCTCAAAGGCCAACGTTCAATCAAAAGTTAAGTCTTTCTAGCACGGCCTTACTTCACAGCATTTTTGCCCCCAAATTCTACTTCTATGTTTGAGATTGGCACGGCACAAATTTAGTTTTATATTGAAGTAACAATTCTTAAAACTTGTCATTGAATATATAGCTGTGGTTCAGAATAATGGTTGGGAAATTGGGAAATAACCACGGCAATCCAACCGTTCCTTGCTTTGGGATCCTTTTTTCTGTCCTCGGGGTAACAGTTACAAGTTTCATTTTTGAGTGAGTGTGTTTCATTCATTCGTTCTTGTCTTTATTGCAGTCAAGTGATTTCAGTGTTGATCTATGATTTTGATTATTGATAAGCCAATTGTGTTGTGGGATGAGGAGGTTTTTGTTTTTGGGGTGGCGTGGGGGGGGGGGGGGGTGTGGTGTTGGGGTCTTTCTCCCCATCACTCTTTCTTTACCGCAAACTCTGCCACATTCTATTAAAAAATTACTCTTGTCCATTTCTCTGTGTTCTAACCCAATATATCTCTTCTTTTCACCATATTAACATTAATTCTTCCGCTCCCTCGAATCTATGATCAAGATTTTCTTATTGCAAATCAAACTGATCGAGCCAGCAATGTCGGGAGATTAATATTGATAACTTAGTGGCTTATGAATATATATATATATATATATATCAATACTATTTTTTATTATTTGAAAATTTACTAAGAGTTTAAAGAAAAATAAGGTCACTGTGCTCTCAACTGAAACATACAGAATTACGTTCATGTAGTTGTGGTTGTGGCCTCGTGGGACCGAACAATACCATTCTTGGCCTAACGACACCATGGTAAGAAAAGAATGGGGGAAGGAAGAGAGATATTGGGTTAACTCATAAAAGACGCTGGAAAAGTTTGTACTAAAGAAAGAGTGATAGGTTTCACCAAAAAAAAAAAAACAAAGAAAGAGTGATAGGGAAAGTTTTAATAATTTTTTTGTTTTGATTTCTTGGACTTGGGCTGTGCATTTGACATTGAGCAGCTGTTTGGTTTTTAAAAAACAAAGAGATTGAACTGCTTTGCTTGAAACACTCTGTTTTGCTTTTTGACCCAGAAGCTTCTGAAATTATATAAAAAAAGAAAATAAAATAAAGCCCATAGATTGGCCCAAAAAAGTAAAGCCCCTAGGAACGATGTCCTTTTCAGATCGTTGCCTTGACTCTTACGCTGTGATGGATATCGACCGAAAGAAGAGACGCTTCCGTGGTCCCAAAGACCCAAATTGACAGACGCGATCAAACGTTTTTTGTTTTTGTGTTTAATTTTTAAGAAAAATAATAATAAGAATCTCGTTGAGACGAGACGAGACCCTCAATAGTTTTCTCGGAATCTGAAAATGGAAAAGAAGGAGAAGAAGGAAGTTGCAGAACAAGCGAAAGCCGAAGAGGCAGCCCCGCCACCAACGACTACTGGTGGCGGTGGAGGTTGGGGTCGTTGGGGTCTTTCTCTTTCCGTTCTCTCAGATCTTCAAAAGGCCGCCGCCGTTGCTGCTGAGGAGATCTCTCGCAATGTACGTTTGAAATGCTTTTCTTTTGCGCTCGAATAATTCATTTCAGTATCTGTATTTTAATTTTTATCTTCTCATCGAGGTTACGTTTCAATATCGCGTTCAGATTTTCTTGTGATGCATATTGAAATGATTGGCCGTTTCATCTAACCATATGCTAGAGTTTATTTTTTCAGTCATTCGGGAGTCGTGGGCTGTATAGTTAGCTGCTTTAATCATTTGAGCTCAATTTGAATTTTATGTCTACTTCATTCATTCTTGGAGTTCGATCCTTACCGTCAAAATCTCAGTATGTGGTATCATGGCATACAATTAGGTGACATTTTTCAAGCAAAACTACAGTATAGGAAGAAACGAGGGGGAGAAGAAAAAAAGAAGGATATATATAATCCATGTTAGACATTCTATGGTATGGAATTTGAATCTTGGTTGAATGCGGTTAATATAAGTGAGATAACGTATGTTGTTGAACTTCAGCAGTGAAGACTCTTAAAGTGTCGGACATTATATTATACCTAGCGTTCATTTGAAGGATTGGGCCCGATGCATATTATAAGCTCCAAACATACTAGCCTTGCATATTTGGCTTTGATGGGGTGAAATAAGAGTCAATTGCTTTTCTTTAACTCTGTTAGTGTTTTAGGGGTTTTTATGCAAACTTACAGATCCTAAGATGTGCTTAGTGTTATTCTTTCTTTAACTCAATTTTGGAATTTAGTATTCTTCTCAATACCATTTTATCATACTACTTAGCCGCCCTGTTTATGATTTTTCCCCTCTCCTAATCCAGGCTGCTGCAGTTGCTCAGACTGCATCCAAGACCATTTCTGAGTTGCAAAACACTCCTGAAGATTCAGAATCTTCTAAAGTGAAGGAAGGGGAAGATGTAGCTTTAACTGAAAGGGAAAGTGAAGATGAGAATGACAAACTACGGAAATCTGCTCTGGAAAAATTGGAGAAAGCTAGTGATGATTCAATACTTAGCCAGGCAAGGCACAAACACTTTGGTTTTCCTCCATTGATTTAGACAGTGGATCTTTAATGCATTCCACATTAGAGCAAATGTGCTTCTTTGTCTACAAATACATGGGCTTCTTTATTGATTCTTTTCTTTCATTTCCAAGGTCTCTGGTTTGAATTAGTGAATATGCATTCTATGGTTTGCGATCCGTCCTGCTTATGTTTTAGATTTACATATTTTCTGCTGAGTCAATTGCCTTTTGAAATTATTGCTTTATTAAAGCCTTGAGCCTATTCTCTTGTAGATCTCTCACTTTTCTCTTTGTTTGTCATGGCTTACACTATTTTAGTTTTGGCCCTAGAATTGTACAAATTATAGGCCACATTGTTTGAAAAATAAAGAGACTTGATGTTTTAATGTTTTTGGACAATTGTAACAGCTACAAAACATACTTTCGTTATTGTGCATGCTACTATTTTCTGTGTTTTAAGCATTAAGCACCTAGATTTGAGCTCCTTAATGTGTGCAGGGTTTGAAGGTCTTTGATAATTCTGTGGAAAATTTTACATCAGGAGCATGGAATGCTTTGGGAAGTGCATGGAAAGGGGGAACTGATTTAGTCCAAAAGTAAGATTAATTTCTTTTAAAAAAAAATTGAGTTGTACCCATGTCAAAGCACAACCAAAGGTAAGATTAATTTCTTAAAAAAAAAAAAAATTGAGTTGTACCCATGTCGAAGCACAAACTTCGTGTATTCAATAGTCACTATATTGTATGCTGATTTGGATTACGGAAAGCAAAGTAAACTGTATGTCTATGCTTTTGTTTAGTGGTAATTTATGATTTGTGTAATACAGATTTCAGTCTGTGTTGTATGAGTAATTGTGCTCCGCAGTTGCCTTCAAATCCATCTAACAAAATCGGCAAGTTCGAAACTTGATCCTGAATCTTGTTAATCTGATCAATCATTAATTAGGAGGTCTGAAACATATTCTAGGTCATAGGTCTGAAACATATTCTGTTGACTGAGAAAAGCTTTTCGTTGTTTATTTGATGTCAGTGTCGTTCTCTGCTTTATTATCTGTTTGTATATTAAGAGAACTCTGTCTTCCAGTTGCTTTGATAGACGTCACTGACTTGGTGAAGTTCCAACTTCCAAGTACTTTGCTTGTGTTGGAGAGGAAGACAGTTGTTTCCTACTATACTGCAGAGTGTTATGTTTATTGTGCTATTAAACTAAAATAGATATTTCTGTTCTTCAGGTCAGCTGCAAACCTTGCAGGATCTGTACAGCAAGTTGCACCAGGGACAGCTGGTTCTAATGTGCCTTCCCTATTAGAGGTTTGGAAGAATTTTGGTCATTTTTCATATGATGTTCTTTACCTTGAAAGTTATGAGCTTACTTTCAGACATCACGTTACAGACTGGTAGAGCATTTACTGCAAAGGGAATGCAAGTACTAGAATATGTAGGTAAGGAGACAATTGACTTGTTAATTACTGAAACTGGAATTGAGGTTGAGAAGGCTGATAAAGATGTTGGAGAACAAAACAATGAGGATCAATTATCAGAGGAAGTGACATTTGATCGATGCTTTTATATATATGGAGGTCCAGAGCAGTTGGAGGTAATCTTATCACAATACTAACGTATCTTTGTTAAGATTATGGCTTAGCAAAACATTTAATATGCAATACTGCAGGAACTGGAGGCTCTGTCTAATCATCATGCCCTGTTATTTAACCAAAGAAAAGTGAAGTTATCGATGGAACAAAAATCTGTATATGATGGGAAGCTTAAAGAGATCCAACAAATTTTCAATTTGGGTGCTGAAAATGATGGAGGCAATGTTGATTTAAACAAAGGAAAGACAGTGGAAAAAGGAAATGAGGGAAGCAGTGATGAGGTGAAGAATTTACATGACTCAAGTATCCACAACGCTGCTGAAATGGCCACGGGGTATAGAACCACTCCCCTGTTTGATTATTTGTACTTTTTTCACCCATCATTGTTGCTACATACCCGAGAACTAAATCTGTTCCATTTTTCATGTGCTCAAATTTGCATTTCAATATTTTAGGAGATTGGAAATATGATTATGAACAAGCTCGAAAATGAAGCTGATTTGAATGAGGTCCTCATTATATTATATGCTCTAATTGGCTCTTCCTATATGTGTTTTGCAGTTTCTCGAGCACCTTGGGTGGACTAACTGTTAATGATATAATTCAGCGAACTGCCAGAAGATTAGAATCTCTTCATTCAGAGGGTGTTCATGTATGAGAAAATATATTGCAGTTTACTAGAATAGTATAAGTTTTATTATCTTCAAAATTCCTTGACTTCAACATGTGAAGTTTGTTGGAAAATTGAGTGAGACAGTTTGCGTTTCTTTGCAGAGACTGTCAGAAATGTGCTGTTTTGCAGTGTCTCAGTTATTGATCTTTGGCAAATCCATCATTTCTACTGCTAACAAAGCTGAGGATGAGCAGAAGGTGAACATAGAATGGCCTGAGGATGTCATTGAAAAGGCTAAGATGATCAGAGCAAATGCCCAAACAATGACAGGATATGTGGAAGCAGTTTCCAACAGTTTTATTACAGGTTAGATGTCTTTCACTTCCATGCCTGATGGTAATCATATTGATGGCATTCCGATTAGGTTTTTCATCAGTTAAATGGCAAAATTGTGATAGCTCCAGTACTGAGATCTCTGGTATCGAGTTTGTTCAAAAAGATGTTTTTTTTCCTCACATTTTATATATTTATTGAAGAATCTAATAGCAAACACCTAAATCCTTGTTTGTCATTATGATATATTTTGGTTTGCTTGACAAGCGGCAATTACCAAGTTATGTCAATGTCTTCGCAGGCATATCCGACGTTACTGGGGCACATGAGGCTGCCATCAAAAGTGCTATTGCTGAGTCTCGTGAAGTTCTTACGGGGACTTCAATTCAGGAAAAGGCCGGTGCCCTCTCTGGACACCTTCGCTCTGATCAAAAAATGGCACTAGAAAAAATCCAGACTGGGCTGCAATTCTTATCCCATGTTGTCCTTTCTAGTTCTATGAATGCTGCTTGAACGCAACCATGCTTTTATATTTTATCCAATTCTTACAACTGATTTAGTGTAAATAGTCACATCTTAGAGGGAACGTGATACTAGTGTGACTGGTTTTACCAAGTACGACGTTACTGATTCAACGCTATTCGGATAATTTCTTCGAGTGAAAATGAAGCAGGAAGAAATGTATACATTTAATAATTTCTTTTTGAAACGTTTCCCGTCTTCCACTAGATTGTTCTACACAATAGACACACGGCAAATCTTTGGTCGCAAGTTAGCTGGGACGCTCTCCTTACTCATTTGCTGAGATCACGAAATCACGACTGAAATAATCTTGTCGCCTGATACCGGGGGTGTTCATCATCTCTGGAATCTATTTATGCGTTTTATTTATTTATTTGGTGAACTGGCATCTTGTTATTTTGACTATATTTTGCTGCATGACAAGGACTAGATAACAGAGATAAACAGGTAGGTGCATTTCTTACTTTAAAAGTACTTCACAGACTTCAAATTATAACAAAATCTAACTTCGTCTAGTCAATAAAAAAAAATTAACTTCGTATACCCTCTCACTAACCCTCGTGTCCTCTCTCATCTTATTTTTACAATTTATGAGAAATTTTAATTTATAAACTTCTTGTTCGTAGGAATATATATATATATATGTATATGTAGAGTAAATAACTAATGACCAAGAAATTAACACATTTATATTTCAGAAAAACAAAATGGGCACCCAAGAAGATTTTCCTCAATTAGGCCCACCACATTTTGTCTGCGTTCTTAACCATAGTATAGTATATCCATTTGAATTCAAGTTCTGTGACCGTCACAACCAGGCCGAAAAAACAAAAAGTTGTGTCACTCAAACGTGTCCTGATCCATGTTCATTGAATACGATTCCACGAGATTGCAAACAAACAAAATTTGTGCTCCTCATACTCTTATACACGCACGCACATATATATCAAGGTGCTGACTAGTGAAGGAAGAGCAAGAAATCAATCAGACATGGGAGAGATCGATCCAGCCTTCGTCCAATCCACAGACCACCCCGTCGCTGGCGAAATTCCCGTCATCGATCTCTCCGTCGGGAAGAAAGAACTGGTCTCAGAGATCGGCAGAACGTGCGAGACCTGGGGATTCTTCCAAGTCATCAATCACGGCGTGGCCATCGTAGTACCAGAAGCGCGAGGTGGAGAATATCTAGATTCATCACTTGAAGATTCTGGACTAGCTGTCATCAGCTTCATCCATCCATGTACAATGATAGCATATGTATGAGAAATGAATGTCCTGTTTTTTCTTTTCAATAAATAAGTAATTACAATATCAAAATAAACTCTATCTATTTAGTTTTCTGTTCACTTTCTGGCCAAAAAAAAAGAAGAAGTTTCTGTTCATGTATTCTGCTAACGAAATAGTTAATATTTTAAAAATCACATTATTTATTGAATTGCAATAAGAGCCTTAAATCATTTAATGGTCTTATTATATGTTTAACATAACTCATGTTTCAAAAAAAAATTTAGGGTTAAAGGACATTTTGACCCTAAAATTTAGCCAAATTTTTATATTGGTTCATTTTGATTCAATAACTTCTTATAATTTTATATTATTAAAAAATTTATTCTTAATATTTCAAAAACTTAATAATTTAATCATTCCGTGGGATTAATGTCTTTAAAATTAAGATAATGTAGTTAACAATTAGCTGACTTTGAATTAATATATAGATTATTAATGCTGATTGTATTATTTTAAAAAGAACACAAATATCAACTAATAATTTAGATTTTTACTGTTATGTCTCAACATTTTTTAAACAAAAATACAATTTAGTTAGCTTTAATAATTTATGTGCTAGTCCAAATAAATTAACTGATAGTCACATCGTCTCAATTTTAACGGCGTTAATGTCAAAATAAAGGGATTAAATTAATGAGTTTTTGAAAGATTAAAGACCAATTCTTTAATGATATAAAACTATAAAGAATTATTTAATCAAAATGCAATATGAAAATTCGAAAAAACTTTAGGGATCAAAAGATTCTTCATCCCAAAAATTTATCTTTTTTGTAAAATATAAGTTTTGTTTAAATAATTTATAATGTATTAATGATTTTTTGGCTTATTTGTTCTCGGCTTAAATTAAAAAGTGAGAGATAAAATGGGAATTTAATGCATTTAAGAGTAGAAATAATTGTAATTTTTTTGATAAAAAATTTGATGTGTTAATTAACTTTTAACTCCTTTTTTTACTGTGTAGAAAAATCATTAATACATCATATATATTACTTAAACATAATTTATATTTTGGGTAAAACATTTTTTTTAAAACATGACTCCCCATAAAGTAAATGAGAGAAAAGGTTTTTTCTTTGTTGGGTATAAACAGGTGATATATTTTTTTGGCCAGAATAAAAGGATAATTATTTGAAGTTTGATGTAATGTTTGATGTTTCTAACATTTTACATCTTCATCATCATCATACAACCACTTAGAACTCAGGAGCCATGATTGAATCTTTTCAGGGCTCACTACTGAGACCAAGCGTGACAGTGACGTTTCAACTTTTTCAGTGGGTAAAAAAACAAAAAAGTATATCATGATTGAAAAATTGAATGACTTGTACCACTCAAAATCTAGAATATCCAGCTAAGCGACAACCTTAGCCATGCAAGAGCCTACGTCACGGACTCCCATGAAGGAAATGGAATCTGCCAAAATCATAACCAACCCCCCCGGCCCCGCCCCTGCCCCTTTTTTTTCTTTTTTCCTTTATTCTCTCTCTCTCTCTCTCTCTTACTATTTCCTTTGTTTTTTTTTTAAATTTATTTGTTTACGTTTTATTTGTAAAAATTTCTGTGCTATTAATTTCTTTTGTTAATAAAAAAATGCTTCTGAAAACTAAGAGGTTATCTGAATACATTTTTAATTTTAAAGTCTTCAAAACAGTTACGTGAAATTATTTTTTAAGGTAAGTTTTGAAAATAAAAAAATAAAAAAAAATTATTTAAATAATTGTTATTAAAATTATAATTAACAAGTATTAAATTAGCTATTTAAAATTTAAAATTTTATCATTAAGTAAATATTTTTTTCCTTTTATTGTGTTTTGTAGAACAAAAAATGTATAATACCTTACAGATATTTTGAGTTTTTTTAATTTTTAGAATACTCTATCCGATTCACATTATAAGGTATTTTGTATAAATTACACGCATATTAAAAAAATTATTTTTTAAATTGAAATTAATGTAAAAAGTGCTCACATTTTCTATTTTACCCTCATTAAATTCCTCATTCAATTATCATTGTAGAGTTATAAATGAGGAGAGAGGAAACATTAAATACAGAGGTAAAATATGAAACAAATATCCAATGTTTTATATTTTTAACAAAAAACTTGTAATAGAAAATGTCTTATAATATGAATCGAAGGAAGTATTTTATAAAAAAAATAGACTTATCAAATAATTTTTTATTTTTTTATTTTTAAAAATAAAAAAACTATTCTAAAAATATGAATCAAATATGCCTGAAATTGTTACATTTTTTTTAAAGCCAACTTGCTATGTTCGTTACTCTAAAACTTCACATAAATAAAAAATAGTATAAAATAAAATAATGATTTTTTCTTATAAAATTACTTTCTTCAATCCTTCAAAAAATTATTTAATCAAAATCAATAGTAATCAATATAAAATTTACAAAAAACCATAGTAGTTATATGAATAGATACATTTTTCAGAGACACCATGCAATGCAATATATGCAAGCTGAAAAAATACATTTCACTTTTTCTTAATTTTTCCAGTAAACTTTTGTTTAGTGTTCAAATTAATTTTAGTTTAGGGACAAAATTGATAATTGAGCCACATAAATTTGTTGTAGCCGTGAAAATAAAACTTGCCAAGTGCCTGGAAAACCCGTCCAGGTTCAATGAACATTGTGGAGTACCCTCAGTGCTAGGACCAGATCAGGAGGGTCAGTACGACGCCGTAGCATTACATGATAGAGCGGGCCCCTACAGGGAACCATTTGTCCCAGTAGTGTCAACTAGTGGGTCCTATGTCACCAATCAAAATGCGGAAGGTGGCATGCTGCGATGTGACAATCAACATCGTAGTACTAAACCTTATCATAACGCTAAAGCATCATGCCCCTCACCAAATTATTTTCAGATTAGAAATTAAAAAATTTAAATTTTTTTTAAGGAGCTAGATCCTTATAAATAATTTAAAAACAAAAAAATTTGACCAAAATACCCCTTCCTCTTTCCCCCTTTCCTCCTTACCTCACCAACACAGACGCCGGCAACCTCATCGGAGGTACAATCACTAGCTACGTTGTCAGAAATCTGGTCATCGGAGGTTCGATCGTCATAGCTCCAGTCGCCAACAACAATGTCAAAATAATAAAATATTTTTACTTAGAAAAATAGTTATTGCCACTTGAAAATTTAGTTATCTCCACTTGAGAAATTAGTTATTATTAGTTGGAAATTTAATTATTCTCACTTAGGAAATTTAGTTATCTCCACTTGATAAATTAGTTATCATCAATTGAAAATTTAGTTTTTTCCATTTGAAAAATTTGTTATCCACACTTAAAATATATGTTGCGACTGGAGCTCCGATTACTATATCTCCGGTGACATCGCCAGTGATTGGACCTCCGACGAGATTATCAGCGCCGGCACTGGTGAGGTAGAAAGGAAAGGGGGAAAGAGGAAGGGATATTTTGGTCAAAGATTTTTCTTTTTTATTACCTATAAAGATCTAGATCCTTAAAAATGATTCTAAATTTTATAGTTCATAATATGAGAATATTCTTGTTGGAGGGTTCTTAAATGGGATTTTCCCATTGTTAAGATTTTGGCTTTAGCGAAACATTTGGAAGCCTTTTCCAAAGAACAAAACGCACAAAAATCGAACTTCCATTTCTAGTCTGGTGTATGAAACGGGGCTTTAATATGCAATACTGTAGGAATTGGAGGCTGTGGGAGTGATGGTAGTTGGGGTTGGAGTATTCTTTATACAAAAATAGTTTTAAGCTAATTATTTAGGATTTTGCAACCTTATTTTTTTCAATCCTTTGAAATGAACACTATTCCCCTGTTTTGATTTTGTCTCACCCATCATTAATGTTACTACATACTAGACCTGCTCCATTTCTGATGTGCTCAAATTTGCATTTCAATATGAGTATGAATTACAAGCTAGAAAATGAAGCTGATTTGATATATGCGCCGTAATATTTGGCTCTTCCTATATATGTTTTTGCAGTTTCACAAGCATGCACCTTGCGGTGGACTAACTATGGATGATATAATTAATTAATTCAGCGATCTATCAGAAGATTAGATGAATCTCTTCATTCAGAGGGCCGGTGAGAAAGCAAATATATATATATATATATTTGCAATTTACTAGAATAGTAAGAATAATTTTTATCTTTAAAACTCCTAATTGGCTTCAACATGTGAAGCTTTTCTTTGTTGGAAAATTGAGTGAGACAGTTCGCATTTCTTTGCAGACACTACCACATTTTAGGGGAAACATGATACTTCGTAGTCATCAGCCATATATTCAGCCGTGTTTGGTATTACTAGGCATATGAAGTTATATATATTCTATATATATATTGATCAAATAAGGAGGAATTTATCTGATTGAACGCTATTCGGAAAGACTATTCCAGATCCCATGAATCCAATTTGTACGAGTGAAAATAAAGAGAGCCATATATACGTGTTGGGATAATTACCTTAAGTATGCATTTAATTTAATAATTTCATTTTTCTTGCACTAGATTGTTCGGCGTACGGGACCACAGACACACACGGCAAGTTAGGTGGGACGCTCTCCCATCACGAAATCACGATCGAGTAGAACAATCCAGTCGCATGGAATTATGTATACAGAGTAAAAATTAATGACCAAGAAATTAACACATTTATCTTTCCGAAAAACCAAACTTACCAGTTACCACACTGCTTTCTTCACCATTTATAGAATTTCTTATATATATATATATATATATATTTAAACACCTCAATACTTCAGTTAGTCATTATTCGGGTTTGCTTGACAAGCGGCAATAGTTACTTATAGTCATTCTTAAAAAATGAAGATGGCTTTAAAATTATTATATTTGATTTACTTTATTAAATTAAGTATATATATCTTCAAAAAAATGAAGAAAGATATAATTGAATTGTTTTTTAAAAAAATATTATATACAAATATCATACATATAAAATAAAATTAATTAATAACTTTATTAAAGGGGAAAAGATTGTATTTGTTGTAAAATAATAAAAAGATTTTTTTTAACTAAATACGAAAAATCATTAATATTCAAGCAAGAACAGGATTTTTCATGTTAGTAAAACAAAAAAGTTATAGCGAAATAGAAAAAAACTAAACAGATCCAATCTCTACTAATCTAGCTTTTTACTTCATTAATAATTATTATTATTATGCTTTGATATGAGTGCTCCTCTCTATTGGTTAAGGTAAGAGATTTTGGAAGCCTTGCTAATTACCGTACTGCATGTCTTAAAATTATGTGCGCTATTGTTATGCTTCGAAGCAGACCAGTTATTGCCTCATCGCCTCGTTAGGTGTCATCTATTATCTATATAAAGATAGATGAGATTGGAAAAAATTTGTGGGACCACGTGAGCAGGTACTCAAGAAATTGGACAATCATACAACTTAGGACATGTGGCATGTGAGGTGTAATTTTGATATTAATTTATTTTTATTATATTAGTATGTTTATCTTATTATATTTAAGTCAAATATAAATCATTGAAAAATCTGTCGATTATGTTTTTATACATTAGCAATTAATGTCGGTTACCTTTTTATAATTATATTTAGTGCTCATTTGGTTTGTCTTTTTATAAAAGTACTTTTAGAATAATCACAGTTTACAAAAATGAAGTTTGGATAAAAGTAGAGAAGTTTACTGAAAAGCTGTTTGGATGAAAAAAGAGAAAATGATGATTAGAAAGTATAGTTTAGTTTCCAAAAAGGAGAACCAAACATGCACTTTAGGGGTGAACATTTAGCTCGAAAACCCGGTGGCCCGGACCGACCCGAGGAGGAAAATGCCCAACCCGAAGACAGACAACTTTGCCCGATTCATCTCGGGCTGTTCGACCCGACAATCATCTCATGGGCAAGGTCGGGCATTGGGCTACATGTATGAACATATTTGCCTGACCCGACCTGAGTTTTTTTTTTATTAATTTAAATAGATATCCCTTCGTTATTAATTCGCTGTAAATCTCCTTTTAGAGCTCTCGATGCCGAACTGAAACCCTTTAGCGGCAGCCCTCCAGTTTCACTCCCTTGCTGCATCTTCGATCGAGTTCGTTCCCTTCATTAATAGTTCAACGGCGCCGGCATCGAAGCAATCCCCTACTTGGCAGTCAGTTCGTGGTGACGTTCACTAGGTGAGATCTGGAGCTTCATCAGTCGCGCCTATTTCTATCAGTCTCAGAAACATCTGGCGTTTGACAAGTACGGCAGCTCTACGTGACCTTCATTGTTCCTATCAGTTCCGAATTTGTCCATTCATGGCTGTGCTGCGTTCTTCCCTTCTAATTCTATGTTGGGTGAACTCGCGCTGAGGCTTTATGCTTAAGGTTTGTGGCTTTGTGGTTTGTGCGTTGCCCCTTAAAATCTCTGATTTGATCTTGAATATCGCCACTTTTCATCTCTTTTGCTCCGAACATTTCAATTTTTCATTTGAAGTCACCACATGGACCCGAAGCCCGATGATGTCCGACCCTAGATGCCCGACTCTACCATGATCGGGCCATTTGTCTGGTCTGGTCGGGCATCGGGCTAAGAAAACCTGCCCATACTTCCCTTCGGGCTGGGTCTCCGGTTCATGGACTGTCCGGCTTAACCCTACCCATGTGCAGCCCTAATGCACTTAATAAATCTCATTTATTTATATTATTTGATATTACCATCAATTTTCAATTATTATATCAACTTGGCAATGACAACCTGTTTCAGTTAATTTTTTTAATATAAATCTCTAATTTATAATTAAGTTCAAATGTAAATCTAACCATGAGTGCTTAAATCAATTGGTAGAAGTTGTTCTAACTTAATTAAAAGTCTCAAGTTCGAGCCATTGGAATGTAGCAACGTAAGTGGCTAGGGGCGCCTACTCTTGTGATGCTTGTCAGGCCTCAATCCAAATTAGTCTGGATCCCGTTAAAGTCTTCACAAATACCGGATGCTCACACACAAAAAAAGTTCAAATGTAAATCTCCAATGGTCATGTCGGTTACCTTTATAGTTATATAGATCAAACCTGTCTCTTATATTTTGATATTGCCATCATTTTTCAGTTATGGTATTACATTCACTATTACTCTAACGCATCAACATTTAATTAGGAAAATCAATTTCAGATTTCACCACAATCAAATATAGGTGCCTAGATATACACATTTCAAATTTCAAATTTTTATTGACAATTTGAAATCAAATGAGGAAATTTGATTTCAATGTACATTCTAATCATATTCAATTTCCCCCTTTTGATGCCAATTTTCATTCATTTGAGAATTATACGTTCAATCTCTCCATTTAATTCGAATTATTTTCCAAGCCTGTGAATGTGCTGTGCTTCAATCCATTCCCTAAAAGTTGTTCACAGTTCATGTGTTGTTGGTTGATTATCAAATGATGACCTTGCTGTGCCACGCCAATATGATGGCCGGCTCCAAGGATGAAGGTTCTCCTTGCATATTGAAGTAATAGTTAGTCTCATGGTTCCTCTGCTATCCCATCATTCTTATAGAAAATTTGTGTTTTTCTATCCTCACCATTCTTACCGATATCACATGTTGATGCATGTTATGGGTTGTCCTGAAACAAAATAAATTCAACACAATATGCAGCTAAAGAAAATCAATTCAGCACTGTTGTATTATTTCCGACATTGAAATTACTTTCCTATAACAGGAAAATCAAAATTGTAGTACTCAGCCACAAACTCTCAATAACCAGTAGTAGGAAATAGAATGAACCATAGAGAAGGAAGAGATGCACAGAGAGAGAGAGAAAAAAGAGAACCTCACATAAATCACACACACATCATTCTCATTCGTAACGATTTTTATTCTCCCTAATCCTTGAATCTCTCTGGCAATCTTCTCACTCTTACGCTGCGCCTAACAAACTTACCCCCATCCTCACTGGCCCCATTTGCTGCCACCTGTACATTACTAGGACCACCATCATTTTTAAGCATCACATTACCCTCCCTATCAAGAGAGACCTTGTCCTCAAGGTCAAAGTCAGGATAGTCTCTCTGAATGTCAGCCAAAAAATCCCAAGTATATTCAAATGAGTCCATCCCATTTGATTAACAATTGAGGGACCCACTGATTGTGAACTTGGATGGTACGCATATCCATGACAACAATGGGCAACAAAGCAAGACCCTCTGTAGAACTTCTGAGAGGCAAAGGAACATACTGGTTAGTGGGAACTCCATAACAGGGCTTGAGAAGAGATACATGAAACACTGAATGGATTCTTGTATCAGGAGGTAGCTCAAGACAATAGGCAACTGAGCCTATCTTTTCAAGTATTTTAAAAGGGCCAAAATATCTCATGCCCAATTTCTGGTTCTTCTGAAGCTTCAAAGAATGCTGACGATAAGGCTGTAACTTCACAAAAACAAAATCACCAATCTGATATTCAACTTTAGTACAATGCCGATTAGCATATTTGATCATTCGGTGTTGGGCATGCTATAAATGGGACTTAAGTGATGTTAAGATCTAATCTCATTGCTGGAGAAGTACAAAAACATCTGGAAGAGTATCAACAGACGTTGCACAAGGAATAATAAAGGGTAGTTCCCGTCCACACAAAGCCTTAAACGAGGTCATGCCAATAGCTAAATGAAAAGAAGAATTATACCAAAACTCTACCCAAGGGAAAAATTTAACCCACAAACGAGGCTGGTCAGAGACGAAACATCTCAGGTACATTTCCAAACAACGGTTTAAGGCTTCGGACTGTCCATCCATTTGGGAATGATAGGCTGAACTCATAGATAAGGTAGTGCCCTGTAACTTAAATAGATGTTTCCAAAAGGCACTGGTGAAGACCTTGTCCTGGTCAGATACAATAGAAGATGGAATGCCATGTAGTTTGACAATAGTGTGTAAAAACTGTTCAGCAACTTGGGCTACTGTGAAAGTAGATTTGAGTGGGGCAAAATGAGCAAATTTGGTCAAACGATCAATCACCACCATGATAACAGAATAACCTTGCGATGGAGGCAAACCAGTGATGAAATCCATTGCAATGCCATTTCAAACTTGAGTGGGAATTGATAATGGCTGCAGCAAACCAGCAGGATGCAACTAAATGGTCTTGGCCTATTGACAAACTTGGCAGTGCCGTATAAACTCCTTAACATCCTTGTGCATGTAAGACTAGCAAAAATGAGTGGGAATCCGAGCAAGAGTACGCTTAACACCAATGACCACCAATAAAGGAGGCATGGTACTCCAATAAAATCTGATTTATAATTTCACGAGCTTGGGAAGAAATGTACAGCTTGTTATGTTTAAAAAATAGACCATCCTTAACACAATAATGGGGCAAAGAAGCTGGGTCTTGTTGAAATTGCTGTAAAGGCTGCTATACCTTTGAATAAGTAAGCAAAGTAGTGCGTATATCATCCAAAAGAGTTGAAACTGGAACCGAAAGAACCAAACAAAAAGAGTAGGACAAAGAATCAGCTCCCTGATTGTTTTTGCCAGGCTTATATTCAATAGAATACAAATATCCCATGAGTTTAGGTAAAGCAGCCTCTTGCTCAGGTGTTTGCACCCCTTGCTGAGCCAAGTGTTTAAGGCTCTCATGATCAGTTCGAATGATGAAGTGATGAACAAATAGATAATGGCAAAATTTAGACACTGCTTGTGAGATGGCATAAAATTCCCGGACATAAGCAGATTGATTTTGCATAAGAGGAGATAGCTTTATGGAGAAAAATGCAATTGGATGACCCCCTTGAGATAAAATGGCACCAATGCCTTGCCCAGAATCATCAGTCTCAATAATAAAAGGTTGAAAAAAAATCAAGTAATGTCAATAATAAGGCATTGCTCAAACGCTGCCTGAGAAGTTCCAAGGCCACTTGGGCATTTGGATTCCACTGAAACTTATTTTTTTGCAACAAACCAACGAGAGGTCCTGCCAATAAAGCATATTTTTTTATAAACTGGCAATAATAACCAGTGAAACTGAGGAAAGCTCAGAACTGAGAGACAGAAGAAGGTATTGGCCAATGTAAGACAGCCTGAACCTTAGTAGGATCAACTTCAACCCCATTACTAGAGACAATATGACCCAGATAATCAATCGTAGCCTTACCAAAGGAACATTTAGATAATTTAGCAAATAATTGATGGCGCTATAAAGTCTCCAAAACAACATTCAAATGTTCTAAATGCAGAGTCCAAAGAGAATTATAGATAAGCATATCATAAAAAAAAAAAAAACCAGCACAAACTTGTGCAAATAAGGTCTAAAAACATCATTCATAAGTGATTGAAAGGTAGCAAGGGCATTTGTAAGGCCAAAGGGAATTACTAACCATTCCTAGAGCCTATTGTGAGTGCGGAAAGCTGTTTTAATGTGTTCCTCCTCTTTTACTAAAATCTAATGATAACTAGAACACAGATCCAGTTTGGAGAAGAATCTGGAACCCTTAAGTTCATCCAGTAACTCATCAATAGTTGCTAAGGGAAATGAGTCCTTAATTGTAACAGCATTAAGAGCCCTATAGTCAACACAGAAGTGCCAGGAACCATCTTTCTTACGAACCAACAGGACCGGGGCTGAGAATGGGCTTGTGCTAGGTTGTATTAATCCTTCGGTTAACATTTCCGGAACCATCCGTTTAATTTTAGCCTTTTGAGAAAAAGGATAATGATATGGTTTAACCTTGATTGCAGTAACACCATCTTGCAAATAGATGGTATGATCCCGAGTCCGAGGTGGGGGTAATCCATGGGGAACACCAAAAATAAAGGCGTATTTGTGCAGCAAAGCAATAATTCAAGAGGTAAATCATCCAAAAATTGAATTTCTTCAATGGAAGTGTTTGTGACAGAAAAACAAGTCAAAAGGAACAATTCAGCCATAGCATTCATGGCATTGAACCTAGTAAATTGATGGAAAGATGCCACTGAAAGACAAATGGTCTTGTATCCTTGCAACTTAATGAGGTTAGTTCCCTCATAAAATTGAAGGTAAGCAGAACAATCATCAGAGATGTGTGGTCCCAGAGTTTCTAACCAAGAAGCACCCAGAATAATGTCATTACCGTAGACCGGAAAAATATAAGCAGGCAGATGAATGAGATGCCCACTAATAACAAGAGGTAAAGCTCGAATAACACCTTCAGCTGCAAGAAAAGCACAATCACCCACAACAACCTTAACACCAAGTACTGGTTCAATAGGAAGATCAAGGTGATGGGCAATACGTGGCTGGATAAAGCTATCGATGCTCCTACCATCAAGGAGAACTCAAACTTCCGTGCCCAGTATCGAACCCAAAAAGTGAATAGTAGCATTTCTTAGAGCACCTTGATAAGCATGAAGTGATAAGTGGTGCAGAGAGTGGTCGGCCCCTGCAGTAACTAGATCAGTGGAAGGGGAAACTTCAGAGCTGTTGATATCAAGGAGCTCTTCAAAGTCAAAGAAGAAAAGCTTAAGTTGCTTGTTAGGGCACTTGTGATTCCAAGAATATTTTGCATCACAAGTGAAACATAAGCCTTTTTCCCTGCGAGATTGTAATTCCACTTACATCATGCGTTTAATTGGAGTAGATGGCTTGGGAGATGGTAGAGGCAAAAGAGGAAGAGAAGACGTTGAAGAAGCCAAGGAGGATGGAGAAGAAAGTGGTAAAGTAGCAAAAGTCTATGTTGTCTTTGCAGGTAAAGGTAAAACATTGGGCCTAGACTTAGAAGCAATAAACCCAGAAGAGTGTTGGTCATCAAACAATTAGGCCACCGAAACCGCATGTAATAGGTTCTTGGGCTCTTTAACAACCACATATCTGTGTATGGAAGGTTTTAGTCCACTGAAAAAATAGTCAAGCATGGCGTCTTCAGACATCCCTTCAGATCGATTCGCAAGGACCATAAAATCCGAACAATATTGGGCCACAGATGATGACCAGGTAAGCTTGAATAGTTGAGCTCTAGGAAAATCAAACTTGGAGGGTCCAAAATGCTCCTCCACCACATTTACAAGGGCTGGCCAAGTAGGAATCAAATGAGCCTTCTGAAGCATTTGAAACCATGGAACAGCTTGACCCACAAAATGAGCAGAAGCTAGTGCGATGCGTTGTAACTCCGGCGTTTCGTAGAACGCAAAAAATTGTTTGGCTCAAAAAATCCACATCAACGGATCAGTACCATCGAAGATAGGAAAATCTAATATGATCTATTTCATCTTATTCTGACCTGTATTGGCAGTTGGAAAAACAACCCCAGAGCTAGAGTTTGAAGCTCCAATGGCATCCAAATGAGTTAGACGATCAACGGAACGACTTAGCATTTCCAAGTGGCGAGAGATAGAATCCAGGGACGTTTCCACTAGCGCCAGTCGTTGCTCTTGCACTGCCTCACGTTGACGTTGTTCAGTCAGATCATTAGAGAGCCATTGTATATCATAAGCCATGGTGGAGTGATGAGTGTTGTCTGCCACCGCCATTGAAGATCAATGAGAGCACCAAATGTTATGGGTTGTCCTGAAACAAAATAAAGTCAACACAATATGCGGCTAAAGAAACCTAGTTCAGCACTATTGTGTTATTTCCAACACTGATATTACTTTCCTATAACAGGAAAATCAAAATTGTAATGCTCAGCCACAAACTATCAATAACCAGTAGCAAGAAATAGAAAGAACCACAGAGAAGGAAGAGACCCAGAGAGAGAGAGAGAGAAGAAAAGAGAACCTCACATAAATCACCCACCCATCATTCTCATTCCTAACAGTTTTTATTCTTCCTAATCCTTGAATCTCTCTGGCAATCTTCTCACTCCTACGCTGTGCCTAACAAACTTACGCCCATTCTCATTGGCCTCATTTGTTGCCACCTGTCCATTACTGGGACCACCATCATTTTTAAGCATCACAATGCACCGCTGTCTTTAAGGTTGGCTATATAAATATCAAATATTGCATGATTATTAAGCCTATATCAAACAAGTGAAATATACTGTGGGGATGGAAGCTCTATTGGAAAAGCCTGATAAGAGAGGAGGGGAGTTTGCAGTGTTTGGCTTCAAAATTGTCCATGTCAATGATAAAGATGAATGAAAGACTTGCTCTAACTCCACAACCATAGAGACAAGGATATATGGAAAGTGACGACGTTGTTGTAGCAACTAACACATCAGCATACTTCTATAACAAATCATTCTTCATATTCTTTTAGCCTTATATATATAGGATTTTTCAATCTATTGACTGTTTTTTTATTCAAATAACCATATGTCCATGAGGTACATCATGTGGCAAATGTGGGCAACTTTTGACGTCCAACTCACGAGATTATATGAATAGTTGGAAGAATGGTTTCTTCCTTTGCATCGGGTTCAAGGTTGCATATGTCTCAAATTTGTTTTGTTTGTTTGATTACTGAAAGGCTTCAAATGCCTTATTTATAGATTTTTTTGTCAGTGGCTTTGTATATAGATCTATCATGTGTTACAATAGATTTCTAATTTTGTCCATGACATAGCTTGTAAAGAATCAAAGTTTGTTCATACTGTGTAGGGTTGTCATACCCTCTAAATAAATAAATTGCATTTTTATCATGGACTCCGCCACCTCAATAATAGATTTAAGTAGGGAATGTTTATATGGCATTTTTTTTTATAACCTATGTGGCATCTAAATTGTTAATTACTCACATATTTGAATTGATTTATTCAAATCATATATCATGATAATTTTTGTCACTGAAATGCAACAATCAATGCTCTTTATTTTTTTCTAAAAAAATCCTCCATGATTATTTGTAAATAGTTACCAATTAATTGGCTTTATTTATAATTTTTCATTAATTTAATGATATTTAAAATACAACTATAAAATATTCAAATTTAACAGTAGAATAATGCTTGAATTCTAATTTCAACTTTAAAGATTTAAATTAATAGAAGTTGCTTGTGATTAACTTTTTTAATATTGTCTAGTATTGTTACATAAAAACTTTTTAAAATTTAAATTTTCATCATCCATGATTATTGCACAAAAAAAACCATCATTAACTATAATCATATATGTTATGAAGATTACTAATATATTTAATTAATAATTTAATTGACCAATTTGATTATTTGAGGGTGTAATCAATTACAAATTAATTGGATTTATTTGAGGGTATTCAACCAATCTGGTGGCCCAATAAACCCGATTATATCCGGTATACCGAGTTGGTCTTTGAAACCGGATTGGGTTGGGCACCGGGTTGAGTGCAAACCCAGTCTCACCCCGTCCTGGCTATGTGTTTCTTAAAAAAATTTATATGATATTTTTCTTAATACAACATATGAAATATATTAGTTATATCATTATTATGAATATTTTTATAAATTTAATTTAAAATTTTAGATTGATTTCTTAATGTTGTGTAAAAATAATATATTATTATTAAATATTTATAATTTTAATAAATATTATTTTTTAAGAAAATATATTTTGGATAACGTAATTATATTTTTGTTAATAAATAAAATTAACTTATTTTTTATTTTTCAATACTTTTTATGATCGGGCCAACTCTGGTCTCATATGCCGAGTTAGCCTGGTCTCATTTAACGTTGCAAAGATTGGGTATCGAGTTAACTATCAACCCAGTCTTGCGAGGTCTTTATACACCCCCAGATTTATTTATAATTTTACATTAATCCAATGATATTTAAAACGGTACTATTACATTCTTTAATTAGCATTTGATTTCCTATTTTTCATTTTAAATAGTTTGCTATTAAATCATGGTGTTGATGCGATTGGAAAAGGTTGACCTACAAATTTAAAATTATTAATTTGATTTAATTCATAATTATTTTGACATTAATACATAATTAATTCTTGGTAATTTAATTTTATAATTAATCATTGCCTATTTCCCAATATAAATATATATATATATCTCCATCCTTTATGCTGGCACAAATTAATGAGAGCAACAGGGTGTGACAATATTCATTCACTACCCAGTCATATTTCACCTTCAGTTTTGACTATGGGTTCAAGTAACTGTAAATAATACTCTCATATACCTTTAATTAGTTCTAAAGATTTTCAATTAATTATTTGAGGAACATTGAAGGTGTTAATAATGCTGGTTTGTCAATAATTTGAGGAAGCATGTTTAGGTAGCGAAGTGTTCATAGGAGGATGAGGCATCATTAGTGTTCTTGGTTATTTATTTTTTTAGTATGATGGTTTCTATAATTCCATTGTATGTATATATAATTATAATATTTAAATTTTTTATTGATATTGTTATTTATTTATATATAATATGATGCAAATTCAGAAACTTTTGCGAGAAAAAAAAAATATGAAGAGAGAAGTTGTAAAAGTATAACAACTGTTTAAAATTTAAAAAAAAATCTCTTTAATATAACATTTACTAGAACATTCTCATACACACATAACTCATAATTGTTGAGTAAATTGAATATATTTAATCCCACATGATGTTAATAGTTGAACAATTTGATGGGATTGGTCTTTCAATTTTCATTAGATTATTTCATATTGTAGGAAAACTAAAACACCACGTCAACCAGAAATTCTGTAACACCATATAAGCATTTAAATCCCCTATTATTTTGCTAAATTAATTATACAATTGGATGACTAAGGTATTGTCTTACTATCAAAGATGACATATTTTAGATTTTACAACTATTGTTGCAATTTTAACTTTAGATTCGATTAAATATTTGACATTTTTATGTATATAATTAATGATTCTTGTGACAGTTAAATTAATGTCAAATTTATTGTGATTTCCATTTATTTGAATGAAACAATGGTGAAAAGCAAATTGTATCCTTAAAGAAAATAATAACGTCATTTTGTACTTTTATTTTTTTAAAATTCAATTTCAAATTGATATGCATTGATATCAATTCATAAATACCAATCAATTTTCTCTTATACATATAAGAAAAAATTTAAATTTCCCCATATTAAATTGATTCCTTATCAATACTATTTACTATTACATAGCAACATTAATGTGCATTTTCAAAGTTAACGAGCATTTAATAATTAATAATATATTATTTGTATTATTTTCCAATTACAAATACTCTTGATATAGGAGGGTACGAATGTCACTCATGGGCAATTGTAAACATTGTACAATGCATCCTGTTTTTTAATGTCTGATTGATGATTATTCAAGTTTATGTTTAATTCCATTTTTTATATTTCAGTTTCAATTCGAAAGCAATATAATCTTTAGCATTTAATAGTGAATATAATCAAATTAATTTTGCATTGAAACATACAGCTATTTCATGTTATTTTGCAACTATATAAATCCATAATATTTCTTGTTGTAACACACCTTTCCATTATCTTTTTTTTTATCTATTACCTCGCATTTTTCATTAGGTTTCTTAACAAGTTTTAAATCATATTCTTTTTATGCTAATGTTTATACTATTTGTCTGTGTTTCTTGATGATTTTTCATTTTGTAGGATGATGATATTAAACTTGGATGATAGCTTTGATAATTATGTTTTCACTACTGAACTTTTCAATGATTGTAGACTTTTTAAGGTAATGTTTTCAATTATGTTAAACTTGGATGATAACTTTGATCTCTAAATTAATATACCTTGAATTTCAAGATGTAGTTGTTTTTATAGAGAATGCTAGCGGAGTCGGATATCATTGGTGGGAAATCAAGGAAAAAATGGTATATTTGCACCGGTAAAAATAATCACATATTGCATATCTTTGTCTTTATGCTCCAATGCTCATTTAGCACTATATGCATTATTCTAGAGTATTTCCAAGTCCAGAATCTAATTGGAGAAATAGAAACATTGAAGTGACAGAAAGAAGAAGAAACAGAAATGATGAAGCTTGGATAACAAAAATTAAAAAGAAATGATGAGAGAGAAGTGTTTGAAAGCAAGGAGGCTGGGGATGAGGGTGGATGTCATAGAAGTCTAGCTATATATCTTCACGGGCACTTCTTTTTTAATATATTTCTTTATATGGTAGACTATTAAGCTTTGAATTAATCTACTAGTAGTCATTTAGTCAACAGCACCTCAGTACTCCTTTTATACTGATGCAGAGAAACCAAACCAAACACTGCTAAAGATTGTTGGTGGAAGGAAAAAACTTTTGATCCCTTCCAAGTTTATCATTGCTAGAGAACATGCAATTTGTTTAACAAAGAATATCTAAGCATTTTTTTTATTATTTTGTTGAGAGGCATCACATTGTTAGCTGTTCTTGGTGAGTGTACGATCATAGGGTTAAAGAGCAAGCTTCTTCTTTTTCCTTTCGGTATTAGTTATTCAATTTTGTAACATGAATTGTGTTGTTACGCCTACATGAGAGTTGCAAAGAATGTCAACATTTATTTGCATTAAAACAATTAAAAGATCATAAAAACATCATATTAAGTTGCTAAGTTCAATGTATTGTATAAAATATCAATGTGGGATTTTTTTAATGCATTTGAGGAATTGGATGGGTGTTATCCAATCAAAATAATATATTTCATTTGGAAGTAATCTTCATTTTTTTCTTTTCAACTGTGTATTCTCTGAATTAACATTAAACTTTTTTCAAATTATATTTTTTTATGATTTTTTAGAATTAATAAGGATTTAGGTCAGAGTTGTCACAATAATTTTGAAATATGAAAATTTGGAAGTCTAATAAAGATATTATTTTTTGAATTAAAAATAAGGAAATGTAATTAATTAAAACACTTGAAATAAAATAATGTGATTAATGTGATAAGTTGTTGACCAAAAAATGTGATAAATTTAATTGACTTGTCAAATTAATTAGAATATATGTTATCACATTTGAAATTTATTTTAAAAAATTGCTTAACATCAATTATATAATTTCTTAATTAAAAGTACGAAATTAATTTGTTGCAATTTATTGAAGATTTGGAGTTTAATTTAAAAATTGTCTTCTTTTTTTAAATGTGTCACATAACACAATAAAATTGAATTATTTAATTTAATTAATTTGAAATTTAAATATATGAACTAAATGCAATAAATTATTCAGAATTATTGATGATGATGAAAAATTTTCATTTAATATATTAATTAAATTTTGTATAGAAGACAATTTAATTAATATTTAACCTAGGAACTATTCTCAAATTATAACACATATAATATATGAGGACCATTTTCAAATTGATAAATTGTATCTAACTTACCTCTCAATTTGTATAGAAGACAATTTTCAATCATATTATTACATTGCCTATAAATAAGAGCCGGTCAAATTCTATGTGATGTTGGTTTATATCAACCAGGATCTATATTTAGTTACAATTAATATCATATCAATCAAGACCTACATTGTAAGATATATAAGTGATACATAAAAGTGATTATAAAAGTATTTACGAGTGCATTGCATTGATTTTAAACGTCAAAATAATATATAGTTAAAAAATATTATGTTTAAAACTAAATAAAAGAGCAATCCCTACATTACATGGATGTAGGAGTTTTAAACGTATTTTAATTTATTTGTTATGATTAATTAAAAAAATCATATGCACGTGCATAACTAGTTTCTAAATATGTGTGGTGGGCAATCAAAGCATTTATCACCACCATCCTTATCCATAGTGTTGTAGTAACTCTTCAATTCAAGTCCGTCACTCAAACATGTCCATGTTCATTGAATGTAATTCCACGAGACGGTAATGGAAAACAGTCAAAATTTGTGTTCCTCATATCATGTTCATGTGTGTGTCTATATATATATATATAAACATATGCAATGTGCTGAAGGAAGAGCAAGAAATCAATCAGACATGGGAGACATCGATCCAGCCTTCGTACAATCCACAGACCACCGTCCCGAGCCTAAAACTGTGGACGCCGACGCCGTCGCTGGCGAAATTCCCGTCATCGACCTCTCCATCGCGAAGGAAGAACTGGTCCCAGAGATCGGCAGAGCGTGCGAGACCTGGGGATTCTTCCAAGTCATCAATCACGGCGTGCCCGTCGAAGTACGCAGGAAGGTCGAGATTTGTGCAAAGAGATTCTTCGAGCAAAGCGCGGAGGAGAAGAGGAAAGTGAGACGGGACGCGGTGAACGCAATGGGATACCACGACGGCGAGCACACTAAGAACGTGAGAGATTGGAAAGAAGTGTTCGATTTTCTGGTGGTAAACTCAACGCAAGTTGCAGCTTCTCATGAACCCGGGGATGAGGAATTGAGGACTATCACCAATCAGTGGCCCCGATACCCACCCGAATTCCGGTAAGCTTAACAACTCTGGAACACCATCATTTCTTAGATTTGAGAAAAAGATTTTAAATTATAAATAGTAAATGATATACTGTATATTGGGAGCAGGGAGACGTTGGAGGAGTATGCTGGCGAAGTTGAGAAGCTAGCATACAAGTTATTTGAGCTAATTGCGTTGAGCTTGGGATTACCTGCTCAGAAATTCCATGGATTCTTCCAGGACCAGCAACTGAGCATGGTGCGAATGAATCATTATCCGCCATGCCCATTCCCTCACTTAGCTCTCGGAGTTGGGAGGCACAAGGATAATGGTGCTTTGACTGTGCTGGCCCAAGACGATGTTGGCGGATTACAGGTTAAGAGAAAATCCAACGGTGAGTGGATTCCTGTTAAGCCAACTCCTGATGCCTTCATCATCAACATCGGCGACATTCTTCAGGTATTTAAGAATCTTTCCCTCGGACATGCCAATGAGATATATCTATTTCTGTAAATTAAATCTTTGGGGAAAGCTCCTTTATTCTTGATCATCTGCGAATGGGGGATTAAAACTAGTGATCTGGAGATTTGGACAGGTGTGGAGCAATAACAAGTATGAGAGTGTGGAGCACAGGGTGGTGGTGAACACCGAGAAGGAAAGGTTTTCGATTCCGTTCTTCTTCAACCCGGCTCACCATGTAGTGGTGAAGCCATTGGAGGTGCTTGTGAATGAGCAAAACCCAGCAAGATACAGAGAATACAACTGGGGCAAGTTCTATGCTAACAGAAACCGCAGTGATTTCCAGAAGCAGGAGGTGGAGAATATCCAGATTCATCACTTCAAGATTCTGGATTAGCTATCATCAGCTTCATCCATCTACAATGATAGCGTATATGAGAAGCTTGCTCATGTTTTAGCAGTCAGGTGGGAGCCGTTTCGACGCACCCATGTGCGTGGGTGGGTGTCCTGACGTTACGTGATGACATTCCAACCTTTTTTTTTTCAATTTGAATTATATTAAGTTGTAGCAGTGTAATGAATGAATCACTTTTTTTTAAAAAAAGATAAAGATGGAATATTTATATTATCATAATCTGAAAAATTTTAACTTAAATTTAAAAAATTTGAACTATGACAATAAGTTTTTGTCATGTCTTTGTTCCGATGCTTTTGAAAATAAATTTCTTCTCTGTAGTGAATATATGAGTAATTACAATATCAAAATAAATTCTATCTATGTAGTTTCTGTTCATGTATCATCCCTTGAAATGTGCTAATAAGATAATTCAAATACAAGTGCTAATAAGATAATTAATATTTGAAAAGTTATATTATTTATTGAAATGAAATAAATAGCACTAAATGATTTAATAGTCTTATTATATACTCCCTCCGCTTGGCAAAAATCGTTCTTTTAGGGTTTTTTACATGAAAAAAAAAGTATTTAAATGATCTTGTTATATAATTTGTTCAATTTTTAATATAAGATCATTTTAATCAAATCACGTAGACTAAGAATATAAGTTAATAATTTAACTATTTTAATTTTTTCAATAAATCACCATGTCTCTGGGAAGCTACCATTATTAAATTTCTTTATCTTTCCCTCTCTCATAAATTGAATTGGTGTATTTTTTTTTTTGGTAATGGATAATAAATACTACTCCCTCCATCCCATATTATAAAGCAATGTAATGAGTTTTACGCATATGAAGAAACATTTATTACATCCTTAAACTTATAAAAACAAAACAAAATTTCAAATTTTATCCCTATTAATTTCACTCCTTTCTTAAATATAATACAAGATACAATATTAATAATATAATAAATAACAGGTGAAAATGATAAATCACTACATATTACCTTATATTATAGAATAAGAAAAATTTCTCATATTATCTTATAATTTGGGATGAAGAGAGTATCTAATATTTTGGAAAGAGTCTTATATTTAGAATTAAAGCAAAAGGTTGTATATTTAGAACTACTAGAAGTAACTTTTACCAATATGACATTAATTTAAATGCACTATTGAATTATTTATTTGATATTCATAAAGGGTAAAATAATAAAATAAATAATTATTACTTTTGAAATTCTAAAGTGATAGATATTATAAACAATTCTAAAAGATGTAAAGTGAGTATATATGTATTATACTTTAGCAATTAGAAAAATTATCAACCATTGGTAAATTGTTCAAGATATTCAATTTTGTAGTTTTTTTAAAATTAATGAACACTTCAAATCAATTATTTCCTTAATATAAGAACATTTTAATAGAGTCACGTAAATTGAAAATAAGAGTTAAAATTAGTTAATTACATTGAATTCTCAAAAAATCACAACAATTTTTTAAAATCACCTTTATTTAATTTTTTTTATTTTCGTTAGGATACATTAAATCGAAATATTTTTTTAAAATACATAATAAATATTACTTTATATATTATAAAGTGTCTAATATTTATATCTAAAACAAATGGTCATATATCTTGGACTAGAGGGAGTACTCTAGAAGTCCAAAAAACACTTCAAATCATGTACATATTAAAATACCTTTGACAATTTTTCCCTAAAAAATACCTATGACATAATCAAAGGCATGGAACTTGGAATTCGAGAGAACCAAGCTTTAATTTTAAGTTCAACTTAACCTTCTCTTATGTTATATACAAAGCATAATTTTCAACTCTGATTTTCTAAAATGTCTTATAAAGGATATTTAAATTAGTTATTATTAGACCATGTCTAATTTGTCCTTCAACGTTTGGGTCATTTTTGCCAGAGAAAATTGATAAGAATTGCTGGAGTTGTCTATTCCTCTTGTGGCATCTTGTTCAATGATAAGTCACCATTGATCCTTTGTTAAACTGAAATACTTCAATTTATTTTAGGGACTTTAGCCATTAGCTATAAGTGGAAAAGTAATTATATTGCCATGTTTGGTTCGCAAAAGTGATTTTGAAGAAAGTGGAAGAGGAAAAGAAAATAGAGTGGAATTTAAAAGTATGTTTAGTATAATAATGAAAATATTGTATTATTTTTATTTGATATTTGTATTTATAATGTTAGATTACTAAAATACCCTTATCAAATAAAAAAGAAAAACTTCAACAATGTAGCCTGCAACCGTGGACCACCGTGGGGATTGCCATAGACCACCACAAAGACCACCGTGGACTCACCTTGAACCACCATTCCAATCGGCCAAAAAATCATTAACCAAATCAAAACCCAGAAAACACAAATGTCACAAAATGAACCAGCCTAAAATACAAATTGGAACTCAAAAAATCTATCATCCCCTCTAGATTCTTTATCTTCATCTTCAAGATTAACACTATTATCACGAGTCCATAGGTCATTCACAGTTGAAATAAAAAATTGATGACTTGTAGCATTGTTGTCACGATAAACTTCAATTGATGTTGTCACCATTCCAGCTCTCGAATCTCATCATCGATGATGGTCCTAGAGGTGACACATGTGAGAACCAGAAATGTTGAACCAAATTTGGAACTTGCAGCTAAAGAAATCAATGTTAGATCTAGAACTCGCAGGGAAGACCCACAAACATAGGACCAACAGAGATGTCGTTGGATCCCTTACTGTTGTCGAAACCAAAACACTTGTGGAACTAGAACTAAAATAGTCAAATGTTGTCAATGTTGTTAACGGTGGTGGAAGAAGGTGACGATGGTGGTGGAGAGGGTGGGAGATGAGGACAATGGGAGAAGACAATGGTGGAAAAAGGTGACGACGCCAGTGGAGAGAGTGGAAGATGAAGGAGATGGCCATAGACAAAAGAGAAACAATGATGGCTGAAGAAGAAGGAAAGGGTATAATGGTTTGAGAAAATACACTTCCATGGAAGTGTCTTATTTCCATGGGGACCCCTATGATATATAGTGTATTTCCACCCTTTTTTTGGAAGTAGACTTCCTTGGGAGATACACTTTGGTTACACCAAAGTAAATATGTTTAAAATCGAATTAAACGAACCAAATCAAATTGAAATGAGGCATATTTAAGTTTTTGTCATATTGAAACTGATTCGGTTTGGTTTAGACTTGGTTTCAATGCAGTGAGATTTGAATCAAACCAAAGCACACTTATTAGCTATATTATAATAAATTATAATATATAAATATATCTAATTATTCATAATCACACATATTTTGTTTCACTTTTTTAATGTTCATAAAATATATTGGTTAGTAGATTATTTAGATACAATATTTGTGTTCATAAAATATTTAAATGTAACCGGTTTAATTTAATTTTTAAAGAAATGTGCTATTTTTAAAAATAATTCAATGAGTATTAACCAAACTTGAATTAAATTGAATCAAATTGATATCTGAACCGAACCAAACCGACTACCTCTTAAATTGACAAAGTTTCATAAAAAGCCAATTCGATTAGTCTTGTTTGATTTAACTTTTACCCAAAACTGAATCAAACCATACATATTAACACCTATACACCAAACACACAAAAAGATCGAATTCATCTCCATTTTCATTTCCATGTACCTATTTCCAGAATACCAAACGGGGCATATATGTTTGAGGCAGCTAAAAGGTCTAAATTTCTAATTAAACACGCTTTGAATTTATATTTATTAATTTCGTACTATTATATTATAAAAAGTAAGTGAAGTGTGTATTCATTGAGATCACAAGTCAAAATGCCAAAAGGTGATTATTTGAAGCCTGATGCTGCGACATTTTCTCTGGGGAAAAAACATAAATATAGTCCATAGTGCTTCAGGCGAAAAAAACAAAAAGTCGATAGTAAAAAAATTGAATGACTCCTATCTCTCAAATCTAATATACTATCCCACAAGGCGACAACATTTGCCCCGTATTATTTTTGGGAAAAAATAAAGTTGGGCCTAGGAAAAAAGTTATTTCCCAAAAGATCTCACTTGAATATTTCTTAGTGATACAAACTGATTTTTTAACTAAAATTAACTAAATTTTTAAGTACTAATCCTATTTTGTAAATTTTTTTTCCTAGATCCTTATTTGTCTTTATCTTTTTGTGGTTTTTAATGAAACCTTAGCCCCATAGACCATAGTACTAATGCTAATTTTGTTGTAGCCATGATATATCCTCTAACTGTTTAAAATCGAATTAGACTAATTAGATTGAACCTAACTCACAAAAATTGATTCAAATCAAATTGAAATGAAGTTTATTTTGGTTTTTACATTACTAAAACCGACGCATTTGATTCGATTCGATTCGATTTTAGTGCAATAAGACTTGAACCAAATAGAATCATGCCTAATAACTATATTATAATAAGTTATAATATATAAATATACTCAATTACCCATTACCACACCTATTTTGTTTTACTTTTTTAATATTCATAAACTGTATTAGTTAGTAAATTATTTAGATATAATTTATGTTAATAAAACATATATATGTAATCTATTTGATTTAATTTTTTTAAAAAATATATAATTTTTTAAAAAAAATTTAAAAAATGTGAATGGAAGTTCAACTAAACCAAACCAAATCAATTCGATTACATTTTGAATTGACAAGATTAAAAACAAAAGTTGAATCATTTGGTTTAGTTTGTTTTGGCTTCGCAACCTATAAACGCCCTTGGATTATAACCTGCCAACTGCCCATGAAAGCCCATCCCCATTCAATGAATATTGTAGAGTAGTCCCCGTGCCTCGCCCAGTTAACAACCTTAGCCATGTAAGAGCCTACGTCACGGACTTCCGTGAAGGAAATGCAATCTACCAAAGTGACGGAAAAATTTGATTTTGGCACCACAAAAAAACATTTGATTTTTAGAACTCAAGAAAAATTTTATTCTCATTTAGAAATTTTTGGGCCTGTTTGATTGAATTTTTTATTTTGAGTTTCTGAAAATAATTTTGTAAAAGTGTTTTCTAAAATAAGTTTTGAAAAAAAAAATAAAAAAACCTGTTTGATTCAATATTCTGAGAACTGTTTTTAAAAATAGAAAAATAAAAAAATTATTTAAAAAAATTGTTTTGAGAACATGTTCTGAGAACAAAAAAATTAAAAATTTATTTGATTCACTTGTTTAATAAAACATATTTTACAATGTATTTTTTTACAATGATTTGCTATAATATAATAGACCAATGTAATAATAAAATTTTAGCGGAATAAACAATAAATACCATATATTTACTATAGAATAATAGATTAATTTAATAATAAAATTCTATAAAGCAGGGTTTCAGTGATGTGTTTGAAGGTTCTAATAAGTGAAATATGCTGCAAGTTTTTGCTGTCGTACTTGATTATTCTTTATTTCTTATCTCTTCAACTCCATTTGCAGACCCAATATATATTTCTTAACTATAATAATTAACTTCTTCATTTTACCAATATAAATCAAATAGGCAATAATAAAATTCACATAGTTTTAAATGAAGTTTCAATAGTAATATTTATATAATTAGTACAAAGTTAGCTAATTAGAAGAACTGATATATTCTAACCACATCCAAACTGCAAGATGATCAAGAATTGTTGCCATTTGTCCTGCACTTTCATCATATAGTCTTGACAAGTTTTCCACATTATAACCTATATTTTCTACACTTGTGTTGCTAGCCAAGTCCTCTACTTTCTTAGGATTCATGTTCTCTCATTCTCTAAATAGTCTATCACATCGACTCCACTTACATATGTAGTTATGAATAGTACAACATGCTATCACTATAAGATGTTGTTTTAAAGGATCATATGATGGCATTAATTTTAAAATTGGAAATCAAGCCTCCAATACTCCAAAACAACGTTCAATCGTCATTCTTAAAGAAGAATGCCTATAATTAAAAAGCTCTTTGGGACTCCTAGTTTGACGTCCTCTTCCTCGATATTCTTATGCATGATATATTTCTCCTCTATATGGTGGTAGAAGACCTCCATTACAAGGATATCCAGAGTCCACATGGTAATATGATCCTAAAGTAATAATAAAATATTAATTTAAATATATACATGAATAAATTCATCCAAATAAACTAAAGAAAAAGAGCAATGGTATGTAAAAGAACATTTTATTTAGATGTATACTTGCAAGAGGCCATGAAAAATTTGCATTAGAATTGGTCATTGCATCTAACAAAACTTTTGCATCATGAGCACTATCTTCCCAACCTGAATAAACATAAGTGAACATCATATTAAAATCACATATGCACATAACATTTTGTGTGAGGATTGCTTTTTGTCTTCTGCATAATATTTGCTTTCCAGCAGGCACCCAAGCACTAACATGTGTCCCATCAATTGCACATACACAATTCTGATTCCAAAAAATATATATAATTATGATAGGTAATATTTACGTTAATCTCAATAATAAGCAATAACTATAAAATAAGGAGACTTACTTTGAACTAAGGATAATACTTTGTGTTGTTTTTAACATTGTCGGGCAACTCCCAAGTCTCCTACTTGATGATCTCTTTTCCCAATCGACACATTACTTTTAACACTTGCTTAAAATAATAAGAAATAGTTTGGGTCGAATGTTGGAAATGGTTTGCAACTACATGTTGTCTAAGATTATGGCCTATAATGTATAAAACATTGCAACTTTCTCTTCCAAACTCAACTCTTTTGAATTGATTAAATAATCTTTAGTCCTTTACTCATCACATCAATTGATAAAACATGTCTTTTCCATTCTCAGCAATTCATAACAACTAATTCCTGAACCTTGTAAGAGCTCACTAACAAATTCTCGACCTGTAAGTGCAGAATTATGAACTGGAACCTTGTTAAGAAATTTGCTTTCATACTCACATATCATATTAATTAATACAAACTCTGCTAATTCATAATCATCTTCAGTTGAACTGGACGAGGTTATAGATCCATCAGAACTACCTTCAATATTCATTGTGCACAACAATCTATTCAAATGCAAGTGAACGTAAATCATGGGAAATAATTTCAAACACATAATTAATCATATCATTCATAGTTTGAAAATAATATCAAATACATAACAAGTCCTAGCATTCATAGTTTGAAGGAAATATCAAATATATAACTGATAATACATTCATAATCACCAAACACAAGACAAATAGACATAAGAACAAAACATAACACCTACAAACATGGATCAAATCAAACTATTCAACCATGCCTTCTTTCTCTGTGAAGGCAGTGCCATAAACATTTCCCTCTAGGAAGGATCAATAAATTTATCCATTGTCTTCACATAAACCGCGTCAGAGATATCTTCAAGCTCATTAAGAACAACAACACATTTGGCAATAGAGTAATTAGATGATGTGGGTCCAATACTACTAGTTTCTGTGCTCTTTGCCTTCAATATCTCAACTTTAGCTAGGTAAGCTTATGCCCTTGCATTAGATGCCTTAACTATTGCTTGAAGTGCTTCACTCAATTGATCAGACCTACTCTCTCTCTTTTTTTTCTTTCGATCAAGTTGCTGAACAATGCGCTTTCCATTATGTGTCACATACTCAGTGATATCTTCATCAATGTCATCATCATTTTTCAAGTCTACATGAACTCCACCATTTAGATATTCATCTTGAAGTTGATTCTCATATGAAGAATTTGGTGGATCTTGAGTAGATGAATGATGAAGTACACCAGTAGCAGTGCTTCTATTAAAGATTACGCCTAACAAATGATAATGTTCCAGCCCCTGCTTCTTGAATTGAACAGCTTCAGGATGTGCCTATAAAGATATGCACAATCAATAATCTACCTCATATACATATACAATGTGGGAAAAAATTTCAAATGGTTACATATCAAAATGTAATCTCTCCAAGATCCCTCATTAGTAGTAACATTATTGGTTTCAGGACTCCAACCAAATCCAATGTGTTGTAACAACAGAGAAAAATCTCTATGTTGTGCTCGCAACCTATTATACTTTTGCTTGATTTGTTTCTCATTAAAAGAGTGCCCACTCATAGCATTCAACTTTCCTAATATATCCTTCCAAACCTTCCTTGAAAACATACCATTACTGTAATTTCCTTTGTTCACTTCTTCAATCATAATGTCTATAAAGCATTTAATTACATGCTTTGGCCAACTTGCATTTTCTGAAACTACTATTGACCCACTAGCTATAATATATAAGATTCAATCATTCAAAGTCACTTATTATGACCCCAAAAAAATTAAATGAACACAATCAAACCATAAACATTAATAGAGTTTCATGTTAAGAACACAAGGAAGCCTAAATTAAGAGTTAAAGGAATACAAAGGTCATATCCTCCCAACTTCACTAAATTGCCTACAACACTATAATAATAATAATAATAATAATAATAATAATAATAATAACAAATAACAAATAACAGGGTTAAACCAACCACCCTTGTTAACCTCACCTCAAATAAGAATGAAAGAACTAGTGAAGTGGATACAAAGTAAACTAATTAAAGCACCTTACTTCCCACTGAGTCTAGTAGGGAATACATAATTGTGAATAGGTTGCACGATAAAAAAATTTACAAATTGTTGTAAAAAAAAGGCTAAGTGCCATAGCAAGTTTGGTGCTACGGTAGACAATGAATCTACAATATTAATGAATTAATGAAATATTATAACCAGAAAAAAAGTGGCCTATAATCAAGAATAATGCATAACGACTTAGATAGATTACTAGCTCCAAGTTAAATTAATGATATCCAATAATATCTATCTTTGTATATCAGTTTTTATGCCATATAAACTGGTTAACTATGCCTACCATTCACAAGAGTGGAATTCAACTAGAAGCCAATTCAATTCTATCACCCACACATGGCAAGAGTCTTATGGTATCCAACTTCAGAGTGAATAGTTTTGGTAAATATCAGTTTGATATGTTGAAAAGGAAAGGTCATTAAAAGGAGAGGGAGATAGAAAAATATTGAAAAAGTGTGGTTCTGTAGTTTGGTAATAGAAAGGAAGAAAACATATGATTTCTAAAGATACTTGTGTGTGTACATATAATTTTGAAATATATAATAAATTATAATGATATTTAAATTATATATTTTTAATAATTATAATATATATGTTTTTTCTGATATAGATATATAGCATTAGAATTGATCATATAAATGGATGAGTACACCCTTATGGATTGGAGCTCTTCATGTGGGGAAGTTTATGAATTGGGTTGCAGATTTCACCCATAAGCTGGAACATTGTCCCACATGAAGTAGACTGATGTTTATCCCTTGTGATATCAAAGAGCATTAGATAGGATGACAAACGCAGTATCTTATATTGAATCTACAATATTTTTTATGCCACATATTTTATTCAGTACCTTAGATAAAAGTAGCCATAATCAGGAACAAGACATCAATGAAGACAGAACAAAGTTCAAAGCACTTCTATCGATCATAGTAGAGTGAGAGGTAAACAGATTGAGAATGGGCCAACAACACCAAGCAATAGCCACCATATAATCAAAATAGCTTTCCGCTAGTCAAAACAAACTAATTAGAACAACCCAAGAAGCATTTGAAGTCTCTAATTACTTCTATAAAATAATAGAACAACTCAAGACGGTACCTTACAACTTGAGCATGAAACTTGAAGCTAAAAAGGGGACTGAAGCTCGATTTGAGGCTAAAACCTGGAGCTAGAAGACGAGCCAACGCTGAACTTCAAGATGAGAAAAAGGATTAAAGCTAAAACTTAGAGCTGAACCAAAATACAAGATAAGAAGAAAGAAGCTTACAACTCGAGGCTAAAACTTGAAGCCAAAACAGGGGACCAAAGCTCGATTTGAAGCGACCGAAGCTCGATTTGAAGCTGAGAATGATAGATCGAGGCCTTGCAACTAAATCAAAGCACAAGATGTGAAGAAAGGAGGATCAAGGCTAAGAAAATAATAGCAAAATAGAGGGAAAGGAGATGAGTCCACCAATGAGAAATAAGGCCTTATTGACAACAACTATCGGCCTCCAATGAATCCAACAATGGCCCTCCAGTGAACGGAGAAAGGATAGAGAATCACGGCCAGGAGCAAGAAAAAATGGCAAAGCTTAGAGAGAGACAGCTGATAGGAGTATAGGATGCGTGTGCAAGGGTTATTACATGGTCTTCTCAAAATCACGATATTGCCATTAATGAAAAGAGGGTGTTCTCCATGTTTTTACCATTTTAGAAAACAAAAACACATGAAAACATGTCAAAGCTGTTCTCTATTTTTTGTTTTCCAAAACACATATCTGTTTTTAGTTTCCAGAAGAGTTAGCCCAAAACACAACCCATCAAATGAGTTTTTTCATTTTTTTGTTCTGCAGAACAAAAAATAGTTGTCAGAAACACCTACCAAATAAGACCTTTATTTCTCATTTAAAAATATTTAATTATCACTTAAAAAAAATACCTCAAAACAAAATGAACTCTGGTATTAAAAACTAAAATTTTTTTTGGTAAAAAACCCAATTTTCCCCAAAGTCATTCTCTCTCTCATTTAAATTTACATTTATAAAAAAAAATTACTGTAGTATTAATCTCAACACTCTAAATTTTTTAAAACTAAATAATCAAGTTCAGAATGGTTACCGTAAATTATTTTCTTTTATACAATGGTTACTATAAATTATTAACACAAATGAAAATTAATATAAAATAATTATTTGTTTCTTAAAAATTTACTTCCTTTAGTCCTCTAAAAATTATCTAATTAAAATGCACTTCACCTCTCCTTAATTTGTCCAGTAAACCTTTGTTTGTCCGAAAGTATTATCTTTAGTTTTTTTGGTTTTCCAGAATGAAAAAAAACAAAGGATATGTGTATATATATATATATAAAAGAAATATAAGATTAAACATTGTGTCTTTTTTTTGTAAAGGACTTCTAAATATTTTACATAAAATAAGGAATTTAGTTATTTTTTTAAAATTTTAAAAAAATTAAATATTTTTTTACACTTATTCATTATAATAATTTAATTCACATTAAATAAAATTTTTAATTATTATTAAATTAGAAAAGGTGAGACCAATTGAAAAAAGGTTAAAAATATTATTAATTTACCAATTAAAAGTTCTTTTCTCATCTAAAAATTTAATAATAATTTATAAAAAAATAAATGATGAATAAAAAAATAAAAAAAATATTATTAAGTACTACGAGACCCCTTAAAAAAAAAAATTTTGGATGCTCCATTTGTAAGATGGACGGAAGGGAGAACATTGTAGAGTGGCCTCAGTGCCCGGCCCGCCGTAATTAACAGCCTTAGTCATGTAAGAGCTTATGTCACGGATTGCCATGAAAGAAATGGAATACATCAAGTCATTTTAATATAAAAATATTTTAATTAAATTATACAAATTAAAAATAAAAGTTAAAATAGTTAAATTTCTTGATCTCTTTAAAAATTAATATTTTTTTTAAATTATTTTTTCTCTCTTTTTAAATATATTAAATAGAAATTTTTTTAAAACATATAATAAATATTATCTCATATACAAGATCTTATATAGGATTAGGATAAAAAAATTTCATATTTTAAACTGGAGGGAGCAATTTTTAATCACAGTGTCAACACTTAATTTCAAAAACTAAACAACAAAGTTTAGAATTATTACAATAAATTAGTAACAGAAATGGAAAATAGTATAAAATAATGATTTGTCTTAAAAATTTACTTTCTTTAGTGCTCTAAAAGTTATCTAATTAAAATGCAGTTCACCTCTCCTTAATTTATCAGATAAACCTTTGTTTGTCGAAAGTATTATCTTTAGTTTTTTTTTTTTTGCTTTTCCAGAATGAGAAAAAAGACATAGGATTCTATCAAAAAAAAAAAAGACATAGGATATATATATATATATAAGAAATATAAGATTAAACATTATGTCTTTTGTATAAAAGATTTCTAACTATTTCACATAGAATAAGGAAGTTAGTTATTTTTTAAAATTTTAAAAAAATTAAATATTTTTTTACACCTATTCATTATAATAATTCAATCCACATTAAATAAGATTTTTAATTATTAAATTAGAAAATGGGACACCAATTAAAAAAATTAAAAAATATTACTAATTATCCAATTAAAAGTGTTTTTCTCATCTAAAAAAATTAATAATAATTTATGAGAAAAAATAAATAATAAATAATAAAATAAAAAAACTATTATTAAGTATTATGAGACTCCTTATAAAATAAAATAAACTAAACTTTCGGATTGACCATTTGAGAAGGGAGAACATTGTAGAGTAGCCTCAATAGAACTATCAATTCGGACCGACCCGGCCCATTTGGGCCGGTCCGCCTCGGGCCGGGCCAAAAAGCCCTAATTGAAAAACGGGCTTGGAAAACCAAGCCCGAGCCCGCGGGATCGGGCCAACGGGCCAGCCCGCGGGCTTTTTTTAATTTTTTTGTATTTTTTAAATATTTTTTTAATAAATTTTTTATATAATTATTTAAATTAATACAACTAATTATCATTATAATTTAAATTAATACAACTAATTATCATCATAATTCATAAAAAACTAACATAATAGTTAAATTTTATAATTTATATATCACTAATTAATAAAATAATATGTATTTTTTAATATTTTAAATAAAAAATAAAAGAAAAAGAAAAAAATTTCGGGCTTTCGGACCGGCCCATGGTCCGCTCGGGCCGGACTCAAAAAGCCCGGATTATGTATTTACTCCCGAAATTGAGGCCCAAGCCCGCTCATTTTTCGGGCTTTTCGGGCCGGCCCGTCGTACTTGACCCATTTTGACGGCTCTAAGCCTCAGTGCCCGGCTTGCCTTAATTAACAAGCCTTCCCATGTAAGAGCCTACGTCACGGATTTGCGTGAAGGAAATGGATTATACAAAGCCATTTTTTCTCCTTTTTGTAATACTATGTGTTTAATATAAAATTATTTTAATTAAATTATATAAATTAAAAATAAAAGTTAAAATTAGTTAATTTTCTTAATTTCTTCAAAATTCACAATTTTTTTAAAATTATCTTTATTTAATTTTTTTTATTTTTAAATACATTAAATAAAAATATTTTTTTAAAATATATAATAAATATTATCTCATATACTACAAAAAATCATATATATATATATATAAAAGATTAGAATAAAAAATTTTATATTTAAAACCAAATGAAGTAATTTTTAATCTCTGTGTCCGCACTTTAAATTTCGAAAACTAAACAACAAAGTTCAGAATGGTTACAATAAATTAGTAACAGAAATGGAAAATAATAGAGTATAAAATAATGATTTGTCTTAAAAATTTACTTTTTTTAGTGCTCTAAAAGTTATCTAATTAAAATTCAATTCACCTCTCCTTAATTTGTCCGGTTAACTATTGTTTGTCCAGAAGTAATATCTTCTACATTTTAGGGCCCGTTTGGTTTTTCATTTTGTAAAATTAAGTTAAGATAAATAAAGTTTATAAAAATGAAGTTTAGATAAAATAAGTTTGTTGGAAGTTGTTATGTTTAGATATTCTTTTTGTAAAAGTAAGTTTGACAAAAAATTTATTTGGATGATAGGGGTTAAAAGTATTTTTAGATGTATAATATAGAGTAAATTTATTTTTCCTTTTCCAAAACCCACGTTTTATTAAAGGAAAAGTAACTTTTCCCCTTCTTTTCTAAAATCACAGTTTAACCCACTTTTCATTTTTCAAAAAGTCAGTTTGTGTTCCACTTGTCTTTGACCAAACACATCTTTTAAAAAATTATAGTTGAAAATCATGATTTCTTTTTCAAAACGGACAACCAAACAAGCACTAAGTTTCAAAATAGGGTATATATATATATATCTGTGAAAAAAATAGGTTGTATATATATATAAGAAATATGGGATTTAGTTGAAACCGAAATAAATTGAAAATTACTGTAATTAATTAGTTTAGAGACAAAAATTGATAATCAAGCCACACAATTCAATTTTGTTGTAGCTAGCCGTGATAATGTACCAAGTGTATCGAAAAACAAGTCCAGGTTCAATGAACATTGTAGAGGAGCCTCTGTGGCTGCCTTAGGGTGTCCTACTTGTTCTATAAATGGCGTCCCTTTCGAGATTTGGTTCAGAAACATAAGCCACTTACTTCTCATTTCTCTGTTGTAATAATTTCAATATCCATGGGAGAGGTAGATGCAGCCTTCATCCAAGAACCCCAACACAGACCCAACCTCTCTCTCATACAAGAGGCTCAAGGCATCCCTCTCATCGACCTCTCTTCCTCCGACATCCATGGCCTCGTCAAGGACATAGGCCATGCCTGCAAGCACTGGGGATTCTTCCAGATCATCAACCACGGAGCTCCGGTGGATCACCGCCAGAGGATTGAGGAGGCCGCGAGGGAGTTCTTCAGGCTAAGCTCCGACGAGAAGAGGAAGGTCAAGAGAGACGCCGTGAAGGTGTTAGGGTATTACGACACAGAACACACCAAGAACGTTAGGGATTGGAAGGAGGTGTTCGATTTTACCGTGCAAGAACCCACTCTCGTCCCTGCCTCTCTTGATCATCACGATCACCAAGTCAGTCGGTGGGAGAATCAGTGGCCTCAATATCCTCCTCAGTTGAGGTAAATTACATAGCTCTATCTTCTTCAGTTAGATATGTGATTTATAATGAAGTTTTTTATTATGTGAATTACAGAGAGGTGTGCCAGGAATATGCAAAGGACATGGTGAAACTGGGTATGAAGTTGATGGAGCTAATCGCTATGAGTTTGGGGTTGCCACCAAAGAGGTTTGAAGAATTCTTCAAAGACCAGACCAGCTTCGTGAGGCTAAATCACTATCCACCTTGCCCTTCCCCTCACCTTGCTCTAGGGGTTGGTCGTCACAAAGATGGCGGAGTCTTAACCATCCTTGCTCAGGACGAAGTAGGAGGGCTTGAGGTCAAGCGAAAGTCCGATGGTCAATGGGTTCGGGTCAAACCCACACCCAATGCTTATATCATCAATGTTGGTGATATTATTGAGGTATAAAATTTATAGCTAGTCACATGTAATTAATGATTGATTTTCAAGACGTATGCTTGATTAATTGCTGTGTTTGTGTGTGTGGGTGCGAATGAATGAAGCAGGTTTGGAGCAATGAAACATATGAGAGTGTAGAGCACAGAGTGATGGTGAACTCGGAGAAGGAAAGGCTTTCAATACCATTCTTTCTGAATCCTTCACACTACACAATGGTGGAGCCATTGGAGGAGCTCACCAGTGAGCAAAACCCACCCAAGTACAGGGCTTACAATTGGGGCAACTTCGTTGTTACCAGAAAGCGCAGTAACTTCATGAAACTCGATGTTGAAAATATCCAGATTTACCATTTCAAGATTTAGAGCCAGCCTTAGTTAGTAGACTAGTCCTAGCTAGGCTTTTCCGAGATACTATAAAGAATAAATTACATCAAATTTTATTAGAGTGGGAACAAATATGGATGCTGTAGAATGTTGTGTATAGTAAAAGCATGGTGAGTTCGGTGAGTCAATGCTGATGACAATAATAATACTAATGTTTCAAATTATAATTTATGTTTACCTACCTCAAATAACTAGTTAGAATTAGTTGCAAATCTTATGATTTAAAAAATTTCTATAACTTTTCTAAATTAACCCATTAAATATTGGTAAAAATGCATTATTCTCTTTCCACTTTTTCCTAACTGAATATTATTATTAAATAGGTGTAAAAATAAAATAAAAAAATTAAATATTTCTAACATTCATAAAGTTGACTTATATTTGAAAACTTTAGACTTCCAAAAATATACCCTGTATTTTGAAAATTTAATCCTCAAAAAAGTATTAAATTCTTCCTAACTTACATAGAATAACTTATATTCAGCTTCCTTCACTTGAAGAGCAATTGTGGCTTGGAAATAATATTAACGGGTTTCTGGTGCTGATTGAGTCTATATTTACGTCTTTGTCTTTATGTTTTTTTTTTTGGTTAGTAAATAAAGATGGGCCAAACCCCCAAGATAACGAGAGATCAAAGGGGACTCGACCATCTACCACCCACCGATACAGTGTATAGCTTCTAAGCAGCAGATCTATTGGGCCTCTCTGCCTATATGACTGATGAGGGCAACCTAGGCTAGTCAGGCGTGAAATGTGACGTGGATGAGCCGCTAAGCCCAAGAAATAGAAATGCTCGATAAGTCCATTTATATATTATCTAAAAAACACACACACGTATAGTAGAAACACTTCCATAATGTTTATAAAAAAAAAAAATCCATATTCGTGTGCTCCGTGACTGCTTTGATGCTGCAAGGTTATGGAACGGCGCTATAGCTAAGCCGTAGTAGAGAAAGCTCATTTATATATATATATATATATAACAAAAATGTTTAAGTGAGTTAGGTTTTGATGACTTATTATGAGTTGCATCTTTACCAATAATAAAATTAACCTTTATCGGCAATCTTAAGTTTAATATTAAAGTGCAGATCTCTCAACCAAATTATTTTCACCTATATATTGCATAAATACAAGTTGCTTATGATATATATATATATAACGTTATTAATTATCTTTATATAATTAATAAATTAACTCATTAAAAAAATGAATCCCCAAATCTTCCACGGATTTCACATTTCCTTTGATTATTGTCACCAGGAAGAAGTTCACTATAAGTCGAGCGGGGTATATTGTACCAAGGGTGGTACTTCCACAATCCCATTTGTGATCGCCATGTCCTCCTTATATTTGAAAACCCAAAAGAAAACGAAAATAATTTCAAATCAAAGAAGTTGTTGTGATTTACATCTCAGAAGGTGACAAAAGAAAACTGGTGTACAAAATATATGAAACGGAAATATCAAACGCACTAGGGTGTGAAAGCAAGCACTGAAGTTGTGAGAAGTGACGAATACGTGGTTAAACCCCCTACTTCGATTCCAAAATTGGTATTCGAAGGTGTTGTGTTGTACAATGGACCTATGAGGGAGCGCGCGTGACCAGTGGCCAGGAAGCCATTGACAGTATTGAAGTTGCAAGAGACATAGATAGGTACGAAGAAGAAGTCAACTTTGTATGGGTCAAGAGATGTGGATGGATACCATTGACGGAGGACTCAAAAATGGCACAAGAGAGAAGGGTGGATTGGGGTTGGAGAAAAAGAAGGCTTTCCATCCTAAGGTAGAGGGGTGAGAGAGAAGAATGTGTTTAATCAGCTCGCTTTCTAGTTTTTTTCTCTCACTAAAATATAATGGCATTTTGGCTATGTTTGGTATGCAGGAATCAAGATGAGGGAAATGAAAATGGAGTTGGAATCCTCATTATATAGGTTTGGTACACATTAATCTTGAATCTAAGGAATCTTGATTCAAGCAAAGAAGGCAGAAGTGGATTTCATGAGTTGAGCTAGGGAATTGCACTAATTCCATGGAATCCAATTTTTTTTGACATTTTTGCCTAGACCCACTTCAAAGCTAGAAGGACCCTTTATGATAAAGTCATTGGTGGAAGACTTAGTGGACAATGACGACAACCGCGTGAGTGGCGATGAACGGCACACCTAGTGATGGTGTGGTGTTTTGCGACAATGTCTACCATTAGTGGATGGCGTCACTCCTTCTCATCCACTCAAGATCCTTCTCCATTGTCGATCTCTTTCTCTATTATCGTCGTCCCTAAAGTGCAATCACCTACCTAACTTCGTCACTTCTAGCAACCTCTATCAAGTTGATTTCAATTTGTCTAAAATTGTTGAGTTTTGGACAGAAATTATTGATTTTGATATCATCATTTGCCCTGCTTCATCAGCCATTGTTGATTCTATCTAAAATTGTTGATTTATGTATAAAATTGTTGAAATATTTTGTTTTGTGTATAAAAACTTGATGATTCCAACAATGATGGAGAAAGAGATTATTGTTGGCTCTAACAGAATAGTTTTTTCCCCTTAAATCAAGGGATCTGTGTCATAGTGAATTTGCATTGTCATCTAGACATGTTAATCTCTATCATAGTATATTTGAGTCACCGGTGGCGGTAGAGCGTTATGTCATGGTGGATTTGTGTCATCGGTGGGGGTGTGGGGCGTGGTGGTTGCTAGTGGGTTTTAGATTTGATGTTGTTAGAAAGTTTTTTTTTTTAATTTAATGAGGGTTGTTTCATCTTTTTATATTATAATATACATATTAAAATTAAAAGTTATATAAAAATTTCATGGTATACAAAACATACTCTTAAAATTTTAATTCTGTTCTCATTCATTTTCCGATTCTTATTCATATTTCCATTCTAATTTCATCATACCAAACATAACAAGATATCTTTTACTTATATCCCTTAATCCAAATATCTCTATTTTCCACCCAAAAGCCAATTCTCCCAAAGTTCTTATACACACACACATAATCAAAATGTTTATGTGAGCTAGGTTTTACAGGCTTATTATGAGTTGCCCCCTTACCAAACTAAACAAATCTTTATTGGCAATATTTAGTTTAATATTCAAGAATAGAATCTTCCATCCATGACCAAACGCAATATCATTGACTCAACCAAATTATTTTCACCTGTATTGCATAAATACATGTTGCTTATGATATGTATATAAAGTTATTAATTATCTTTGTATAATTAATAAATTAACTCATTAAAGAAATGAATATTAAATATTATAAAAATTATAATATAAATGATAATACAAGTGGGAGGATACGCATACAATTTATTTAGTTATAAGAGGTATTAAATTAAATTTAAAAAAAATTATAATTAATTTTCCACATCCCAAAAAGAATTCACCCAAATAATAAATAAATATATATATATATAAAAGAAGACCAAGAAGCCGAGGATAGAATTACATTATTTATCTTATAAATAGTGCGACTCTATCATATTTTATATTATATATTGATTCAATTTTTTTATTATTATTTTTTTGTTTATAGAATACATTACTGTGATCCATAATCATATATTGGAGTCCCATGAGATGAAAATGATATAACTTTTGAATGTGTTCCAACTCCAAGTAACCTAGAGTTATTAAATCATCACTTAATAAAACTACAATTAATGAAGCATGTGAACGTTGGCCAAAAAAAAAAAACAGAAGTATGTGAACTTACAGTTTGGTTTAGCACCAAATTACATGACTCAAGTGTGGGAGTACATAACCAGGCAACATGCCCTCTTTTTCATATAAGGACAATGCAAACTCACAATTGAATTGAAAGGTGAAAGCTAGCTGTCTCTTACGCAATGTCTGAGTAGATTTAGATTCTCAATGAATTTGTTACTTCGTATTGTTTTTCTTATTTAGTTCTTTTATTTTTAAAGAAGTTAAACAATAAAATAGAAATAATTTTTTAAAAGTCTATCAAACCAAAATTTTAAAATAAAAAATAAAAAATTAGATTATAACAGATATGAAAAAATCTAAATGCCAATGCATGCATGTTGCGCTGTTCAGATTAATTGAGCAGGAAAAAATGTAAACGCAAGTGTTTGATATCGATCTCTTGTCTCTGTCACATCACATGCTCATGGATCACTATGTCCAACTTCCTACATCCATCTTTGTCCATACCTTCAGTAGCATTATTGGCTAAGGACTTGCTTGGAATATTATTTTAGAAGTAGCTTTTGGGAAAGTTTAATTTTAATTCGCTTGTTTCTGTTTTTTCATCTCGGGAAAGTTTGTTGAGCAAAAAAACATTTTGGGGAAGTCTAATTTTTTTTAAAAATATATTATGTTTTAGTTTTAAAGACATAAATATCCCTTTTTATTAAACACATGAATTAAAAAATCAAAGGTATTTTTAAAAAAAAAAGTCATACATCACTCAGAAAATAAAATTTTCCATGTTTAAACTCTATTTCTAGTGAAGTTTTATATTTTTATAAAAGCCAAGTAAAAACCAATAATTTGTTTCCCGAAAAATTCTATTTCCTTTTCTTACCTTTATCATTCAAAGCAGCTTCTCATCCAGAAACATGATGTTTATGAGTTTATCACCTTTAAAAGTTAATTTTGATTTATAGCTATTATACTAAATTGTCCATTGTCAAACGTCAAATCAAATGAATCAAGATATGTCAGTCAAGTGTTTGAGATGGAAAGAAAGGAGTGGGGGTGAGAGTGAGAGTGAGAGTGAGAGTGAAGTGGTGAACAAAAAGAGGAGACTCTGGTACATCGCCGCTTCGAATGGTGTGATTCTATATGTTGGTAATGTCAGGGAATCCACCTTCTTCACGTCCCTTTAATTAATTAAATCATTAATAATATCGGGTGGTCAGTGAACACTGGTCAGCCAGGTCACTACTTTATTTTATTTTATATAATATCTTTTTGTGTCTAAAATATTTTTTTTTGGCCTGATTTTGTGTCTTAAATATTGTTCCTCTTTCTTATCATGAGTTTTGTAATATGTTTGGCTGTATTTCTGATTCCTCCTTTATCACTTTTTCCCCCTTCCAAGCCTTATCACTAATTCATCTCACAAAGCTTTATTACAAATTCAATCACACAAAACAATCTCATTCACATTTTTCTTCTTTGTAACATTTTATTTTTTTATTGGGCATCTGCACAATATTAAGATATATATGATATTTATAAAAAACATACATATAATATATAAAATTTAAAACATTAATTAAGAAGATTTTACAAATGATTATACTCAATTTAATTTTTTGTTTAACCAATATTTATAATACATATATATATATATAGGAATTTGGACTCTCAATTTAGACATCATTTTAATTATTTAATCTTTTTTAATTTAAAATTAAATTTTATTAAATCAATTAGTTTATATTAAAAAATAATATGATGACTTGAATTTGATATTAAAATTAATAAATAAATTATATACTTAATTAATATTAGTTATTACTCAATTCTTTTGTAAGTAATAGATGTGACATGTATATTATCATTATTTTTCATTAAATATCTAAAATTATTTAGAACATTTGTTAGAATTAATGTAATCATTATATATATTATATCATAATTATGAAAAAGTTAAATAATAACTCATATTATTCAGTAGATGTAGATATATAACATACTTATTAATTTTAATATTTAATTTTTATCATTATGTAGATCACATTATTTTTCTTGAATACATCAAGGTCATTAAAATGACTTTTTTATGAATAAAAGTTTATGTGATTTTGATCCTAGGACCATTAAGATTAAGACAACTCACAAACGAGATTTTCATATTAACAGTAAATTTTGAATGCACACAGTATGAGTTGTATTGTAACTAATTAAACTAATATTTATAGACACGTGAATATAATATAAATTAAAATTTAATTGATTAATTAAAATTGCAAATTGGGTGTAAATAAAATTAGAAAACAAAAATAAATAAAATTAAAAATAAAAATGAAAATATATTTTTTATAAAAAGAGGTTTTTGCCACATGAGTAGATATACATATCATAAAGTTTTGTTCAATCCTGTAAATTTATTTGACAAAACAAATAATAAAATTTAGGGTATATATAAATATTATAAATAATATAGATGATGTGTATTAGCATATCACAATAATATATATCATTATACTTACATGCATTCGTAAATTTTAACAAATGTTCTAAATAATTTTAGATATTTAATGAAAAATAATGATAATATATATGCTGCATCTATTACTTACAAAAGAATTGAATAATAACTAATATTATTAATTAAGCATATAACTTATTTATTAATTTTGATATTAAATTTTCCATCTTGATGTAAGTCGTCATATTATTTTTTAATATAAATCAATTGATTAATAAAATTTAATTTTAAATTAAAAAATATTAAATAATTAAAATGATGGTTAAATTGAGAGTCCAAATTCCTATATATAAATATATTATAAATATTGGTTAAACAAAAAATAAATAAATTGAGTATACTTATTTGTAAAATCTTCTTAATTAATGCTTGAAATTTTATATATTATATATATGTTTTTTTTATAAATGTCATATATAACATTATATACAACATATTTTTTTTTTTGAGACAAACAACATATATGACATTTAATATATATATATATATAGTATATTATTATTATTATCATATTAATATATATTAATGGGGAAGGGGAGTTGGGGGATGGCGGTGGAAAAGGGGACGGGATTGGGCTGAGGGGTAGGGAATATAATTAAAAAAAATTAGTATTACATAAATCGTAAATATAATTTATATGTATTTGTGTCTCTGAAGTAATTTTTTTTTTCCTGCAACGCTCAAATTGCCAAATATAGACTGTATCAGTCCATTCTCCACTGTTGTCTATTTCAAAACGCAATGCGGAAGTGGTAACATCCAAACAAACTGGCGATTCTGGTTTCTTATCTCACAAAAAAAATTTTGTTTAGATCTATGAATGAATCGTTCATTCATATACTTACCAACACAGCGTCAAATAGCTATCACCTCCCGAGTGCTTTGTCTGTCATACAAGCTCTGCATATATATATTCTTTTTCAAGCTTATAAATCTTAAACGGATTTTAAATAATTGACAGCGAAAAGAAAAAAAAAAACTGGTTACTGATCTGGAATTTTAGATGATCTGTATCTGTAAATTCGTTTCAAGCTTTCAGAGAATTCAAATTCAAACCTGTAAAATTCTCCAGCAAGTGTAGAAGAATGAGAATTTTGGGGACAAAAGCAACAGATGAAGCGAATCAAATTCAAACCGTTAAGAACAATTCCATCAAACACCCCATTCCGATCTGATTGAATCTAATTAGGGTTTACACAGAGGAATTGAAACACAAAACAAGCCGGACTCGTTCGCCCAAAAATTACCAAACCAGAAACAGAGTTCTCTCGAGGAAAACAACAAAGAATGCGTAAATCTACTAAAGAACTGAATCTCGCATTCATCAAAAGGGCAGGTCGAGCTCAAAATCAGAACTAGACAAGTATTTATAATATAGAGTTGCTACAAATTAACAAAGGCTTGCCATGAGTCTATGATAATCTATCTACACAAATTTTGAAGAAGAGATGGGGAACAATCAAGGAAGAAAACCAGAGAAAGGGATAGGGGTACTCGCGCGATTGAGACTGGTGAGAGGCTCGGAGGTTCGTTCTTGGATGACGACCACAGTTTCAGCGACGATAATCACGAATTGAATGGCCAATCTTACGAGATGGATGCAGAGTTTGATTCTCTTTATCACCATCTCTTTTCTGCTTCTTGATCAGTGGTAACTAGATAGATATATTTGATCGCTAGTAGTGTGTGTTTATCTTGGTTTTTCTGTGTAAACCCTCCTGTCTGTGCTGGTTATCAAGCAAAGTTGATTTTCCTAAAACAACGGGGGGTCATGACTCATAATTCCTCCTTATCTTTCCACCTATACAAGGCGACACGCATATCTTGATTTTCAGTTACCTTTTTTGTATCTGAAAAATATAAGGCTTAATTTAATCCTAAATTTCTTTTTTTTTTTAAATTGTTAGATATTCAATATGATATTATTGACTAATTTACGTCACATCAGTTTACAAAGAGGGCTAAGGCTAAATTTTTTTTAAAAAAAAATCCATTTTTTTCTTTCCACCCTATCACTTTCAGTAATTTTAACTTAAATATGTTTTCTTTATATGTGAATCTAAATTCGAATTCGAATATTATAAAGTTTAAATGACAATAATTCCACCAACATAATTTTTTTCATTCACTAAATTTATAGATATAACCTAACTTGGGAATTATTGCGGTGCATATAATATAATTTCAAGATTCAAAAGGAAATCATCAGAGTGGCTGCATTTTTTTGGAATTTTCGCCTAAACATTTCCATGAATTTCTCAGTCACTTTAATTAATTTCTAAACTTTGAAAAAAAAAATTACTGGATGTTCAATATTATATTATCGACTATTTAAGTTTGATTAGATTTCAAACGGGGTTAAAAAATTTGAAAACATCAAGTTTCTTTCTTGGTTTTTTTTTTTAACTCAATCACCTTCAGTAATTCATAAAAAAAAATTTGTACTCACAACTTATTAGTTCAGATTTAAAAATGAGTCGTAATGTGACTTACTAGATATTATATCCATATTTGGGTATTGTTGCATCCAAATATAACTATATAAGTAGTTTTTTCACTATAATTTTTTTATTAATAAGATTTGAATAAATAATCTCAATTAAGAAGTATCAATTTTTTCCACTCAAACTAACCGTGTTATAAGATTCAAACAATTACCGATACAGGGGTGGCAAGTGGGGATGCTTGCCCCCATGTTACAGTTATTTTTTTTTTAATAATTAGTTTAATTTTACTTGTAAAGAGTGTTGAAATTAATTTTAGCCCCCTCTCTCCCCCAAATGTTAATCTCTAGATCCGTCCCTGGATTCAAAGAAAATCTATCATAAGAGGATAATGGATTTCCATGAATTAAAAACTTAATAGTGGATTACCAACTAACGAATCTTACCTATCGATGTATATACAGTTAACTGGCTCTTTCCAAGCACCAAAGGTCAACATTGCTGCTTGTTTCACTCTCCTTTTAAATTGATATTCTCTCTCCTTATTAATTGAGAAAATTATATATATAATAACTTTAATTAATTAATTTTGCAAAATTTATAATAAAAGATATTGTTTAAAATAAAATTTTGAAAGGCTTAAAAATCTAATTTCTATCATGACTAAATAAAAAAGTATTTATGATAAAGAATAAAAAAATTGATAATAATGGCCTTAAATATTTTTTAAACTTAAGGAAGTCTATTAATTTTCCAATGTAAAGAGTTGGGAAGCAAAGTGACTAAAATTTTGCACCTTGTAAATAGTATGACATTTTAAGGTCCTTCATTATGATTATAATTATAATTATTATAATTATCAGTTATATGATAGTTGGTCAATCCTTGATTATAATTTTCCCCATTAAATTTTTGGATATCCATAATCATTGATAGAAATAATGATGATCGAAAAATAACAGTGGCGAAGACGATAATAACATATTTATGAATGTTTAAATCTGTATATTTCATGTGTTGATTAATTTATATATATTTTAAGGAACAATTAACTTCTATTTTGTTTGTTGCTCAAAATAACAACCATCATTATATGTTAAATATGGAGTGTATAAACAAAAAATAATAAGAGTGATATAAAAATAGATATGAGGAAAGTATAGAGGACAAAATTGAAACTTGCATCGAAAAGTTATTAGAGGACAAAACTAGAATAACGTACAATAAGGATGAACATATATCTATTTAATTTAACATGGAAAGGAGAATAATAGGGATTTTTTTTTATGGCAAACGAGAGAATAATTGGAGAGTTAGAAGAGAAGCAACGGGTGACGGTGATGGATCCTCATAACTCATAAATGATAAATCCAAACTAAAGAAGTGCGTAAATTGGTCCCATGTTTAAGTTTTAATGCCAATATAATAATTTATTTTATGCATAATTTGTTGTATGAATTACAATTTTTGTTATAACCTGATAAAATTTTGAAACTAAACTCTAAAATTATCAATATATATCAATATATATATACACACACACTTTAAAATTGCACTCCTTACACACTGCACATGAATACTAAAAAGCCGAAAGGCAACGAAGTTTGTCTGTTGTTGAAAGGAATAAGGTTAGGTCCCACATAGTTGTCTTTATTCATACCATACGTGATGCATGGGACAAGGATGTCTTGTCCTCTGCCGACCTGTATACTAACGTGGCATACCACTATTTGTTCAATGCCTATCATTACTTTTTTTTTTATCAACAAAGAAAATAATAATCTCATCTTTATCCATAAATTATTTCTTGTGTTGGCCATCACTGATACGATCCTAAATTGCTCATGATAGTGAGTATTCTTCTGGATTTGTTGCTTGTACTGTTCCGGTGCTTGTCATTATTAAATCAATGTTATCAATGAAAATTGATCTAGTTTATATAAATGTAACTTATATTTTATAAAGATGTATGTTCAAATTTTATTGTCAATATGAAAAACTCAATTGTAGATAATTTATAAATATTTTTTGAGTGTTGAGTCTTTTCTTATTTTGACCCTAGTAAAATCTCATGATCTAACATACCTAAATTTTTGTTAATTACAAAAAAAAGAAAAAACCCTCTTACTATCTTCAACTAAGAGCAAGTAAGCATCATGATCCATCAACAAAATTTTGTACTGCTTTCAGTTTCCCCTTTAGGTTTTTTTTTTTTGGTAGGCAGGTTTTTTTTTTCTTTTAATACAATGCTTTATTTTTTTTCCCGAATGCAGCACAGATTCATTAAAAATAAATAAATAGCAGAAAATCCAAATTTGATCGTGAGAAAAAGCTTCAAATATTATGAGACAATAGAATACATAATGTTATGTTATCATTTTTATAACATCTTATTCAGTCTTTTTTATGGCTATCGCGAAAACATTTGTAAGTAATGGTAGAAAAATAAAATTTAAAAAGATAATAAGAAAGATTCGTTGAAAGCATTAAATGAAATAATAAAAAATATAAAATATAGAAAGAAATATAATGAAATTATTTATATTATGGGGAAAATACATTTGTATTTAATGTCTTTTTTTTTGTTCAACTTTTTTTGGTCAGTAAGGATTTTGTTAAATTTAAAAGTTTATGGATAAGGCTTGATAACCAACAAACAGAAAAGGTAAACACAAATAAGTCAGAGAGTAAGAGAACACGAGCTAGACTCCTTATAGTTTTTTAAAAAAACTAACGTCATCCGTATTTTTTTAAAACAGCATACATTTGATTAATGTTAATATAAATCAACAACGACGTGGGATAGAAGATAAATAATCAAATACAAAAACAAAAAAGTGAACAGGTTGAGATTAGTTTTTTGCGTCCTGGTAGATGAACTCAAATCACTGTTAGTCGACTTTGATTCTTAATTATAATATCTATCAAAAACTAATTCAAGCTAGGGATCCCACTGCATGAAATAATGTCCCAAACTAACATTTTGTTCACATCAAACTGTTTTTTTTTTCCAAGGATTTCTATCCTCGTATATTCCATAATAATTAATTTAAGCGAATAATAATAATAATAATAATATATGCTGCTTTTAATTAGAACCAAACAACCTGCCGATTTTTATTGGGCATGTTCTTCCTTAAAAACATTGACGATGCAGTATGAAGAAAATTAGGATAATTTTTGTGTAACTTGTGAATACTATGAATGAGTCACATTGTTCATGACTTTTGCATGTAATATGTGAGAATTTATTCTTTAAAAGAAGTTAATATTTTAATAATATTTTTTAGATTGAACTATTTAATATCTGATAGTCACTTTAATTAATTTGAGTTGAGTTGAGTATTATGACATAAAAGTAGGATTTGAATGTAAAATTACTAGTTAAGTTAATACAGCCCTCAACGGATTAGGAAACATAATATTTTCTGAAATGGATAATTTAGAAAGTGTAATATGACACTCTCAATGGATCCCACCGATCGTTGTTGCTTAATGTGGATGACGGAAGTAACAAGCAGCAATCATCTGTATTATGAATATATATCTATCTCACATATATATACATACGTGTGTGTTAATTATAAGCTATATTAGTATATATTAATAATGTAGCTTTTTATATAGATAATTTATGTTAGACTCAATACAAAGTACAAAACCCATATCAAGAAAATAATAAAAACATTAGAAGAAGAAACAATTTGACTTTATTTTGTTAAATTAAGGGTTGCATCTGCCGGGCCTGACTCGTTACCTGCCTTGGCCCAACCAAATGAAAACTCGGGAAAAATCATGTTTGGTAATGGGTTGGGCTTGGTCTACCAAATAAAATTTGTAAAACATATTAAAAATTAAAAAAATAAAATAAAAGATTAACTTTCTTTATTAATAAAAATATAATTATTTATATATAAAAAATATTTCTTTATAAATATATTTTTAGATATATTTATCCATAGTGGGATAAGTCTAGTATTATCGTTATTGTATATTTCTTTTGAAAAATAATGTTAAGATAAAAAGTAATGATTTTCAAAATTATGAATGTGCACAGCTATGTAATATTTTCACATAATGTTAAATCAGAAAATTAATTTAAAATTTTAAATAAAATTAAATCATTAAAGTTTTAAAGAGTTTTTATGGTTATTATCTTATAAAATTAATTAATATATACAAAATAATAAAAAATAAAACAAAATATATATACATATATAATGGGTCGGGCTAAGTTAACCACAATTGACCTGACTCAATTGATCCAATATTGAGCAGAGTTGGATCGGGCTAACTAAACATTAAATTTTGTTACACAAATCTAAATAATATATAGAAAATACTCAATGCACAACTAATAATATCACATGATACTGGATCATACTTAAGCTTTATTTTCATGTGATAAAACAAATATTTGAACTTAAAATCTCCATTTAATTATTATGTGATTAAACAAGTTTCAAACTTAAATACTAACTAGTGTCAAATTTCAAAGATTATTACTAATGGAGGGCCGATGCAAGCATTAGCTTTGTTTTTGTCTTTATTTCATCTCTTTATTTAGCATCATTATTTTGGTAAAAGAAATCATTATTTACTCTTTTTTCATTTTTAAGAAAAGGAAAAAGGAAGTACAATAGTACATTAATCAAAAAAAAAAAAAAGGAAAAGAAAGAAATAAATGAAAAAAAAAAAGCAAAAAGAAGAATGGGCTTCTCTTTTGCTCTCTTAACCCATTTACTGTTGCACCCGTCTGGTCAAACTTTATCGGAAAGTAGGTCCATTGATTTACTTAAGATTTATTTTTTTATTTCTTTTTTTAAAACAGGCTGCAAAACTCATTTGATTAGAAAATAATAAAACATCATTTAATTATTATTACATGTTTGCCCATACATTTTTAATTTAATTTTAATGCACTCATAATTTGTTTGACACGATATAAGCAATATATTCAAGTGTATTTGTGTTTTTAAAGTAAAATCATATTATGAAACTAGAGTATGAAAAACGAGTTTATAATCTGTGAATAGTGCAACTTCACATATATTTTATTATACATATTGCTTGATGATATTTTGGATATATAATTAGATATCTTTTTCTCATGTGCCACATGGAAGAAATAATAATTTAAAAACCTATTGAATATTATACTTATTTGTCTGACATTTTAACCCTATTTGAAATATGTGAAAAGGTATTAAAAGGATAAAAATAAAGATGCACAAAGCTTAAAAAAATATATGTCTATATGAAGAAAGATTGAAAGAAAAAAAAAATGCATGCAATCTACGAGAAACTGTTATGTTCATGGTTTGTGAATATTGCAGATCTTTGTAAATTTTGTATTTGATACATTTATAAAGTTGAACGCTTTTGTTCGAATATGCAATCTTCGATAAACTGTTATGTTCATGGTTTTTCTTTTTTTCCTTGGGTTCCGGAGTAGAAAAGTCTAAATTATTAATGAATAATGATCATGAGTCCCAAGGTTAACAGATTCCAGCATTAAAAGCCCACGTTTGTTCGGCCCAAAAAAGCCCAAAGGCGAGTCCCCTCATAGGTATAAGCATTTTAGCCGTTGAAACTTGAATGCTCGTGGCAATTATTCACCATGCGATTAGACTAAAGTGCCCCTCCCGATTCAAATCCCCAAACCGCGATCACGTTAATATTCCATTGACGTTTTTGAATTTCAGATCAAATATCAGCCCTTCATTTCAAACTCGTGCAATTATTGGTCCAACGGAAACCTCACGCCGAGAGAGCGAGACTTGAGAAAAAGAAGACAGGGTGAGGGAATGACAATGGTCTATGTTCGTGTTTAATTTCGTAATCCCTGACGAACACCGGCTAAACTCTGATTAGTCGCTGCAAAAGCAGCTTCAGGATTACTCAGATTCATCGATTTGGAATTTTGTTTTTCAATTCCTCTTTCAGGTGCTCATTTTCATTTTTACACGTGCAGCTTTTACAAATATGTTTCCCATTTGAAAAATCAGGCTCCTCACTCTGTTTCCCTTGTTCTCTGTGAATCGTTGTATGCTAGAATGCTGAAAGACTTCAAATTATTACGCCGAAATTCTGGCAAGACTGAGGAAATTGAGAATGTACCTGTGGATCCCAAGGATTCAACAGTAGCTCAGAACATCGCTGATAGTTCTAGACCTCCGTTAAATACAATCCAAGAACCTGTCCATAACCCAAAATCCGAGCAAGACGCGGCTTCACAAAACAAGATGAATAGGACTCCTAAGACTAAGGGCAAGGCTGCTGACCTAGCATTACCGCTTCGCACGCCGGATAAACTTGGAAGTAGCTTAATGGCGAAGAACAGATTTGGCAGGGCTCAGAAGAATGAACCCAGCCCGTCATATGGTGATTTGCGTGATGATAGAAAAGGCGCTGCTGGTATTGGAAATGGGGGTTTGGCGACTGTCACTCCACGGACGACCACTCGCACGTCAGGAAGGGCCACCACGACTTGTTCTGAGAGCAATTCAACGCAAAGCACACCATCAAAAAGTATCAATAAGCCTCCAAATTTAGGTATTCGGAGCAAGGCTGATGGAAACTTTAATGCTCGCCTAGGGAATTATGCTGCATTGTATAAAGGGATTCCAAGTTCAGCAGGTCCGCCTACGGTTGTTAATACGGTTGAAGTGCCTCACTTTGATCTAAAAGAAGATACGTCATTTTGGATAAATCACAATGTACAGGTGAGTTCAGTTTAGTGCATTAGCTTGTAAATTATGTCATTAGTTGATAGTTGATGAGAAAACTCTACTTCGGTATGAGGTGAAGATTAGTTAACTTAATACTCCATTGATTTATTGGGTCACTTTGGCACCCACAAGCATGATTTTGTTTCAACATCAAAGACCTTTTTCTTTTGGTACCTATAGAATATTTAATTCTTGAAATATTGTTATTCTTAATACCTTTGGAAGAGTGAATTTAGAATGAAAATAATATTTTCAAGTAAAGTCAAAGAAAAAACATTCAAGTATCGAATTGATATTGACACCATAATTTGAAGATCAAAATAAAGTTTTTGCTTTTTAACTTAAAAGGTTCCTGTTTTGTGGCTGATCTCTTTATGTTTCCGACTGATTAGGACTATCCAATGAAGATTTATAGTTCGTAAAAAGAATAGCCAATTTTGGTTCATACTTCATATTGTGCCAGGGATTATGAATTCTGATGCTTATACTTGTTAACAATATACATAGGTAATTATAAGAGTGCGTCCTCTCAATAGCATGGAGCGGGCTACTCAAGGATATAACAGATGTTTAAAGCAAGAAAGCGCTCATAGCATTACTTGGATTGGGCAACCAGAAACTCGTTTCACTTTTGATCATGTTGCGTGTGAGACAATAGACCAGGCATGATAACATCCCAGAAACAATTTGGTACAGAAACTGCTTTGTATGAAGTTACTCATTTCTTTCTCAAATTTGTGATTTTGTAGGAAATTCTTTTCAGAATGGCTGGTTTACCGATGGTGGAGAACTGCCTCTCGGGATACAATAGCTGTATGTTTGCGTATGGACAGGTATAGTCCTGAACAAACACATTTTATTCCATCTCGAGAATCTATAATTGGCACATGGCTTTATAAGCAATGAAACAATTAACATAAGAGTATTGGTAAGCAGAAAGATATAAAGTCTTCTGCACAAGATTCCAATGTACAGCTTATCATCATGGTTCCAAATTTCTTTAAAAAATTTGTGATAAGCAACGTTGGTGTTGAATGCACATCCTTGAGAGTAAGTGCTGGTTACTTGAACCCTTATTTTCCCCTTATCAAGCAGTGATTGAGCTGCAACATTCATCATTTTAATGTTTGGGAATGTAGGTGCTTCAGTTTGTCATTGTTTCATACTTTCATTTCCCCCTTACCAAATAGTGACGCTGATTTGCACTAGTCAAACATTTCAGGGTTTGATAAAATAGGTGCTTCAGCTTGTTTGTGTCATGTCAATGGATATATGTCTATGTGCAATACTAAGAAGTGCGATAAGACCATGGTTTCCTAACGAACAAAGCATAGTAGAGATTATCCATTTTTCAGATTATTTATCCGACACCTAACTCCAACTGTTGTATTAATATTACACTATTAGTCTATGCTTCATGTGTTACATAATTGTCAAGTGCGCAACATAAGGCGTTTGCTGAGAGGGCTCTGATGTTCTCTAACATGGTTACAAATGTACAATAACAGTGCTTTGAATACAGTAAATAATAAACTGTTTCTTCATCTGTCCCCTTCCCCCTCCCAAAAAAAAAAAAATCCAATGGTTTTTGTTGCAGACTGGAAGCGGGAAGACATACACGATGCTTGGTGAAATTGAAGATTTGGATGTGAAGCCTAGTCCCCATCGTGGAATGACTCCACGCATTTTTGAGTTTTTGTTTGCTAGGATCCAAGCTGTAAGTTCATCACCTGTAGCTACTTCAATTTTGACATATAAAGAAGCCAGCTTGCATGATCAATACATATCACTTCATCCATACGTCTAACTTTTTTCTCTTTTAATATCCTCACCAATTAACAGGAAGAGGAAAGTCGAAGAGATGAGAACTTAAAATACAACTGCAAGTGTTCCTTCTTGGAGATTTACAATGAACAAATCACAGATCTCCTCGATCCCTCATCTACTAATTTGCTTGTGAGCCTAGTTCTTCTCCCATCAAATGGCTGCTGAAGCATTTCTATTATTTTTTCTGATTGTTCCTTTTCTTTATAGTTGCGGGAGGACGTCAAGAAGGGTGTTTATGTTGAGAATTTATCTGAGTTCGAAGTTCAAACTGTGAGTGATATCATAAGGCTTCTAACTCAGGTACTTGCCTTTGATGGCTATATTGTTCAGTTTAAGGCATCTCTCTTCCCTCCCTCCTTCGCTGTTTATTTGAATGGAGGTTGACATGTATTTGCATGCTGGCATACACCTATCCATTAAGTTGTATTTTTCTCAATATAGGGATCTGCAAATAGGAAAGTTGCAGCAACGAACATGAATAGAGAGAGCAGTAGGTCCCACAGTGTTTTTACTTGTGTGATTGAGAGCAGATGGGAAAAGGACTCTACAACTAACTTGCGTTTTGCAAGGTTAAACCTGGTTGATTTAGCTGGGTCAGAAAGGTAAGACAGATCTTCCTGACTTGACTGATTGAATCGGAATTATGGCATTTTTATGTACCAGTACTAATTAAATTTTCATTTACAATATAACAGACAGAAAACTTCTGGTGCTGAGGGTGAGCGTTTAAAGGAGGCCGCTAACATCAACAAATCATTATCTACTTTGGGGTACTTGTTATTGCCTAAATACAAAAACACTTGTCATTAATTATTGTGTATAAATTTATTGGAGCTTTATCACTTTTTAATCAGTATTCTCTAAATATGCTTGCAGTCATGTGATAATGATATTGGTAGATGTAGCACAAGGGAAAATGAGGCATGTTCCTTATAGGGACTCTAAGCTAACATTCCTTCTTCAGGTTAACTGTCACTAATTTCTTTAAAAATGTTCCATGTTAGGATTTATAGTCAATAATATTTTTGGCATAAAATATAATGCAGGACTCTCTTGGTGGAAACTCAAAAACGATGATCATTGCCAATGTCAGCCCTTCTATTTGGTCTGTTCATTTGTTTGTGATTTTGTTTCTGTCATTGAACTTTTATAAATTGTTATGAAAATGCGTTCGACCTTTATTTATTTCATTTTTGCAGTTGTGCTGCTGAAACACTGAATACACTTAAGTTTGCCCAAAGAGCAAAACTTATTCAGAATAATGTGAGCTTTATTCTATGACCAGTCTGGATATTTTTAAAGGATATAATCTTATTGAGATATATACATCTTGTGCCTTGTAGGCTGTAGTGAATGAAGATTCTACAGGAGATATCATTGCTCTGCAGCACCAAATACGACTTTTGAAGGTGGTATCAGTTCATTTTTGTAGTATACGCACTCCAGTCAAAGCACATATTCTAACTTTGTGGTGGAATTTTGGGGCAGGAGGAGCTTTCTACCCTCAAACATCAGAATGTCTCCAGGTCGTTGTCATTTGGCCTCGTATCTGCCAGAGATAAACAATCCTTGGAAGATAGCCATTTAGAAAATGCATTTGAGATGGAGCAATACCACGGTGATAATATCCTTGATTGTCAATCCAAGGGAATCAGAATGTCCAGCAAACAGGTATACGTGGATTTGCTTGGTTTATGATGGTTCAGGCTCTATAATTGAATTCATGCTTTGATGCTCGATGATCAAACTAGTGTTTCCATTTTTTTCCCGACTTGATATTCAAGATTGGATGAATTAGATGCAAGCCATGTGTTATTTATAAACGCATTGAATTACATTTCACACATAAATAAAAGGCATTTTATTTACTGCTTGTCTACAACAAGAAAGTTAAACAATTGTTAGCATGACCATAGAGACATTATATTTTCGTTTCTCTTACATCATCATTCATCATTTAACATTTCATTGTTTTGGTGGCTTAGCTAAAATCATTGGAGGCAACTCTTGTTGGTGCTTTGAGAAGGGAGCAGATGGCTGAAACTTCTGTTAAGCAACTGGAAGCAGAAATTGAACAATTAAACCGCTTGGTATTTCTCTTGCGAGAACTTATCACTTTTAAACTTCTACATCTCAATTATGCCACTCGTCTTTCCCTAAATCTATTTTTCCTTTTAGGTTCGTCAAAGGGAGGAAGACACTAGGAGTTGCAAAATGATGCTTAGGTTCCGGGAAGACAAAATTCGAAGAATGGAATCCCATCTTGCTGGTTCCATTCCTACAAATACATACTTGCAGGAAGAGAATAAAGCACAATCTGATGAGATTCAGCTTCTTCAGGCCAAACTTGATCGAAATCCTGAAGTTACACGGTTTGCATTAGAGAATATCAGGCTTCTAGACCAACTTAGAAGGTGATTTCTCTTTTTCCCAAGACCATCAACATCAAAATGGTTCTGTCTCGCAGTATTTTCTAATCATAACTGTTACAGGTTTCAAGAGTTCTATGAAGAAGGAGAGAGGGAGATTCTATTGGCAGAATTGTCTTCTCTACGAGAACAGGTTAGTGTATTTCCAAAATCAAGTACAAGAATAAATCCCCTTTTGGCTTAGTTGTTTGGTAGCTTCTATAAATGGAAAACCTTTGTTTTGCAGTTGCTTCAATTTCTTGAAAGAAACTCAATGCAGAGTAATCCAAATTTCAACATGCAGCCACAGGTTAGATTATAACTACCTGATGCATCATTCCATGTTTTCCATTCCTTGTACATCTCATTCCTTTTCCTTTGTCCTGATGAATGTCACCATTGTTGCAGGAAGTTCCATGCAGCCGGAAAGAAGATGATTCTGTCGATCTAGAGGTTTTATTCCTGTCTTCATTATATATAAAATTGGTCTCTTTTACCTTATATGCGTGACATCTTCCTTTAATGGTTGCAGCTAAGAAATACTCTCAATGAGTTAGAGGAATGCAAGCATAACTTGAATTCATGCTTAGAAGAGAATGCAAAACTTAGCAGGTATGGTTTTCGCTACCCTTAAGTCATTTGGCTGTATCTGTGTAGATTGAGACTCTTTAATTTTGGTTGCAACAATCCTAATATTTATTTATTTTTGCATTGCATAACAGGGAAATAGATTCTCTTCACTCAATATTGAGCAGCTTAAATGCAACTCAGGTAATATTATTATTTAAGTAGAACTTCTTTGGCTTTTGTTTTTGCTAGATTATACCAATCTGTAAGAGGGAGAATGTGAATGGCATTCATTAGGATGTTGATGTGTGGTGTTTGACTTGGTTTTGTATTGAGCTATTTCTTCTCAAGTTTAGGGTCGAGGTACGGACTCGTTCGTTTTAGTATTGGGTTGAACTGGAGAAATTTTTTTAGGCAAAAGTAATAAAATAGCCTTAAAAAATCATCATATAAATTCTTATAATATTTTTTATAATTTTCTCCAAAAATTTTATAAGATGAGGTCGAATTGATTTAAACTAGTAAAGTGAGACTTTATATTTTCCTGGCTACTCATACGTATTATGTTCTTTAATTTACATGAATTATTGTTTTGCATACATTATGTATGATGAGTTTAGTTGTGAAATTATGTTTGTTCTTATTATTTTCAGGATTCTATTAAGGGACCATCCTGTGAAGGCAAGGCAATCCTATCTAAGATGATGGAGGGCAAAACTGAATCCAAAATGGGTAAACACACAGAAGATATCTTAAATTTGCACCTGGAATTAGATATACTGAAGGTCATTTTGAAAGAGGAGAGATCTTTGCGTAGCTTGATGGAGGAGCAAACAACATGTTTAAATAAGAATTTTCAAATAGCAAAAGATGAACTTTTGCAGACAAGAAAACAATTAGAGGATGCAAAAGATGAGCTGAAGGAGACAAAATCTGTTCTTGAAGCTCTGGAGTCACAGCAAATTTTATCATTTGATGAGATGGAGGATATAAAGAAGAAAAACAACGATTATACGAAGCTTATGAGGAAACAAGAGCTTGAAATCATGGCCTTGAAGAACCAACTTGCTTCTATAGAGTTAAGAGATAATTTCCCTGGGAAGCATTCAGAGATAGAAAGCAAATCCTCATTGCAGACAAAACTGAAAAAGATGCATGATTCACTTGAAAAAGCCAAGCAACTAAACATGTTATACCAAGGTGATCGTGCATTTCAAATTTCTAATGAAGAAGAGATGGATGAAATCCGTCAGCAGGCTGAGGCTGAAACTGCTGAGGCGATTGTCTGTATGCAGGAAGAACTTGCAGCACTCCAACATCAAATACATGACAGTCATTTGAAAGAAGTAGAAATGAAAGAGAGAATCCTGCATTTGGAAAGTGAATTGAAGGAGGTGCAGGAGACATTGTTCACTACAGTTAATGACAAAAGACAACTAAGTGAAGAGCTTGAAGTGAGAGATCAAGAACTACGATCACTGGTTGAAGAATGTGAGCTACTGACCTCCGAGATTGAAGAGATTCTTGCTGATGGATGTGAGACACTTCTTGATGCCTCTAATCAACTTGACCATATAAGCAATTTATTTCCTCAGAAAAGGATCTGGATTTCTGAACAAGTTGGCATGATGGTAAGAAAAATCTCTGAAAAGGATTTATTAATTGATGAACTCAGCAGATGTCTAGAAGATGCAAGCAATAAAAGAAGTGATATGGAGTGTATGCTGAAGTCTTTAAGAAGTGCTGCGTTGGTAATTACTGAAGCCCATCAGAAAGAGTGCAGTGAAAGAGACGAAGAAATTCACCTATTGACATCACAACTTAATGAAAAAATATCTGCTAAGACAAAGCTGGAGGAGCAGCTAACATTGGCAGAAGAGCAAATAAGAAAAGCATCAAATTGTGCAACAGTTGCTTTTGTGATCGTGAATAGATTGTCAGAAGTGAATCTTGGTTGCCTTGACGATCAAAAGCAAAAGGACCTTTTGCTCAGTGAATTAGCAGAGAGTAACCAGAGGAAGGATGTCCTTCTCAAGGATCAGTCCAGTTCAATTGTACAAGTAGAGAGATATATAGCAGAATTGCAGGAAAGCTGCAATGAATTAAGGCAGAATCTTTCTGAGGAGCAGGAGCATTCTTGTGCTTTAGAAGAAAGGCTTAAAGGTATTGAAAAAAATGCCATATCAAATACAAGGGAGCAACTAGCAGCATTACAAGATGGTGTGTCCTCAATCAGGTCCAGTATGGCCTCATATGCAGAGCATTCTGAATGTCCTGATTGTAGAAATTCCTTGGAAGTGTGCACACCACATTTTGAAGACAATGATGAAGCAAGGGTAAGTTGATTCTTCCTTTTGATCAATTGCTTAAGGCTAAGTCACATTTATATCCATTGCAGCCATTATCAATTCAACGGTTTTTATTTAATTTATGTTGTTTTGGCTTCGTTGCAGACAGGCATTGGAACACATCATTTAGATACAAAAGTGGAAAGTGGAAATGATCCAAAAAACCTGAAATTCAGAAAATTTTGCAAGAATGACTATGAAAAAGATGTTACCATTGCACTTTTGAGAAAGGAAATAGAGAGTGCTATAGGAAGCTTAAAAGAGGTGCAAGATGAGATGGCCAGACTATATAAAGAGCAAAAGGAGATATCAATGTCTGAAAAGCAGAGTCAGCAAAGCATTAAGTGGCTAACAACTCAGCTACTTGCCCTTCAAGTGGCTATGAGTGAATTTGAAGAACAATCCAAAATCAAAATTGAGGCATTGAGTGATAAAGTCAAAGAACTAGAAGAAACTCTAAAGGAAGATGATCGTCATTGGCATCAAACAAAAGAGGTAATGCTTTTTATATTTTATATCTAATTCTAACCGTGAAACCTCTATTCCTGTTTTTGTTCTCTACAATTCAACTAAAGAAAATCTGGAGTCTACTTCATATCATCCATATCAATGATCTACTTGCTTGTGTTATGGTCCTGTGCTTTCCTACTTCAACTTGATAGGCTAACACTTTCTTTTAATGATCAATGTTAGCTTTGAACAACTTCATCAACAGTTTTTACTCTTATCTTTTTGCAGTGGCTTGATCAGGAAGTTGGTGAGGCAAAGATCATTGCTGCTCAGAAAGCTGTGGAGGCTTCTTGTATTCTTGCCAAATTTGAAGAAGCCCAAGATACAATGAAAGAAGCAGATATTATGATCAATGAATTGATGATAGCTAAAGAGTCAATGAAACTTGATATAGAGAGACTCAAGGAAACAGAAGCCATATTACTTAATGAGAAGGATATATTACTCAGCAAGAAAGAGAGTTTACTATCTGTCATTGATATGAAGAATCAAGAGATAGAAGACCTCGTTGAATCAAATCTGATAGAGACAAAGGATCTACTTGTGGAGCTGGACGATGCCATCAAAGAGTTCCAATCTACCATGAAGGAAAATTTCATCTCCATAGGATGTGATTTCCAGTGCATAAAGTCTCAGTTTTTGCATTCAACTAAGCTACTACAATCATGGCTTGAAAGGGTCTGGTCTGAAATAGTTGTTAAGGACTGTAGTATGTCTGCGTTGCATCTCTGTCACATGGGAATTCTACTAGAAACAGTGACAGGGCTGCATACAGAGAATGGTCTGCTTTCACATGGCCTGTGTGAATCTAACACCCTCATCAGTGACTTGAAGGAGCACAATTCTAAAACAAGAAAAGAACTAGAGATGTTCAGCTTTCTGAAGAGAAAACTACTTGCTGACATCAAGAACAGTTTTCATCGCATTTCCAGCAAGGAAAAAGAAGCCAGTGAAATCACCTTAAATTTAAGCAGTTTTGAAAAGAAGATATCAGAGCTACAACTCCAGGAAGAAATGATGTTGCAAAGGTCTAAGGAAATGGAATCTCAACTTGCTAAATTGATGAAGGAATTGGACATGAGTAACATGGATGTTGTGACATCCCTTTTAGATCAAGAGAAAATGCTTGAACAGAAAGTGGAGTTCCTTGAATCTCAAGCTGAATTTTTCATGGCAAGTTGGTACTCCAAAGACTTTGAGTCACTCATTTTCGCTTCGGAATTAGAAAATATGGCCTGTCAAGTAGCTGTAAAGGAGGATGAGTTTATCAAGTATTCTAAATTGAGTGAGCATTTGAAGAAAGAAATAATTTGTTTCCAGCTAGAATCAGAGTTTGTGGAACATATATTAATGGACAAGGAAGTTGAAGTTTCTCTTCTAAACGGTGAAATTGAACAAAAAGAATTGGAAAAGAAGGACTTATTATCAGAGATAAACCAGAAAGCTTTGAAGATTGTAGAGATGGGTGAAGTAAACAAGTCCCTTCAACAACATATTGAGTTTCTAGAAATTGTTGCTTGTTCAAATAATGCATTGAAGGGTGAACTTGGTGAAATTAAGGAAGATAGACAAAGACTGCTGGAAAGGAATCTAGATCTTGAAACTGAATATGATAAATTAACTGGAAATCTTATAGAGAAGGATGTTGCTTTAACTTTTTCTTGTCATCATATTTCTGTTCTTGGTCAACAAAACAAAGAGTTGCAAAAAATTAATCACATGCTGGAAAATTCGTCTTGCAGACTTCAGAATGAGCTGAACTTCAAGAATGAAAAGTTAGATAGACTGCACATTTTGGGGGATGAGAATGAATCACTGAGAAACGAGATGAAAAATTTAAAGATAGATAACAGCTTAATTCTTCAATCCTTGGAGAAGCGAATTTCTGATTTTAAACCATTGTCAAGGTGCCAGGATCTCTTTGATGTGGAAAGTCACTTGCTGCATGATTTTATAAGTTCTTTAGAGTTTCACCTTGGTAGTCTGCGAACTGATCTGGAGACGGAAATTACAAAGCTGAGTGATATCCTAGATTCCCAATCTGTCACAATTGAAGAATTAAGCCTCAAATGTCAAGACTTTCAGAATTATGTTGGCAGTGTAAACAAATTGAAGGAAGAAAATGCTTCTTTGCGAAAAAGAACTCAGTTGTATGAGAACTTCTTGTTGAGTTTGGAAACTGTTAGATCAGTTGATGTGGTAAAAGCTATTGAGATGAATCTTGGCAGATTTTCTGACACAATGAAAGAAGGATGTCTTATAATGACAGACAATATGATTCGAGACCTTTGTGAAAATGTGGAGATGGCATCCAAGTTTGTTAAACAATTTGAATGTTTGGAGTTCCACGCTAAAGAAATGGAGGTGACTAGTTCAACTCTCCAGGCTGAGTTATCCAGAAAGGATGATGTAATTAAAGGGTTATTGTATGACCTGAGCTTACTGCAGGAGTCTGCATCTGAATGTAAGGATCACAAAGATGAAATTGAGGAAATGAGAGCTACTATAGAAGCATTGGAAGATGATCTTGCTGTTAAATCTGGTGAGCTTGCTGCTGTAGTTGCTAACTGTCAAATGTTTGAAGCTCAGTTGCAGGACAAATCAAACATGATTGCAACTCTTGAATTGAGTCTCTCAAGAGAACAGGAGTCTGTGAAATTGCTAGTCAGTGAAAACTGTGTACTTAAAGATGATATTGAACGTGCCTTGACAGCAAAAAATTTGGCTGAAGATGAGCTAACAGAGAAAACAAAGATAGCAGAGAGCTTAGAAAATGAAATCTCAGAAACGAGTAGTTTTCTTTTCCAAATGAGTGAGCTCGCAATTGAGAGGGATCAACTTCAAGTGCAGGTACTTAGCCTAAAAGAAAGGCTTGAAAAGGCTGAAGCTGAAATTGAAGAAAATGAAGTGATGGCTCATGAAGCTCAGCAGGTAATGCCTTTATTGATATATTTGATATGTACTGCCATGTCATAAGTAATTGTTGAAATTCTGTATCCTTTGCAGTTCTAATGCGTGGATAACTAAATTCTCATGTCAATTGATTTAGCAAAGCATTTCTATCTATTTTCCCTTATTTTCAACTTGCAGCATCTAAATTCTAGACAGAAGTTGAGAATCATAATTCTTTTTTTTTTTTCAACACTTGTGATATAGTAATATGCTCAGCTGTGTAGCACTCAAAGGAAAATTTGTTCTTACCGGAATTTTTTTTTAAAAAATCACAGGTGGCTGAATCAAGAAAGATCTATGCTGAAGACAAGGAAGCGGAGGTGAAGCTTTTAGAGCGGTCAGTTGAAGAGTTGGAATGTACTATAAATGTATTAGAAAACAAAGTAAGTTTGTGTTATTTTTTTTGTAACATTTAGAGGAAGCTTGTCTACCTTCAAAGGTTGCAACTCAAAAATTCCTTTTGTTAGGTTGACATAGTAAAGGGAGAAGCAGAACGACAACGGCTACAAAGAGAAGAGCTAGAACTTGAGCTTCATGCTGTCAAACATCAGATGCAAAACATTAGAAATGCAGATGCTGACATGAAAAGGTTTAGACTAGCTATTCTCCACGCAACTCTGTTCCTTGTATTAGTCATTTGCTTAGAGGGCTAGGCGGAACCGTCATTTTAATTTTTAGATGTTTAATATATTGCTGTTTCATTTTCCTTTTCTTCAGGCTTTTGGACGAAAAAAATAAAAGCCTTGAAGAATCCTTAGATCACATACAAGTTCTTAAGAGGGATTTAGCGGGAAAGGATGCAGAGGTGGGACTTCACATTGTGACTAATAAGACATGTGATTTAATCATCTGATAACAGATTACATTTCAAATTCACGTTTGACTTGAAGTGGTTCAATAATGGTTTCATTCTTTAATTTTCCCCGTCTTCGCGTGTCTCTTACAGATTTCCCAGATGAAAGCTCATATTTCAGAGTTGAATTTGCATGCTGAAGCACAGACAAAAGAGTACAAGCAGAAGGTAAGTCAAATGTACCAATTATGCCACAAAATTCACTTCAATCTTGCGTTATATTTTCTCATGCTATTAATATATGAAATTTTAAAATAATTTCAAAGCAGTTCAAATCACTTGAAGTTTTGGCTGAGCAAGTAAAACCTGAAGGCTTATCCACCTATGCAATTACTTCATCAAACAAGACCGAGAAGAATGCAACCAAGTCTCGAGGTTCAGGCTCACCTTTTAAATGCATTGGGTTGGGCTTGGCACAGCAGATAAAATCTGAGAAGGTTGAAGAGTTAGCCGCTGCAAAATTGTGTATTGAAGAGTTAGAATCCCTAGCAGTAAGTCGACAAAAAGAGGGAGCCTTTTCTTTCTTTTAACTTCTGCAGCTTTCGATCTTGGTTGATGTTCTTTAATGAGCTGCTTTCTTCTCTTTTACTAGATATTTCAATTGAATGCTAGACTAGCAGCTGCTGAGAGCATGACCCATGATGTAATTCGAGACTTGCTTGGAGTCAAGCTGGATATGACCACTTATGTGGTAAAATCTCATGTTCATTATTATTATTATTATTATTCCTTCATGATATGAAGAAGATATCAAAATGGAAAAAATTTAAGAAATTATGCACAATTCAAATTTCAAAACCATTATGCTAGAGCATTTATAGTTTTTTTTTTGGGCCAAGAGCATTTAGAGTTTTATTTTCCCAATCGTGCTCATTTTTATTTTTACTTCGTTTATATAGTCACTGTTGGATAATCAGCAAGTGCAGAAGATAACACAGGAAGCTCAATTTCACGCTCTACATTCTCAAGAGAAGGTAGTTAGAGTTTTCGTAATTCTTGAAATAGGTTGAATTGTTCTGACATGTTATTAATCTAAAATGCACGCTAATTTCAGGAAGAGGAGGTTATTAAACTAAAGAAGCAGCTGAATGAATTTATTCAAGAGAGGCAAGGGTAATCAATTTTCAGATTTCAAACTATTCTTAGCTTTCCTTTCTTTCTATACACAGGTGCACGCGCACACATGAACAAAGTTTATAAGACTCTCAAACCTTGTTTGTTATTAGGTGGTTGCAAGAAGTGGATCGTAAACAAGCTGAATTGGTGGCTGCACAAATTGCATTGGAGAAGCTTAGGCAGCGAGACCAGTCACTGAAAACTGATAATGAAATGTTAAAGGTAGCACACTAGAAGCTATTCTTTCTTCTTTCTTTCTCGTTTATTTCAAATTGGTGGAATTAACTTCCCTTATTTGGTGCAGATGGAGAATGTGAATAACAAGACCAAAGTAATGGAACTAGAAGAGGAAATCAAGAAGCTGTCTGGTCAACAGAACCTTCAACAGCGCATCCATCATCATGCTAAAATAAAGGCAAGATTTTATCATATTACTTACCTTAAGTAGAAGCATGTGTGTTCTGAACCAATTGCGAAGTATACTATCTAGTATGGGATTCTAGTGTAGGATTTATTTACATAAAGTCATGAACTTTCGGGTATGTAGAGGAGTTACGGCATTTTAAACTATTGCCAAGTGTGTCTGGGAGAGAGAAAATGGAGAAGGGAAGTTTTCATTTAAACCTTTTCTTTGTGGGGAGTTAGTCGTAAAGAGAGGTGGAATGGAGGACTTGTAACTATTCCTTTAAAGCCCCTCTCCATAATTTTAAGATTTCCATATGCAAAGTTCCTCTCCCTTCTCTTGTCGTTTTCTTTGGTTTCCTTCATTTTCCTCTCATGTAACTCCCAAACAACAACATCAAAAGAATATTAGCCTTATCCCATTATGTGGGGTCAGCTACATGGATCATACGACGCTAATAGATTCTATTAAACACCATCTCCTCAAATAAATTATTTCTCAAAAGGTCATTCCTTATAACTTCCCTTAGTGTCATTTTTTGTCTTTCTCTATGCCTTTTGATATGGTTTCAAGCCATTTGATCAACTCTCCTCACTGGCTCCTCTTGCCTTTTTTTTTGTACATGCCCAAACCACCTACTCCCACTTTCTTTCGTATATAGTCATTTCGTACTTTATCCAATTTTGTATAACACACATCCATCTCAACATTCTCATCTCTACTACTCCCATCTTTTGCTTTTGTTATCTTTTCAAAGCCCTACATTCACTACTATATAGTATTGCTGGCCTTATAGCTATTCGATAGAACTTTCCTTTAAGTTTAGTGGGTACCTTGCGGTCATAAATAACTTGTGATACTTTCCTTTACTTTAATCACTCAACTTGTATTCTATGTATAACAAATCTTTAATATTCGTGGAAATCAGATATCTTCGAATTTGATCTTTGATTTTGGTTTGCAAATGATGCAACAGGAGGAAAATAACAAGTTAAAGATACAAAATGAAGAACTCGGTGCAAAGCTGAGAAGATCAGAGATATTCCTTTCACGTGTCAAAGAAGAGCTTTCAAGCCTTCGTGTTTCTGCAGGGGTTAATCCGTGTATTGATTTTAAGGAGGAGCAACGCTTGATGATAAAATTGAAGGTTGGTATCTAAAGTAAAACATAATTTACCATCACTAAACATAGTTGAAGTTATTAATATTTGAGTGAATAATGCCTTAGGGAATCGAGGAAGAGAAAGTGCTGTTGGCACAACAATTATTGAGATTGTGTACTAATGTTCTAAAGGTAAGTTTTGGTTATTGGTTTCCTTGAAAAAAATTAGGAGTTAGATTGTTCAACTTCTGAAAACAGACATTGCAATTAACAATAACAATCATGATTGTTTAAAATTAAAGCAAATTAAAAAATTATGTCATAATTTATTTAATTGGTTTAATAGAAAATAAAATTATTTCAAAAATGTTATAAAACAATTTTAATGAAGTTCATTTCATGTTTGTTATCTTCTTCTTCTTTTCTGCATTACTGTCCTTTCAAAGAATTATTTTGGGGGGAAAAAATCCTCAATCCCACTAATGACAGGATCCTAACCCTCACTTCACGTCATTATGTTTTGTTTTTCAGGCTGCTGGAATAACAAAACCAGTATCAGATATAAACCCCTCAATTGCTGAAGAGGCCCTAGAGGAGCTTAAGAATAAGATAACATCTCTGGAATTGGAAAAGCAAGATTTGAAATATAAGGTATGCTGAGACTATTAGATCCAAATACAAAGCACATTTTATTTTATTGTTCTATATATCATCACCATGAAAAGAGCTAACACAAAGAATGCTAACTCCTTTTCTTTGACAGAACAAAATTATAAATGAAAGGATCAGATTATCTGAAATCATGCCCCAAACTTCACCGTTGAATTCCAGAACTGAGGAGAACCATGTAACTTCCCCAAGGGTCCAAGCTCCATTTCTTTCTAGTTTTGATCGATAATGAGGATGTCTTCTCTTAGCTTTCATGTAGCCGCTACTGCCACACGTTGGTTCTGTTCTATAAATCTAGAATTTTTTTGCATCTATTTATTTATGTATCCATTATTTTTTTTATAATGATGTAAATAATTTTTTGATTGTACAGTTCAATGAGATGTCATATGATGCACTAAAACAGAGAAATGATGGTGTTTCTCTTTTTTCTCTATTGTTTTCCTTTGTTATTTTCTCCCTATCAAAATGCAGCATATTAGGGGCAAAGAATAAACCTTGACCCTGCCATCATGGAATTAATTTTTTATTTTGGCCATGATCACGGAATTAGCTAACTTATGCTCATTTATTTCATTCAATAATCTTGTGTATTCTTAGCTGATCAATATTCCAATTTATGACTATACTAGCATGTTTTTTTTTCCCTTTAAGGGTTTGTTTGGTTAAATGAGGGGATTCGAGGAGAGGGTAGTAGAGAAAATTTTAATAAAGGAGATTGAAAGGGAAAGGATTGGAAGAATTTTAAAATTATTTTGTTTGGTAGGATTGCAGAAAGGGGGATTGGAGGGATTTAAATGAAATTTTGTTTAATTCAGGAGGAGATTAAGTTATAATTACTCAATTTGGAGGAAGTTTATAAAGGGGTAGGGGAAGAGATTGAAGAGAATTAAATTCCCCCCATCCTCTCCAATTTTTTCCCATCCCCTTAAAAAACCTCTAAGTAAATATACCCTAAGACCCTGTTTGGTTCAATAGAGGATATTGGAGGGGATTGAAGGAATTTTAAAATTTTCTTGTTTAGTGGAATTGGAAGGGAGGGATTGGAGAAATTTTAATGAAATATTATTTGGTTTAGAGGGGAATTAGAGGAGATTGGAGGGAAGTGAGTAATAAATATTCTCTCTTCTAAAAAAACTCCAATTTGGAGGAAATTTATAAAGGAAAGGAGGAGGGGATTGAAGGGGATTAAATTCCCCCCAATTTTCTCCAATTTTTTTAGTCAAACAAGGAAAGGAAATTTAATCCCCTCCAATTCTCTCCCCAACCCTTAAAAAGCCTCTAATTACTCTTTTTTTTTTTCTTGTGTTTGGGTTTGTTAGAAGGAAAAAAAGGGGAGAAATTTGCTCCTTTTTTTTTAAATCTTCCCACTTTTTAAAGGGGTAGGAGGGGATGGGAGTCCCTTCTATTTTTTGAATCAAATGAAGAATTCTCCGCCTCTCTTCTCCTACTTATTGAATTAAACAAAGAATAATTTTGATTTTCCATTTCTTCCCCGTCCAAATCCTTCCTGCCAAATAAATGGTAAAAAAAAAAATCAATGTATAAGGACATGAATATATATATATATATATATATTTTTCTGTTATTCTAAGGGGTACCACTGCAACTGCAATTGGGTTTGATTCTCTCTAGAGAAAAAGAAGCTCTGGGTTTTGAAAGCTCGGGTATGATTTTGACGGGAAAAAAGGAAAATTTAGATATTTAACTTTATATATTTAATGTATTTTTATTAAATTAAATTAGAATAAGTGAATTTTTTCATATATTATTTAGACTATAACTAACATTTGTTATTTATATATATTTTTAATTTAAAAGCCACATTTTTTTAATTTAATTTGATATAAAAACATTAAATATATAAGCTTAATCTTTTGCCTCCAAAAGGACGGACAAAGTGATGAGAAATGATTTAGGTGAAATGAGGGTTGTGTAAGTAAACAGACGGGTTGACCTAGTCTAATTTGATCTTTGTTTATCAGTCGTTTCGTTAAGTATGATCTGACCAACTCAGCCCATAATATATATATATATATATTTTGTATAAAATTTTATTATTTCATGTATATTAATTAATTTTATAAAATTTTTTTTACTTATATAATATATTTATTATATAATTACTGTGAAATTTTTTTTAAGATTTTAATGTTTTAATATTATTTAAACTTTTAAATTGATTTCTTAATTTAATATTATTTAAAAATAATGTATAATTATAAATATTTATAATTTAAAAAAATAATTTTTATTCTAATATTATTTTTTAAGAAAATTTATTTTTATATAAATAATTATATTTTTTATTAATAAATAAAGTTAATTTTTTATTTTATTTTTTAATATTTTAAAAAATTATTTGGTATTGAGCCGACCCAATACATAGTCTTGTTTACTCAAATAATCATCGGGCAATGGACGTGAGTGAGTGAAGTCTAACTCAACCTGACCAATGCACACTCCCAGGTGAAAGCTTTATGTGTTTGATATGATTTTTTTTTAGTAAATTCATATGATTGAACTTCCTTAAAATTGACAACTTAATTGAATTACATTTAATTTTAGAGTTAGAATAGAATTTTTTCAAGTCAAGATATAAAATTTTCAAGTTAGGATAAAAATTTTTCTAAATATGGTATCAAATATTAAATATTTTGATTTTTTTACCAAAATCCATTTTTCCTTTAATAATTTTTCTCGTGTTGAAGTCAAATCCCAACTATTTTTATTTTGGCCACCAAGTAAGGGTCATTTAGTTTACAATTTTATAAAATTAAGTTAAGATAAATAAAATTTATAAAAATAAAATTTAGATAAAGTAAGTTTGTTATAAATTGTTATGTTTGGATATTATTTTTATAAAAGTAAGTTTGGTAAAAAATATGATTAGAAGATAAGGATTAAAAGTACTTTTAGATATATAATATATAATAAATTTACTTTTTCTTTTTTAAAACTTACATTTTGTTAAAAAAAAAATAATTTTTTTTTATTTTATAAAATTATAATTTAACTCACTTTCTATTTTTTAAAAAGGTAATTTATATTTAGATAAACATATCTTCTTAAAAAATATAATTAAACATCATGATTTTTTTTTAAAAGGAGAGCCAAACAGCACTAAATCTGTTTCATAAGAGTTGAGAATCGAATCATAATAATGCACAAATTTACGTTTTATATTAATACTGATGTCGGAAAATTAAAAGAAGAAAACGATGACGTCGTTCATTTTCGCCGGCACGAGAGTCCAAGAACCTAGTTTGGTTTCAAATCCAGTGGTACGTTACTACTTCGTCACTAACTTCGGCTTGACTGTCACTGTAGCAGAAGCTGGGACTAGGGTTGCGTCATTGATGCTCGCCGATCAAGTGCAAAAGGCTTAGTTTATCTTCATAATAAACCCTTCTCTACTTTGTCGCCACCCCTCTTCCTCCTTGCTCGGCGGCACACCAGCGACCACCGTTGGTCTTAGTTCAAACAATTTCGGAGGTAAGGTTGGAACCCCTCCCCTCTCAAATCTCTGCTCAAAATTTACTGTTGTTATCTATACATCTACAAAATAAACCAATGCATTATTCCATTTTTTTCTAGCTTGCATTGACGATTGATACAGAATGCATAGAAAGCTGTTTAAGTTGAATCCCTAATCTAAGAATTTTATCTTTTTTGGGCTAGTTCTTGATATTTGATTTATGTTTATGAATAATCCTCAGTTCACATTGCTTCGGTTTTTCTTCGACCATAATGCATGTCAAGATGGCAAGTTTAAAACCCATTGCTTGTATTAATTTAGCATTTAAGATGCGAAACCCATGTTTAGATATGCAACTTGATACGAAACGAACTTTTAAGATATCAGAAATGGCTATCCCTAGTTCCTCTCATCTCATATGCACTTCTGCTCGTTTTCAACCTCTGACGGGTAAGAACTACGACAGAGTCGAACCTCCCTTTCTTCTGGGATTTAAGGTATTAGTTAATCACTGTCTATTAAGCTACTTGCTGGTTATATGGCTTTTCCCTTCCCACACATTCGTATGGAGCGAGAGTTGTAATGTCGATGGATTTTGAATTTTGGTCCAAATATTGCATTTTTATCATATTTGGTACCAAATGGTGATGCGGCTTCGGGTCTAGTTTTGCAGTTTGCTTTCATAGACATGATTTTGGTATTAATGATCTTGATGGATATGATATGGTGTGACATAAAGCTCCTTATATGGCTTCATGCCAAAGTTTATGTAATAAGCCCATATTAGTTTCATATAATTTTCCATTGAGTCGGTTGAGTTGAGTTTGTGATGAAAAGTTTCATGAAACTTGGAAATAAGGGAAATGACAAAAATGCTGCCTCCTTTTTCCTCCTGTGCTAGGATTCAAATAGAGGGTTCTCTATGAGGAGAAACGTTGTGATTGTCTGACCTGTATATCGCAGTATGTGACAAAAAGAACTATTTTGCAAAGCCTTAGGCATTTTCGTCAGTGTCAATGTGCATTTTTAGTTTTACTCTGATCTAAGTTAAGGGGAATGCTATATCAGAAAGGTTTTGAACAGCATCTAAGACCTAAGATTCTAGTTTAGTGGATAATTCATGAGAATAACTTAGCTTGCTATTGATGGAACCTAGTAATGACTTGTATTATTTCCATTAATTAGAAGTGTTTACAGGTCAGATTAGCTGATTAGAGCTACAGTGAAAATAACACTCCTAATTGGCCCTAGATGACTGTGCAACAAAAGAAAAGAACAAGATAAAAGAAAGACAAACACAGTAGGAATTACTCTCCTGACATTCGAGAGGTCAGGACCTCTCCTTCCTGCAAACAGTAACTTCCTTGCCTCCTCAGATGCAGTGACCAAGAAAATAGCTTACTCAGCCCTTGCCACATCAGCCTCCACCTGTGGTGCCACCTCAGCCCTAGCACTAGTCTCATTTGGCACTTAATTACTTGATGGGTTGTCTCAGTCCTTCCCTTGGCCCGTTTCTCGCTGCCTTTAGCTGCAGCTCCCTCTCTGGGCCTCCTCCGAGTGTATTTGCGGCCTACAAAACTCGTGGACTCAAAATCTCTGCTCAAAAATTTACTGTTGTTATCTATACATCTACAGAATCAACCAATGCATTATTCCATCTTTGTTCTAGCTTGCATTGACGATTGATACAGAATGCATAGAAAGCTGTTTAAGTTGAATCCATAATCTAAGAATTTTATCTTTTTTGGGGTTGTTTCTTGATATTTAATTTATCTTTATGAATAATCCTCAGTTCATGATGGCAAGTTTAAAACCCATTGCTTGTATTAATTTAGCATTTAAGATGTGAACTCTGATGTCTTTTTCAGCAGCCCTAGAATAGTGTGTTTTCTTCACTGCAGTATCAGCATTCATCAGTGACCAATGAAGACATAGCTTTTGTATGTAACAGTTTATGATGCGAGTTTAAATTGGATTGCTGCTAGAGTAAAACTATTTAAACCAGGTCCATTGTACGAACATTATTCATGTTTTCTGATTGGTTTTTAGTTGGATTTGTGGCGTGTTCCTTTTCCCCCCCCTAACATTTGAAATTTAAAAGAATATTTTGTAAATTTTAAATAAATAATTATATTTTAAGTAAAGAGTATTTTCATGAAAAGAGTTCATTTTTATCCTATCTAGTGTTATAACGTGCATCATCAAACATAAGATGGTATTATTTTATGTGATACAGTATCTTATATATGTCTCACCAAACACTATATAGTATTAAATCCCTAATGGGCCCTAAGACTTTGCCTTATCAGCAGCTTGAAAATCTCACTTTATCTTTACCCTCAAAATGAAGCTTCCACTTGCCAATAATCTCTGATTCCCTGGTAAGATGGCTTCTCGTGTTTTTACATCTTTGTATAATGGATGACAATTACTGGCAGGCAATTCTCTGGTTCAAAACTTCGTACCTGTTCTTAAAATGAGCATTACAGCTTTCAGTTCTATTTGTTTTGATAGAGGCTGCATGTGGAAGGTACTTCTGTGACTTTGTGTCACCAAGTTTTCACATTTATGTCTCATTATAATTGTCTTGCTGATTTTTTAACTCTGGGAAAAATCATTGTTCATCCTGCTAAATTTCGATACCTTTATGTGGTAGGATGCTTTATCCTGAGCATTGAGATTTTAGGCCTAATATTAGTGAGCTCATGAGTAAGTTGATGAATATAGCAAACTCCTTTGCTCATTAGTCCATTCAACATACTCCAAAAAGACTAATGTGCATTTTCTTATTTTTAGGAACTGACTCATGCAGCTCACTAATTTTCAAAGACTAAAGCTTCATAGACTAAGTAATTCAAAGACTGAAAAGTTAGTATACTCTTTTTTCTTCCTGTACTAAAATTGTGCTCTTGTGTATGTTGTTTAGGTGGAAAAGATATCCAAGTTGAGGAAGCAACATTGGGGGAAACCATTTGTTAAATGTTCAATGAAGTCTAGTAACTGTACTTCACAAAGTACAATTCGTATTGGTGTTCTTGGAGCAAGTGGCTACACTGGTGCTGAGGTGAATTGTGTGGCATGCACACCCTTCACATAATTACTCTGCTGTCTTGTCTTTCACTAATAGTTCAGACATTGGAATAGTAGGTTGTGAACTAGTGATACTATTCTGTTAGGTTCTTCGACTTTTGGCAAATCACCCACAATTCAAGGTTACTCTAATGACAGCTGATAGGAAAGCTGGGCAACCAGTTGCATCTGTCTTCCCTCATTTGGCTACACAGGTATGTCAAACTTCATGCATGATATGTAATTAGAATGATAGTTTCCTTAATTTTAGCGATAATAATCAAATTTATGGCATGCTTTCTGTTTTATCATTTAATTCTTTCTCTGTATAATTTTGTGTAAATGCTTGCTATAATTGACTTGATCGTGGAGGTTGGTAATCACTAGTCATTTTGCTTGTGCAATGCCCATGGCAACTGGCAAGTCTTTTTTGATGAGATATATGTTCATATTTTGTTACATAAATTACAAATTCTGACTTTGTATGCAGAATTTGCCAGATTTGATTGCAGTTAATGATGCAAGCTTTTCTGATGTGGATGCTGTATTCTGTTGTTTGCCACATGGAACCACTCAGGTTCATTCTTATGACTTATGACGTTTTGTTTCGTGATTTGAGCAGCAAAGTACTAGATTCTGCTAACCTGTTTCAGAAGAAAGTGCACATGTTAAGGAGAGAGTTTCAGTTGTCTCAAACTTTTTTTTTTTTTTTTTAAATGAATCCTGAATTTTGGCTTCTTTTTTAATTTCCAGGAAATAATTAAAGGTCTTCCCAAGCACTTGAAGATTGTTGATCTATCTGCAGTATGCAAATAGAACTTTAATGGCTAATTCTGATAATTTCTTTTGATTCTAAACCATAAAAATATATATAAAACTTGTCAGAATTGTAAATGAGAAATTTTGTAGGACTTCCGCCTACGAGATATATCTGAGTATGAAGAATGGTATGGTCAGCCGCACAGGGCACCAGATTTGCAGGCGAGTCTCTTTTTTGTACCTGGAAATTTGCAGTAATGTCTTGATGTTTTTGTCAGTAAATCAATAATCATGAGTGTGTTGCTATAAGGACAAGGGCAATGATGTTGAAACTTCTAAGGTTCTAATTTATACTTCATTGAGAACCTTGCTTAGCATACTGTTGAACTGCTTGTAATGCATATATCGCTGGAAATGAGGTTCACTCTTTAAGATTTAACTTGTCAATTTTGTTGTCTTTTTATTCGTATTTGAAGATTGTAAGTTTTTAAGGGATATTTTCCCCCATTGAACAGTAAATTTGTAAAATAAATGAGAAGATTATTAATAGCCGTCACTGTTGTCTTATTTTTCATGCTGAATGATATTTAATTATGTGTATCCAGAAAGAAGCTGTATATGGATTGACAGAGATTTTAAGGGAGGAGATAAAAAATGCACGCCTAGTTGCCAATCCTGGTTGTTATCCTACATCCATTCAACTTCCTCTTGTCCCATTGATAAAGGTTAGCATTCTTATCATGTATTATAGTCCATATTGCATGTTTGATTGTTATTTAGTTTGTGAATGTTCTACTCTTAGCTACATTAAGTCTGTAGTTAGAGATATGTCTGATTGAGATGTTAAAATTAATTACGTAGTTAAATTGTATTCCTATGGTTTATTGCTTGTATAGTATCCATTTGTCTATGCGTTGTTGTTTGAATTTGATGATCTGGGTTGTTAAGCTTATTTGTTAGCACTTATCAAATGGATTTATTGTTGATTGATTGAAGGGATTTAGGAAAAAAAGGAAAGAAGAGATTTAAGGATATGTGCATTTCTGGCCATAAATTGGTGCCTATGGATTATGGACTGAAATTATTTACAGTAAGAGATTGAATCTTACTTGCTGTGGCAAAAGAATTTTCCACCTTGCTTCCCCTTGATTTTCAACTCATGGTTTGTTTTTGGGTATGCCTCTTATTGATGTACCGGAGAGATTGATTGCAGTGTCTTTTTACTCTGATCATTTAGTGCCAGAATTGCTTTCCGTGAGTGGGCTAAGTTAAAATCCCTTTTCTTTTCCATGAATTGTATTCTTTGATTAGTGGCTCCACTATTTTATTTTTGGAATGAAAATGCCAGCGAAATATTTGTAGTTGATTCCTATTTGATGTCATGAAGAACTGGGTATGCTTAGTAGAGAATAAAAAAGGAAGATAGAAGATATGCTGTCTTCAAGATAGTTTGAATCAAAAGAGGCAATACATGTTTAGTGAATAAGACATCTTTTTGCAATGGGTGCATGTACTAGTTACTGAACATGCTTATCAATTCTGTACCTTGACTGAAGTATAAGCTATTGAAATCCAGAAAATTTTATAGGGATGCATGTTTAGAGGCCTGGACATGGCTTTTTACTGCTTATTTTGAACGACAATACATTCTGTTCAGTTTCAAGTTTCTCATTTTCTTTGGCTTGCAGGCTAATCTTATTGAGACTAAAAATGTTATTATTGATGCAAAATCTGGTGTTAGTGGAGCAGGTTAGGTTTTAAGGCACCTCTTTCATATTGTCTCAACAATAGCAGTTCCTATGTCTGCGGCATTTCCACTATTTGGTTCATTGTTGCAGGGCGTAGTGTCAGGGAAAACTTATTATTTACAGAAGTAGCTGAAGGTATCAATTCATATGGTGTTACCCGACATCGCCATAGTAAGTTGATCACGTGTTTAAATTGGATTTGTGCATTTTATTTGTTACAAACTCAGTCTAACTAATGCATTAAATTGAAGGAAGCCAAATTATTTCAAAGGTTCTCTGTTGCTGTCTTTAAATCTCACTATCAGCTTGCTGGATCTGTGTGATCCTCCTTTTGTGCTTTTGCACGTGCTAAGCCTCAGTAATCAAGCAAGATATATGCAACAAGCCAACAATTTAGCAATCTGTTGTATGTGCATTACAGCATTAGGTTACTTTACCAAATTACCACTAGCCTTCGGGAGAGGGCAGACAGCTAGTGGTAGTTCTGACTTGTATGTGCATTGAAACCCTGTCATTTCGTGACCCCAATGTCAAGAATGGTGAAGACAAATTATTACCCACTTGCCTTGTTCTACATTAGGGCTCTGATTGGTCCTGCTAAGGATTTGAAGAATACTTAACCATAACTTGTGGTTGGCTGGCATGAAAAAGTGAAATTCAAACATAAATTGTGACAAGTCTCTCATGCTCCTCATTGACATTGAAACTTAACTGATGACCTCTTTCCCATGTGAGCGACATGGGATTGAGCCTTGGGCCTTTAAACTCCTGCCTTAGTTGTTACCTGTGCCTATAAATGTTTTCTTATGGGACAAATGGCATTTAGCTTTTGTATTTGAATAGCTCTAACAAGCCAGTCCACTAAATGACCTTAAACTACAATACAAATTCTACTGTGAATTCCAGTTCCAGAAACTGAACAAGGACTCTCAGATGCTGCACGTTCAAGAATCACCATTAGTTTTACCCCACACCTAATTCCAATGGTAATAGTTGGAACCAAGATTGTGTATCTCTTCCTGTTTTGTTTTTGACGTATCAATGGAACTTGTGAATATATCACTTTTGCCATCTATTAGATCCGCGGTATGCAATCGACTATCTATGTGGAAATGGCTCCAGGAGTAGGGATTGAAGATTTGCACCAACAGCTGAAGCAATTCTATGAGGTTTTGTCTTTATTTGTCACTGCTTTTCACCACAAATTGGCAAGCATGTAAAATATATGCAGATCTGGCAATGATTACTGAATGATTAAGCTTCATTGCTTAAGCAACAAGTCTCATCATTGAACTGTGTGCCTTCATATAACCTCAGATCTCAAATATGCCATATACCTTGTTACTATATACTGCCTTGTTTACAGTGGCTGTGAAATGTGCATAACTTCATATGGAGGCATGGTTTATTATTTGCATTTATCTGTCTGATTTTGGGTGATACTTGAATTATTTTTTGTCTCTTTCTGACTCGATCTTCCCCTTCTTGGTGCTACAGGATGAAGAATTTGTTGTACTGTTGGAAAATGGAGTCATCCCTCGAACTCATAGTGTTAGAGGAACTAATTACTGTTTGATCAATGTTTTTCCAGACCGAATTCCTGGGAGAGCAATCATTATATCTGTAGTAAGTTTTTTAAGTGTGTTTTTGCGTATTTTTTTATCTTCTGAGATTTTGAATTTGCTCGTGTGCATTATCATTGGCTTAACTCTATCTCTACGTGCTATTGCAGATTGATAATCTAGTGAAGGGAGCCTCAGGTCAAGCTTTACAGAACCTTAATGCGATGATGGGATTTCCGGAAAATTTGGGTCTTCATTACCAGCCTTTGTTTCCTTAGAGTAATAATCTTATCCAAGAGTTAGCCTAAGATTTTGATTCTGAGCCTTATTTTTCTTTTCCAGCCGTTTTTCTGGCATACTTTGAAGTAGTCTATTTTCATATTTGTTTTCACTGGTTGATGCAGGCATCAATGTCAAGGCCAAAGCTCCAACTGGATGGCCTAATGGAAATGTGTTGTTCAAATTATGTATTTTCAATGATATTTAATTTTAATAATCCTTGAATTTTGGAAGGGAAATTGGTAGAACACGGGTGTTAGCATAGCCAATTCCATCCTTTAGTTTTTTTACTTTTTTTTAATGACTTGTAATTGTAATGTTACATGGATTTATTTTTATGAAATATAATGATGGGTTTTAGGATTAGTGGATTACACATATTTTTCTTGATACAACTTTTCTGTCTTGCCGTCAGATATTTACTACATGTTTTTCGTGTATTTGCACAAAATTAGAATGAGCTACACAGCAGTTTACTATACATTTTTGTATTTTCCGTTGATTCAACTACATAATTTCTGGCCTAAAAACTTAGTTTTTGTCGTGATACATTGAGCGATGTAAATCCTGCACTATGATCCCCATTAACTATATATATATATATGCATCATTCAGTTGTAATAGAACGTCATTATTCTGTTAAAAGTTTGAATAACAACCGATTGTATGATAGCATCTATTTTTCCCCTTTTTCTTAGATTTTTATGTGTGGATAAAATGGACTAACTGTGAGGAGCTTAAAATGTGTGTTGATGTACTGGGTTTACATTTAAAGACTCATCTAAGGACCAATATCAACTTTTCAGCAATCAAAAATTCAAAGTGGATCCGTTTGCTTTTCAGTTTTGAAAAATTAAGTTAAGATAAATGAAGTTTAGATAAAGTAAGTTTGTTGTAAATTGTTATATTTGAATATTCTTTTTGTAAAAGTAAGTTTGACAAAAAATCTGTTTGGATGATAAGGATTAAAAGTATTTTTAGATATATAATATAGAGTAAATTTATTTCTTTTTTTTAAAAACTCATGTTTTATTAAGGGAAAAGTAACTTTTTTTCTATTTTTTTAAAATCACAATTTAACTCACTTTTCATTTTTTAAAAAGGCAGTTTGTGTTTAGTCAAACACATCTTCCTAGAACATTATGGTTAAAAATCATGATTTTTTTTTAAAAAAAGAGAACCAAACAGGATGTTGTTGAGTGTAAATGTTAACTTCAGTTGTTAACGTTATTCTAGTTAATAACTAGATATTTTCATCAAAATTCAAGATGTAAATATGAAATTATATGGAGAGTGGATACCTTTATTAAGAAGAAAATAGAAGCAACAAGGAGGAGGGTATGCTTGCTGTGATCGGCAGTACACTCTCTTTACTACACCCTCTCTTCACTTTGCTTCTATTTTAGATCTGGACTGTGATAATAAATTGGAAGATTTAAATTTAATATTTTACAAAAATATTATTGAAATATTAGACTATAAAAAAATTAGATAAGCCTATATTATTAAAATTTGATTTGAATGGTTTAAAATTATGATAAAAATTATCTTATAAAAACAATAAATCTAAATCATTCAAATTTAATTACGGCAACTAAAATATAAAGTAAATAAAAAATGTGGAGAACTCAGTTTGGCAAACGGATTAGATGTGGATTCCATATTTTGTATCCATTCAAAAAGAAGTGTTTGGGTGAAGGAATAGAGTGCAACCTCAAACCAACAAGCACACAGCTCAAATGATAGATGGGGAACATGCCACTGAAACTGGGTGCTTTGATAAGAGAAAAAAAAAAAAATGCAGCCTCGAGAATTTCTTAAACTTTTGGGGTCTGGCCAAAAACTTATTTTCTGGGGCAAAAAAAGCCCACCCGTATCCATTGTATCAAATGGCTGGAGTCCACCATCCACGGTGCTTTGTTCTGGGCAAATAGTAAAACCCTCCAGAGTAGTAGCTTCTTCAAGCTGGGAATTCAGTTTCAGCATTTCACCATGGCTGCTCGGAGCGAAACCCATGTTTAGATATGCAACTTGATACGAAACGAGCTATCAAGATATCAGAAATGGCTATCCCTAGTTCCTCTTATCTCATATGCACTTCTGCTCGTTTTCAACCTCTGACTGGCAAGAACTACGACAGAGTCGAACCTCCCATTCTTCTGGGATTTAAGGTATTAGTTAACCACTGTGTAGTAAGCAATACTTGCTGGTTATATGGCTTTTCCCTTCCCACACATTCGTATGGAGCGAGAGTTGTAATGTCGATGGATTTTGAATTTTGGTCCAAATATTGCATTTTTATCATATTTGGTACCAAATGGTGATGCGGCTTCGGGTCTAGTTTTGCAGTTTGCTTTCATAGACATGATTTTGGTATTAATGAGTGGAGAAGTTACCACGGAAAGGAAGGTTTGATCTTGATGGATATGATATGGTGTGACATAAAGCTCCTTATATGGCTTCATGCCAAAGTTTATGTAATAAGCCCATATTAGTTTCGTATAATTTTCCATTGAGTCGGTTGAGTTGAGTTTGTGATGAAAAGTTTCATGAAACTTGGAAATAAGGGAAATGGCAAAAATGCTGCCTCCTTTTTCCTCCTGTGCTAGGATTCAAATAGAGGGTTCTCTATGTTGGGAAAAAAAAATAGAGGGTTCTCTATGAGGAAAAACGTTGTGATTGTCTAACCTGTATAGTGCAGTATGTGACAAAAAGAACTATTTTGCAAAGCCTTAGGCATTTTCGTCAGTGTCAATGTGCATTTTTAGCTTTACTCTGATCTAAGTTAAGGGGAATGCTATATCAGAAAGGTTTTGAACAGCATCTAAGACTTAAGACTCTAGTTTAGTGCCATAATTCATGAGAATAATTTAGCTTGCTATTATAAATAATATGACACCAAAAGTAGTTTTAGGATTACTGGAGCTGACTTTTCAGCATAGTGGCATACTTTGTATTCTGAAACTTGGCAGTTGTCATATCTCCCTTTTGAACATTCAGACTATCGATGGTTTTATATTCTGCTCAAATAAGCTGTTTTGGTCTATGTCTAGATGTTTTGAATTTTGGTCTTTCCTTAGCAGCCTAATTTCTTGGCTATGGCAGGGTACATCATGGTTTGTTGAAAAGCGCCATCACTGTTTGAATGTTAAACAATTTTGTTGGAATTCAGGACCCAAGGTATCCTGTGCAATGAATAAGTCTGCACAAGAGTCCGATGATCATAGGAATATAAATTTGGACCATTTAATATCCAAAGCACAAAACCTCTGGGACAAGTCTCCTCAGCCTGTCAAGAATTTCCCGTGGAACAGGGCATTGGAGAATTTCATACAACTTATTCTAGATCTTTCTCTGGCTGTCATAAAATACCTATCGATACCTGTATTGGCAGTTTCCTCCCTTAGTGAGTTGTCATACTGTGCGCATGAAAAGAAGCTACTTTTCATTCCTGTTCCAGTTCTCTTAGGATTTACCATTGCTGGGATCTTGACAGAGACTGCCTTAGATTCATCTCCACGTTTAAAGGTAAAATCAATGATTATGCATCAATATATAATCTGGATTTCTGACAAAATAGTTGATGAAGCATTAAACTTACTTGTCCATAAAGCTTACAATCCTGTAGCCTTTCATGTTTTTCTCCTTTCTTTTTATGATGAAAAGGCTTTGAATAACTGCTTTTTGAGTTGCTAAAGACACAGTGCATTTCTCAAGTTTGGCCTCATTCGGCTAATGGATTTCATTTGTACCTTTGTGGAAATCTTCAACTATGGACGAATAACATGATAACTGTCATAAATGTTCTTAAGCATCTAGTATGTATGTCAATGACTTTTTTTAGGTGACATATATATCATTGACTTTGAGAAATCAGTTGGATGACTGATCTGGAGAGCTAGATGACTGTCTTATTTTACATGAGTCTGTTAGGATTTGGGGTGGCTTTATTATATTTAAGATCATTTTTACTGTTTGGTGTGGATTTATTGTAGTTTATGGTCTGGTTTGATTTTCAGGGTGCAGAAGTTTCTTGGCATTTGATTGCCATTGCAATTTTGTTCACACTGATTAAACTGCCAGGCCCATATTACCCCTATTGGGGACGCATACTTATTCCACACTTTGCCAATGGGGTTCTGTTGAGAACTCTGTGGTTTGCAATTTTGTGGCATAGAAGACCTGAAAAAGCATCAAAGACTTCAAATTCTGTTGATGGTAGGCACTAAATCTCCTGAGCTATGATTCCAGTCATCAAAGTATATCAATCAGGTACTTCTACTTGGCCATAGGGAAAAATTGAAGTAGGCTGCTGTAGTAACTCTGTACAACTTATAACAGTCTAAATCATATGGATAGGATCATATGACATTGTTATGCCTAAGATTCTGCACATGTGGCAATACTTTGCTGCCTTGATGAGAAAATCTTGTGTGGCTCAAATTATGGCCGTCTTGTGTTAAGCTTTTGGGGTTTTTCCCTCATATTTTTCTTCCTTATGTACTTTATAGAAGTTGACCTGAAAGGAGTTTTGTTTGTATTTGTTTTATTGGGGAATTGTGATCTAACTCGTTAGTATTCCCTGATGTTTGTTTGTTAAACCCTTTTTTTAAAAGAATTTTACTTATTTACTATGCATTCGATGAGGGTGGAGGTGAATTAAGACATTTAAGATGAAGTGTCTGTTATTAAGGATTTATTTACTGCACAAAATGAAATAGAATGAAAAATTTAATGAAGTAATTTTGAAGATAAAAAATAATCGTCATATCCCTACTAAGGCACATGAGAAGGCAATATAAAAAAAAAAGAATTTTTTTTAGGATCATTATGCCATAGGTAGGGTGCTTTTTATAAGATGATTGACTTTTACCACCTGATTCAAGCATTTGCTCCATCATGTATCAAGAAGACAATCAGATCAGAACATGGGTCCAAAAAAAAACATCAGATAAGAAAAATCAGATCAAAACATAGATGTACCAAAAATTAAAAGTTGATTGTTTCCCATATTTATAATTGGATTGACATCTACCAACATGAACAACTATTAGTGGTTGAGTCAAATAGAAGAAAATTATTTTTTTAAAATAAAGTGTCAAGTACGAGCTTCATAGATGACAAAAAAATTGCTTGAATCCCCGATAGTAGTCGCTAATAGTTCCAAATGAAAAATCTATAAAATTACTATTCTTTTCATTCCATATTATAAAATATTTTATAAACATTTTCTCATCCTATAATATAAGATATTTTATAGAATTTAATTATGATTCTTTTACCAAAAATACTATTAATAAATTCATTGTGAAGGAGACAATTTAATGAATAATACTATATAATTAATTTCAAAAGAATACTGAATAAATGATAGCTTCAGAATCAGAGTAACTTGTTTACAAAAATAAAAACTTTCAACTAGCTTTAACTATTTTTTTTAATATATTTGATTTTTGTAAAATAATTTATATTATGGGAGGGAGGGAGTATCGTGTATTTGTGATGCCTGCTCATAACCATTGCAATTACTTTTGTGTACCTTCATTTTGACAATTTATCTTTCTGAATTGGATTAACATTTTATACTCATAACAACGATTACATATATAGATCGATAAAAATCTAATGGTAGTTTGGCTGAAATTTGAGACAAGATTGACCATCAATTTCAATCAATCAAAAGACATGCGTTAGTCTCGATAATTGATATCCAGCATTCAGGCCAACGAATAAGACAGAAAGCTGTTTGTGTCCCATGAAGTCCAAAACTACCTTGGAATAAAAACACACAAATTGTAACTTTCGACACAATTGAGTTCTGTCATGAAGGAGGGTTGAACAGGTGAGGAACATTAATTCATGAAGTAATAATAATGCAGTACAAAACATGTCAATATTCAACAGCAGCACATAATCAGGAAATTCAACTCAAATGGATTTTCTCTTTTATATGGGAAAACCCAACCATGGGAATCCTCCCTGTGAAAAAGTGAAAGCTTTCTAAAAATTTTCCACACTTAACTTCACCCAGTGAGCCAGTTCCATCTTTTTTAACCAGCAAGTTAAATTCAGAATTACATTGCATAGACTATTTCTCCACTGCTATCGATATCAAGGTCAGGATCTGATTCCAGGTCCTCCTCCATGTCATCATCAATATCTAAGCTGCCAGTAAGATAGTTGTTGAGAGATTGAGTCCCAGCTGCAGGAATTGTAGCTTCAGTAATTATCTGCATGATTTCCTCTATGCTCTGCATCGGTTGATCAGGCTCTTCAAACTGGTTGTTCATTGTACTATGATCATCCATAAGATCAGCTGGAAGGTTCTTTAGAAACCATTCATGGTTTCTGATCTCAGGGATGGTTATCCTCTGTCATTAAGATGACATCAGTTTCCAATTAGAAGATTAATGCCTTCATCCTTTATGCAAAACACAAAGAAAAGACAGCTCACAAGTTCTTTCAAAGTAATCTTGGCTTCCAAATTTTGAAAGCAATGTTTTAAAAACCAGCCCAAACAGGGTACTAGGTACACGGTCCAACTCTGACGCTGAATTATAAAAAATATCTATTTGTCATATTTTTTATTGAAGAACTTCATAATAAACACTTAAAAGTTGCACCTAAATTTTATCCTTAAAACAATTGGTTTTAATAGATTGGCAACATGGAGCCTTATCATCACGATACATTCCATAGTTCTCAAGAATCAGAACCGGGTAATTCTGGTTCTTGAAAACTGGCTAGTCACAACCAGTTCCCTCATTAAAATGGCTCAAGGAAGGCAATCAAACCAGACACTAGCCTAGTTTGCACCCAATCCAGTTGAACCGACCTCTCCAATCCAGCTGTTAAAACATTGTTCAGAAGACTAGAGTACATAAATAAGGAGCATGTATTTTTTCCCTTTTATCAAAAAAAAAAAAAAACTGACCTTTGCAGGGTCAGCAACAAAGATCCTTGAAATGAGATGTTGGCACTCAGGAGATATATGAACATAGTCAGGAATTGAATACTGAACATTCAAAATCCTCTGCAAAAAAGATCCAACACTTTAGGCATACCATTATAGCCAAATTACCACACAGGCTTAGAAAATGGATCATGGGTTACATGTATTGTCTTGCGGAAATTTTTTGGTTCTTCTGGGTCCTCAAAGGGATACGCACCCACCAACATGACATATAAGGTTACCCCACAAGACCATACATCTGCAATCTGAGTCAAATTTGAGAGACAATATCAGTATAAAGTATCATCAATACCAAGTACCTGTCATAAAAGGGGGAAAAAAATTCTAGCCTCAACACAGGGCACTCAATATGTATACATACATACATACATATATATATATATATGCTTTCCATCTACCCATAAATGAAGACCATACTTAATTCAAACAAAAAAATCGTATAGCCCTCATTTATTTTTCTCCCCTGCAGTCCCTTCTAACAACTTTATAAACAAAAGCATCTTAGCATTTGAAATAGGAAATTATCTGAATTCCACAAGTAAGATGAGAAGTGATCAAGTCATGGAAGTTATAACATACCTTGCCATCATACTCCTTTTTAAGCAAAACTTCCGGAGCAATATATGCTGGTGTACCAACTGTAGATTTTGGTTGTGAATGTAACACAGAGGACTGCAAACTCAAGATGCATGTATATGACAAGTTCATATGTCAAAGACATATAGAGATGAAGAAAATTACTAGATCTTTAGAGAAAAACAGCAAAGACTAAGTTTCCCAGAATGTGTAACATTAACCTAATTATTTTGGCTGCGTAGAAGATCCAAGACCAAGGGGAGTAGGGAAAGGGTAATGGATAGAAATCAATTTTAGGACATTATATTCACCCCAATCTCAAAGACTGAGGATGGTGAAGATGGTGTAATGTGAGTTATCAATTTATTGGATTGTGCAACATTTCTGAGTTCCAGTAGGGGCAATATATCTGCAGGTATTAAAAAATATGAGCTACAAAATTATACCTTGGAGTACCCAAAATCACATATCTTCAAACGAGGAGCTGGACTACCATCCAACAATGTGTTCTCCAGCTTCAAGTCCCGATGGCATACTTGCTTTATGGAAGAAAACAAATAGAGAAATTCAAGTAAAAAATCTCACTATATCTGCATGTACTGAAGCAGTTAAAGTTAAGACAAAGAAACCAAAATTTGTACCATCGCATGACAGTAGCTAACCCCTGATATAAGCTGTTGGAAAAAGAAACGAGCCTACAGCAAAAAGCTATGAAAATTAGAGATAACAGTTGTGACACAAAACAAATGTATGCCATAAATAAGAACCTCATCCTCGCTGAACCGCCCAGCATTGCATATTCGTTCAAATAGCTCTCCTCCAGAAGCATATTCCATCACAATAGCCAAATGTGTCGGTGTCAATATGACCTATAGATAGTCACATGGTGGTAAGGTAACTAATTCGGATATTTCTAATGCGGGAAAGGAAAAGTGATCAGAAAGGGGGCCGTACAGACCTCCTTGAACCTCACAATATTGGGATGCCTAAGTGATCTGTGATTTATGATTTCCCTTTGTACATTTTCATCTATCTGTTAAGAAATAAGCATGGTTGACCATAATGAAATCAGACACAGAAATCTGTATGAGTGCAATTCTACCAAAATTCTATTAGCATATAAATGGCCACACACACCCAAAGAAAAATAAATAAATGACCACCTTCGATTCATAAAAATGGATTACTTAACAATTCGAAAGAGGGAAGCATTAGTCACCGAGATTGAGTTCTTCAGGAGAAGAAAATTCTTAGATAGACCTTCTCTACATACAATTAAGTTTACCAACCCAATCATGAATAGGCCTGTAGATACCAAACTTATAAGTAGGACTCACATCAGATACGCTTTTACATCTATTTATAATTGATCTGATCTATCCATTTGTGGAGCATCTAAAGCTCAGTACACATTCGCCAAAACAACCGATGTCCAGAATTTCACGCTGAGAAGGCCATCACAAATTTCCAAAAGTTTTGTCCCTTTTTCCATGGGATTACAGACCAAAATAGAAATAACGTATCACTGTTCACTAACTAAAGTCAATGAATTTACATAAAAAGCAAAAGATGAGTCTCGGAAATAAAAGTATTGAATATGATAAAAGCATGAACACTCAAACTCCAAACGAATAAAATTTACTAATTACTCAAACCCCACCCAACGATCATAACGGCCTAAAGCAGAAATACGAGGGGGATAATCAGCACCTCCGTTATATGCAACCAAGAAAAAAAAAGTATGATACATCCAACAGAATTCTATATCAGGTAATTCTAAAGAGACCCATTAGCCAATCCTTAATTCCAGTTTAAGGAAAAAAGTGATCTTTTACGATCAAAATTTTATATACTCTCTTACCCATTTCACTTCCACATAAGCATAATACCCTTGACAACATTAAAACATGAGACAGAATTGGAACACTAACCTTATCACCCCTCTCTATATACTTCACAGCAACAAGCTCCTCTGTTTGCTTGTCTCTCATAAGCCTCGCGACTCCAAAATTTCCAGACCCAATATCACGAACGAGCTCATAGCGGTCGCTGTCGTGCATAATCGGCATATCCATCCCCGGCCCAACTGTGATCGCCGACCGATCCATTCAAAACCTCACTAGTCCCAACTCTCTCACCTTATCATCTCAGAAGATAAAGAGAAAAACCTCGGTCAGATCGAACACAGAGAGCAGAGTGGGCCTTTGACGTGGCTCGATTAGGACCAGTAGATGTGGCGGTGATGGTGGTGGGTGAAGAAAGATATAAAAGATGGTTACAGCCCGTGAAGCTTCACCCACCCAAGTGAGTATTTGGGGTTTGCTGAGCTTTTTATAAGTTGGAGATGTAAAACGCTGCTCGTGAATGAATGAAACCCTATGCTTCTGTTTTCTGTCTCTCTCTCTCTGTCCAAATTGCCTTTTTGATTTTATGGAAAACCTGAGTAACCAGGTATTTTCATCTGGGGAAGCAAAAGATCGTTTTTTTTCTTTCTGATTGTTTTTGTCCCAGAATCAGTGGAAATTGATTGCGAGGACAGAAATAACCTTGCCCTTGTGGTTGAAAGAACAGGAAACGCCGTAGCTGCTTTCCTGTAAAATGGTCAACTTCATGGCTGAAGTTTTGAGCCAGTGAGAAACGATGGCAGGGGAAAGGGAGAAAAACCGAAAAGGTGAGTGACCAATGTAGATTTTGGCGCAAAAAAAAAAAGCGGCCAACGTAGATAAGGTGATCTAACTCAGGCCAACATATTAAAAAAAAAAGAAAAGGCGATCTAACAGCCATGCTTTTCGTGGAAAATAAAAAAATAAAAAAGCGTGGAATGCTGTGACTGTGAGAGGCTGAGCAAGTTTGGATCTAATATTTCTCTATTACTAATGCTACCATTAATTATATTAAAAGAAAACGTGGATAAAATATTTTCACATACTAATAAAATATTATTCAATATTTGATATGTCAATCTCCACAATTAAACTATTACTATCATTATATATTCATTCAACCTAGGTTTAAATATCTTTAGATTGTTGGCCAAAAAAATTAGATTAAATTGAAAATTAAATATAAATAATTACAAATAACTAACTTCTAAATAAAATCTTAATATTAGGTATTTTTTATCATAAAAAATGAGTTAGATAAATATTTCAATATTTAAGAATGCTTTATCAATATTTTTTTTTAACATTGTTAATGATATTAGTATTAGAGGAACTTTTGGTTGTATTTTGATAATTAAATGATTAAAAGTAAATAAAATAAAATTAAGAGACTAAAATAAAATCTAGTGTAAATTTAAGATTAAAAAAATGTCCTTTTGCCATCAAGAAACAGAAAACTCTCTTGATTCCAAAAAAAAAAAACTGAAATGCATCTGTATATATTGGTACATTAATATTGTGCAGTAATTAGGAGTATTTTTCGCTACTTGTTATCAAATAATTTTTTATAAAACAATATAGACGTAAACACACTTCAAACATTTAAAAGTTTATAAGTGATGGGCCTTGTCTAGAGGTATTTGTGTCTTTCTTGGTTTTTTTTTTTTTTTTGAAGATTTGATTTTATGAATTTAACAAAATTTATATGGAATCAAATGATTCGTAAATAAAATATTATAAAACTTCAAAATATAAGAGATGGACAGTTTTTTTTCCCCGATATATAAGAGCTGCATAATGTATCTCATATTGGGCTTTGTGCAAATGTGCCCTCTAATTCCAATAATTTTTTTTTTCAAGGGGGTGGGGGAAATCACTCCAACCTACCATCACTCCAACGGTCTATGAACTTCTTTCTTGTCGGATTTGCAAATGAATGCATACAAGGGCCATATTACCGTTTTTGGATTTACTTTATAGGCCCATTCAAATGGATTTTTGAATTCGGCTAAGCCTGAGGTAAAAAATAATTGGGCCTTGCCCAATAATAATTCCGCCTTCTTTTCGGCCTTGAATTCCCGCCGTGGACGACAAAGTGAAGTCGTAAGATAGATTCAATGTCTGGTTGCGACCCAGCGTCACCCTCAGGTTTTGTGCTCGAATACAGATAGGATCACCACAACGGAGACATGCTCTTCCAGAGCATAGCTCAAGAGCTTCCACTTTCACCCTTCACTCGCTCCTTCTCCTTCGTCTCCAATCTTCCCTCTAAACCTTATCTTAATTTCAATTCCTTCTTCATGCGTGCTTCTCCTTGCTCTGCCTTCGCCTTCTTTCGCGCTCCCTCCAACGCCCACCAACGCCACCTCCACGCCCGCTGCCGCCTCTTCATTCCTTCCTTCACGCTTTCCCGTCTTTCCCTCATTAAATACCACCACCTTTCCTGGTTGCCCGCCGCCAGCGTCGAACAGTTGGCGGATGAATCGACGCTATCTTCTTCTGAGCAAGAATTGTGGGATTCTTCTACTTCGATCGAAAATGAAGTTTTCGATTTCGACAAGTGTTCTGCAGCAACCGACTTGAAGCACTTGTCGCCCCCCGAGCTGGAGGTGAAGGATTTGAGCGAGCTGCCGGAGCAGTGGCGGAGAGCCAGGCTGGCGTGGCTGTGTAAGGAATTGCCGGCGCACAAGGCGGGGACATTGGTTCGAATACTGAATGGGCAAAAGAAATGGATGAGGCAGGAAGATGCTACATATGTTGTGGTGCATTGCATGCGGATTCGCGAGAATGAGACTGGTTTTAGGGTAAGCCTAACTCCTCATCGTTTTGGCTCAAGTCCTAAATTTGCTTCTGTGGATCGATTTTCTATTACTAGGAATTGTGGATGATATTTATCCATTTATTTCTGCTTTATTTTACTACGATATTGTATATCTTGCGTAAAATTCGTACCTCTAAGAAAATGTCGCCTGGCACGCAAATGCAAATGCCAAAAAAGAAGAAGAAGAGCGAAGCCAATAAAAATGGGAATGTAGGTACATATTTAAGTATATTCGCCAAATGTTTAATTTAGAAATACAGAGTTTATCTATAGATATCAGTGCTTTGAAACTAAACTCGTCCACAATTCTCTCTAGTAAGAATTTGATTACATAGCAGTAGAACAACTGGTAAGATGCTAACAATGTCTTTTACGAATGATTGTTGATATTCCTAAAATTCATAGTTGATGGAAGTATAACAACATGCAAATTTGTTTTCTTCTTTTTATGGCTTTAGTAAATATTGGCTAAAATACCATGTCTTTTAGGAATGATAGCTGATGTTCTTAAAATTTATAGTTGATGGAAGTATAATAAAATGGTAATTTATTTTCTTCTTTTTATAGCTATAGTAAATATTTGGGGTTCTAAATGTTATAAAGCTTCCCTTTTGCTATATTACACAACTATAATCCATCTTGGAATTCATTTCTCTGTAACTTTATTATCAAAGCTAAATTTCCTGGGACGTGTGTTGCTTATTCTAGTTTTTCTAATGCTTAATTTTGGCTACCATTATTCCCCTGTTTGGTTACTTGACAGAGCATTCTATAATTTTTTCGGTAAGCTTGAATTCATTTACTCTTTTGTAATATTTTTCCCTCTTGTCTTTTGAAGGTATACAAATGGATGTTGCAACAACATTGGTATCGATTTGATTTTGCTCTTGCTACCAAGCTAGCAGATTACATGGGTAAGGAGCGAAAGTTTTCAAAGTGTCGTGAGATATTTGATGACATAATTAATCAAGGCCGCGTCCCGAGTGAGTCAACCTTTCATATATTAGTTGTTGCTTATCTTAGTGCACCTATTCAGGGTTGTTTGGAGGAAGCATGCACCATTTATAATCAAATGATTCAGTTAGGAGGTTACCAACCCCGCCTTAGCTTGCATAACTCCCTCTTCAAAGCTCTCCTTGGCAAACCAGGGGTCTTATCGAAGCAGTATCTTAAACAAGCAGAATTCATATACCACAATTTGGTTACAACTGGTCTTGATATACATAAAGATATTTATGGTGGCCTAATTTGGCTACATAGCTATCAGGATACCATAGATAAAGAAAGAATAACAGCATTGAGGGAAGAGATGCAACAGGCTGGAATTGATGAGGGTAGAGAAGTCCTTCTATCTGTATTGAGGGCTTGTGCAAGGGAGGGGGATGTAGAGGAAGCAGAAAAAACATGGCTTAGACTTCTCCAGTTGGAAAGTGATCCCCCATCACTAGCTTTTGTGCACTTGATGGAAGTCTACTCAAAGGTTGGGAAACCTATGAAGTCCTCGGAGATGTTCAGGATGATGCAGGAGGAACTAGGGAACACTAGTGTTGCTGCATATAATAAGATAATAGAGATACTTTGCAAATCTAATGAAGTTGAACAAGCAGAATCAATCATGGCTGATTTTTTAAGGAGTGGTTTGAAGCCCATCACACCATCATATGTAAATTTACTAAACATGTACTTCAAATTGAATTTACTTGATAAGTTGGAGCTGGTGTTTGCTGAATGCCTAGAGAAATGCCGCCCTAATCATGCCATTTACAGCATATATTTGGATTCTTTGGTGAAAGTCGGTAGCCTTGACAAGGCTGAGGATATCTTTAACCAAATGATCAATGATGTTGCTATTGGTGTTAATGCTCGATCATGCAACATCATCTTGAGTGGTTACTTGTCATCTGGAAATCATGTAAAAGCTGGGAAAATATATGATTTAATGCGCCAGAAAAAGTATGATATTGAAATTTCATCAATGGAAAAGCTTGAATATATTCTAAGCTTGAGTAGGCAAACTGTCAAAAAACCAACAAGCCTGAAGCTAAGCAAAGAGCAGAGGGAAATGTTAATTGGGTTACTTTTAGGTGGTTTGGGGATTGATTCAGATGAACAAAGGAAGAATCATATTATCTGTTTTGATTTCAACGGTATTTCTGGCAACTATCATCACTTGAAGAGTCATATACATGGCCAGTTCCATGAGTGGCTGCATCCTTCTTGCAAGCCAAGTGATGATATTGAAGATATACCAGGTAGGTTTTGTACAGTTGCAAGCTCTTATTTTGGCTTCTATGCAGATCAGTTTTGGCCACAAGGTCAACCGTCAATTCCGAAATTAGTCCATAGGTGGCTGTCACCATGTGTTCTGGCTTACTGGTACATGTACGGAGGCCATCGAAGTTCATCTGGAGATATTTTGCTAATGGTAAAGGGAAGCCGTGAGGGTGTTGAGAAGATAGTCAAAAAGTTTAAAGCCATGTCCATAGATTGCAAAGTAAAGAGGAAAGGGAGGACATTTTGGATTGGCATTCTTGGAAGCAATGCCACTTGGTTTTGGAAACTGGTAGAACCTTATATTTTAGAGGACATAAAAGATTTTCTTAAAGCAGGTGACCAAACGTTGGGGTGTGATTCTGCAGAAACACAAGACATTAGCTTTAGTAGTGATTCAGACACTGATGAAACAGGGTGAAACTAAGCTGGCGATTATGCTTTGGAGAAAGTTTATGTTGCGGGGTTTGCCTGTTCAGATTATGGTTTCTCTCTGGTAACCAGAACATAGTTGATTTTCCTTCATTTTCAGATTTTTTTTTTTAATGACTGTTAGGGTAGCTAAATGAAGAATTTCTTGACAATGTATGTTACCATCTGAAATATTGTCCTTATTGTATATACTTTATTGTATAAAAATTTGAGAGTTGACTACATTATCTGATTAACCTACGGAAAGAAATTAAAAGTACTGTCCAGCTATTATTATTTCAATTGGGTTGATATTATTATGTTGTAGCATGGCTTGCACTGTTCATGGTTCTTCTTTAAGACAGACTTATCCAGTAATGGGAAGTGTGAAGTATTTTTTACACCCAGTAATGACACAGAACAATCTGACATATGAGGTAACACCGTTCCTGTCAAGTCAAGTCTAGTCATGTACATTCCCAACAAAATCAAGCAGTTAAGAGGTATCATAATGCAATCATCTTTGCATGCTAGTTTTCTTCGTAAAATAGTATTTAATGGGATATAACAATGTATCCTTTAATTCCATGTAAGAATGATATAGATAGGGATAAAGGTAATATGGTTGTCTTAGTTCCACAGTGAAATAGTATGAAATGCTCAGTGAAGTAATTGAGTAGAGTATTTCTTTCATCTCAATAGTTAGATTTTGGAGAAGGATTTCATATCCTGCTTGGATGCCTATCCATGCACATGATATTACTGGTGTCTTCCTTTGGTTATATTCAATCTCCTTGTGCTTGTATAACGGAAAAAGTACCTCAACGGTACATTGTTTGATGAAAATGTAAAGGAAAGGGGATGGGGGAAGAACTCTAGCAGAAAATTGTTCGGTATGCAAGAGTTATTTTCCTCCTCCCATTCCTTCAGGAAAGCCATGGGCAGATGATTCCATTGTCACCTTAATGGAATTTTGCTGTCAATGAAGTAATGGGATGTGAAATCCCAAAATTGCCGCCACTTGTTGTCCATCACCAGCAAGTAAATATAAATGCCATTATCCATTGCGGCCCTTCTTGCACAAGGTCATAGTGGCAAGGGTAGAGTGGTGGAGTGGAGATTGCAAGCGGACTGCGATGGGACTAGATGGACTGTTTTGCAAGTGAGTAAATCCTAGTTTCTTCTTTGATTCCATTTGAAGCTTGGTATTTACGTAAATGTTTACATTTTATAAGGGGTATTTTAACCTTTTATGTTTATTTATCTCCATTTTTTTTATTTCTATTATACCAAATATCTTCTGTAAAAAAAAATCTCTTGCTTTTTAATTCATATTAGACATTATCTTTTCACACTTATTTTCAATCTATTTTCTTCTCCATTTCGTTTTTCATTTTTGAAAAAAATTATTTCCAGCATATCAAATGTAATCCAAATCATCTAATGTGAAATTTCCTATTGGCATTGTTGTGTAAGAAAATGAAAGACTTATTGGCATCGGGACATATGGAGACATAGTAGAGCGAATTGAGCAGATTTTTTTTTAGACCAAAACCTAGAAAAGCCACCTAAGGTGGGGTAGTAGCTAAATGGTGAGAAGTCCTACTTATCTATATTCACACACACTTTACACTATGGATTGAATCCCACCCTCTGAGGGTAGGGCTCAACCAGACGGTAGATACTTCCACGATAGTTGAATGTGAAAACATGCACACCATGCAATTTTTTTTTTTTTTAACCAACACTAAATGGGAAAATCAACAAACGTGGATAGTACTTAAGTGATAAGATTTCATGTTTAACTATACTCATAAACACACATTTCTCATTGATATGGGGATTGAACCCTACCCTTTGTGAGGGTGAATTGAGCAATTCAGTTTAATGAATTTTATGGTAAATCTTGTAGTTAGGGATCTCAATGTTACAGTTGGACGTATACCTTCTGATCCTCTCAAAGCAAAACAATTCATAAGGGGAGAAAAATGGTAAATATCATTATAAAATTTATAGCAAGTTACACTATTCTTATTCTTAAGTATGTTAATAAGTCTAATTTTAGAAATCCAAATTAATGATTTGTGATCCATTGGAAATGGACATGACTTAATTACATAATTTGATTGATTGAGTACAACTGGATGAGTCCTAGGGTATGCCACATAAATGCCAAAACCCCATCAGCCGTTGATGCATTGTTGCTACTATATTTCTCGTTCATGTTGATGTTCTTTTTTGATTTTGTGATGGCTTGTTTACATTCTTTTGCTGGGGTTTGTAGAGAGTGTCCTTTCATTTGGGCACACATTCAAATAGCTTAATGGGCTTTGGTAGAATCAAGTTAGGACTGACTTTCAGACACTGCAATTTATCCTGCTTTTTGGTGTATCTGGCTTAACAAAAACTCCCATACCTTAAAAAAAAATTTTCTTGTCACTTAAAATTTACTATGGAACAAACCAATTTCATTGCTTCTGTGGTGGTTGGCCCGTAGTCTCGTCAATGGTCTCCTTAACAAAATATTCAAAGGGATAGTTTTGATGTCTGCAGTCTTCTCACTGCTTCATGACGTCTGTTGAGGGATATCTTATCCTCCTCCATTCTGTAAGCTTTCCTTCTACTTATAATCTTTCTGTTTTTCAGTGTAAAGTATTTAGTGTCATAAGGCCCCCATGAGTTGAACGACTGATTCAGGATTATCGAGGCTAAATTAAGGTTATATTATACTATACTTATGTACTTCCGAACATGTCCTGCTTGCATTAATTTATTATATTTTTTAAAGAGGCAGTTTCATTCATCGAGTATTTTGAACGCTATTGGGGTATGGGGATACTGTTCTGGAATTTTGTACGTTAAGTACACTACACTTAGGCTGTCCTTTCTCTACTATAGATTCATTGGATAGGACAAAAACCTGAGGAACCTTACCTTAACCAACATGTACCTTTAACGTTGCTTTTGAGTTTTTCATTTCTTTGTTGCTAAAAGTTACGAGGGCAGGGTCAGTGCATGTACAATTCGGAAATGTTAGTGTTGATGAGTCATGGAAGGAAAAGAAGAGATTATGGTGCATCACTGTACGGAGCTCGTGATAATGTGTGGTCCTTGCAAAAAGCAGCCCAGCAGATTGCTTTTAAAGAAGTGTAATTATCCAACATTGAGCTGAATTTAGCGCACATGAGAATGTGGGTATCCAAATCCTTCCCACTTTATTGATTTTTCTGTTCAAAAATTCAACATGTGAGCCATTGTTTTCCCAAAATAAAACAACATGGGTATTGCTTCACAGTTTATCTCTCTTCACCTTACTTGGAGTTATCATTGTGCATTATAACCCCAAATGATCTTTTTTTTTTAAAAAAAAAAAAAGAGGTTTAGAACTCTTAGACTTAATCATTAAATTATTTGTGCTTAAATTTATTTTATAGATTGAATCATTTGAAAATTATTATTCGATAAGTTCAATCATTATAAAAATAAAAGATTAATGTCGGTTCAGAGAAACATAAAAATCTATAAAGATACCAGCATTCAAATGGTTGGCCCTTTTGACAAACGCATGCACCTTGCAAATGATCCAACTGTTAGTGTATAAATGGATTGCAATGCGAAGGTTATAATGGTCTTGATCTTGTCCATATGCAAATAGGAATTCTAGAACACTCTTCTCTTACTAATTTATGTCTAGTTTTTTTAAAACGTTTATCATGAAATATTTTAATAAAATTATAGTATATAAAAATTTTTAACAACCGAATCATATAATTTACAAATATTATATATTTTCTTATATCAATTAAATATCTAAAATAAATATATAAAAATTGTTTATAAACATTTTGCTTTAAATTTATATAGAAGAAATTGAAATTGACATAGGAAATTCTTGAACACTCTACCCACACTAACCATAATGTAAATTCTTGAACTGGAAAGTGAGACTTTTTCTTTCTTTTGGTCTAACATGTGAGTGATCCTCATTTGCATGAATAAGGAACCTTATCATTATACTGTAGGTTTTGCGCATGAAGATAAAGCAACATGCAACCCTAAAATTCATTTCTCATAATCATAACCTTTAAGTTTTCCTTTCCAAATAAAAACTTCTCGCTTACTATTTTTCTTTTATTTTCCTACAAAACTTTAGGCTTGCTTAAATCAAAAGCTTTCGACTAAATATCTCAAATTCATAATCTTTTATACTTTGATATTAAAAAGAAAACCTCCGAACTATTTGAATCCTTTTTTTTTTTAAATTTTTCTTGCTTTGTTGCTTTTTTTGTTTACATTGACATCACTTTGTACTTGAATAAGTACATTTTTCTTCATAAAGGAATGGGCCTCTTTTGCATTAGCGCATGAAAGTACCCCTTTTTTTTAATGAACAAAGTACCCCTTTTTTCTTTGAAATATGGTTTGAAAAGATTTAAACTTTGAGGAAAGTAGCATGATACATGAAGAGTTGAAAATTTTTTAGACATTAGAAAAAGGAGAGAAAAATGATGATGTATGGGTGGAGGTGTTGGTGTGACATGTGAGATTAAGTGGATTAATTGCAAGATCTCTAATCATAATTCCCACAAACCAAACAGAAAATAGACAGGGACATCAATCCCAAGAGCCAACAATAGCCTCACCATCTAGTGGAGATGAACTAATTAGCTTTATTATGATCCATTATTTTGAAAGATTGTATCTTCGCCTAGTGGGCCGAAATAAATAAATAAAACAAGAAAAATTATTCTACTAATATATATGAAAAATGCCTCTGATAAAGTTTACTTAACGTTTGATTATGAAATACATTACGTGCCATATTTCTATTTATAAAATTTTAATTTTTTTAAAAAGAAAATCAGTTAAGTTACATTCATCGTGTTTTTTTTAATACTATACATTTTTTTGACATATATTTTTTTTAACAAATGCTATCGTCACTTTATGTTCTAATTAATTCAAATCGAGTTATGGTTTTTTCTTAACTTATATTACCAAATTTTTTATTTATTTTGTACTAAGATATAAAAATAAATTTTTGCATGATATGATTCATATTTTAAAAAAAAATTTATAATAGTGAAATCATAATCTCGTTTGAAATTAATTTAACTTGAATAAATTTATCAACATTAAAGTAAAACTGTAGTTTATTTTGTAAAGGAAATAAATTTCATTACAGAAGATTAATGATGAGATGAGAAAGGGTTAGAGAAGTTGAATATCTTTAAAATAAAACAAATAGCATATGTAAACTTTGCCTTAAGTTTTAAAAAAATAATGTAGTTCCCCCAATTGTTTTATAATGTGTGTAGAAACTAGAAGAAATAATGAATTGGAGACAATAATAGATGCCTTCATAAGGATGTGACAGAAGCAGAAATGAATCAATGAACATAATCACGTGAAAGATTCTCTTTATTTTGCCGCTTTTGAATACCAAAAAAGAATTTGGCCTCTGTCTTCTTCTTCTTCTGAAAAATGCCATTGCACAAGGTATCGTATCTATCTGCGTTCTCTCTCTATCTGGATTAACCAACTTGAGGGTGTTCTTCTACCTTCCTTGAAAGTGAAAGGAAATAAACCTATATTCAATTCATTCATAGAACCTAGTCTCAACTTAAGCATTATATATGTTACAATTTTATTTTTAATATATGGCAATAAATATATATTATTAAATAATTTGAGAGAGTTAAAATATTATAGTTTTAATTAGTGTGCTATAGCTTGGTTGGTTTAATTTTCACTTTGATACACTGTTACTTAAAAGTTGACGCTTCTACTTTGATACATGTATGATATCTTCAGTTCACTGTATAGCTCCGGATAAAAATAAAACCAATATATTAATTAATATATGTATTAAAAACTTTAAAAAATAGTTTTGCCATAGACTTCATCCGAAGAAGGGATAAGAACGAAATGGGTGTGGCGGTGAGTGCGAGAGAGATACTATAAGACGTGGGATTCGTCTTTAGAAGAGAGAGGGTATCTCTTGAAATGAGATTGTGCTTTGCTTTAATGGAGGGGTTGGTTGGCATTTAGCCAATTAAGCCACCACAATATTAGACCACATTAGTATCAAATTCTCTCTCTCTCTCTCAAATTCTATGCCTCCCACTATTGTTTTTGTTTGAAAGTGAGCCAATCAGACGTCCTGCTTCTGACTTGAAACATCCTCGCAAGATCATGAGGCCCCATGACCTGGCTTGCCTTCCATTCCATCATTATTACTTCCATCGCAAGAACTATTACCACAATCTTATGCCCCTTGACTGCTTTCCCCATCAACATATATATTTTATACTCTTCCCACCTCAACAAAACACTCACCCTATCTCAATTACCATTATAGCCCTCTCTAACGGTGAAGATTTAGTTTAGTTTCATAAACAAATCTTTTATAATCAACATTTAGAATACCCTCTTCATTCTCCTTATTAAAAAACAAAAAAACTCTTCCTCGTTATGGTTCGTTCCGCATATCAGGGGACTAGAGGGGGCATCATTCTACTTGTTAAATATTTGTTCAACAAATCTACTATTAATTTTACTATAATTTTCTCCCAAGTTTAAAACAGGTCTAATAATTCATAACTCAAAAGAGTATTTATATGGACACTTATATAAATTACTTACTGGCCAGATTTTCATCTCAAAATAAGACTATTAATTGGACTAATTTTCATAGACAAATAAGTAATTTTATTCTAATCAAAATGCACCTTAAAACTGAACAGAAAAATAGATAAAGTAATATCTTGATATTATAATACAAACAATTTCACATTAAACAATTGTAATTTAGGCATTTCTTAGGGAAAAAAAATAATTTACTCTCATAAATAAGATAAAAAGTGAGAGGGCATTTTGGGAAATGCAAATGGCTGTTGTTGGGGTGGATTCTTTGATTGAAAGCATCCGACAATACCAGTGGAGATGCGGGAAACCGGGGCGATCCGTTTCAGACTGCATGTTTAAGATAAGAATAAAAAAAATTAAGTATGATTATATTTGAATAATAAAAGGCATGAATCTCAATAATAATAAATAATGAAATAAAATAAAATAAAAAGGAGAGCATATGGTGGAACGAGTTCGGTGCGAAAGAAATAGAATTTGTAAAAGCTTGTCCTTTTCATTTCATGAATAATAATCAATTCAATACAATAAAAAAAAGTATTTTTCTCCTATTCTTTTTTTTTTAAGGAATTTTTCTTCTACTCTTTCTAAAGTAGAAAAAGCATCTGTTGGTGGTGTGATGCCGCAATGTTGCGGATGTAAATCAGAGGAGAAATCGAAGGTGGGACCCACTTGACATCAAGATTCCTTATCTCTACAGCTCTGACGCGGAGTTGAGTTGAGCATCTTCGAACCAAACTTTTGAGGGCCATATCGCCACGCGCACTCCTGTAAGTGTACGACACCTACCAATAATTCCTTGCCTAGTGTTCCCTTTCCCATGATTGATTCCCCAACTTTTTCAGTTTTCTTTTTTGAGAAGATTAAGCCAGTAGATAATCTGTTGTTCCGTACAAAAAGATTCGATAGTTAAATAACACGCTTTTCTTTTCTTGAACAAAATTGAATAATGATATGCTTAACTAAAAATAAGATTAAAAAGATTAAAATATCTCTCAATCAAGGGAGGACGATGATGGGTACTGGGTAATGACCGATGGTATAGAGTGTTGATTGACAGTAGATGATGGTGGTTGGTGGTGACAGTGAAGACTGGCAGTGGGAGGCGAAGGGTGGTGTCCGATGGCGGAGGGGATGGTAGCCTGCGGCAAACGACTTAGGTCAGCAAAGGGTGATGGTCATCAATGGAGGGCAATGCTGATGGTGGCTGGCCAAGAAGGGCCATGGCTGGTAGTGGTAAAAAGAGTTGTCATTTTGCTCATATTAATTAATATAATAAGGATTTATTAGGTTTTTAAAAGTAAAAAAGATTGTATGATTTATGGTAATAAATTTTATCTAAATAATAAGTGTTGATACAACTAAACACACAAACTGAAATCATGTGAAAGTTTTTATATTACATTAGATCAGTTTTCATGTAATCATACGAGCCTTCAATTAATATTGTTCTAAAATGTCAGAAAAATATTCATATAATAATCAATGTATCAATATAATATGTAAAAGTCAAGTAATTTGATATTATTCTCTTGATATTTTGTCAATGATGTTCTTTTTATTATTAATTACTACATAAGGTCACAGTATAATATATTTTTTCTATTTTTTATTATAGGTCAATTTCTAAAATAATTTATATTTATAAAATATAAGTCACCTTTTGAGTATTAAATATTATTTTTTATATTTATTCCTTATTAAGAGTTATAATAGAGATCAGAGATTAAGAAATATAAATAAGATAAGTTATAATTTAATAGGATAATATTAAAAAATAATAGTAAATTTTATAAAATTTAATATTTTTAATTATTTATTTTAATATATATAAATTAATTAAAACTGAATTATAATAGAGAAAGTATTATCTCTATCCTGAAGATTTTATGAAAGTTTGATAATGGACATCTCAGATTTGAAAAAAAGAGGCAATGCCAATTTCCTTTCTAAATCTCGAAAACATCATGTTGAGCGTGTAAAATATACAAAAACCAATAAAATGTTGGGAAAAAGAGGGCGGAAATATATTAAAAATTACACGTGTTGGAATCTCAGTGAACCAGTGTTCTACCTTGGTGACCTTCTTGGTTCCATTTGAATGTTGAACAAGAATAGCTTTTCCTTTTTTGACTCATTATTATAACATATAATATTATACTTTTAAATATCTCTCAATACTATGTTGTATTATTCTTTTGAGAAAAATGTCATCTTAATTTTCTTAGGTGACTTATTAATTTATTTATTTTTTCACCAGCACTAGAATACACAACTCAAAGGTTAACCTCTGGATACCATAAGGGCTAAAGTTGTTGGTCTTAATAATTTAATATTGTATATTAAGATTTAAGTAATTTTTTTAAAAATAACATTTTATGGCCAAAATATTCAATTAATATTATTTTACATCTAAAACATTTTAAAATGATAGAAAAAGATCATGATCTTAAATTGATCAAAATTTTAAACAAGAAAAGATCTAAATGACCTTATTAAAATATTTGATACTCAACTCCTCCTTTTTATTACTCAATTTTCACGATTTGACATTGAACTACCTCAGGTTTACACTGAATACATTATAATAACAAAAAAATTCAATTAAGGAGCTCAGTATAGAACTGAGAAAACTTAGTATCAAATCGTGAAATCTAAGTAGTAAATAACAGAAGATAAGTGTCAAACTCTGGGACTGATTAATTAAATTCCTGGATGATCATAATATGTCTAGTGTAAAACTGGGAAAGTTTAATGTTAAATCATGGAACTTGAGAAGTAAATAGCGAGAGCTGAGTCTTAAAATCTAAGAGTTGAATTTTTTTATCATAATATGTACAATGTAAAACTGAGGTAGCTCAGTATCTAATTGTGGAATCTGAGTAGTAAATAGCGGGAGTTAAGTGTCAAATTTTTTAATTAGGACATTTAGATCATTTCCTATTTAAAATTTTGATCAGTTCAAGATCATGGTCTCTTACTATCATTTTGGAATGTTTTGATTTTAAAATGATATTGATTGAATATTTTGATTCTAAAATGTCCTTCTAAAAAAAATATTTACCATTTAGTTTGTAAAACGATGTAACATTAGCTATATTATGTAGCTATGTCAACCTCATTAATAGTAAGATTTAGTCCCTATATGTGTGAGTGTAGATAAGTAAAATATTTCATTATTTAAAATTATTCATGTTAAGCGGTTTTCTCATTTAATATTGGTAAAATAATATAATACTTAACTTTAAATTTCATACATCACTAATTTTTCAAAAGTAAAAAAGTATTTTGTATATTATAATTATAAAAAATATAATTAATAATTTATCAACAACATCAGTTATCAGTTAAGGTTTCGCGATATTAATGAAACTTGATGTAACGTGACTTGAAACGGTGACATGTTTTTACAAAAAAAAAAAAAGTAAACAGATTTGGGAACATGTTATTGCACTTGTTTCTGCATATTTTTAGCAGCAGTTACGGCACCTTTACTATTAGTAGGAGATTGCGTCTTGCCTCTTGTATAAAAAGAGAAAAAAAGAAATATACACCTGACATGAACTTTTTTTTTATATGGTTAAAAAAAGAATTGAATTTGATTTTTCTTATGAACTATTCATTTTCTTTTTTATCCATATCATACCTAATAGCCTTTTTTCCCTTTCCCGTCGAGTGATAATTGTGAGATTCCAATTTTTTGTTTCAGCAAAATATATATGTTAAAGCTTTATAGGACCTTATATATTTTGCTTTATATGCTTTACATACTATTCTCTAATTAAAATTTAATATATAGGTCTTTTAAATTTTTTTAAGTTAAAAAAGTTAATGCTTTTAATTGTAATTAATAAATAAATATACAATGTATTAAAAACAATCCATATGTTAATTTTTAATTAAAAAATAATATGAAAAGCACATAAGAAAAATATATAAGTATTTTTCTAATTTTTATTGTTATTTTTAAGATTTAAATTTTGTTCTAATGTCATTTTCAAATTATTTTATTTATCACATTAATTTTATTATCTACCCCATATCATTCTAACTACATTGAAAAAACTATTCTTGCTTTTCTGATGGCTTTAATTATTTTATTTGTCACATTAATTTTATTACTCTAATAGCTTTTTTTACTGAGTTGTGATCTTGCTTCTGTTACACAAGGAATAGGTTAATTTTCCTTGTTTTTGATGTACTCTTTTGCTTTTTTTTTTTTAATGGAATGAATTTTCTATGGTAAAAAAAAAAAAGAAAAAGTATTCAATTAAATGTTCCTCAGTGACTTAACAACATTTCAGACATGAAATTCAAATATCCAAATAATAATTCAGTAATAGAGTATATGTAGAGTTGCCAAATAGATAGAGCGAGAGTGATTAAAGTATTTTTTAAATTATTTAGTAAATAAAAAAATATGAATTTATATTATAATATTTCTATGAGGTTAAATATTGTTATTTTTAGAATTTTTAAAGTTATTTTATGGTACCTCCCCCTCTTTTATCTTTTTCTCTCTCATCTATCGCAATGTAGAGCAACTTCTTAAAATAAGTAGAAGACTATTTTTTTTTTTAAATTTGGATTATTTTTAAAAATTTAAACAAATACCTTAAAATTTTTTTAAAATGTATTTTATATAAAAAAAATGATTTTCACATGAAAAAAAATGAAATAAACGGGCTCTAAATCTTATTTGCTATTTGTATATTTTTTTAATAATTAATTAATCATTTAATATATAGCATTATCTACTAATCTAAATTTAAGAATTGGTGAGTAAAATAGTTCTTTCTAGTAAGACTTTTTCTATCTAAACAATTTAATTTAGCTTATAACTATTTTTTTGTTGCATCAAGAGAGTTTAAATTTAAACTCTGATCTTTTCTTAAATACATGACTTTAATTAAAGAATATTGAATTCCTTTCTTTCAGTCTAATCACTATTTATCTATATCCATATTACCTTTTATTTTCTCATTCCTATTCCACCCGGTCTACATGATGCTATTTCAATATTCATAAAAGAATTATTAATTTCTTTATAATTTTGTAATAGTAGATTAAAATTTTTGAAAAATTATGATGATATGTTTTTAAAATCAAATATATTTTTCAAAAATTTATTATAAATTAAGTGACTCTTATGTATTATATAAAATCTTAAGAATAAACTCTATTATTCGTGATTTATAAAGATATGGTTTTATATTAATTTTTATTAAATATATAATAATGAAATCTTTTAAAAGGATGGGAAGAAATTTTTTATTTTTCGAGGGAGATGGTAGACATTTCAGTTGGAAATGAAATCGAGCCAGTTCAACGAGTTAACTCAGTGCAAAGAAAAGGAGGACTAAATATACCCAACAAGGAGTAAATACGCGATGACCCGAAGGCGACTTTGAAAAAACCACATCTAAACTCGGCGATGTTCTTAGCTCTCCTCGCTTCCGCAGAATCTTCCCCTTTATTCAAACTTCCTTTCTACTCCTCACATTCATTGAATACCAATTTTTTTTTTAATTTCTTTTATTTTCTCTCTCTTTCTTTCTTTACAAACAATTCAATCGCACGCACTCTCTCTCTCTCACCCTTTATTCGTTTCTCTACCTATAAGTTCCTTATTTCTATTTGCATCTCTTCACTATTTTCGTCTCCGTGTTTGATAGAATCTCCTGAAAGCTCAGGGAGATCTGAATTCTAGAGATAGGATCTATAATGGGCTCGCTTCCTCCACCGCAACTGAGCTTGGATTTGAGACCCACTTTTGTTCCCAAAACGATCACTAATTTTCTCTACGAAGTTTCCACGATCGCCAATGCACCTGACAAGCTCTCGAGGCTCGATGATTTCGTTAAGAGATTCGAAGAGGAAATGAGGAAGATTGACGCCTTTAAGCGTGAGCTTCCTCTCTGCATGCTCCTCTTGAATGATGGTTGGTCTCGTTTCCCGTAATGAAATCTTTCATTTGAATGAAGAGATTTCTGGTTTTAGGCATATGACCTTTTAACTGTTTGATGATCGGTTTTGATATCAGAATTCTGTTCCCATGGCTTTGTCTACTTGGTCCTTTTTTTCTGGTTATCTGTAAAGTGAAAGAGCCTCAACTTATAAACTTGAATTTTACTAGTCGACGTTTTGATCGATGGACTAATCAATGCATTGCGTTTTTTGTCTATGAATCTATGCAGCAATTTTAGCTCTGAAGGAGGAATCGGCAAAATTCAGGATTCCTAATTCTCAGCCAGTATTAGAAGAATTTATTCCCTTGAGAAAAGAATGTGATCGGAAGGAGGAAAATGAAAAAGAAAAGGAATGCCGAGATAAAAAGAATTGGATGAGTTCCGTTCAACTGTGGAACACTGCTAGTTATCCCACCTCTGAACGAAAAGAACATTATGACTTGGAAAATAAGGTATAGTCGTTGACGGAGTTGCATTTATGGTTATCCTAATAAAGTATCATGTGAGTTTTGCTGTTTAAAGATGTGCTGACTTAATTTTCCATTCTGTGTTTGCAGAAAAATGAAGAAGAACACTCTGTGGCTGAGAATCCTTTCCAATCTTGTAGGAATGGAATTGGAAGGAGGGTGTTTATGCCTTTTACAACATGTGCTCCGGTCCCTGTGACAACTGTGGCAACCAAGGAAGAAAAGGAAGAGTCTGATGTTAATGGACTTTCTCTTGTCACTCCTGGAGCTAAAAATCTGAGGGAGGGATCTGTTTCTAGTGGATCAAGAATAACATCTAGCAGGGCGGTTTCATCCTCCTCTTGCAGCGAGCAACAACAACCAAGTTTACGCAGTGGACAGCAGCAGACTGCTCGGAAACAGAGAAGGTGTTGGTCACCAGAGCTGCATCGTCGATTTGTCAATGCCTTGCAGCAACTTGGAGGTTCTCAAGGTTAGAAAATGGAACTTGGATCACTTTTCTGATAAATTTGAACAATTACTACTATTTTGCTGATTTTTTGTTACTGAAAGCATCAGCGTTGATACCTTCTTGAAACTACAATATGCAATTTGTTTATGATTCTCAATTTGGGTCACTGATTAGGAAATGAGGAATTATTGAATGGGTGAATGTGCCAAAACTTGCAACTAGTCTAAAAAGTTAAGGGATTTGATCGTGGTCGGTATGCAATTAAGTAGCGTTTGTTTTATTTAATTCTTGGGGAAGTTGTGAGATGTGACTAGGGTACCATTGTGATTAGGCAAGAGAAAAATAGGAAATGTTTATATTGCATATCATCTTCCAGTTGAAAGGTCTATACATGTTTGGAAACAATTTTGTTCAGATCATGTTACTACCTTTCGTTTTAGTTCCTTGTATCTAATTGACATCTCTGGGTTCTTCCAATTGTAGCTGCAACTCCAAAGCAAATTAGAGAACTCATGCAAGTTGATGGCCTGACCAACGATGAAGTGAAGAGTCATTTACAAGTGAGTTCTTGGTGTTCCTACTCCCTTTTTTGCCTGTTTGGTTCTCAGAACATGTGAGCTTTTCAGAAACTAACTAATATTGTAATGTATAATCTGGAAATTCTAAGATTTCTTGTGTAACGAAGTTTGGATTATAGATTAATATGGTTCTTTGTTATTGCAGAAATACCGACTTCATACTCGAAGACTGCCAGCCTCCACAGCTGCACCTGGTAATCAGTCTGTTGTAGTTCTTGGAGGTTTGTGGATGTCCCAAGATCAATATAATGACTCCTCCAAGGGCAGCATTTCAGTGTCTGGCTCTCCTCAAGGTCCCCTCCAGTTAGCTTCAGGTTCTGGGGGAGTAACATCCCCGACTGAAGAAAACAGCATGGAAGATGATGATGATGATGATGAAAGATCTAGAGAGCTATAGATGGAATAGTCACATCCACAAACCTGGAAAAAGATGATGTATAGATATTCTCCGCCATGAATTTTGCAGATAAAAGTAAACATGGGAGGAGTTTTATGACCGCATAAGAATACATCATGCATTAGAAAAGGAGGATTTGTCTATTGAGAGACTAGAGAGGCTATTTAAATTTTGCGGGATTAGCTTTCCTTCTGTTCAAGTTGAGTTTTGATCTGAGACTCTGAAATTAAAATCCATTTTTCACTTTAAGAAACAGTCCCTTTTCCTCATATCATAAAATTCGTTAATTTCTACTGGTCCTGAGCACCATGTGATGGCTCAGAAGAAATTACTCCAATGTTTTTCCATGAGGTCCCTTCCATTTTATTTGGTCTTTAGGAGCACATGGAAAATTATGAAATATGGAGCGATGAGATGTAAAACTGTCATGGTACTAACTTTTGGTATATAATCACCTCATGGTTTTTATTATGATTTTTATTTGAAAATCGCTTAGCAGTGTTTCATGTATGGCTGGTGGTCTTTTGATCTTTTTCATCTATTTATATTACTTTCTTCAGACTGGAGAAAGCCATCTCCCTACGGAATGCAGATTTAAAATCTGGTTGCAACTTGAGCTAAAAGGTAATTTTGTCCATGAGATGAGACTCCATTGAAAAATTACTCTTCTAAATGACACAAATTATTGCTGATGCAGCTGTCCTTCTTTCTTCATAGGGTTCGCAGAATGTATTCTTCAGAGTTGGTGACTGTTTTGTGTTTACCATATTAAGTTTTTTTGTGATATTATGCCTTGTCTTTGTCCCTAAGATAATCTTATCAGTCCTCAATAACGAGGCTTGTTACATGGGGGCCAGGTAAATAAATTATGTTACTCTGCGAAATTCTCCCATTGGCAGCATCTGCTTGGAATCGAAAGCTAAATCACTTATAATTCTCGACACAACAAGCAACAATCATTTGATTAAATAAAGTAAATCATATTAAAGATTTTGTCAGCAACCAATCAACTCAATATATCATATGGTTTTGAGTCTGCTGACCAAATTAAGTGTCCTTTTAACAAACCTCTTAAATTTTGATTAGTCAAAGTTTAAAACAACCTACATTTTATGCTTTTGCATATTCCGCTTCTTTTTTTTTTTTCTAATAATAAAAAAAGACACACAGACACACATAGGGCTAATAGTTGCTTGAAAAATTCTTAGATATGCATATTGTAGAGTGATTATATAGAAAATTTCGTGGGACCACATGTTAGATAATATGTAAGGGAAAAAAAAAAAGTGGCCTTGTATGTAGTGTACTAGATAATGGTGAAGGATTTTTTGGGGATTAGCATGGTTTTGTTACCTGGGGTGCATGACAAAACAGTCACTTTCAGGAGCAAAACGATAGTGGAGAATCTTAGAGACAAGGCATAATGAATGAGGGCCAGTGGGATCCCATTTTCAATTATAGTGTGCATTGTGTGTTTGGTTAAATGCGTGAGTGAATAATATGATAGACGAGAACCTCCCTCCCTTTCTCCCTCTTTTATCCTTGCTTTATAAATCAGGCTTTCCCTCCCTGCCTTGCCATGATAATATTTAACTGACATGATTTAATATTCTCTTACTTCAACTGGTAATGATATTTAGATTAGAACAGTATTATTATTGTTAACAGCAAATCACATCACATGGCTCCTAAAAATGATTTTCAACAAACAAACAAACAAACAACCTGGTCCTACAAGAGATAAACCATTCCTACCAAAGATTCCTTCACTGACCAATCACCCCATAGTTATCCTTCTTCTTAAGATATCCATAACAGGAATTAGGGAAGAAATATAAGATGTAAAATCGACTGATGCTTACGTCTATTAAATTTTTGGCACATTCAAAATATATGTATATAATAAATTTAGATTTTTTTAATTATTTCATTTTCAATAAAAAATAACTTGTAGATAATCAATAAATTACAATTTATAATAAAATTATACCTAATGTCCCCATAGAATTATTATAGATTTACCATTCAGCTATTACATTTTTTCCCTTTTAAATCAATATGAATTGAAATTCAAATCTACGAATAATATGTTAGTTATTAATTATTATAGAAAAAGCTAAATCAATATATGAATATTTAAAACACGATTTTTTACTATTATTATGTTACTCTAAAAATATTAGAATAAAATACTTTAACCTCTCTTCTGTTTTATTTATATTACAGATGCCTCGTTTCTATTTTAAAAACCTGCTATTTAATCCAGAAGGTTCGGAATATTGTTTCAAGATTTTAAAAGAATATTTATTAATTAAAAATTATATTAAAGCAAATTTTATTTACCAATTTATCCCTACTCACATTACATCGATCCCTAATTCCCCTATTTCCTCCTTGTGCTTGCACTGCGACAATGAGGAGGAAACGACGATGGCGACAACACAAATTTTTCCCCTTTTTTTTGTGTTACTTTTACCATTGTGAGGTTTATTTTTGTCTCACCAGTTGGGAAATTTGCAACCTTGCGTTATGAATTTTATCCATATCTGATTTCGTTGTTAAATACTTGAAGAAAAATAAGTAATTTTTTTAAAGAAAAATGTTAAATATTTGATTGAAATTTTGAGTAATTTTTTAAAAAATAAATTCATTATATGATCTTTATACGAAATAAATACTTTAGAATAAATATCTTCAAAAATTTAAAATTATATGATCAAAATTAATTAATTTTATAGCATTATAAAAACTAAAAAAGTACATTTTTTAATAATTTTTTTTGGCGAACAAGTGTTCAAAAGATTTTTTGGTAATATGTTTAAAAATTACTAAATAATATTTATGTTAAGGAGGGGTATTTTGGTCTCATAAAAAATTAAATTGAATGATTTAACATCTTATTAACTGATGAATGGATAGAAAAGAAATCTTAAAAATAGAAGGGAGATATGTGTATGGCAATATTTAATTGTATCGGAGATTTGTGTAGGTTTTAAAAATATAAAGGAAGTCCAAGACAAAATAAAAGGGGAGGTCAATATAATTCATTCAACATATTATTCATTAATTTTTGGGTGGCATGGCGTGCAATTAATTTAAATTTTGTAACTATTTTGGCATTTGCACATGGTGTTTTGAGAAGTATTTTGTCCATTTGTTCATTAGTATTTCTTTTCCAATGCATATTAGGTATTGAAATGGGTTAAGCATAGCTTAAAAACATGGTTTAAATAAAAATTTGACCAATTTGATTAGTCAATCGGTCTAGTTTTCCAAGTACTACTGAAAACACTAAAACTCCCGTAAAATCCAAGTTCTTCTAAGTTATACAAAACATTACCCTAAATAGAATGAAGATTAATATTTAATCATTTTATATTGATTAGAGTCTTTTGATTGATAACTTTAGACATCTATTCAATACAAGATCCTTAAATCTCTCTCTTTTGTAAAAATCATTATATGTTTGTTTGACCAAAATTTATAGCGGGTAAAGCCCAAATAATTTATGAGATCCATGTGAGAATTTTTGGGCCCTAAAATAAATTATTGGTAATATTTATTAACTTGAGTTAATAGTATTTACTTCCTCTGTTTCTTAATATAAGACTCTTTTAACCGAATCACGCAGATTAAGAATTAGAATTAAAACTAATTAACTACCTCGATTTCTCCAAAAATCTCAACATTTTTCCAAAACTACCCTTATTTAATCTCTCTTTCTTTTTCTTTGGATATATTAAATAGGGGTATTTTTCTGGAAATATATAATAAATACTACCTCGTATATTGTAAAGGGTCTTATATTTAGGATCAAGACAAAAGATCCTATATATAGGATCGAAGGTAATATAATGAAGATTCTATAAAAGTAAGCAGAAGTGGGAAATTAAAGGACGAGGCAATGCACAATATAAAGGAACCTGCTCCATGATTACATAAAAAGGGCATGTTCAAGGAAGTGAGAGTTTGGAAAACTGTCATCTCTAATCTCCAACAAATATAGCAAGCAACAAGCAGCTTGGGAGGGGCACACATCCAATCTGCCAAAAAAACACATTCAATGGCTCAGCACAATATCCTTCACGACACATATTGAAGCACTATTTCAGTTTTTTTCTCAATCGTTGTCTTCAACTTTTAGTCTTTTTCCAAGCTCCATCGATGTCATATGTTTTTTAATTCTAGACATGTTCATTATTATTTCTGAGTTATTAGCAATCATTGGCATTTATATATATTTCTTGTGAGCTGTGAATTTCTCATCTCATATTGGTTTTCCGATACTCACATCACACATGGGGAAATTGTAAGAAGGACCTCGGAGCTTACCATTGTTCTAATTAGAAGTTGAGTTTTCTAGAACTTTAGGTGTTAATTAACCTCTGGCGAGTGTGGAACACTAAGCAAATATATATCAATTTATTTGTAACAATATTATATAATATTTAAAAAGAGCACGAAAGTTCAGCAAGGGGAAGGGGTGTGATGAGGAGAGTACGAAAACATGCACGCTATTCACATGTCAACAGAAATTCTGAAGAGGTGTTTCTATTAAACAAGGGGATGCCCCCAAAAGAGCTAATAGGGCTAAAGGCCAACTACCATCCACCAATACAAATTCAATGTTATTTCTTCACCTAATTCTCTCTCTCTCTCTCTCTCCCGCTTGTCTGTCTTTGCTGGTCTTCCAAATTCATGTGAAGTTTCGCCTTTGCTTTAAGAATCTTTTCGTGGAACTTTCACGGACACGAACGATGGAGAATTTTAAGGCTAGCTCCATTAATTTTATACCTTTTAATCTTAAATGATATGATTATTATTCAATCTAAACCTCTTATAATATGATATTCCTTAATATTTTCTGTGATTTCACCAATCTGGTCTAGTCTTCCAGAAGTTTTAATATATTATTTCAGGAAACAAATGTCTTTATGATTCGTTTAATACTTAAATTGAAAAAAAAAATAGTAGAATAAAGAATAATTTTTAAGATAAAAAGTCTTTTATCTTTATTTTTAAAATAAAAGTTATCTATAGACATTGGAGTAACATAACAATTTATATATTATACAGAAATCGTGTTTGATCTGCATGTATAGTTGATAGTAGAGTTTTGAATTTTATTTTATATAAAATTTTATTAATATTCAAGTGGAAACGATATATGCCTTTTAATACAAAAAAAAAAAAAAAGAATTTTCGCACCATACGGAACCCATGATTGGCGTGGGATGCCTGGGCGGCTGGACCTACCCATCGATATAATTTCAAAATTATGGCTTTTCATTTTTATGAAAAAAACCTTATGGTGAATTAGATATTTACAAATTATCCACTAATAATATCTACATTAATAATAAAATTCAAACCCACCTTTATGGAATTTGAGTTGTATTAGTAGCAAGTGAATCAATTTTTGTTGGCAAAATTAAAACTTTCTTTAGCTAGTTTATGGTTTGGATAATAATTTAAGGTTCAAATGTTAAAAAAAAAATTATAACTTAATTTAATGACTTGCATGTTGCTTTCTTTGAACCGAATTTGCGAAGACAACATAGGCTACAGATTTGACGGGCTGATCTTGAAAAAAAGTCATTTTAGGTTATTCAACGTAGACCAAAATATACGTCTTTGGTACACAAGACATGATGAGGATTTTCTTTTTTTGGCCAATGACCATAATGAGGAATAAACCATATAAAAAGGAAATAGTCGGATGATTCAGGGCTTCACACAAAGAAACTAAATGATATCTCATTCGCTCCCTTTTTCTTTTTACCAAACAATACATTTAAATCAAGTGTCAATGTTATTATTAGCACACAAATTTTAGTTCGAAATTTGAATTCAGCTTTCCTCTTTCTACTCTTACTTTTGATCTTCAACTTATAACTGGTATTTGCTACTTGATCCCAAAGAGAAATGTTCTCTCGGAAGATTTTAATTAAGGAAGTCTGGGCTCAAAATAATTTTAAGGGAATTATTTCACCTGAAACATATAATATGCCAAATGCATCTAAAATTCTATATAGTGTTTACATGGTTTTTATTATTAGTATAATATAATTCAATTTTATTTTATGTCCTGGTTTTAAGCTTAATGCCCGCAATATAAACTGTGGATAGCGTCCAAATGCAAGGTATAGAAGATAGACATGTGACTATAATATATATAATAATATTTAAAACTCATAAGCATCTGGTCTATTAGCTAAGTTGATTTGACTGTCGTGCTAATAATGCGAAGTTCGCAGGTTCGAGATTTGCATGGTCCAAAACTTTTTTTTCCCAAATTTCCCTGCCGTTTATTATGTCCGTGAGAGTCAAAACCTTATCTATTACTGAGTAAAATAATTTGTTTGATTATTTTTTAATTTTAGGGTCTGTTTGGTTCAACGGAGGGAAAGGAAGGGAAGGGATTTTAATGAAGAGAAAGGAAGGGGAGGGAAAAAAAGGGATTTTAATTTTACCTCGTTTGGAAGGAAAAGAAGGGATTTTAATGGAAGAATTTTAATTTTACCTTGTTTGGGTTAGGAGGGGAAATGAGGGAAAATAATTATAATTTGACTATTATACCCTTAATTTATTTAAGTTAATATAAGGACAAGACTGATCAGTATATTGTGTGACCGAGTAATGAAAAAATGAAAGATATTTTGGTCATTTTACACACAATAACATATTTTCCCCCCAAATTACCCCAATTTGGGGGGGGAAATATATAAGGGGAGGGGAGGGAAAATTTTAATAACATTTTCCCTCCCCTCCTGATTGCCAAACAAGGGGAGGGAAAATTTTAATGACATTTTCCCCCCCTTCCTTTCCCTTCCCCCCATTTCCCTCCAACCAAACAAACCCTTAATGTAATTTTTAATAAGTACCACTCATGCGTACGTATGAGAGCACTTTTCAACTCCTTATCATTTCTGAACTATCAAAATCAAATCTAAATAGTTAAAATTTAATTATATTTTTATTTTATTAGATACAGAATCTAAAATAAATATATTTTTATAACTGTCACTTAAAAAAATATTATTATTATATAAAAAAATAAAAATACAAAATTATAAATCTAAATTGTTGAAATTAAAATGACTTTTTGATTCAAATACTATAAAGAAAAAAAATTAAATTTTTAAAATATTACAAAATAAAAAATATTTACTTGTATACTATGATTTTGGTGTCCATAAATTCTGACATTTGCGTTTGGAAAGAAAGGCAGATTGTTGTATATTGATTTCTACAAATCGAACTGACAAAGGCAGATTTCTAATTTTTATTTTTTAAAAAAATTGATGCTGACATCTGTAGTGTGATAGATGTACAGACGCTGGCATCAAACACTGCAGTTTTACTTTAAGAAAATTAAAACAAAAAATATTAAATAAAGGTTAGTGCAGTTTTATTGATGATATGATAAATAGATAATGATAATAGAGTATTTAATATGGATAAAATATTTTTCAAATAAATATATTACTTCTTCAGTTCTTAATATAAGGCTTTTTCAATTAAAATACGTAGATTAATAATGAGAGTTAAAATTAAGTAATTATTTTTTTAAAAAAAAAAAAATTATAATATTTTTCTTAAAATTGTCCTTATTTAATCTTTTTCTCTTTTTCACCCTCTCAAATTAAATTAGAAAAATTTTTATAATGTATAATAAATAATGATAATTTTAGGAGAAGGCTGCATATTGGTACCCCACTATTTGTGTTTTTATAGTATATAGGTATATAATTTTAGAAGTGTAGCAATATAAATATATAATTTTTTATATGTAATTTTATAATTATAATAATCATGTATGTAATTATAAATTATAAATATATATTTTTTGACAATATAAATATATATTTTTATACTTTATACATGTTATTTTTATAACCATATATTTAGGGATCATTTGATATTAGGATAGTTAGTTTTCTAAGAAGAAAGACTTAAATATATTTACTCTAGTTTTAAATATAGTGTCATTTTTAAAATATGAGATAATATTTATTATACATTATAAAAAATTTTCTTATTTAATTTGAGAGGTGAAAAAGAAAAAGAGATTAAATAAAGATAATTTAAAAAAAATATTGTAATTTTAAAGAAAAAAGATAATTAATTTATTTTAACTCTCATTGTTAATCGACGTATTTTAATTGAAAAGACCATATATTAAGAATTAAAGAAATAATATATTTATTTAAAAAATAATTTAAACAACCAATAGCGGTTGGGTTGGGTTTAGTGGTAAGAAACTCAACACTCATTAAATAAGGTCTTAAATTTAAGTTTTATGAATGGTAAAAATTGTGTCAGGAAAATTACATTATATTATTTTAAAAAAAGTTTCCTTATATATATATATATAGAGAGAGAGAGAGAGAGTACTTTTTGATGTTATTCTCTTTCTTCATTTATTATTGAAGGATAAATTTGTTAAAAATTATTAATATTATTTTAAAAATTATAAATTCACAAATATTTTAAAATATGATAAAAAACGTAAAGTAATAATTGTTTTAAAATGGAAAGAGTATTTATTATGGGCACACTCAATAAAAAACTTAAGAATTTTTATGATAAAATAAGAAAAACAATTTAATTCAAGATAATGAAGTTAAAGTTAAATAACTTACTCTCTCCAATCTATATTATAAAATATTTTATATTAAATACATACATATTAAAAAATTATTTTTTTTACCTAAAATTTATAAAAAAATATTAAAATTTTATATTTTATTCTTATTAAATATCTTGTTATCATTATCTATTTATTATATTATCAATAAAATTGTACTTAGCTTTATAAAATATTTTTTGTTTTAATTTTCTTAAAGTAAAACTGTAGTGTTTGATATTAGCATCTGTACATCTATCATACTACAAATGTCAACGCCAATTTTTTTTTTAAAAAAAATTAGAAATCGACTTCTCTCAGTTTGATGTGTAGAAATCGGTGCACTCTTTCTTTCCAAACGTAGATGTCAAAATTTATGGATCCAAAATTATAGTATACAGTTAAATATTTTTTATTTTATAATATTTTGATAATTTAATTTTTTCTTTATAATATTTGAATAAAAAAGCAATTAAAATTGCACGGTCCACATCCGTATAAAGGTGCCCATCATGCGGATTCGTGTACGTACTGACCTTGTAGATAGGGAAGGGAGATCTGTTCTTTCAAAGATTAGCACTATAGGGGTCTAAGATTAAGCTAGGTTTTTTATTTTTTTAAAGCATCATAGCATAGCTTTAAAAATTTCTTAAATAAAAAAATACTCCAAGTTCTTTTCCGTTTTTTTTTTAATTATACGGCACGTGCATAATATTTTCGTGGTTTTGTTTAATTTGTAAAGATATATTCGTAGTGATAGAATAGGGTGGAATACATAGAAAAGCAAGCAATTAATGGATGACATTTTTTTGGGGGGATAAAAGGAAAGTGAGAGAGATGGTGGGAAACAAGGAGATGTTTATTTGAGTATATGTGTAAATAAATAAAATAAAGAAGCAGGGGGTATCAATACCATGATCCATAATTTAATTATTCATTCAATATAATAATGTTGTCATATATACAACATGAAATTAACACTTTGTCATCATTATAGTGCAATGCAATACAAAATGTGTTTGCTGCGGTGCTATGATATATCGTGCTGAAACCTGCCTTTCTTTAAACGTGGGTGACACATAAATTCAAAGAATCTCAGAATTAATAATACAAATTAAGATATGTGTATATATATATATATATTATTGAATTGAAATGTCATAAATAAGAAGGATTACATCTATACTTACTGATATTGAGCTTCAAAGCCAAACAAACTGCATCATTCTTTGTCGGCCTTACGGATTGTTTTAATTTAAATTCGAACTTAGACACCCAAGAAATATGAGAATATTTGTTATAGGGTGTGTTTGGTGTCTGGGGAGGGGACTCCCCCATTTGTATATTTGGTTGAACATTCCTTTCTCCTAGTTGGTTTAAAAAGAAAAAAATCCTTTTCTCTCATTTAATTGTGTTTTTTTTGGTGGGAAAGTTTCTTCCCTCCAGTCTCCTTCCTCCACAAAAATTCCTCTCCATCAACGAAACAGGCTCTAATGAAAACCCGACAGGGCCACTTTAGCTGCAGCATATATCATCTATGTGTTGTGTTGGAACTCCCACTTTTTCATTCTCTTCCCTATTGTATAGCACTATACTTCATTTGTGTCAACGTCAATTTTTTTTTTAAATGAAAACGATTGAATATTTATTAGGCAGTGCCCTCAGTCAGTAATGGCTGTAATGCATCATTGGTGGTGGTGTGGGGGCAGAGAATGAATTAAAAGAAGAAATTCTGAAACAATATTATTGCCCTTTTTTGAACTTTGGACCCAAAAGCTCCCAGCTTATCTTTGACCTTTACAATAAAACCCTCTCTCCACTTGAATGTTGAATCATCATTTCCCTCCTCCCTATTTAGTAGTATTATTTAAACAATAAATTAATTATTATTATTATTATTCAATTTAACTGATACTACATATTTTATATTATATCATTTCAAATATATATAGTATATATATATATAACAGAAAAAAAAAGAATCACGAGATTGGGAGATGCTCAGAGTCTCTGCGCCTCTAGCTCTCTCTGAGTCTCACGGGATGAGGACATCATCAACGCTCAGCAACTCAGAATGAAAATAGACGTGTAACCAGCAGACGCTTCCATCAATTTCTATTCTACCTTGGTAGCTTCTCGTCTTCCATCTCTTTTTATGTATTTATTTATTTATTTATTTATTATATATTATTAGCTTCAATCAGTTCACTTTCTCACTTGTTTCTCAAGTTTGTTTCTCCTCCTCTTCTTCCACATCTGAATCCTTAATTATTTTATCACTAATTTTCACTTTCAGACTTCAGATATTCACGAGAGCCTTCTCACATGTCCACACAAGTGACCCAGCAAGCCTACACCACACATACGGATCGCGGGTCGGTTGGACCCGTTATTGCCGTCCTTGCAGTCATCACCGTTCTGGGAGTCATAGCCGGTATGATCGGCAGGCTCTGTTCCGGTCGTCGGGTCATGGGTCATGCCCACTACGACTTCGAGACCTGGGTCGAGACCAAATGCTCCTCCTGCGTCGACGGCAGGATCGCCCCTCCTCCTCCTCCAGCGGAACGCGGCACCGGCGGAAATGAGGGCTCACCGGAGATAAAAGAAGAGGCAGGAGACGAAGAAGAAAACCCAAGGCAAAACTCGCACCCGCCCGTCAATGGTAATTAATTAGTTAATCTTTTTTGGCCAAAGAAAGAAAGAGAGCTTGTATTAACATCATTTATTAATGGCGGAATTTGAAGGTTTCTCTTGTTTCTGAGTTACCTCATTTTGCTTATCACATTGCATCGTGGCAGCGTGTAGATTACTCCAAAATATAATATAACTCCTATTTCAATCCTTCAAAAAGTGTGTTTTTGGTACAAATTATAAATTATGAAAATTTTTACAGTACTGAATATTCTTTTCCCTAGTTTGATCTTATTTCTAATTAAATATAAAAAAAATAATAAGTTTTAAATATAATATATTAAATAGATCCTATTAGAAAATAATATATATTTTTTATAAATTTAACAAGAAAAACTACTATAAACTTTAAATGCATTAGTGTGATTAGTTAAGTAAGACCTTAAATCCAATACACTAGGGTTTAGGGTTTAGAAATATGAAAAAAAATTCGTATTAAACTCGATGAGATTCAACTTGTATTGAAATTAATGTTTTAAAAACCGGGCCGGACGTTGAACCGGAAACTTCACCGGATCACGATTTTTATGGTTCAACCAGTTGGACCGGCGGTCGAACCGGTGATGTCATAATTAAATAAAAATAATAATATATATAATAATATATGTATAAAAATAAAATATCAAATTGTTAAAAAAATAAATTTAAGTAGTTTAAGTTTATAATAAGTTAATAAGCTCATATAATAATAATATATATTAAATAATTAAAAGTAATGTTAAAACACTTTAACATGATAACATTATATGACCATAATATTATAAAATAACTATACTCCCTCCCTTCTTAATTATAAAAAATAAATAATTACTTCATCTGTATCAAGAAAAAAATAGTTTTGGTAGTTAAATTTATTAATTGTATTATAATTCCAATTTTTTTCCAAAATTGCTCATATTAAAAGTCTTAAGTAAGACTAATTCATTATTAGTAATTATCAATACAGCCTTAATTACTCAAGGGTGTAAAAGAAAAATAATATTAATTACTCCACAAATTTTATCCATGTCTCGTATATTTTAGGATAAATAAAGAGTCTCAAAATTCTCTTATAATTTGGGACAGAGAGAGTATAATACAATGAAATTTTTCATTTTTACAACTATTAATTTTAAAATAAAATGAAAAATAGTGTTTTACTCTCTAATAATTTTTATAATTAATAATTTTGGCAAAAAAATTAAATTTAAGTTAAATTTTAACCAATTTAGAAAATCATCCGGTTCTCTAAAAACCGTTCCGGTTCCCGGCTCAACTCCGGTTTCCGGCTCAAAAGCCGGTTCAAAGCGGTTCAATCCGGTTCAACCCCTAAAACGGTCCAAAGCTGAAAATCGAGCCGTTCTTCATACCGGGTGACGGTCCGACCGGTCCGACCGTCCGGTCCGGTTCTTAAACCATTGATTGAAATAGTATTTGTATATCACCAAGTCAAAATATCTCGATTGGAATGACCTATGTCTCTCCAAAATCTGGATTTCGAAATGCAAAATCATGTTATTTTGCACATTTTTATTCTCTCCAAATATAGAGATGTAATTATTTATTATTATACATCTAAATTTTATGTTATAATAAGATAATTATTTGAAAAATTAATCTTTTGGTCCCTGAAATTTACATCAATTTTGAAATCAGTCCCTGAACTAATTTTTTTTAGATAATGCTCCATAAACTATTTAACCGTGGCATAATTAGTCTCTCAATTTTGCATCGATTTTGAAATCAGTTCCCAAACTAATTTTTTTTAGATAATGCTCCCTAAACTATTTAATCGTGGCATAGTTAGTCCCTCAACTATCATATTATTTGTAAATTAGTCCCTATGAGTGTCACGTGGCAAGATTGATATGAAATGGTGCTGATGTAACAAATAGAGTTGCTGATGTGGCAGACGGAATTGTTGATGTGGCAGACACGTAGGTAAGAGGTGCTGACTAAGATTAAAGAGTAACTGATTTTAGTCATTATATTTTACCATAATTTATAATTTAATCCTTAAACTTTATTATTTTTCTATATATTCATCCTCAAACTTTATGTCTATTTAAATAGTCATCATTCAACTATTTAGGGACCATTTAATTCTAGTCAACATTTCTTATAATTAAAACATATTTCAATTTGTCAAACTTACTTTTACAAAAAAAATATTCAAACACATCATCTTCTAACAAACTTAATTTTATCTAAACTTTATTTTTACAAATTTCATTTGTAAAAGTAAGTTAGAATAAATGAAATTTGTAAAAATAAAGTTTGGGTAAAAGTAAGTTTGTTGAAAGATGATATGTTTGGATATTCTTTTTGTAAAAGTAAGTTTGACAAATTGAAATATATTTTAATTATAAGGAATGTTGATTATGATTAAATGGTCCCTAAATAGTTGAATGATGACTATTTAAATAGACATAAAGTTTGAGGATGAATATAAGAAAAATAATAAAATTTAAGGACTAAATTATAAATTATGGTAAAATATAAGGACTAAAATCAGCTACTCTTTAATCCTAGTCAGCACCTCTTACCTACTTGTCTGCCACATCAGCAACTCTATTTATTACTTCAGCACCGTTTTATATCAATCTTGCCACGTGACACTCATAGGGACTAATTTACAAATAATATGATAGTTGAGGGACTAACTATGCCACGGTTAAATAGTGTAGGGAGCATTATCTAAAAAAAATTAGTTCAGGGACTGATTTCAAAATTGATGCAAAGTTGAGGGACTAACTATGCCAAGGTTAAATAGTTTAAAAAGTATTATCTAAAAAAAATTAGTTCAGGGACTGATTTCAAAATTGATACAAAGTTTAGGGACTAAAAGGTTAATTTTTTCTAATTATTTTATTGAAATATTTTCACTAGTGATTGGGTAAGTTATTCTTGTACATGAAAGGAGGCAGGTGAAGCTTTCAATAGGGTTGGTGGGTGGGATTATAATGTTTATTTAATTTGTTATGCTTTTTGCTACTTGAATTAGTATTAGTTATTTAGGTGGGCTTTCTATTAATGTTGCAATTATTGGGAGGATCGCATTGAATTGGATCTCCAATATTTGAAACAGGACAAGAGAAGTAAAAAAACCCGACCCACAATTGAAACCCGACCCACAAATCAATTGTGATGTGAGAATTTAGCTTTTTTTTTTTTTATAGACGTCAATTACTTGCAAGAAAAAAGCATAATTATATTAGGCATTGATGGAGATGTATGTAGCCTAATTCTTGGATTCTTGCATACTAATATGCGTTGAGCTGTGGCTTAATAATGAAACGATGCTTAAAGTGGCATAAAAAGACAACAACAATAGAGGACTTTGATGCCACTTTTGGCTATTAAATTGACCTTTCACAACATGATAGCCACTTCCGTTAATCAATTTACATACAAACAAAATAACAAACAATTCAATTCAGGGTAGGTGAAATAGATTTAATTTGAATTCAGTTATTCATATTTTTATGACACTTTTTTGTAATAATAATAAAACACAATATTTATAAAAAATGTTTTAAAACTTGATTATACAATACAATACAATACTGAATTTCAACAAGTTACTTATATGTTAATCATGTTTTTATTACATAATTAAGTAAATTAAACAATTAAGTCTAATCCTATGTTGATTCAGTTACATGAGACCTAATTTCAATTTCAACACACTTTTTGAAAATTCAAGACAAGTCTAATCTGAATGACAGGACCAAAATACTCCCTTCAGTCTTATTTAGGGAATGTTATCTTGAAGATTTGTATGTTCCTATTGATTAAGTGTAGTTTACTCTATTCTTTAATTTTATTATTTGATAAATTGTTGCCTACTTCAACCCACTTTTTTTTTTATATAATTATTATTACTTCAATAAAAAATAAAAATGAAATTAGAAACTTATATGACTAAGAAAAATACTTATATTTTTTTCTTATTTATTTTTTCATATTATTTTTTAATTACAAATTAAAATATAAATTATTTTTAATACATTATAAATTTAATCATTAATTATATATTAAAAATATAATCTTCTTAAACTTAACAAAATTTAATAAATTTACATATTAAATTTTAATTAAAAAATATTATAAAAATATATACAAATATAAGTTTAGTCATATAGCTAATCCTTTTTATTATTTTTATATTGTTCAATAACACCTTGTAAATGGATATGATTGGCTAGATAAGAAAAGCTCCCTAGATGGGCCAATTATACATAATAGGACGGCTACATCACGTGGGTTCAGTTGTGGTGGTGGAGGCAGGCCTGAAAATGGCATCTGAAAAGGACAGCTTTTGCGTAAGCCATCATCATTTGCCAAGGAATAAAATCAATATTAATAGCTGAGAGAAAATTATATCTTCATGTAAAATAATATGCTTCAGATCTTGTAAGAAATTTAAACAAATAATACTTTTTTCCATAATATAATATAAGAGATAATTAAAATTTTCTATATTTTAAATTATAAGAAATACAGTAATTATTTTGATATATTTAATAATTTTTTTTAAATATATTTCTCATTAAAATGATATTTTTTAATATAATTTATTTATATTAATTATATAATATAAAAATTATTAATATTAAATAAGAATATTTTTAGAAATTATTTTATATTCAAAATAAATTTATTATTTTTCTTAATTTACGTAATTTTATTTTTTATAATATTAAGAAATAGAGAAAATATTATTTTTATTAATAAAAAATACAATCTGATATAAATTTTATATTTAATATCAATCATAAAAATAATATTTATTTATTTATTTTGATAAAGTGAATGATATTTATATTACTAAGTAAAAACTTATAAGTGATAAAGTTGACAGCTTCATGAACCCATCACTGCATGGATATGCAACGGCCCACAAAGAGCAGTATATCTCGGATCACAACAGCCACACGTGAACTTGAAGTCCCAGGGTCTCTCTTTTTTGTTTAATGGAAAAACTTGTCAAGGCCCAAACTTGCATCTTTTGAGTGTAACCTTTTGTTGGGAAATGAGAAAACAAAATAGAGAAAAGAAAAATTTGGAGAAAAATACAAGTGAACCAAGACAATTTATTGACGTGATTCACCTGTTATTCCCCTAGTTTTTCTCTCCCTTCTATTTTCTTTCTTATCCAAACAAAGCCTAAGATTTTGGGACAATAGATTATAAAAACAGAAAAAGGAATGAAGGTTATATATATATATTAACCCAACAAATTGAGGATTAGTTAAATTGGTAAGAATTTAATTCATATTTTATAAAAGCATATTTTGAATATTGTTACTAATGTAAGGATTTCATTAGTGAGTAATTTGTAAATATTTTTATAAATATTTTTTAAGTTTTGAGCTTTTTCTAACCCTTGTGAATTTTTAAGACGCAATTCACCACCAGAACTTTCATTTACAAACAATAATAGATAAAAAAAAAATCAGCCATTCCCTCTTCATAAAATATTATTATCTTATTACGAGAAAAATGGATACTTGTAAACATCACTCAACTGTTTTATGAGTTTTCATTAAATGGTGTTTCCGAAAAGTGTCATACATCAAAACATCTTCATTTTATATTCTTTATTAGACTATTATGCATAAATACCTGTTTTAAGTGAAATTATTCTAAAACTTTAATATATTTAGTATAGAAATTATTTTTACTTACCTGTTTTAAGAGAAAAAGTCACGCCTAATATAAGACTGACGTGAACATGGGCCATTAAAGCTTGCCCACAAAAATTGAAATTGGGTCTATATTGTAAGGGTAATGCAAGAAGTAGTAGCAATCCAAGATATGTGATGTCACACTTAACAGTATGAAGTTGAATTCAGCAAATTAACATTATGCGTTATATGAGCTGCTTAGAAGTTAGAAGGACCCACCCGGCCGTGAAAATCCCTTCCGATTTCCAAAGAATTTACCACTTAAATGGTATCGCTTTGAAAATGGAAAGTGGCAATGGATACGGGGGTCGTCTGAGAAAACAATGAGACAGGACGGCTCGGAACACGTACGGCCCAAGTTAGCAAATATTATAGATGAAAGGAGAGGCGTCTTCAAGTTATTAAAGGTGGGACCAGGTGCAGAAAGAATGGTTGAGTGACGCGATAGCGATAGCGATAGCGATATCGGAGGGCAGTATCAGTATCAGTATCAGTATCAGTATCATAGATGAGACTTCTTCAATAGGAAGCCTCTGTCCAAAGTCTTTATTTTTGACTTTGAGAGGGAGGGAAGCAAGTCTACTCAACTCAGAGAAGAGTCCAGAAGGTCTTCTTCTTAGATAAAACCCACGTTCGTAAGCAATCACAGAGGGAGAGAGATGGGAAGGCCGAGGTGCTTCTTAGACATAAGCATAGGGGAAGAGCTAGAAGGGAGGATAGTGGTAGAGCTTTACAACGACGTCGCACCCAAAACTGCGGAGAACTTCAGGGCTCTTTGCACAGGCGAGAAAGGCATTGGTCCTAACACTGGGGTACCCCTCCATTACAAGGTCCGTCATCCTTTTTGGCTGAGAAAGATCGCGTATTTGCTGTTTGTCATGACATGAATTCATTGCCTATTACTATTTCAATGAGGGGGCTGTCTTTTTCGTTTTCTCTTAAGGGATTTGCAGTATGCAGATTGAAGATAGGATATTTGACGAATATATATACTTTAGACGTGTCCTTAATTTTGAGTAATCGCCTATGGGCTCTGGACTTTGCAGCAATCGAAAGGTTGAAGACGCCCTTTTTTCTCATTTGGGCGATGAGTGTGAAGAGATAGTTACACCCTTGATTATGTTGGCTGTGTATGTTGTGTGCATGTTGGGTTCACCGATACAGTTAGTAATTTGTAAGGACGGCATTAATGTTTTGCTTTAGGCGACGAAGTGGCTTTTTGTTGCTGTAATGTTGCAAAAAGGGATTCTTTTAACTTCTATCAATGATTCCTGTTCTCTCTTGCGGAGGTTACTTTTTTTTTTTTGGGTATAATGCCATATATTCTCTTTTTCCTAGTGCTGTAGCAACTTTTTTGATGTTCTCAAAATTTTGTTTTTCTCTTTTTTAAATTGGTGTCAATGAATGAAATCTGATCAATAATGTCATAGCATCTGGTACGAGTATCCGAAGTGCTGAAGGAACATAAAGAAAGGCTTTTACCAGATAGTAATTTATAGACTTTACCAAGTCATGCCATCCCTTGTTGCTTCTGTAAATATTTGGAGTATAAGGCTAAAATTTGTACTTTGTTTATCCTAGCTAAAAGTTTGACAGTTGGTACATAATTCCTACCTGTAACATATGCTTATATAACTCAAAATGATTTTAGCATTCAGATTATTAGTATTGATTTGCAATTATAATATGCTAGGATATGGTGATACACGATTCTATTTCTTTTACTGGTCTATTTGTTCGGGGGATGAGCGGGTCAGTACAAATTCTAAATCTTGCTTATAGCATATTGTGAGAAAAAGAGTAAATCCTCGTATATTTTGGAATTGAGAGGGACTACGTGCCATTTCATGATCTGAATACCAAGTCATTATGCTTCTTTCTAAAGATGTTTTCTTCTTGGGATACTTTTCTGGCATTAGGTTTTAAATCAACCATAGATTTCAAAACATTCTCTGTTGAATATTCAGGGATGTTGCTTTCATCGTATTATTAAAGGCTTTATGATCCAAGGAGGAGATATATCTGCTGGGGATGGTACTGGTGGGGAATCTATATATGGGATGAAGTTTGAAGATGAGAATTTTGAGTTGAAGCATGAAAGGAAAGGGATGTTATCAATGGCAAATTCTGGCCCTAACACCAATGGCTCTCAGTTTTTTATAACCACTACGCGAACTTCTCATCTAGATGGTAAGCATGTTGTATTGGGGAAGGTAGTGAAGGGAATGGGAGTGATTCGTTCGATGGAGCATGTTTCCACTAGTGACGAAGATTGTCCTGTTGTTGATGTTAAAATTGTGGATTGTGGAGAAATTCCTCAAGGAGCAGATGATGGAATATCTAACTTTTTCAAAGATGGCGATACTTATCCTGATTGGCCAGCAGACCTTGATGAGAGCCCTAATGATCTTCATTGGTGGATGAATGCTGCTGGTTCCATTAAAAGTTTTGGTAATGAACACTACAAGGTATTAGAGCTTTATCATAGTCTCTCTCAAGTCTTACCTGCTTCCCTTGATGTGTGTTTTCATACTGTGAAGCTGAAAGGATGGAATATTCATCTTCTTCTGCTTGTTAATGGTTGTTCTGTCCATATGATTGCATTTATAATTTTTTCCCACGGCAGAAACAAGATTATAAAATGGCTTTAAGGAAGTATCGGAAGGCTTTGCGGTACCTGGATATTTGCTGGGAAAAAGAAGGAATTGATGAAGGTATGTTACCCTTTGCTAGTATTTATTATTTGATTGTATGGTGAACATGCTTCAAATTCACTATACCTCATTTAAATTTGATACTCTATGTTAATTCCTTTTGCAGAGAAGAGTTTAAGTTTGAGAAAAACAAAGTCTCAGATTTTTACAAACAGCTCTGTAAGTTCAAAGCTGAATAAACCTGAATAAACTTTTAAAGGCACCTATATCATGGTGGAAATTTTATTATTAAATTCTCTGCTCACTTAATCTACATATTACAACTGATTTTACTTTTTAGGCTTGTAAATTGAAGTTAGGGGATCTCAAAGGGGCATTATTAGATACTGACTTTGCAATGCGTGAAGGAGACAACAATGTCAAAGCTTTGTTTCGCCAAGGACAGGTTGGCATCTCCATTGACGAGCTGTTTTCTCATAAGTTAGGGATACCTAGATATAAATTCAATGCATCTCACTTTGCTCTACGATAAATATGTTGCTTCCATTTTACCAGGCATACATGGCGCTCCATGACATTGATGCTGCAGTTGAAAGCTTTGAGAAGGCACTGATGTTGGAGCCGAATGATTGTAAGTTATATTTTGGCTCAGGTCTTCTTCATATTTTCAAATAAGCTATGATTTCACATCCCAAAATTTGACTTCATTATGATGTAAATGTATCCATGTATTCAACTTTATTCGTAAACTGGTTTTTGAGGCTTTAAGTGAAGAGAGGGGAATGGTGAAATAGAGATAAAAGGATGTCTATGGAATAAAAACTTGAGAGTTGTTCAAGAATATGTATGACCATTTTTCTCTGATGTCTGAACCTTTGTAAATAGGGTAATCTAAACTTGCTGATAAAGCACACGCACACAGTTTCTGATTGCTCACCTGTATCTGGTGATTTTCAGCTGGAATAAAAAAGGAACTTGCTGCTGCCAAGAAAATGGTAAGTGTATCTGTAAGTTTATCAAAGCATTCTAGCGTCAAAGTCTTATAGTGTAGTAACTGATTCAGTTTTTGCAGATTGCTGATAGACGCAATCGGGAGAGAGATGCATGTAAAAAAATGTTCCAATAACATTTCTGGTAGGTGTTAACTATTTGGGGGAACACATAAAAACAGATTCACTTGTTTGGAAATGTATATAAAACACCTTTGAGTCAAAGACTTTCTAAACATATGCATGTTTACAACTTGAACCATCTGTGATAATTGCTGGTGTTGCTTGGAAATTCATCTTTGCCTTGATGCATTTTTCTAACATTTGCCTTTTAGATTGATGTTTAAACAACCAGATCACCCCAGCAAATACAGCATAAAAATTTGAGGTTTGAGTCCATTCTTACAGAAGTTATTAGGAAGGAAGCTCAGAAGGATTGAAGGAATAGTTGGTATTTTCAAAGTGACAGTTATAATCAAACAATTTATTTTTCTTGTTTTTTCTTTCACACAAGTCTGTAATCTGTATAACAATGACTTTAAACAGTTTGCTGGTGATCCTAGTGAATGAAAATGCAGTATAGTTTACGGAGCACTACCAGGCTTTATCTGTTTCTGATAATCTATTGTTGGTGGATATGATGGATGTAGGCTTCTTATATATATATATATATATTTTTTAAATGAAAAGAAAAATAGACTTCTTACTTTGTGGGTATAAGATTCGTAATGCTCCCTTCGATAGTTGGGGGAGACTGATGGCTGTTAAGGCCCCTAAATGGTACAAAATCTACCACGTCAACCGTATAAACTAATCATAAAGAACTTGCCACTTTTCCTTATCAAGTTGGGTCATCAAGCTTGTGTGAGAGTATAACCTTTTAATTCCTCTCTCTCTCTCTCTACACTTATTTTTCGCTACAAACAAGCCTAGAAATTAAACAAAATTAAACACAAGCATCTGTATATAACAAAATAACGAAGATATTTATTATTTAATAATAATAAAAATATACTGAATATCATGTATTTGGATTTTTATATAAAAATTTTCACTATTGTTACAGGGAAGGAACATCGAAACTAGACATTAATAAATGTTTTGTATTGTGTGGACGCTAACGCATTGAGCTTATTTTTATTTTATTTTCTAATTTTCAATGGCGGGCCAAAACTGCGTTTAGATCACATTTAAACAAAGCATTAATTAATATATATAATAAAAGTTAAAACCGAAAGTGAAACTCATTGTGAAAAAACCGAAAAAAAAATTCATATTCATCTATGATGAATAGTGCAATTTTTTTTTGATAATAATGATGAATAGTGCAATTGACCACAACCTTCGTGTGCCGGGCTCATTTTTGGTTAAGAGTTGTATTATTAATGTGAATAATATGATTTTCTTGAACTCCATGTAATTTTTTTTTTAAATTTTCAATCTTTTTCTACATATATCATTTGATTCTACACTGGGAACACTGTATTTTATTTGGGTTTCTTTTAAGAAAATAAATAATAAAATAATAATAACTTTTTAGTAAATATGAAAAGAAAAAATTTTAAGATAAAATAATAAAAAGTAATAATATCTCCTAAAAATTGTCATATCTTGAGGAGTTATGACTTTTTTCTTTTTGAGATTTTCATAAAAATAAGAAAGTAATAAAAATAAAAAAAGAAAAAGAAAATAAAAAATTGAGATTTGGTATCAAGGTAATAATGAGAAAAAAAAAGCAAATCAATCAATTTTAATATAAATATAAAAAAATAAAAAGAGATATTTGTGATTTTGGAGTATTAATTGAATTATTTTTTTTTAATATTATAAATAGAGATAAGATAAGAAAAGAGGCATCAATAAGAATTAAAGAAAGAATAAGAGATTGAGAGAGGGAGAGGGACGGGGAGATTGATTGAGAGAAAGAACAAGAGAGTTGGGGGGGAAAAAAGAAACGTGAGCCTTGAGAGGAGGAGGAAGTCCTAGGTGGTGAAAGGCAAAGTCCTAGGTGGTGAAAGGCATGGGTGGTGGGGTAATTGGGGAGGTTTTTTTTTTTCTCTTTTTCTTCTTTCCTTTATTTTATCTCATTACATAATTAGGGTTTACTAAAAAGTTACCTTTTAGATAAAATAGAATGCGCTACCATTTTTTTTTCTCATGAGTTTACTTATGATAGATTCCAAATTTTATATTTTGGTGAGATATATAAAGCAAATTATTTATACTAATGAATATCTCATAATATATGGAAGTATGTTTGTGATTGAATATTTTATTTTACTCTCTTTGCTTCTTATATATGTTTCCATGGATCCCAAATTTAATATTTTGGGAGGTTTATGAGACAAATTATTCACACCAATAAATACTAATGGATGGAGGGGTGCTTGTGATGAATAAGTTTGTTTAATTCTTTTCTCTTCCTGCCTTTATTTTTCATGGATCCCAAATTTAATATTTTGTGAGGTACATGAATTATTCACAACAATAAATCACTTTCAATGGGTATTAGTTTTAATTTTTTACTTTGACCTGAATTATAGCTGGTGATTTTGGTCTCGGTTCATGGAGGTTGTGGCAATATCGTTTTTACTATAAAATAGTATGAGACTTATGATTGTATAAATTTATATTTGCTTGTTTTATTTGTTTATTTACTTCTTCTTCTTCTTATTATTATTAACACTTGATTTCCTAAAGATAGTACTATGTGTGGGATTTTTGAGCCTCCATAAATACTTGAATTTATTATTGTATTTGGCAATAAATCTCTACCGGTATACTAATCACGTCATATGTGTATTTGAAAATAAAAATTATATATGATTTAAAAATTTTTGGACCTATGTATTTTTATTCTAATCAAAATAACTAAGAATTCTTTGAGTTTTGCAATGTCAAGTATTTATTTTAAATAAAAATTGTCAAAATAATAGAGTAATTTTCTTTAAAAGTTACAAGATGTGAGGTTTTAGGAACCTTGGTGAGTGTATAGATTGATTAATTAATAAGTGAAATTTCAAAATCTCTTAGAATTTACCAAATGGATAATAAAAATAAATTGATTTTTTTAAGTAAATTAGCTTTTCAAAAATAGAAAACAAACTCATTCAAAAAACTATTATTTTGATAAAATGATAATTTTTATTTAATAAAAAAACTCACTTACATGGATTTTTATCTCGAACTACATGAACTTTAATTCCTATAATATGGTACGTAGACTCTAGAATTTCATTCTAAGTCAAGTTTGTTTTTATAAATAATTTTTTTAATTATTATTTTTTCTTTTCTTTATGTGTTTCATGAAGATAATTAAAATAATTTTAAAATCATATTAATTTTGTATGATTAATTTAAGGTAATAGTTCTTATAAATGGGTGTTATGAGGTGTCAAACTCATTTGATTTTCAGTTAGTTAAAACTGAGTTTTGGTAGAATTGATTTTGCAACGTAATTATGATAAAAATTGGTTTTGCACTAACGTGTTTATGTTTGGATGATTTATTTAAAAATTAGTTTTGACAAAACTTATAATTTTTCTTTAATTTGAGCTTAAACTCTATCTCATGATTAATTTAATTTCCTTGGACTAAAATTTAATTTGTATTTATTTAATTGAAAATATAGTATTTCTGATATAATATTTTTTTATAGGTTATAGTTTATGAAAATTAAAATTTTGAAGCGATATTTTGATCAATAAATAGGAGAAATTTTATGAAAATTTTATTTTCTCAATTTTTTCATTTTTTTTCATTTTATTGATCTATTTTTATCTAACTTTAAAATAAATACAGATGAAAATAAAGAAATATAATGAAAAAACATATCCTTACCTGAAACTCTATTTTGGACAAAAAATGATTCTTCAATAAGAGTGAAAAATTGAAACAAACACATCTTGAATATATCTTTTTTTTTTTTTTACCAAGGAACACATCTTAAATATATCAAACCATCAAACTTGGTTGGTATAATGTTGCCAAACACAAGCCCTAAGCCCTTCCTCATAACGCAATTTATTTCCATACCTCTTATTTGGTGGATTATTGTTTTTTTTCCAAAGGTTTTTCAAATTTTTCTTTAAAAAAATTTGAAGATGACTCTAATTTATTTTAATTTTTTTATTTTAAAAAATTAATTTAAGATAATATTTTGACATCAAACCCCACTTAGTGGAATAAAACTACTATTGTTATAGTTGAAAAATTAAAATTCAGACACGCAATTTTTTTCTTAAAAAAATAATTAATCTTTTTTTACACATTCCAATAAAATTTAAGTGTTAGAAAAATAAATATAATCTTAAAAAAAGGGTTAAATAATTACTGTTGAAGATATCTAGTTGTACATAAAATACAGAGGTTGTGGACTAGATTTTTAGATAAGAAGCTGTAGAAATGTACTTATGCATTCGCAAGATATTATTGACAAGGAATTAATTAACAAGGAAGCAAAATAGAAAATGCAGAATAAATCAAGTATCGGATCTCTGATTTCTGACAGACAGCTATATATGATTTAGTAAAATACCCTTCACCCTCAGCTTTGTACAAAAGTGTTTCAAAACGCGTAAATCATATTGTAGCAGAGATGTTGAAAATACTGGCAGAAACACCTGTTTAGATCCTTCAAAAAAATAAGAGCACATCGAAGCAAAAATGTATCAACTACAAGTTGTAATCGTCAAGCCCCAAATCCCTCAGCGCATCTGTGGCTGCATCCTTACAATTGTCATGGTTTTGCTTGGCCTTGCGTATGTATTTCTCAACTCCATTATTAAGCAGAATAGTTCTGTCCAACAGGAAGTGTGCAAGTTGGGCAATCTTTAGAGCTTATCTACTCTACGCCTTGTACAAAGTGCTAGCAGGAAATGATTTTGGAAAGCAACAGAAGGAAAGAGAGAGATGAAAATCTTGCCTGTTTTCTGGGTTTCTCACCACAAGATTTCTGATCATAAAACAGGAATTTCTCTGCAATTGCTGTGCTGAAGGAAACTTCTGCATGGCTTGAACAGCAAGGTCACCAGCTCCAGCTTCAATGGCACGGGCAGCATTGTCTGGGGATCTCAATGAAAGCACAGTAATAATAGACATAATCTGCGCCACAAATAAAACCATGTCAAAACTGGCATCTGATGCATGGAGACCACTGAACCATCCTAAAAAGGGGGAAATAGCAAGGTAAACCATAATGGAATAAAGATGAAATGAAATGTATTCATAATATCAAGTGGGAAATGAGGAATGGTTTAGACTGATGACTGGAACTATATTAGACAGGCTCACTTTACAGAACTAGTGGTTTCTCACCTCTTGCAAGACAGAAGGGTCTTCGGCAAACCTTGCTGAAAGTTTTATTAGTCTATCCATACCCCCCTTTTCAACAATTGCACTCTTGTTTGTGTCACTACCTGCCAACTGATCAATCAAAAATGAAATGCATTACATCTTCAAAGAGGAGGCAGATAAGATTCAAAGCGATAAAATGTGTGTGTATTGAGTTATTCCAAGTTTACCCACAATACCCAAGCATCACATTATAAAAAGTATGAATTGATTCAGTATAGATAAAAATGAGAACCAGAAGCCAAAATATTGCTGCAGGCCAAGTTGTACAATTCATAAGAAAACTAAAGATAGATGGAAAAATACAGAACATTTCACTGCTTAGATCAGCTTTTATGGAGCCTTGAAATTTCAGAAGCTTTCTATTTTCCAAAAAATTGGCGTTATGCCAGACATTTCATCACATATGAAAAGCTAATAAATTCAAGTGAATTTTTCAACTTGAGTGTAAGTGCATACTCAGCTGTTGATCAACAATATTTATGGAAGTTGAGTTGTAAAACCCATAAGATCTACATATTCCAAAACAAAAATATAGAACAACAACAATAAAATGGAAAAAAGAGACAGCTCAAAACCTTACGAAGAACCGCTAAGGCATCAGAAAATCCTATTATTTTGCCCCCTAGAGAAAGTGAGAGAAGTAATACGCAACCTATTTAATAAAAAGTTTTTAATTTATACCTTTGAAAGCAATGAGCAGCAAACTCTGGCCACTCCTTTGTTGCCTTGTTCACCACTATCATCTACACATCGGAGCAGGGCATCAATACCTCCCTTTTCAGCAATAGATTTGCATATTTCATCCTGCAACATAAAACCATAAACACTCACCCAAAACATCACAGATAATGCATTTTTGTGCTTTGTTTGGATGAAGTAAGCCTGAATCAGAAAGGACATCTATGCTGCTAAACCATGAGTAATGGATAATAACAAAGAACTTCATTATCACTCTACAAAAGCAAAAATTGTAATACTAAATCAACTTTTCACACTCACTGTGTGATATGATTTTGCTTCACTCACATTTACAGCTATGGCTTTTAAAGCAATGCCTGCAGAAACTAGGCCAGGAGAGGTAAGTCCTGCATGTAGTGAGTCCACAAGGGCTTCTGCAATCCCAATCTTGGCAAATTTTCGTGCATAACCATATACCTGAATTTTGAATGTATTAGATACTTCAAGTCATGATGTACGGATAATTGAGAAGCTTGTAAGTTAGTGATCTTTAAATGACCTGAATTGAAGAAAAATCCCATTCACTATCCACCAAATTTGGTTTGTGTTCTATTTTCATCCTCTTGTGTGTGTAAAAGGGTGTGTCCATTTCCACAAGATATATGATTATACGCATTTCAAACGAGCCAGCCTTAACTTACTTGAGAAGCTACAACTCGATTATCGTCAGGGGTTAGAAGCACACGAATAGCATCATATAAGCTCTGGATACTGACATTCTTATGCATAGACATAATCTCCATAATTAGCTCATCAACTTTTAAGATCATGAAAGACTCCTTGAGAATTTCATTACCCGTTGCAGCTGAAGCCACTAAACCAAAACCACTATTTAAGATGTCAGTGTTCCACTTATTATCATTTAGGATACCAATTACAATGCTTGGTCCATTACTGGTCTGAAATATTCCTGTACTTTGAACATCTGCAGCAACAAGGATTATAAAACTAACTTGTCAAAAAATGATGAGCCCAGCAAAAAGCCCAAAATATGAACTAAAATTCAGTTAATATTCTGATGTGATATTGTTGATTACACCATACAAGCAGCAATAACCATGAAAAGTCTTGCTTGGACAAGGAATAATATGAGAATGATATGCCAGATAAAGCTGCCATTAGAGAGAAGAATACGTCAATACCACCTAGCAAGGAATTAGGATTGAGATCTTACAAAGAGAAAGGTGTGCTAGAAGGGCCAGGTCCTATGTTGAAGTATCCCAAATTAAAACTTTTAGATTACCACCAAGCATGCTATAAACTTAGCTATAATTATTCTTAAAACTCATATGTCATTTCCACTCATGATCTATTATAGATAAAATTCCAATAGGCAACAAATAACGAAGGCAATGGACAATTATGACATATCCTTTGGCATTACATTTGTACACTTATTTTTTTCACATTCATTCTTAGACTTTACTATCTCTTCATCAAAATCCCAAAAATTTTGCTGAGACGTACATAACAAAATATGTATAAAAGGAATGACATTCACTGGAAGCATGCTGTCTTTCCACAATAATGAACGCAAGTACAACAAAGACACATAAGTTTCAAAATCAGTTGAAACAATGTTATTTACCACACACAAGACGCAACTAAGCAACCTTATCTGATAAGATGAATCAGAGAGGTATGTTAGATTTTAACGCAAATATCTCACCGTGAAGCAATGATGCCATAGCCTTTAAAGCTGAAACAAAAGCACGCTCACATCCATTGGGTATTTTGGAACATACAGAACAAACCAATTCCACGCCGCCATTCTTTGTAGCAATAGCTGCATTCCCAGATCCTTCGACAGTACAGATCTCTGTAAGCTTATCAAACAGTTCCACCATCTCATCCAAGTTCTTATCGCCGATTGGATCCCCCAATCTAGATTCCAGTTGCTTTAAACTATCCAAACACTGTATGACGGGGTTATCTTTCACATCACTCCCTCCCGGAACGCAGGTAATAATGCCTGGAAATTAAGGGGCAACATAGTTAATTGAATATTGGAGTTAACTTCTCATGGATCAGTGCAGTTCCAGAAAAGTGTTATCCAGCTAGCAACTCACAAAATTAACTCTAAGAAGGGGGGGGGGAATATATATATATATATATCTATATATATAAACATTAGAGTAACAGACGATTTCATTTCCTCCTAGTAATCCGCATTTTCTCGGAAACGAAATAGACGTAAAAAATATATCAAAACCCGGGGATGGAGCAAGGCTCGGACCAGATAGATCAACGCCTTGAAGAGTAAGAGTTTGAATGGCGTCCTGGAGAGCCTCAGAGGGATCCATTCCAAGGTCGTCCATGTTCTCCTTCACCAGTTCATCAAATGCTTCCTGCGATATCGTACGAGCCGTCGCTTTGGGTGGACCCATTTCTCTGTTTCTCTCTGTTTCACAGGGCGCGGTGAGAGCTGAGTCCCAGAGTACTCCCAGAAAAAGAGGTTTCAATTTCAATTTCAATTTCAATTTCAATCTCAATTCCGAACATCAACATTCAACAGAGTCGTATGGCATAAAACGACACTAAAACTGGCGTCCTCCAAAACGACAGAATATGTATAGTCGTTTGAGTGAAAAATTTGCGGTGACGTAAGTCACTAATCAGCATGACGCATCACTTCACAATCTTCATCATCCTCCTCCTCTTTTTATTTTTTCAACCACTTACAATATGCATGATTTTGTTAATAAGTCTTTCCATGTAAATAATTTATTTTAATTTTTTAATCAAATTTTTATAATGATCTTTACTAAAGAAAATACATTAAAAGAATTTCATTTAATATATTCAACATAAAACTCATAACAAGTACACTATTTATATATCATAAATATCGTAACTTTTTTGTTTAAAAATGTCGTGCAATATATGAGAGCTTACATCATCTATCTTGACAATTATTATATTTATAACAATAATACAAGTATATTTTTTTTTTGGGTTCAAACAATACAAGTATAATTTGGAACCAAATAGTTTCAGTTAAATGCACAATATTATAATTTATGATTTGTTATAACGATATACGTTGACTGTGTTATGAAATTTCACACATACAATACGACCACCGTTGAACTTCGACCTAACGATGAAAGAATTTTCTGTTCAATGTCACCAGCCCATATATAGTTGCATCTCCTTCGTTGCAGTTTGTAGTTGCTCTGCCATTGCAAATGAAAGAAACGATTTCCTTGAAACTGTCTTTTTTTTTTCTTTAAAGGGAAAATATGTTAGAATTCTTGCGCAACTTTTACCCAACATGAAGTAATGAACGCAATGGAGCAATGAAAAATATGTTGACCTTTTTTTTTTGTGAGGAAAAATATGTTGACCTATTGTGCAACTTCAAAGCAGTTGGAAGGTTGTAAAGTTGAAAAGTTATGAATAAATTTTTTTTTTCAAAAGCGAAATATGGATAAATTGATTTTGAAAAGATAGAGAAACAAAATATTAAGTTAGACTATTCACAATTCATATAATATGAATTATTTATTAGAAAGTCTACTAAATAATGCATGTTTATGTGCTTAAATAAATAAGAAAGGAATTTTAATAATTTCATATAATTAAAATTTTTAAATTTGGATAATATAAAAGAGTTATAGTAAGGGGACTAATAGATCAAGAAAGTACTCTTATATAAGTTTTATAACTACTAGTATGAAAAAAAGGTAGACATAAAAGGAAGCTAAATCAATAAAAAATAAAGTAATTTTTAAAACATTCATTATTTTATAAAAAAACTAAGTAAGTCTCTTGTATATTGCAATAAATCTTAGAGATAAAATCAGGAAAAGAAAAAAACTTATATGCTTTTTTCACATGTTTTTGGTACAGTTTTTCAATTATAAGTTAATTTGTGGATTTTTTTATCAACCATAGAATTAGTCATTAAGTATCCACTATAATGTCTAGACCTATGATATGTTAAAAGAAGTCTATATATTAACTTTTAATTAATAATAGTATACCAATATATAAGAAACAGAATGTAAGTTTTCTTCTTTTGTTAATTATGTAACATACTATTAATTTTATATTTTATATTAAATATATTGATATCATTGTTTATTATCGTTTAAAACCATTTCTTTAACTCATGAAAAAAGTTGTGTTCCAATATTAGAAAGTGTGTAAGTTTTTTGGTCATCCATGTCATCTCAACATCAATAGGAAATGGATTGTAATTTTTTAGATTTAATTAAATCAAGAGAAATGTACCAACAAAATTCAAGGACAATTGCTAGTTGAATAATTTAGGAATACCCTTAGAGCCAGAGAGAGAGAGAGAGACCATGAAATTGAAAACAAAAATTAAAGTATCGAGCTGCAATTTTTTCTTATATATATATATATATATATATATTACTGATGGAATTAACGTGTGTGGGATTATAGGATGAGTAATTCGGTGTAAGTGGAAGGCTCTGGGATTTGAAAAACAGAGTGTGCAGCGTTTACACGTTGAACGTGTAGTCGTGTATCTTCAAGTCCTACCCACCCATATTAGACAAATCGAAAATGGTGAATTAGGCCATTTTGCACCCACACTCCATTAATTTCATGCCTCACACTTCCCCTCTTCTTTATATAAACACATCCATAACCTCCAATCCCAACATCACCAACCAAACTAAATCATCTTCCTAACATATCCTTTTTACAGTTCTGTAATAACCCAAAGCTTGCCAGCATCCATTATGGAGGTCAAGCTTGTAGCCGGGGGACTTCCTTTAATAGTAGTCCTCCTCCTAATTACTGCTACTTCCATGTTCGGAGTGAGCATGGGCAACAAGGACTTCTTCTGGAACTGGGGAAGTAATTTCAACTACACAGATTGGTGGAACTTCTATCATTTGAACAAGACACAACCACAGTCCAACACCATTGCTGTGGGTGGCTCTCAGAATTGGCACTTCGGCTTTAACTACACTGACTGGGCTATCAAGAATGGCCCCTTCTACCTCAACGATACTCTTGGTGAGTTCTCGTTCTGATCACTAATACATCCATATCTTTTAGAATTCACTGAATTAATTAATGTACGTGGGTATGTTGTGTGTAGTGTTCAAGTATGATGCTCCAAACGCAACGTCGTTCCCGCACAGCGTGTACATGTTTTCCAACTTGAGGAGCTTCTTGAACTGTGATCTTAAAAGAGGGAAGATGGTGGCGAATCCCACACAAGGAGGAGGGGAAGGCTTCAAGTTCGTCATAAAGAAGTGGCAGCCTCACTACTTCGCCTGTGGTGAGAGGAACGGCTTCCATTGCAAGAATGGTCTCATGAAGTTCGCCGTCTTCCCCATCATTCGTCCTTTCTTCCCCTGGCCTTGACCATTTAATTTCCAAAATTTGAAGACTGATAAACACAATATGTGTAGATCCTATATATGCATATTCTGTCTATCTTTCTTTAACTTTAATATAATGAATGAATATATTAAGAAGCCAAATCCAAAATGTTACTCTTTATATATATATACACACACACAGTGCGTCCAAGCAAATAAGGCAAAAGTTTTCATTTTGTTGGTTGATTTTATACAAAACTATAAGGTCAGAATTGTACTGTTCAAGGGATACAACAGTGTATAATATATATATACATATAGAAGTTGCTTCATTGGTGTTGCCGCTGGGACATTAAGTTTAACTGTTATATGAATGCAAAGGCTTTTAAGTGCTGTACACACTTTATGGATTGTTGGTATATATCCTCATATAAGTCACATGTTATTTGATGATGAAGGTTCATTTAAACTTTTGATTGTTTTAATTTCTTATACTTATTTACCTAAAAATTTATGGTTTATTTAGTTTTCCATTAGAAATCATGTTTTCGCATTAGAAATCACCTTTCGGAGAAACACACAGGAAGTTACTTTTTTTAAAAAGTAGTTTTCAACGGAAAGTCAAACGAGCCCATATCCGTTGCTCTTGCTTGAAACAGTAGTTTCAGGTCATCTATGTCACTATGTATGCTTTCGGGGCAATTAGTTTAGGGATTTTCTTATACTTCTCCGATTTTGTTGGTAAACAATTTATCAATACTTTTTTAGCAAATACTTTTCAAACAATAGTGAATCATTATGACTTAACTCACATAAATTTATTTTTTAAATAAATAAATTTTTATTATTAAAACAAGTTGTTCTCATATTTTAATAAATAATATTTTAATTATTTTAAAAATTACTTTCTTCTTCCTTAAAATAAAAAATAGCTTACAATTAAATCTAATGTTGATCAAAATATATTCTACTGTTTTTTTTATAAATTATAAATTAATATATTGATGTAGATTTAGACTAGACTTGAGAGCGAGAGGTACCATGTGATGAGTTAGATCGGAATGAGTGTGTTTGGGGGAGATAGCTGGGCAAGAGAAGCGCAGTACAGGAAAAGGAGGGTGGACGATCTGCTTGTGGAGAGGATTGATGGCTCCTCCTTCAAGAAGCTCGCTAGTGGCAAGTACGCTTGCCTTGTTTGTCCCAACAATCCCATCCTCGATTCCCCTCTCATGCTCTCTGTACGTATTTCACTCTTCTCTTTTTCGCGCTACTTTCTTCTCTATTCATGTCTGAAATGGAACTTCATAGCTGGATATGATTTTGTGGGGTTTTACCCCTAAAGTGAAAGCAATAAACTTTGGCATGGTTCCTGGTTCCCTCCTTTTGGTTATTTCTCTTATTTTTATTACCTTCTGAATTTGAGGCTTCTTCTTCCTTTTCTTTCCCTACTGAAGAGGATGCAGAACGAAAAGAAAAAAAAAGGCCCATGTGGAAGAACGTAAAATAGATTCATAGGCTCTCATAATAATTATCAGCAGTCAGACCAAACATGGGAGCGAAAATGCTAATTTCTTAAATCATGTCCTACATCATTTCTAATTAATGAAATAAGATAAAAAAGAAATTAGTATAGGTTGCTGCTTGTTTTTGTTAACTCTCTTCCATCTTTAGTGATGACGAAGGATATAGTATTTGTGCTGATCTTTCATATATTTTTCGTTTCTTGTTACGTTGGTGAGTACTTGCATTGGATGTCCCAGTCCCATCCCCTTGTCCCAATGCCCCAAAAAAAAAAAAAACTTTTCTACTTTGCACCTCATACAATGTGGCCTTATTTTGTAATCAAGGGTGTGTTTGGTATGTAGATTTTAAATTTACCTCATACAAATAATACTCAAGTAATTGAAATATAGATATTAAATTACCCTGACAATTGGTTAAAAAGGTGTTTGACATGGGTTGGAAAATGTAATTGACAAAATATTTCTAATATTTTAAATATCCCAGTCATTGACTCTGTGGGGTAATGTGATGACATTCATCACACGAATGTGTATGTGCACGCACACACACATGAATGATGCTGTTTAGTGTGCATTAGCGCACACATGTTCATGATTATTTTGTCTACTAGAGAAGATTAAATATTACTTTCTTCTTTAGTGATGACAAAGGATGCTAAGTTTGAACCCATCTTTCTCATATGTTTGTTGATTTTTGAAAGAGGTGGTCTCTGATTGTGGAAGGTTTTTTAGATACACAACAAGGGATCACGTCATCTTGCTGCAGAGTCAAGGCTGAAGGGAAGGGAACTGATGAAGCAGAATGAAATAAACAAGAGAATTTCATTGTCAGACTCATCTGCTGACACTTCCAAATCTAGTAGTTGCAACCAAAAGCTTAGGTTGGCTAGCAGTGGAAAGCCTTTGATTGAACAAACACAAAAGGCTGTTTCTGAAATGCTCTCTGAGAAATCTCAGCAACAAATGGAAAGTAGAAGTAAAAAGGAGCAACCAATGACCTGTCACGTAGCAAGTGCATCATGTGTATCAACTGAAAGCCACTTGCCTCCTGCAAGGGTGGAAGATAACAAGGTGGTCTTACAGCATGATTTGGATTTTTGGGAGAGGAGAGAGAGAGAACTCAAGTTTACTGCTGCAGGTTGGAAGCGTGATGGTCATGGCAAATGGTATCGAGATGAAAATGTGAGTTCCTTCCACCCCCACCCCTCTTTATAAGCTGTGATAATCTAAATCATAAATTCATTGTCTATTTTGAATTATGATTCTTGAATTGAATGGCTGGCTGAGATTCCAAAGACCAGCATTTGCTTATTTGACTCCGTTCAATGCCTTGTGACTTATTTGAAGCACCGTGCTTTTATGAGACTGACGTTGTTCTCTAATTAGTGATTCCTTAATTTATTGATCTGATGATGTAAAACATAGCCATTTATGTCTGTTTTTGTACTAGCAGGTTGAGTTTGACTCTGACGAAGGAGATCCAAATGTTTGTCTTGGCTGAAAATCTTTACATTAGCCAGCAGGTTTGCTGAAGGACTATAGCAGCTACGCAGAATTTTCTTGTAAGCAGGAGTCCTCTGTTTGATTACGACGCACTCATTCTATAAGCTACAGAAGTATTATTGTAACATCACTGATCTCTCTCTCTGGAAGCTATATTTGTGAAGATATGTATGCATTTATAGGATAGGTTTCGTCAAGGTTTAGGTTCTAATTCTGTGAAGTTGACTGATAGCTGGAGTGATTATTGATAGCTAGAGTTAAGGCTTTCCATTGGACTTCATCAAGGTTTAGGTTAATTCAGATCAAATTCTTTCGGCATGGAAATAGGTGGATTAATAGCTTTTTCTGTGAGCAGATCCTTAAAGAAAAGGATTTTAATGGAGGGGAGGGGATGGTAGGGGAGAAATTTTAAATTTTTTTTTTTTTAGGTTTGTTGGAAGGGATGAGAGAGGAGGGATTTGTTCATTTTCTCTCTAAATTCCCCCATTTTTGGAAGAGAGGGGCTACTTATTAAACAAAATGAGGGAAAATCTCAATTTTCTCTTTCCTCTCCTCATACTTATTGAATCAAATGAGGGAAAATTTTTCCTCTCCTCTCCTTTTTTCCAAATCCCTCCACCAAACATAGGGTTAAAAGAAAAGGATTTTAATGGAGGGGAGGAGAGGAGAGAGAAAGGGAGAAATTTTAATTTTTCTTTGTTTAGTTTTGTTCAAAAATACGAGAGAGGAGGAATTTGTTTATTTTCTTTCTAAATCCCTCCATTTTTAGAAGGGAGGGGTAGGAGGGAAGGAGACCCCTCCTATTTATTGAGCCAATGAAGGAAAATCTCAATTTTTCTTTTCCTCCCTTTCCCCTCCAAATTCCTCCAAGTAAACAAGGGGCAAGGATATATCTAGGATATTAGAGATATGAAAAGCCTTACTTCTAACGTCTGTTTATTACATAAGGGGAAAGATTGTGCAGGAGATGTATGTAGAAGGCATATTACTTTGTGTTTATCTGGTCTTTGTGTTAATCTAAGAGAAGCTCGGCTCGTTCTCCTTGAATCTCCTTCATTGGTGAGACTCATGCCATCATCGAGAACTTTCATGTATATATGCGTTCTCTACGTAGAAAACAAAAATATGCATCACAAACTTGAGAATCCGGCTTAGGAGGTCTACGTAGAAATTGCTTTTTGTTCCCATAACTTTGGTCTATTTTGTTAAAAGTTGCTCTGAAACAAATGGAGTTCTAATTATAATAAAAGTAAAATTAATGAAAAGAAAAAAAAGAAGTTAACTTCAAACACTCAACATATGAAAGCTAAGCTAGGCGTATCCCATGGATGAATTCATGTTTCTCATTAACTTGAAGCTCATAGATATTTGTGTTGACTTGATATAACCTTCAAATATCTAATATTTGTCTCTGGCCAAACAAAAAAAAATCTAATATATGTGGAACACAGATATGAGCTTCAATTTCAAAGTGTCTGTACTTCTCAAACTCAAACTTTATCAAGCAGAAAGAGAAAACTAATGAGCACAAGTGATTTCCCTTTTGTTAAGATCATATGTTGATGGAATCAATCACTAGAATATGCAGCTCCTGGAAGATAAGTTTCTTTTGGATTACAATTTGAAATAATATCTCAAGATAATAATTTTTTAAATAATTTTCATTTCAAAAGAAAGTAGACAAATTGTGAATCGTATTATATACACCCACAACATTGTTGTGGTGGTAGGTGAGGTATACTACTCATTGTTTGTTATAGGAGAGGGATTTAAAGTGAAAGTTCCAACATACCTATCAACTTGGTTGTCCCTTTGCTAATAAAACCCACTAACACAATTATAGGATGGATAAGATGGGGATTTGGATTAAAGAAAACTTGAGTATTTAAACTTATATATTTAATATATTTAATGTACCCATATCAAATCAAATCAAGATTTTAAATATAAAAACAAATTAACAATATAAAATATAAAAGTTGATTATAAAATAAACAATACATGAAAAAATTCATTTATCTTGATCTAATTGAATTAAAGTATTTTAAATATGTAACATTAAGTATTTAAGTTTTTATCATTTGCACTGTTAGTCGTGAAGTGCAACAATCACGTGCTGTTGCTGCTCTAATTCTCGTCAGTCATTACGATTGGTCAAAGGAAAGTTGAAACCGAATCTAAATGAAAATTAAAAAAAAATGTTAAAATCCTAAATTTTAAAAGCAATGCTAGGTAAAAAAATACTAGAGCATCTTCTGGTGGCTTAATTATTTTTTTTATTTGTGCATTGAATTTGTAAATAATAAGTGAAAAATAAATGTTATGGGAAATATAAGAGGAAGTTTAATTAAAAATGGTAAATGATAAAAAATTTTAAATTTTTTTTTTATAAATTTAATGATTCAATTTCTTTTTTTAAAATATATGAGTTAATTAAAAATAACTTAAAAATAACTTATATTTAAAATTAAATAGGATATTTAATATTTAAAGAATAAATAGAGTCAGGTAGAGGCTAAATGCTAGTAATACGAATGTTATAAATATAACATGGTTTTATATATATATATATATATATATATGTTGATGAGGGGTTATTTTGGGTCTATATTCGATAGGTCTAAAATAAAGTGTCCTTTTTTTAAGTAGTAACACAAACAAAGGCGGCTGGGAGAAGGAAGGGAATAGTAGTAGCGCAATAGAAGCCATTATGTTTAATTGTTTATAATGGTAGTGATGCATTTGATTTGTACAACCAAAGAGGTGCTCTTGATCCCAGGTATGCCCATCAATGTGTGGTCTGGTCCTACACAAAATGCACATAACTCTCGCTGCCTTTTACCTGTTTATGCAATCATGGTGTTCGACGTTTTTCCCCAGAGAAAAAACAAACAAACAATGAAGGAGATCACCCCATTCCTCGGATAAGGTATCAACTTTAGTTACTCGGTCATTGTAATGAAGAGGCCATCAGATTTAGCCTCCTCAGAAACATATTCAAATCCTCATGTTAATATCAGTCAATGAGGAAACACGTTGTTTCCGCCTTTTTCTCTCTGGGTGAGAAGCCAAGCAACACCGGCTCTGTACTATGGCTCTGTTTCTTCCAATCCAATCCAATCCAAGTTTCCTGATTATTATTAGACTTAATTTGATAGTTCATGATAAATAAGATTTGGACTGATTTGTACCATCAAACATTGACAGGCTGAGGTGACTAACCACTTTTAATGGACTGAACCTAAGCCCGACCGTATCATACTTGCAGCCAGATTCACATACATACATGACCCTTGCAAACGCATGTCATGGTGATATTGCCCTGAGACTAGTGAGTGCCTGTCACATGTATCTCTATTTCCCACTCTTGGACCAAAAACAATTACTTTTATAGAGTATCATTATGGAATGAAAGCTCAACATTATGTGAGGTAGACTGTTTACATTTTTGGTTTTCTGTCTAGAGATGCATAACAAAAGATAACCTCAAGCTAACATTAGGAATCTAACAATGAGGACACTACTCAGGCTTAGGTTGTTGAGCTTTAGATATCAATAGCCTTATCATATTGCCTTCCGGAGCTTTAACTAAAGAAACCTCATAGGTGCCTACTCAGGCAATGTTTACTCGTCATCCTTTGATCATCACTTTGCTCCTGTATGTATTCATTAAGCATCATAGCACATGTCCAAGTCACTGTTCTTCATGTTGATCCGTGTTTCTCTATCAAACATTACAATAAACCACTACAAATAACTCAACGAGTCAGCTTGGATTCCCTCTAATGATAAAGAGATATAGTGAGAAAAGGAAAGTCTAGAAAACTCTCACCACTTATTTCTGTCTTCATCATATTTACTTGAGAAAATTTGGAACTCCTCATAAGCTTACTTAGAGATAATTATTTTTCAAAGTTTTCAAAATCGGCAGACTGACATTAAGACTACCATTCATCATTCATTATATATATATATATATATATCTCGCATGTAAGCAGGCCTTTTCCTTTCCCTTTTATCATTTGAATTTGAAGCATTTACTGTACAGGAGATGAATGTCTAAACTTATGGGGGAAAAGGGAAGGGTTGAAGAAGTGGGATCCACAGGTATTTATACTTCGAGGAAGGTGACCACCTTTTAGATAAATGCATTGATGATTAAACCCACCACGAACGCTGCTTAATTGTGGTCAAAATAGTGTACCATATATGTCAAAGCCATCTGGAGGGTAAAAGAAAAAGGCTGTTTATTCCCTCACGATGGCACTTAGTGGTGGGGTAACCCACTTACATTTCGCATATTATGATGAGGCTGTTGAAAAGAGAAAAGTCATATGGAACCATAAAGGAAAATGAAACATGTAATTTGTTTTTGACCAGTATTTAACTGCGGTGGAGAATTCTCCCTTAAAAGATTAACTATTATAATTAACATGAGAGTAATTAATTAATTCAAATATTGCAGAATAGTTTATACCATTCAGTATCAGCGTAGATATCTCATATTGCTTTGATCTTTATCAATTATCTGTTCTTTAATAATAGTTGGCATCCCAGTAGCTACATTGTGTGATATTTTACATAAAAGTTTTTTCCTGGAAGAACTCTTTGTAAGTAACCTTTTTTGGACTTGTTGACCACCAACTTCTGTATCAATTCATCATTGATCATCAGCACTCAAGTCAAATGAAAAACCTTTCTAAAAAATTTATCTATTTAGGTAAAAAAAAAAAAATCAATGTGCCTAAATACCTCGTAATAGTCAATTCAAGACTATACACTACATACTATTTTGATCACACTTAATTCAGAAAGGTTGAATATACACAATATATCAATGAATTGCTTAAAAAACTAACGAAAAAAATGATTAAAACTACTTTTTCCAATGTATACTTCCATCTCAATGATATCCTAATACGTGTTTGCACTAAGCGACAGTGTGAAAAGTGCACACAAGAATTGTTTTATTTATTTTTTAAATATGTTCTGATAAATAAAATTTTGAATATTATTAAACATTTTGTTATAAGATAGAGTGGACTGAGCTGGGTTCTTCCCTTGAGGAGTTGAACGTCAACGTTGTAGAGAGACCACTTCCTCATATCCAAGAAACATGCACTAGGGTGTTGTCACATCCACACCTTATCCACACCAACGCTTTATGAAGCCAGCACTTTGAATCGATGCCACATATTCTATTGCCTGTCTCTATTTGACTCAGTAATTTCTTATAATAATTTTCTTAACACTCACTTATGAATAATAATAATAATAATAGCTGCTCAAACACCTTTGTTTGCCAAGACACTAATCTATCACTGCTATTACAAGATAAAAACTTTATTTACCTTTTTGGTTTTGTTGGGTAAATGGGAATATTATACTTTTGTGACAGTCACAACTCGCACCTTCACTGTTTAGGAATCAATACGTTTTGTTGCAAACAGTGGAGATTGGAACGTGGGAGGAAGCTTTGGTTCATGGCACAGTACTCACATGGGCTTATGGTACTAATAATCCCATTATTGTGAAGTGAAACAACAATTGTTTCCCCGCTGTATGAATCTTTGTAGCTGAGAAGAAAGAAAATGAGGATACTATGATTAAGTCATAAGCAAGAGTACAATATTTTAATGGCTGCATTTGTTCGTTCTTTTCGTAGGGGACAATAAGTTCTACCCAACACACCCCCTGCGAGAATACAAGAGTCTTCTTCTAGAGATTAGATAGGGATTGGTGGCATTAATTGAATTCTACTCTAAATCCTTAGCACGTTGTCTGTTGTGTAGAACTAGAGTAGTTTCATTACTATATAGACTGAAATGAAAACATTTTAATACAAAATAATTTTATATAAAAAAAAATAAAACCAAACGATTCCTTAGAATTAGATCACTTTTTGAATCTAAATTGAATTACTTGAAATTGCCTAATGATGCTGCTAGAAGGCTTATCTGTGGATAATATAATTTGACAATAATTAAGTATTTAAATACTACTCCTACCTAAATAGATTAGATCTATTTGTGTCATCATCAGTAACATGTGATAAGTCAGATTATGATAAATTTAATTTAGGCAACGTCTCCTTTTTAAGTATTATTTGAGATTTATTGCTTATTTAATTAATATTCTGTTAAGTTCTCAAATATTGAAGTGATTCGAAGTACTTTGAATAATATATAACTCTGACTTCTCTTTTCATGTTTTGCAGTAGTTATCTTTTAGTAAAAAAGGAAAAAAAAAACTATAGATCTTTCATGAGAGATGGGATAGATAATAACTTAAAAAAATATAACTCAGTTGAAAAAGACTTACGACGTATATAGAAGAATACGAGTGTTTTTTTGTCTGTTATTCTTCGACTCTTCTAATCTCCTATATATGTAATTAGTTTAATTTACTAATAAATACCAAATGTACCTAAAAAACGATTCAGAGAAGTGTAATGTACATGGGCACATCACATGGCTTGGAAAGTCCAAGCTGGGTGATTAATGGAAAATTATATATGTTTTAATTAAATGCAGGCTAACTTAATTTCTTTTTGTTTTTGGATGGGGTGGTTTTAATAAATTAAAGATGTTGCATGTGAAAGACAAAAACATATCCCACTGGGAAATCAAGTTGCTCCCATCGCTAAGATCCGTATCTGAGTCCCAAGACAAATGAACAGATCCTAGACACTGTAAATCATATTAAATTAATTAAATCACATTACGCACTCTCCCATAAGACTTTCAACTATTTTATTCTTCATGGGCAAACCTCTATATCTACATATATATTATTGAAAGACAGGGTGCTGATTGCGCCTTTTTTCTTAAGCTAAGTCAATATGCCATTAGAGATGAAGATTAGAAAGAGTTAATGATAAGAAGACAAACGTGTATTTTTCTTTTTATTATATGGATTTGAACTTGGTATGTATTGTTGGTAAAAACTAATCCTACACTAATTGGTTTTTTTTTTTCACAACTATTAGTTGGATTAAATAATCTGATTAAATAGTAAAGAAAACAATATTTCTTAAGTACGATTTTAAATTTAAATCTTATAGATAAAATATTATGTAAGCAGAGTTAGTTTTATTTAAATATGATAATGCTAGACTTTAGTTCAATAATGCCGGTATCAAATAATTATACAAAAAAAAAAGGATATGAACACCTCAAATACCTATGCATGTGTATTTTTTTTAAAGTAAAAGAAAATACATCAAAAGGTCCTAAGCCTGTAGATTAAGACATAATCTTGGGAGAGAAGCTTGCCTATTGTCATTATTGAGAATATCTTGTAAAACTAATGGTGATTATTCTAGAAAGTAGTTTTCAAGATTAAAAACCAAAGTGTAATTTACCAAAAAGAAAACCAATACAACAATTCCTCTCTCTCTATAAATATATATGAGACATATTAAAATGTGAGTTGCATTCTACGAACCCTAATCTCACGGATTAATCTTAAGTAAGTATTGGGGTGATATTGCTACTTTAGTGATATTGCTACTTTAAAACCAAATACAAAGTTTCTACATGATCATATTACCTTATAAAAAATTATCTAAATTCAGTTTTTCAAACGTCCAAAAAAAGGAACTTCAAAGATTAGCTCCATACAAAGCACATATTAGCTAACGTTTTTTTTTTGGACTGAAGGTAATTTTCTTTCTTAAAAAATTATTTCTCTTTCTCCTATTCATAAATAGCTTCATGGAAAAAAAATCAACATATCATTTTCTTTCCCTAAAATATACCTTTAAATTTTTATTACTGTCCCTTTTATTCAAATATTTATAAGAATTTCATTTTTCTTCAATTTTTAAAAATATAATATTTGTTTTTAAAAAATTAAAATAATGTGTCAAAATTTAAAAGTTTAATATCATCATTAAAAGTATGATAATTAATAATATTTAACTTGATCAATTGGCCACATATGTTTGGGGTCCTCACTAATGGATGAAGTGTTTTACACCCCACATGGGTGAGAATTGAATGTGCGTAAAAATAAAAATTAAGAGGTAAGGGTTTTATCTATTCTGACTAGTAAAAAGAGCTTTGTCAATTAGGAGAAAAAAAAAGACAACTCGTTTGTGGAAAAATTCTTTTATTTTATGCATAAACAAAAGGTTGATTTTAAATAATTTTGTTATTAATAAAAAATCTACTTATTCGCAACAAGTATTTTAATTTTCTTCAGTCAATTTGTCATGGACATGATACGTTAGTGTAAGAAAATACTCCCTCCGGTCCTATATATAAAATCTTTTGTCCTGGTCCTAAATATAAGATCCTTTACAATATATGATGTAATATTTATTATACATTTTCAAAAAATGCCTCTATTTAATGTATCCAAAGAGAAAGAGAAAGAGATTAAATAAGGGTAATTTTAAAAAAATATTGGGATTTTCAAAAAAATCGAAATAATTAATTAATTTTAATTCTAATTCTTAATCTGCGTGATTCGGTTAAAAGTACCTTATATATTGACGGGAGTAATAAATAGCCAAACCTGTGCCGAACAATCCTACTTTGCCATCTTCCTTGCTTCCATTTTCATCAAACTCCCTCCTCAAGTCCAGAGAATTGGAATCAGAGCCTTCCTCAATTTCCTTTCTTCTATTTTGTTCCTATGCTTCCTAATTCAATGAACTCCCATACGTGAAAGTCAAAAACTCATGTGCATCGCACGTGGCCAGTGAGATCCTTCAGTCCCTTCATCTTCTCCAACCTCCCCCTCCCACAGCAAATCCCGCTTTCTCTCCCACTGCTTCTCCTCTCTTCTGTTTTCCCATTCTCCCCGTAAAGTCTGAATCTTTGGCACATTAAGCTCATAAAGCCGTCGTCTATGACGAAATCTGGAGTTTTTTCGCATAATGCGATGTTGATGATGATTCAGTAATCCGGCTTCTTTGAATCGAGCAACATGGGGGTTTGTACGTCCAAGCCGCAAAAGTCAAACCCATTTTCCGTTCAGGAACTAGAAGACGACCATGGCTCCTACGATCCTTCAAGCATCCCGAAAGGCCCACCCACTCCGAAAAACGAGGTCGTTTCTGGCAAGCAGTCTCCGTTCTTCCCATTCTACAGCCCCAGCCCAGCTCGCTTCTTTAAGAAATCTCCGGCGCCAACGGGAGGGCCCAGGAGTGCGAGTTCGACGCCGGGGAGAATTTTCCATCGTCCCTTCCCTCCGCCGTCACCGGCGAAACACATAAAGGCTTTCCTAGCAAAAAGACAGGGAAAGAAGACTTCGACGGCGATACCGGAAGAGGGAGATGAGGTGGATTTGGACAAGAGGTTTGGGTTTTCGAAGGAGTTCATGAATAGGCTTGAGGTTGGGGAAGAAGTGGGCAGAGGGCATTTTGGGTATACTTGTTCTGCTAGGTTTAAGAAGGGCGAGCTTAAGGGGCAGCAAGTTGCGGTAAAGGTCATCCCTAAAGCTAAGGTCAATCCGTCCCTTCTCTTTCTCACTTCTATTTCTCTGTTTAATTGCATTTGCTATGCCTATGACTATATTTGTAATTATGAGTGACTTAGTTCTGAGTTCAGAAGGTATTAGGAGTGGAATTGCTGGGTATTTTTCTTGCTGAAACTTCTACCTCATCTGAGCGATTTGTTTGCCTGCTAGAAGAAGCTTGAGTATAACCGGGCTCGCTTTTTATCTTTTATAACTGTTGAAGATTCTTCTGGGTAAACAATATGAAGGAGGTCATTTTCCGTACTTCTGTAGTATTACTGTGAAATCGATTTTTAAATCATGTAATCTTTATTTTTAGTTAAACTCATGTATTTTAGTTTTTAAATTGTGATTGAGTTGGATCTTAAATTTTAAGTGAGAAAAAATTTATTTGTCGAAATGTTAATGGCAGTACCACTCACTCAGAGTTTCAATACCAAATAGTACAATGAGTGAATGTGTAGATAGTTTAATTTTGTGTATGACTTCCTTTTATGGAACTTTGTTAAGCGAAACAAATGGGAAAACTTATGCTTGTTCATTGGTCTTTTTGTCAATAATATAGAATAGTTCTACCTCCGTAGGTCCAGACCAGCCTGAACAGGGAGCTAAATGTTTTAGTAATAGTAAATATTATCTCATATATGTATATATCTGTCACAATTTGTGCAGGGTGCACCATTTTTTTTTTCCTGAACGAATAATATAGCTACCAATGAAATTCCAGATATCAGGATATTATGGATTTTTTTTATATATCATCACTTGTTTGTGCAGGCTTTATTGATCCTTAAGATGTGATAATTAATGCTACTGCAGTTGTTGTTAATAGAAGACCTTGATATTGAAAGAGACCATGGTGTAAAGTAGCGTCACTATATGGGATTGTAGTTAATTTAATGAGTCAGATTTCTTGCAATGTCATTGAGAGCAAAGCTGGACACTGGATCAGAAATTGCGGCCTTTATTGGATACTTTATTTATTACTTTTTTTACTTTTCTTTGATGTCAAGGTGTCAAGCACAGGTGTCTTGTATAGCAACTGGCATCCAAGATGTCAAGATCAAAATAATGGTGTAACAAACACCTCCTTTATAAGCAGTATGTAATGATGGAAATATATGTACCGAGTATGCCCAGTAATGTTAATGGAAAGAGGTTGTCTAGGACAAGGATAATCTACATCTTGAAACCTCCTATAGCTTTTAAAACTGCCAGGGTTAGTGTTGTGTCTTTATGTATAAAACTATTGTTAACTTGGACTCCAGTCCATAATATCATGATGTTTTCCGTGTGCCTAATTACAATTTTAGTCAACGCACCAAATTTAAATGGCCTACAGGATGATAGGACTGAAAGTAAGTTTTCATCTTCACCCTGTTTGTTGCCAGATGACAACAGCAATTGCTATAGAAGATGTAAGAAGGGAAGTGAAAATATTGCGAGCATTGACTGGACATAACAATCTGATAAAATTCTATGAAGCGTTTGAAGACCAGGATAATGTCTATATTGTTATGGAGTAAGTTTTTAACATTTTTGGCCTTTTCAGATTATATCGTAGTAGTGGTGCTTTGGACATTTTAGTGAAGTTTCATTTCCCAGCTCATTTTGATAGGACTATGAACAATCAATTTTTGAAGTGTTTAATTCAATACATAATTATAATCTCTGCTACTATTATTATCGTTATTGTTATCTTCCAATATAATTTCGTAATATATTCCATGCATTTGAATATATACTATGTCCATGCATTTCTTATAAGAGATTATTAAGTTTCTGGATATTAATTGGATGCCATTAATATTTCAGGTTATGTGAAGGAGGGGAGCTTTTAGATAGGATATTATCAAGGTGATTCTTAGAATAGTGGGACTGAATTTATTATTATTATTATTATTATTATTTGTTTATTTTAAAAAATGATAAACCTTTGGAGTTGACCTTACACAGGCTAACTAAATGGTTTATTTTTACTTTAGAGGAGGGAAATACTCAGAAGAAGATGCAAAGGCTGTCATGGTACAGATATTAAATGTTGTTGCATTTTGTCATCTTCAGGGTGTGGTGCACCGAGATCTAAAGCCAGAGGTGAGCGTTGTCCTTTAACTTTTGATTCATTAAAACATCAGACACTGCTTGATGATGAAATTGATTCTGCCTGACTTCCAAATCTAAGCCATGTAAGCAGTAATACAATGGCTAGGCATATAATTGTGGGCAGGCCATGTAGAGTTACTCATATTTTGATGTCTTATCTACTAGATTTAGCTAGAAGGTGTTTAGTAATTTCTTATGGTGGGCTGGTTTTTCGCTCTTCTTTCATAAATATCGATGTGTGGTCTGAGAACCTGGTACTGACTTCAGAATTATAAGGGCAGTCCATCCTCCCAGCCCCCTTTTCTCTTTCTCTGCTTTTTATTTTCTTGGGAGCATCATTTTGAGAAAGTGAAATGTTCTATATAGCTGACCTATCTTTTCTGTTTGAGGAATTATAGCTTGGTTGGCATATCTTCTGTTGATTGGATTTTAAATTTCCTGATAGCCCCTAAATTTTTCATTCCATTAAAAGTAAGTTGCACGCAAACATTGGGTTGCAAGATGTATCCCATGCTTTTATTAAATAATTAATTAATATATATATTCCTGGCCCAAATGGGTAACTGGGGAATGTCCCAAATAGCTTGCATTATCATTTAATGCACTAGCTTCTAGCGTTCTGATTCAATTGGTTAACTGGGTTTACTTGCCAGAGCTATTGGGACTAAATCTTTCCAAGCAAATAATAGAAAAAGAAACTGCTTGCAACAACTGCATTGCTAGAAATACCACTTATTTTGCCACCTAAAGCTAGCTCAGGTGGTAAGGGTAGAGGTCAAGGTTGGGGTGGGGTGGGGTGGGGTGGGGTGGGGGTAGAGATAAAGGGTTCAAACCCTCCTAATGTATAAAAAAAAAAGAAATACCACTTATTTTTTATCAGTTAAATAATTAATATATCCATGGTTAAATTGAGTAACTGGATATTGGCATTTCAATTTAAATGCTTTTGCTTATTGAATAATCCCCTTACTTATCCTTCTTCGTGCCCCAGAATTTCTTGTATGCTTCAAAGGATGAGAATTCCAAGTTAAAAGCAATAGACTTTGGATTATCAGATTTTGTCAAACTAGGTTTGTCTTCACAAGTCCCTACTTAGTAGTATTCACCCGTAATAGTTTGCCAATTGTTGGTAATTCTTGTTCATGTCCTTACAGATGAAAGGCTCAATGACATTGTTGGAAGTGCATACTATGTGGCACCTGAAGTTCTACACAGATCTTACACTATAGAGGCTGATATTTGGAGCATAGGCGTAATAGCATATATTCTTTTATGTGGCAGTCGCCCCTTTTGGGCTCGGACAGAGTCTGGTATTTTTCGGGCAGTTTTGAAAGCAGATCCAAGCTTTGATGAAGCTCCCTGGCCCTCTTTGTCTTTGGAAGCAAAGGATTTTGTCAAGCGACTATTAAATAAGGATCCACGGAAACGACTATCAGCTGCTCAGGCTTTAAGTGAGTTTTTCATCAGCTCAAAACTAATTGATTTTCTAGTAAGATCATTTTTTAAGTTGCTGGCTATAATCTTTTATTTTCAGGTCATCCTTGGATACGAAATTACAATAATGTAAAAGTTCCTCTTGATATTCTAATATTTAGGCTCATGAAGGCTTATATGCGATCATCCTCCTTGCGGAAGGCTGCCTTAAGGGTGTGTATTTTTTAAAACTACTAGAGAAGTTGGATTTATTCATTTATTTATTTTTTTTAGGACTGTTGGACCACAATATTTCATCGCTTATTGTAAGTCTCAATTTTGAAGAGGAGATATGGTGGCTGCAGTGCAGGGGTCGGGGAACCACAGTTTTGATTCATTTTCCTGCAAGAAACATTTAGGATTTTTGTTTCAGCGATTTCTTTTCTTTTTTGGTTACTTTTGGTGATGAGATAATGTTCACGGCACAAGGGTCCAGGGACCTCAGTATTTATTCTTTTTTTTTTTTTCCTGTCAACTTTTTGGATTTTTGTTTTGGAATTTTTTCTCATTTTTCTGGTAAATGTTGGTAATTGTGATATATGTTTGGAGCTCTGCTGTTTATTTCCATTTTTCCCTCCAATGGCATAGTGCATAGTTAAGTGATTCTTCATCTGAAGTCATCTGACCCTGTCTCATAATGCATGTCACAACTGATTGAATCGAAGGTTCTGACCATGAAATTTTTCTTCTTTGATGCGCTAGAATATTATATATCCATACTTAGAAATTAGATTAACAATTTACTTTTTGGTTCATTTACATTTCTGCAGGCCTTATCAAAGACATTGACCGCAGACGAACTTTATTATCTGAGGGAGCAATTTGCTATGTTGGGGCCAAGCAAAAATGGCAGCATAACCTTAGACAACATTAGGACGGTTGGTGCTGCAGTCACCCTGTCACATCAACATGTAAAAAACATTGTGCTGTTGGATTTCATAAATTTGTCTCATTCATATTTTTCTGGACAGGCTCTGATGAAACATGCAACAGATGCCATGAAAGAATCTCGCATTCCTGATTTTCTTGCCTCGGTAGTAATACCTGTTCTAGGGATATTTTTGATTGGTTTGTAGCTCATATCATATGTTTTTCTCTTATATAAATTTCCCTTCCATGACAGCTAAATGCATTACAATATAGGAGAATGGATTTTGAAGAATTTTGTGCAGCTGCATTAAGTGTGCATCAGCTTGAAGCTCTAGATCGATGGGAACAACATTCTCGCTGTGCTTATGAACTTTTCGAGAAGGATGGAAACAGGGCTATTATCATTGAAGAACTGGCTTCAGTAAGTCTAGAACATTTAAAACACTATTATAATTGATCAGCTATTAAAAAAGGTGTGATGAAGGAAAATAGGTAGCACATTTATATCTTTTCTTCTCTACTTCTAAACCTACCATGGTTCTTGTTAGTTTTCCGCAACTCAATTATAGGAACATTAATTATCTCTCTATTAATTATTCAATTGTATACTAACTTGGTGCAAAGTGGAGTAACTAAATCTGGCAGCATAATTTAGGTTACATACATGCACACGTCAAAATCAAATCCCTATCAAGATTTTATTGTCAGTTTCAACTGTTGTGGTAGTCATGAACTTGTGTGATAAACTGATCTTTAGTTCATGAAACTATGGCTGATTTTCATCACATTCTTCCAAATGTTGTCCAGGAACTTGGACTTGGTCCTTCTATCCCAGTTCATGTTGTACTCCAGGACTGGATCAGGCACACTGATGGGAAGCTAAGTTTTCTCGGGTTTGTCAAATTGTTACACGGTGTATCGAGCCGAAGCCTTGCAAAGGTTCAATAATTAGCTCCTGGATAAACTGACTTTGTGTTATCCGTGGCAAAATTATATGTTGAATGTGCTTGTGCGAGCAAGCACAGCCCTTTACAGTATAGTTTGATAAGGAAATGTGTGTTGTAGTGATTCTTTTGAAGGAGCTCAAACTGTGAAAAGAACTTGATGGTTAATAGGTTAAGACATAAATTGTAGAGGTTTCAGTGTTAGCTTTGCCTCAACGAGGGCGCTAATAATTTTACTTTATTTCATTTGCCAGTCTTCTTCTTAGTTGTCTTCCCTGTATTTTTTGTGTATATGGCAATTTTCACATCCTCTTAATCAATCGCCGTACTGCGATGATTTTGACTTGGTGGGGAACGGGTAGGCAGTGACTATGTGTCTAATTTTTTTTAAATAAAATCTATATAAAGCTGCATTATTTGTAAATAATGAGTAATAAAGCTTATTTTGGTCATAAAGCTTCATAATTTAGTTATTAGCCAACTAAGAAATCTATTATTATTATTATTATTATTATTATTATTCAGATGTGAATTTTAATATTCCTTTAAATACTCATTTTGATTATTTTTGTATCTGTTGATTTGAGGATGCATTTTATTTTCATAAAAAAAAATCGTGTACACAAGTTCAATTCTATAATTGTAGCTTGGCATACTTCATAATTCTTTTTATGACATGTGAAAAGTTATATTCTATTTATGTATTTATGAATAAGTGTCCTAGAGGTTTCAATTTAAGATCATGATATTTTACTGGATTTGGATTAGTTTAAATTTTAATAAATTCTTTGATTGATTTGGCAAATTTAGGATATTGGATGTACATATAAAAATCATATTCTATTTAAATATAAAATAAAATAGTTATTGTTATAAAAAAAATAAATAAATAAGATGACGACTAGATGTGGTTTAGTAACTCAAAATAAATAAAATTTAATTTTTTCCTGCAACATATTAAACAAAGATGAAAATGGCCGAATAAGATATGTGAGGGAAAAAAATAGCACAATATGAAAAAATAAGATCAAACTTTTTTCTAGTTATGATTAGTGCAATTTTTTATAAATTTTATATTAATTTTATCTTAAGAGGTACTCAAAAATACTTTTATTATAAATGCACAAAACAAAAGTTTTTAAAGCTAAAACAATGTCAAAATATCAATATCATTTTTTATTAAAAACAACAAATTAATACACATACGGTTTTTTTTATTAGAAGAAAAATGTGCATGCACGCGGTATCCCAAGTGGCACGGGCACAAGAATGATTTGACTTTGGGTGGTTGACTTGTCATGATATCAGTTGCAAGTTGCTGCTCAAGTCTTCTCCCGCTGTCCCTTTCCTTCACTTCTTCCCTCTGTACCACAACTTTCGTCTCATCCATACTCCGATGTCTTCCTTCGCTTCTTCTTCGAATCCCACATCTTCTTCTTCCTCAAAGCCCAAATGGACATACGACGTCTTCTTTAGTTTCTCAACTGAACACTATGACAAGCATTTCACTTCAAGGTTCAGTTTATATTTAGAAATGGACGGAGTCCGAATTTTCTTCGACAATCAGTTTCGAAGCGAACGACAGATCTCACCTTCACAGTTGCAAGCAATCCAAGGCTCAGAATCTCTCTACTTTTTTTGTCTAAGCATTATGCCGCTTCTAGCTGGTGTCTTCAGGAGCTGGAGAAAATCATGGCGTGTCACAGAACTGTGGGTCAGGTGGTTCTGCCAGTTTTCTTCGATGTGGGCGCGTGGGAAGTACGGAAGCAGTGCGGTGAATTTGGAGAAGCTTTTGAGTGACTGATTAAGAGACTATCGACGAAGGAAACTACGGAGTTGAGTTGGTGGAGGGCGCTTGCTGAAGTTACGTTCTTTTCCGGTTTGGATGTCTCGGTTTTCAAGTAAGCAATTCTGCTGATTCTGAAAGCCTTTTCAATAGATAAATGATTATGCTTAACTTTTTTTTGTTTTGGTTAACGTGCTTGTGCATGTTGTTTTAGTGACGAGTTTCGCGCGTTAATTTTGGCAAAAATTAACTTAGGTAGATGATAGTGTAGGTGTGGAATTGGTGAAGCATCTTAACTAAATCAATTTTACAAGCTACTTTTGTGATTAAATTCAATCATTCCGTTGTGGTCAAGCAATTAATATCCTTTGTTTACGCGACTTAAAATAAAATAAACACCGTTTTCATTAATTCAATGCACCTATCTAAGACTATCACGGAGAATTTCATAATTTACATTTTGTTTTCACTGCAAAACATATTACTTTTAGATTTTAGAGATATCTTTTGACCGTTTTAGTTCCAAGGCTGTACATATTGGCAAAAAGTAGTTCAAATTGTTATTGTTGTTGGTTCAAAACCAAATCCTACTTGTTTTCATGGATGGTGCTATGATTACTTTCACATGTCATCCTGCTTATTATACATTAGATGCCTCTTTCTCTGATTCTTGTTGTTAATTATGGCTTGCAGTGAAACTAAGGCAATCCAGAGGATCTTTGACTATGTTAAATTAATATTAGATAATAGACACTTGTTCCTCCTGCGTCATCCAGTGGGGATAGAATTCCGTGCGGGGAACATCCTTCAAAAGTTAAGTTACAAGAGACACAAGGTTCACATGGTTGGAATATGGGGGACGGGAGGTATAGGTAAAACAACTGTTGTCAAAGCTGTTTACAATAGACTGACTTGTGGTTTTGAATGTTCAAGTTTTCTTGCAAATGTCAGATGTATGGTAGCAAGATGATGGTCAATGTTGCCTACAAAACAACCCATTTCAGATGTCTTAAACACGTCAAACATGATGATAAATAGCACTGAAGTGGAAAAAATAAAAATGGAGGAAATGCTTTGCCGTAAAAGGGCACTAGTAGTACTTGATGATTTGAGTACAAAAGACCAACTGATGTTGTGTGGAAATGGCAAATGGTTTGGTCTTGGAAGCGTAGTATTCATTACAGCTAGAGATAAGCATCTACTTGATCACCTTGAACTGGATCATATATATGAAATGAAGAAAATGAGTACACGCGACTCTCTTGAGCTTTTAAGGTGGCATGCATTTAATCAATTTAGTCCTAGAAATGATTTCATTAAACTCCCAAAAAGAGCAATCACTTACTGTGGAGGACTACCACTGGCTCTTGAAATTCTTGGCTCTTTATTGCTTGATAGGACATTATTAGAGTGGAAAAGTGTATTGAATAAATTTGAGGGAAATACCTGTAATACAATACAGGAGATCCTAAAATTAAGTTATGATCATCTAGATGATTCAGAGAAAGACATATTCCATGAAATAGCTTATTTATATATTGGTAAGGATAGATACACTGTTACACAAATATTAAATAGAGATGGGGAGAGGAATCAATCGTTATAAGACTAAACACAAATGGATCTACAATGTCTTTTTGAGGTTCAGAGGTGAAGAAACTTGCAAATCTTTTGCTTTTTATCTCTATTCTGCCCTAAAAGATGCTGGAATTGCGTTTTTCATGGATAACAGACTTGAAATGGGAGAAAACATCTCATCCTCTCTATCTCAAGCAATTGAAGGTTCTAGAATCTCAATAATTATTTTCTCAACAAATTATGCTGGTTCAAGGTGGTGCCTACAGGAATTGGAGAAAATCATGGAGGGTCACAGAACTATGGGTCAAGAGGTTCTAGCTGTTTTCTATCGTGTGGAACCAATAGAAGTACATAAACAGATAGGTGCTTTTGGAAAAGCATGGGAAGGGCTTGTGCGGAGAATTTCAGCAAGAAAAGATGAGATAATGAGTTGGAGGAGAGCACTCACCGATGCTGCAAATTTGTCTGGGTGTGATTTGAAAAATTACAGGTGATCAAATTTCTCTTCCCTTTTCTGATAATTACTTGTTTACCATTTGACGTGCTCTGAAAATTGAAGTTCCTTTCTTTGATCCATGCTTTCTAATAGTGGAATATAAAACAAAAGATTAAAATATTGATTATGCCATGAAAGAGAATGAAAATGATAGTTATCACCCTTATTCCATTTGGATAACTGACCTTTATGTACATACTATACAAGGTAAGGCAAAGGAAATATCTTTTTAGCTTGTTTCTTTTTTGTCATTAGTGGATAAAATTGAATGTTCATAAAACTACTTTTGGAACTTCTATCTTCTTTTTTTCCTCCACCTACTTTTGGACGGTAAAAATGAGATGGGAAAAAGTACTTTTTTGGAGAACACCCTGTTCCAATTTTCCCCCTTTTTGCCCCTTTACAATGTTGATCAAAGTATGGGATAGCATGATTTTTTTTTTCCAAGCAGTTCCTTCACATTACATTCATTACAATAAGTATATAAGAATTCACTTTTGAGCTACCAAATGAAAACTCCAATATATCTATTGCCACTAAAATTTTCAATTTTGAAAGAATATAATAAGCTTTTAAGTTATCTTTAGTAAAGTGAAGATTAACTAGGTGAGGGGAAAATGCATCAAGTTGCTCGTAATTTCTATTTTTTTGGTAAATTCATAATTTCTAATTTCTATTGTAATGAATGAGTAATTTACTGGGTCAAGTTTTGATTATTGATCTATGACTATGTAAGTGTTGATAATTTTATTCCAATTTAACTTATATATTAATCTGTGTTTAATTGTAACAGTTTTACGCCTTTCAAACAGACGAAAATTTTATGCTTTTTCATTGATTGTGGAGGCTTCAAGCTTTAAATTCATGAAGTTATCTATAACAATAAGTAGGAATTAGGCATGGAATTAACATAACAATTCTCCAAAATTAAAATTGAAAAAAAAATGATTCTTATTTCATGTCATTGTATCGCCATATTCCACTACAGTGCCTAATGGAACAGGTGCCTTTTTTTAAAAAAGAAGTTTCTCTCTCTCTCTCTTTTTTTTTTCCTGTCAAAATAAAGAAAGACCTTGCTCTTTGATAACCAAAAATTATAACATGCTAACCACTAACCACAACCATAGGCATTGGGTTGTGGACAGTGCTTGATTCGTTTACTAAACCTGGGTAATATTAGCAAATTTGTAATGAAATAATCACTTCCAAAACATGATCATCAATTATGTTTTATATTGTGATTGTTCCATTTTAAGTTTGATTATGTGGTGGAAATTTTATTTTTATTTTCTTGTTAAGAAGATATATCAAATTGCAATATGGTGCTGGAAATGGTATTGAACAGCAATTCTCCCCAAAGAAAAAGTATGCCTTACATGTGAAAACATATAAAAGAGGAAAATAATTATTGAATCACAAGCATATATGCTAGTAATCAATTTATGAAAAATGGCATCTCATATAGCTATGAGCACATGGCATTTCAAGGTTTTCATCCGATGATTCTTATTTGTAAGTATCATATGCTTCATTAAGTTAGATCACCATGGATTAGTGGCTTAATTGTAACTCAAGCGAATTTATGATCCTCCTATGTGGAACTAAAAGGGATCTAAAATAAGCAACATGATTTTTTTCAGTTTCTCTATTGTATTGGGTTTTGCTTGCTTATTTTGGTTTTCCGGTTAAGTGTCCTAGTATCTGGTTTTTGTTTTGGAGTGTATTCTTTCACCTTTTTTGTCAAGTTCAAACCTTCTGAGTTTGGACCCCGGTACTCTTTGAATCTTCCTTGCGTTACTCTTAGTTTTTTTAGCCTTTTAGTTATCATTTCACATATCAAAACTAGGCATCTTAGAGGATCAAAATTCTCCACTGTTTTCTTAAAGCTTGAGTAAAATCTTTCTGGATAGCTTTTATGCAGAACCACTCCTCTTTCTTCAACTCTCTTCCTTGTGCTCTATGATTGGCTAGGTCTTCAGTGAATTCTTAGCCTACTTTTTCGATGCTCAAGCTTAATTCCTTTTCACCAAAATCCATTTGGTGTTTTTCATTCATATCAATCATTTTTACTCCGGTCAAAATCTTGCCCAAATCTCAAAGAGGTTGTATTTTTTTTCTTTGGCATTCTTACCTTTAACACCCATGCATATCAGCTAGCTTAAGCCTTCCCTACTCGTTACATTAATTTTGGCTATTTCTCTATGGTGTGCTCGTTTTTCAATGGCTGTTGGTAGAGTCACTTAGTTTTTCCACCTGCCTACTTCATGAAAAGGCATAAGTCTAGCATCCTTCACCACCCTTGCTCTCCATCTGTCCCTTTAAGGGATATGGTGTGGCCCAATCACTTATACTCTCCATCTAATGTGGAAAAAAGGATTCAACATGAACACTAAATAGAGAGAAATAGTGGGGAGGATTCTAGTGATTTTGATGGAGGGCAAGACTTTGAAGAGTTGTTTGACACAGAAGTGGAGTCTGAACCAATGCCACCTCCTCCCCTAAGTGTGGCATGAGGTCCTGTTTTGAACATAGCACAGGGCACACCAAAGGATTGAATCTTTATTCCAAATGAGAATTAGACGTGCATCCTCAGCAAGAAGACAGAATACGACAAGGGAGTAGCTATGTTGGGACTTGACATTGACATCTTCAAATCTTCATTTGAGGACATTAAATTCATAAAATACAGGAATTCCGATCTATGCACTCCAGTTTCCTTTAAATTCACCGTTTGGGATGGTATGCAATTTTGGTACCCTAAAGGCTTTTTGTTTTTCTTTATTCAAAGAAGTTGTAATTCAAGTAATCTTAAGAAAATCAAAATTGGTTTGAAACTAAATATAGTAGCCAAATTTTGCTTAAAAATAGGATAGTGGGCAAGATCAATTAGAAATAATTATTTCTGTTTTTGATATTACTGGTTCATTCAAGTCTTCTCCTTTTGTTATTTTGATAAACTGGGCTGTTTATTTAATGATTACTAAGTTGATGCTTCTTTTATCTGATTTCAAGTTCATTGTTATTGCCAGAACTGAGATTGAGATGATTGATCATCTTCTTAAAAACTGTTGCCACAAAACTAGATGACAGCACATGTTTGTTTGTTACTCACGATCCAGTGGGAGTGAATTCTCGTGTGCAAGATATGGTTCAATTGTTACGTGATAGATCAAATGAGGTTCTCATGGTAGGGATCTTGGGAATGGGAGGAATTGGCAAAACAACCAATGCTAAAGCCATTTACAATGAAATTGTTGGAAAGTTTAAATGCAGAAGCTTCCTTGCTAATATAAGGGAAATTTGGAACCAAGATAATGGCCAAGTTTATTTGCAAGAACAACTTCTTTCAGGGATCTTGAAAAGAAGGATGAAGATACGTGGAGTTGAATTGGGGAAAACTATAATAAAGGAAAGCCTTCTCCATAAAAGGGCATTTGTTGTGCTTGATGATATAGACATGTTGGACCAATTTTATGCTTTGTGTGGAAGCCCAGAATGGTTTGGTCAAGGGAGTATAATAATTATCACAACTAGAAATAAGCATCTACTTAATTTCCTTCAAGTGGACAGTGTGTACAATATGAAAGGAATGGATGAAAGTGAATCTCTTGAGCTCTTTAGTTGGCATGCATTCAAGCAGGCTGCTCCTATAGATAATTTCACTGAACTATCAAGAAGGGTAGTTGCATACACTGGAAGACTGCCACTAGTCCTTGAAGTCCTTGGTCCTTATTTGTTTGACAGGACAAAAGCAGAGTGGGAAAGTGTATTGTCAAAACTGGAAATTATTCCCAATGATCAAATACAGAAAAAACTAAATCTAAGCTTTGAAAATTTGAATGATGATATGGAAAAGTATATATTTCTTGATATATGCTGTTTCTTTATTGGTAAGGAAGACACTATGTTTCGCAGATATTAAATGGCTGTGGATTACATGCAGAAATTGGAATAACTGTCCTCATGGAGCGAAACCTTCTGAAAGTTGACAAGAATAACACACTTGAAATGCATGCATTACTGCAGGCCATGGGAAAAGAGATCATTCGTGAAAAGTCACCAAAGGAGCTTGAGAAGTGAACTAGACTTTGGTTTCATGAGGAAGTGCTCGATGTTTTAACAAAAAATACTGTAAGAACTGCCTCAAATTGTTGCTTCATTCTACAATTTCTATTCCTAATTAAGTGAAGGAAAACGGAGGCATCCACGAGTTGAATGCACCATCTACTGTATTTCTTATCTTAAAATCATAAAGTATAGTTCTTTCTTTCTTTTTTTTCTGGTATAAAAGTTTAGTTCTTTCTAATACAGGATGTTGTTTTCACCTTTCAACCAGAAATTATTGGTTTCATAACCCTCTTTGTATTTTATCACATGCGTATTATTTCTTTTTAATTAGAAAGATATCTGTGCTCATTTTCCCTCACTCTTATTTTTTAAGGAACAATAGCTATCGAGGGTTTGGCTTTCAACTTACCAAGAAACAATGGAGTTTCGTTGGATACTTAGGCTTTTAAAAAGATGAAATGACTCAGATTACTTAAACTTGGTCATGTAAAACTTGCTGGAGACTATCAGTATTTATTGAAAGACTTGCGATGGCTTTGTTGGCATGGGTTTCCTTTAAGATACATGCCTGAGAACTTCTATCGACAAAACTTAGTTGCTATTGACTTAAAATACAGCAATCTCAAGCAAGTCTGGAAGAAGTCACAGGTATTTAAAATGAATTTTTAGAATTTGAGATAAATAAGAAAAGAAATAGTTGTTACCATCTATTTCATCTATGTCTATTGTCTAATTTTCTTTTTTCTTTTTTTAATTTTTTCTTCAGTTGCTGGATAAGCTAAAAGTCCTCAACCTCAGTCATTCCCATTACCTTACCCAAACTCCTGACTTTTCAAGACTGCCACATCTTGAAAAACTTATACTCAAGATTGTCCATGTTGGTCAACGGTTCATCCAACCATTGGGGATCTCCAACATATGATTCTAATCAACTTGAAGGATTGCAAATCCCTCAGCGACCTCCCAACAAGTATTTATAAGTTGAAATCTTTGAAATCCCTGATTCTTTCTGGTTGTAAAAAGATTTACAAGTTGGAAGAGAATATTAATCAATTGGAATCCTTGACAACTTTGGTGGCAGATAATTATGCTATGACACAAGTGCCCTATTCTTTAGTAAGATCAAAAAGCATTAAATATTTGTCTCTATGTGGCTATGAAGGATTGTCACGTGATATATTTCCATTCCTCATTCGGTCTTGGATGGCACCAACAAAAAGTCCCAAATTGCCGATTCAATTATTCGGGAGCATGTCACCTTTACTTCAAAGTCTTTCACGTGGTTCAACTACCAGATATTGTGCAGAAATAGAAACAAGATCAATAACATCCCAAATTTCATATACAGAAGATCCCGCATTAATTAATTGTCACGATCAGGTTTGTATTGCAAGGTCTGAAAATTCCATGAGGTCTCTAATTATTCAAGTGGGAGATGCGATGAAGTCAACAACACTCTTATGGAGAGTATTTCACGGGTTTATCTCCATCTCATCAAACTCATTAGTATTGCCACTGTATCTTTTTGAACAATATTGGAATAATACTTTCTACCGTTTCATATCTAGTAAGTAAACTATGTTTTGAAATTATGTATGTTAAAGAAAATAAATTATCTTTTGGATGATTGCCAGTATGATATTCTCTTAAGATTTACCATCCTTACTTTCATAAAGCTGATAATTTTACCTTCCCGCCATCTCTCCTTTGCCAGTCCCAATTGTTATTGAGAAAAAGGGGAAAACACACACACACACACACACACACACACCATTTTAGCTCCTTGTGTAATTTAGTCTGCCTATTCATGTATGATTGCCTTTTCAATTGATGTGAGTCATATTATATATACCAAATGTTTAACAGTGGACAGTCCAATGTGGCATGAACTGCCAGCAACCTTAATAATGTATAGGTGATATTTAGATAAATAATTCGTTTCTACATATTGCACACGTGATGAAAACTGGGGATTTTTGTAACCTATATGGACTGATTAAACAAACCAAGTCACATTAAATTGCTCAAAAACCAGTCTTAAGCAATCAATGTTGGTTGAGTTCTGTTTTTTCTTTTTTGGGGACGAACTTGATGTTGTTGCTTATTTTGTGAAAAATCCAAACTGAGTCGACCGCCCAAAATGCATATAATGTGTGTGTGTGTGTAATATGTAATAATGTACATGAGATATTAAAAATGAGAAGGTACTGTGATGTTTTTGGCTATATCTTTTGGACCTAAGTTATTGAATCTCCATTTCCCATATTGGCTGAAGTCTGAAATCCTAATAAACCCATTTTCTTGATCTTCTACCAACATCTTACTGCTGTCTCGTCTACATTCTCTCACGTTTTGAATTCCCATCTTCATCCCCTCAAGTCTTGATGCCTATTGAAGAATGCCAGAATGCCTAATGATTTCCGACACTTATTGCTTACTTCATTCTGGCACATTCTGTTTATTTGAAATTTTTATAGCCTCCTTATTTGCAATATTATTAGATGCAAATGTCACAAATAATTGTGAAAGTGACTTTTCATTCTGCATAGGTAGTTAAATTGATGCCTCGTTTCTTTTGTTGGTTGTACAGGGATAGACTAACGAAGGATCTGATGATATTTCTCTTCTTGGTGACAAATATCCCGATTGGCTATCCTTTACCTGCTCAGGATTTTCAGTTTTGTTTGAAGTGCCTCAAGTCATCGGGCGTGACTTGAAAGGGATAACTTTATGTATTTCTCTTTCATCTTCCCTTGCCAGTATTACATCTGAATGTAATCTTCTTAGTGCCTTGATAATAAATCACACAAAGGCTATCATTCAGTGCTACAAGCAAGACTCAACAACTTCCTTTACAGATGAGGAGTGGCTGGGCATGATATCAAATCTTGTAGCTGGTGATAAAGTGGAGATTGCTATAGTTTTAGGTCATCCATTTACTGCGAAGAGGACTACCATTTATCTAATATATGGTGAATCAGCCAACGAAAAGATTATAGAGTGTTCATCAGCGGCAGACAAGGGGCAATTCTGAGAGATGCACGTAGGTTAATGAAGGGAGGGCTATTTTTAAGATTCAAAAGGACATGGATGCAAAATCTTGAACCATAAGAGAGAGGTTTACCGTTTTCATCTGGGATTGTCTTAATATAAAATTCACGTACTTGATGTCTTGAAATGTTTCTCTGTGAGTTAATTTATAGGATCCTATGATTGTTTATGTTTGGAATGATTTTATCCCCAAAATTGCTATAGGCTACTGAGTCGTGGCTGGAACAGACTTCGTTTGGAATCTGAGGATCTTTCACATCTCAATTGAAAATGTTATCCAAGAGGTAAGCTTTTTCCCCCCTTCTTTTTCTAGTCTTGATTCAGTTGTTTTGAGTAAAAACTCGTGATCAGTTGATGAAAGGAGCTCTTGAAACTTGAAGCTGTAGTTCTTGAGCTAGTATGAGTATGACTAGGTGTTGTCACTCAATACCCAAAAATACATCATTTTATACCCACTTTAGTTTGAAGTTGGACCCATAATTTGTTCTATTGTTATTAAACTGCAGGCAAGGGCTTAGAATTTCCGGTAAAATTGGCAGAACTACTGTGTCAAGACCATATGGAAGTTTTTTTTGTGTGTGTGAAACTGGATTGATGCCCCTTATGTGGGTGGACAGTTCTGGCTTTGATGGGGTGGTAAAAGAAGAAATGCATACTCTACGACTTTAAGGCTTCTATGTTTCAAGTTAAATGTGGGGGAAAGTAAACTGTGGAAGTCTGTAGGATGCAATGTGGATGCAAATGAAGAAGAACCAGCGCATCCAAAACATGCTTATATCAATGTTGAGGTGCGAGAAGATGATGTCACGCCTCCAAAACTCAGCTCAGGGATGAGGCATCAGGAATGTTGTCGTCAACGTGTTCTCCCCATCCACGACGTGAACAATAAAATGCTATATTACACCGCACTTACCTGACTCCATAAAAATCCTCAATGCAACTCCAAGTCATATTCATGATAAATCATTCTTTGCGTATTTAAAATGATTAAACAAATTGAAAAATAAATTACTCTCTTTTTATTGTTAGATTCAATTTAAACTGAAAATAATAATGGGCCCTGAGATAAAAGATTCCACATTCAATTCAATTATTATATTAAAAAAAGAAAAAAGCTTGTATTGCAGGCATTCATTTTTTTTTTTAAAGAAACAATGAGAACTACAAACAAAAACCGAAAGTTACATCACAAGGGGCTCAAGTATTCACGAGGGAAACACGACCATCGCCTTTCAATCCAAGTTTTGCTGAAGCATCGGATGGCTGGTTGCATTCACGAGAAGTATGCATTATCTTGATGGACCAGTGGCGCCTTAAGATCTTCCTAACCTCAAGTTTGTATTGCAGGCATTCATTTTTAGGTACTATGCGACGTGTTAGCCGGCGCTGCTGTTCCTCCTGAGCTTCTACATCCATTCAATAAAAGCCTTCTTCAATCTTGTGGCGGACTTAGACCCTATTTCAGTGGGTGTAATTTTTTTTTTTTAAAATGAGATAGAAATTATTATCATATAAAGAGATACTAAAATCATATGAACCATATTTTACCATGTTTTTTATCCTCTAAATCTATCATTTTTATACATTAATTCGACTATTTTGTGTGCTTTAGTGCATTTTTATATTTTAGCCGGTTTTGTATAGTATGTAAAAAAATATGTTAATTTCTTGATTTTAAGCATATTTTATGACATTTTATTATATTTTATGGATTTGGTTATTAATTCTTTCTATTGGTGTATTTTTCACATTGATTAGCCAATTAAATGTTTGATTTGACTTTTCCAAGTGATTCAATTAGGGTTTTTTATGTGATTTCAGGTGAAATTTTTTCGAAGAGTTTCTATTCCATTATCCATTTAATGTTATTAATCATCCCATGTGATTATATTTTAATCCATGCTAGAACCATTTCCATGTATTATTCATCCATTTTTTACTTTCCCAAAAGACCCCTAATTATTGTCCCACTTGAAATTATATTTAATTATCCTTAATAATTCTTGAATTAATCACCTAATCATCATCTAGAGCACTTAATTAGTATTAAATTGAGTTACCAAATATGGTCATAGTAATTAGAATTTTTATTCTAGAGCCTGTCAAAGTTTGGTCACATGAGGACATTTTAGTCAACTTTTCCTAAGAAATCTATTTTTTAGCTATTTTCTTAGAATTTTTTCTTGCTTTCTTTTCCATCACTTTGAGAATGTTTTCCCTTCAATTTTAGTGATTATTTTTGTGATATTTGAGTGCTCTTAAGTGCAGAAATTGAATTAATTTCATTTAACTATAGTTTCATGCACATAGTATACATTGTATTATTCTATGACCTAAGTGCTTTAATGTGTTACATTTTTATGTGTAGGTCAATGTGCCAAGGGAAGAGGACATGCAAGACATTTCATTAAAACAGAAAGAATATTTTTTAGAGCATTAGAAAAATATTTTAATTGCATTGGATTTTTTTCAAATCCTAAGTCATCAAGCTAAAAACTAATGGCTAAGATTGCATCTAACACTGTTGCCCTTGCTTCCAATTGCTAAAATGGATTGAGAGACTTTCTTTTCAGACCTGAATAGAGGGAATTTCATGCTCCTTCCTCTCTCTCTCTCACCTTCTCAAGTGTCCTTCCCCAAGCTCATCAATATCCATCAATTTCTATCATTTTTATCAATTAAGCCTTCGCCAACTCATAGGTCCTTGTTTTCACCACCATTTTATCCATTCCTCTCCATTATTATCCACTTAATTTCATCTCCTTCTCAAGGTTTCCAGATCTGGATGTGAATCACACTCAAAGAGGAGTTGAAGAATCGAAACCGATTGAAGATTCAAGACCTTGGTGATTTTCTAGTGTAATCGGTTTTTTACCTTGTTTCTTCAACATGGATGAGCTCTTCTCCTTTTCTGTTCTTGCTGAATTTGAGTTCAAGATGATCGAAGTTTGAGTTGGAGTGGTAATCTCCAATGGAGCTAAGGAATAAAGTATGAAGACAGTCGAATTTTATAACTACAAAAAAGAAATTCTCACTCTCTTTTTAACTTTCTAGTTAGATTAGTATTTTCAGATTTTGGATAGATTTTTATGCTAGGTTGATAGCTTGAAATTGATATTGCTATTGTATATTGGAATGAATTTGATCAATTTCATTTGAGAGTATTCATTTGGTACAATTGGATTGGAGTTTCTATATCAATATCATACACAATTTTTCAGCTTCTCATATTCTTATCTTTAGCTATCGTTTGGTTATCTTGAATGCATGGTAAATGATTTAGGATGACTAAATTATTGATTTAGATGAGTTGTATGATTGGTTGTTAATGATTTTGGGGTTGTAATAACTAAAGTATGACAAGAGATTCAATTGCAATCCAATTAATCCATCTAAGGTTCAATATTGTGTCATGCCTTTTAAGTGTTTGATTAAATGTTTGGGTGGAATTGATATCATTAAATGACCAAATCTTACACTTAACATGAAGGATTATGACTAGACTTAATAGTTACACAATGTTAAACCAATGTCTATTCAATTTTCCTTTGTAAAATTATTAAGAGTTTTATGATTGGTAACTTACCTAATAAAATAGGAGAGCACCACAATTCACTACATTGCATTCAAACTCCTCTTTCCTACCTTTTAAGTTTTGAATTCTTTTCATTAATTTGGTATGACTATTCTCTTAGTTTAATTTCTTTTCCTTCCATTTTGATAAAAATCAAACAATTAGTTTAATTTCTTTTCCTTGCATTTTTGGCGTCATTGTCTAGGAGTTAACAAGTGTTTTTTATTATTTAGTTTAAGTAGTGTTTTTAGGTTTGTATTTCTATTTGCATTTGCATTCTTGCATTCATTTCTTAGTGTTCTTGATTGATTTAAGCATTGATTGGGTGATTGGAGCTATCTTAACTTGATTTCACTTGCTTTGCTCTTGATTGGATTGGTGGCTTTTGATTTTCAATAAACTTGATCTTGCTTGAATTTGTGTTTAATATTGGATTTGTTTTTTGAATAATTAGTTATTGTCCCTAGGCTTTTAAATCATCTTAATCTTGCTAAACTTGATCATTTTGGTTGTATTTTGTCCATTTGTTCTTGGTTTTTCAATTGAATCATCATTGAACTGTTTGCGGGTCGTGATATTGATTTGCTTAGAAAATTCTCAAACTTTGTGTTTTTTGGTTTTTTGGTTCCCTGAGCAATTTTCATACCTTGTATGAGGTCTACGTTTAAATTGAGAAATTTGAACGTTTTGACAAGTTTTCTGATTTTTTTTTTCATTTTTCTGAATTTTCTTAGATTTTTCTAATTTTCCAGGTTTTTAGTTTTAATCTCTCTATGATTGTTCATGCTTTATTTTTGTGTTTTTAGCATGTGATTTTGTTTATGAGTGTTAGTAATTAGGGTTGGTAATTTTTAATTTATAATTAGTGGTTAATTTAGTTTTATTGTGCTTAATTTTAGTCTAGGTTTGACTTTTCTTCTTGACTTCTTGACCTTTGATTTTTCTATTTTCTTAATATTTTTCACTTTATTTTTTTTCCCAATGATCCATGAATTTTTTAATCATTATGATTGAGGATCTATGTTTCTTAGTTGTTTTTAGTAAGTTTTGTGAATTTTATTTTTGGTTCCATGATTAGGGTTTCGGTTTAGCCCAATCGGCTGAAATCATGATTTTTTTATTTTCATGTTTTTTTGTATTCTCTTGTTTTTTTTCATGTTGTCTTGTTATTTCTTCTTTCTTAATTTGTTTTCTACTTGATTTTGATGATGGATTAGAATACATATCAACATGATTTTTATTATTATCCTTCTATTCCATATCAATATGCTCAACCATCTTAAATGTCTTATTATTTGCATTGTGATTTCTGTGGCCGTCATACACATTCCACTAAGCAGTGTCCTCCTTTATTTTCAGAGTCTAGTTCTCAACATCCTCTACAACATGAGAGTATTCTTTGCCTATCCAAGAGAAGCCTTAAGAGGACAAGTTAGATTTGATGATGAAGATGCTTAAAGACATACAAGATCAACATGAGTAAATGCTAGCTCAACAAAAGTAAGAGATAGAAGCTATGAAAATGGAGTAGATGCAATAAATCAAGACAATGGAAGTTCAAATGAAACAAGAAGTACAGGAAACCCAAGCATGGATTAATCAAGCTGCATCACAAATAAAAGACTTAATCAAGAGTAATTAATTAGGTGTGAGTCTACAAGTGGTAACACATTTTCACTCACTACCAATTCATGCTCTATTGATTGTTCTACTTCATATAGTTGCATGATTGGTACACTTACCGAGGATGCACACACTTATATATGCACTGAATTGATTTATACTGATATGCTAAATCATACTAAGTCTTTGGATGCATGCATTGATGAGTCCTCCCATTCCCTTAGACCTCTTGAGTTTATTAGTTTTACTCAGTTAACTAAACAGCTTAGAAATGTTCTTGACTTTAAAGATGAACATGGTCTATTAGATGATAATTATGCTAATAATGATAATGATGACAATGACAATTGTGAAGAGATTATTTTGTGAAACTAAGGATTGCAGGTCTTGTTTTGCTTGCAATGATTATTTGAAAGAAAATAGTGCATGCCTTGATGTTGATGCTTCTTTACATGATGTACTCCACTTAACTACTTGTACTAGTGATTCCATTATTTTTTACCAAATAGAAGATAATGCTTCATTGAATGATTCTTGTGAGAGCGATATAGTAGAGGAATCATCTAAGATTGTTCATAAGTGTAGGGAACATTTAATACGTGATAGTATGATAGTTGGGATGAGAAAAGAGGATTGTATGCATTCTCATAAGCATGTGAATTGTATTGCACATGTTGATTCTATTGATTTTATTAGTGTTGTTAAGTGTGCTAAGTTTCTTAAGCATGAAAAAGAGAGTCCAAGCCCCTCTAGTACATTTGCAATGGGTAAGTCAATGTTATCAAAAACACATATCTCATCGGTAGAGCCTAAAATAAAAGAGAAGCCGAAGAATATTATAACCTTACTTAGAGAGGTTGCGAGAAGAAAGGTAGAGATGAACAAAGAGATCTATAATATTTGCATGACAGTTAGAATACTTATTCCTTCACTGAGGGACGCTAAGCAAATCAAGTTGCTAGTCAAGTTTTGTAAGGCAATTTACTTAAGTAATAGGCAATTTCAAGGACAAGTTAAGACAGGAGAGCTTCAACTTTCAAGAGCTGAAAGGAGGATGGATGATATTGATGTCATTTTAAAAGATGTGTCAGCAAAGGTAAAGCATATTTTCTTTCCTTTATATACACCTATCTTTGGCCTTGCTTGGGTAACTAGATTGCCTGTGGACATTTATGTGGATGAGTTAAGATATATATTTACTACACTTTTGTCTCCTGAGATATCATATGTCATTGATGATTCCCTTACTTTACATGCTTGCATGATTGAGGATACATGTACTGATGTATGTATTGATTGCTCTTATGCTAGTTGTAATAATTCTAACCCTAGGCTTGCTTGTGATGCTAAGGATTTTCATGATAAGCGTACTTGTATTACTCCAGATTTAGAATCTTTTCATTTTATTATGAGTATTGAGCCCTCCGATTATAGGTATAGTGGATGCACCTTTGATGTTATTAATGATGACATTGTTACTGATGATGATGTTCTCATTGAGTCCTTTGTACTCTTTGATTCTTTTGAGTGCATTGATCCTATTGATCATATTGAGGTACTTAAAGATGTTGTTAATTATATATTGTTGGTAATACTGGTCCACATGATAGGGGTATATTTGTTAATAGTAAGACATGAAAAGAATTATGTGTTGAGTTTCCAGAAATTGTTAATTTTGAGTTCTTTCCATGAACATTGTGATAGTACTAATTATTTAGAGATTGAAACATTTTTAGACATAGTGATAATAATGATACTAGCTACACATTTGATCCAGGTGGTTGTGCTATGCATGTTGATAAGATGGCTAGTATTGCATATTATTCTAATTATATTGTTAATTTGGATGTTGACATTGTGATTTCCACACTTTATTTATCTACTTCTATAGATGATTCCATTGCTGATACTATGAGTTTTGATTCTTTTGAGAGTAGTATAGTAGATAGGTTTGGGGGAATTCTTATTCATGAGGAAATACCCTATGTTGAGTTTGTATTACCTTATTATGATCAAGATTTAAGGGTATTGAGTGATTGTTTGCCTATTGCATTTGAGGAGAGACATGTGGATCTTATTGGATACTATAGATCATTAGAGGTTCCTTGTGTTTATTTATGTCGATTTGTTCCGAAACTCTCTTTGACTGCTTTCGTATCCTATAAGTTTGTTGATCATATTCTTTTAAGACGAGATATTGTTGGGATTTGTGACTTGTTGCCGGTACCTACCATGTTTTTTCTAAGAGATTTGCTTGAGTTGTTTGATACTGGGAGGAGGAGCATTTACATTGTCTTATCATGTGACCTGCCACCGAACAAGCAAATTTTGTTGAAGATATGATTTTATGTTGAAGGCTTGGATATCATGTTGCCTTTTTCTTTTATCCACCATTTACTTTACATTAGTCCTACCTTATTATTGGATTATTGGGCTGACTAGAATGGATTGGCTGGATATTCTGTTATTGATGATTGTATCAATGCATTCATTGATAATTTATGGATTAGTGGATTGTCTTGGATGGATTCATATTTGATCATTGTTGCATTGAGGACAATGCATTGTTTAGGTGTAAGGGAGAGATTCATACTGGGTTATCTTATTTTCGATTTCCTATTTTGGTTTCTTTTCTTTATTTTCAAAAAGAGAAAGATATTTTTCTTTTGTGTTTTGTTTTGAAAAATTTGTGAAATTTTTTTGAAAAATCATGAAAGTTTTTGTTTTGGATGGTAGAGTGACATACTTTTGTTAGTTTTTGTTTAAATATCTTGACTTGTTAAAACATTTTAATGTGTTTCATGTCTTTCAAGTTAAGTGCCAAGTGTTTTAGTTTAGGTTTTTTAAGTGAAAGGTCATATTACCCTTGGTAAGGATTTAAGTCTATTTTTTGTTTCTTGAGTGCACTTTCTATTTGGTTTCCAATCTATAACTTGGCTCTACTTCTTTCTTGAGACTACATATATATTTTGTGCATTGCATTGATATGATAGAAGCATTCTTTTCATGCATTCTAGCCATGGCCAAATAGTTAACCCTTGTATCATGATTATTCGTTGTTTAGCTCCTTTGAGCCTTGGTTGTTCTTTTTCATCCATTAGCTATTTGTTATGTATTTTTCATTTATTTATCTTACCCTTTCATGGTAATTGAGCTCTCTAGTTATTAATGGACATATATTATTTATAGTATGGATGATTGCATGTTATTTGTTCATCTTTCATGGCCATTAGTTTGTTTTTCTCCATTGTCTTGTTATTGCATTCTTGGTAGTAAAAAATTTGGAAAAGTTGAGAAAAAAAAGAAAGAAAGAGATGAAAGTAAGTTGGGAAAAAAGTAAAATAGCGCCCAACATGAAAAAAATGAAAAGAAAAAACATTATGGTAGAGGAATAAGGCCTAGGTATCATGTGTCATTCCATTCTAATTCATTCTATGTTCTTAATGACTAGAGTTGTTTGATTATCATGATTTTACTTTGTTTATCCATTCCTTTTCATACATGATCCTTTCCTTTTCTAAATTTAACCAACCCTAATAAAGTCCTTTTGATTATTGTGTGCACTTAACCCTTAAATAGTAGAGAGATTAGAATGTTGCTAAGCCTATGGAAGGTACCAAATAGAAAGAGTTTGAGAGCAAACACCTTATCCTAAATACTTGAGTGAGAGTAATTCACTTTTATATACATATTCCTCTCTTTTGTGAGGACCACTAGCTTGGAAAACTTTGATAATTATCTTGTCACGGTAGTTGGAGTGTATGATTCATGTTAATTTGTTTTGTATTGGTGGATTTGATATCATTGACTAGCATTTGTGAATCTTTTCTACCAATTCATGTTTTTCTTTATTTTTCTTTGGTTTTCGTAGGTTTTTTCTTGGATTTTTTATTTATTTTGCCCGAAGTGCAAAAACTTGGTATGGGGAGAATTGATGTAACCATATCTTACCATGCTTTTATCCCTTAAATCTAGCATTTTTATTACATTAATTCAGCTATTTTATGTGTTTTAATATATTTTTATGTTTTAGCTAGTTTTGTGTAGTACATAGAAAAATGTGTTAAATCCTATGTTTTGAGTATATTTTGCGACATTTTATTATATTCTATTTATTTAGTTGTTAATTCTTTTCATTAGTGCATTTTTTACATTAATTAGCTAGTTAAGTGCTTGATATGGCTTTTTCAGGTAATTAAATTAGGGTTTTCTATATCATTTCGGGTGAGATTTTTTCAAAGAGTTTCAATTCTGTTATATATTTAATATCATTAATCATCCCATATGATTAGATTTTAATCCATGTCGGCCCATTTTCATGTACAAGTCACCTGTTGTTCACTCTCTCAAAATACCTCTAGTTATAATCCTACTTAAATTTTTAATTATCCTTAATAATTCTTGGATTAATCAACTAATTATCATCTAGAGCACTTAATTAGTATTAAATTGATTTACCAAACATGGCCATAGTGATTATGGTTTCCATTCTAGAGTCAAAGTTTGGTCAAATAATGGTATTTTAGTTAACTTTCCTAACAAACCTATTTTCTAACTATTTTCTTAGGATTTTTTCTTGCTTTCTTTTGTATTATTTTGAGAGTGTTTTCCCCTTGATTTTAATGATTATTTTCATGATATTTGAGTCCTCTTAAGTGGAGAAATTGGATTAATTTCATTTGACTATAATTTTATGCATATAGTATATATTGTATTATTTTATGACTTAAGTACTTTAATGTGTTGCATTTTTATGTGTAAGTCAATGTGTCAAGGAAAGAGGACATGCAAGACATTTAATTAAAAGAGGAAGGATATTTTTTAGAGTACTGGAAGAATATTTTAATTGCATGGGATTTTTCTCAAATCCTAAGTCATCAAGATAAAAACTAATGGCTAAGATTGTATCCAACACTTTTGCACTTACTTCTAATTGCTAAAATGGATTGAGAGACTTTCTTTTCAGATTTGAATTGAGAGAATTTCATGCTCCTTCCTCTCTCTCTCTCTCATCTTCTCCAAGAGTTCTTCCCCAAGCTCATCAATATCCATCAAGTTCTATCATTTTTACCGATTAAACCTTCACCAACTCATAAATCCTTGCTTCCACCATCATTTTATTCATTCCTCTCCATTATTCTCCACTTAATTTCATCTCCTTCTCAAGGTTTCCAGATGTGGACGTGAATCACACTCAAGGAGGAGTTGAAGAATTGAAACCAATATTTCAATACTATTGAAAACATCTTTTTTAATATAAGCCACCAGACAATCATTCATAAGAGAAAACTAGGTTTTCATTCTATTAATTTAGATTTTAGTTTTATTGTGTTTTTTTTCCTTTTGGTTTTAATGAACTATGAGTTTTAGTTTTTGGAAAATAATTTTCACTCTTCTTTTTCTAAAATATTCATGGGTTCTGAAATATCGAGATATTATTATAGATTTGAGTTTATTTCTTAATCTTCTTCCCTTGCTCATTATTGATTTGGGCTTACTTTTATCTTGATGAAGTTTAATATGTAATTTGCTTTGGCCTTCTATTTGGATATAAATTTAGTGGGTTAAAAAATAATATATGGATGGGTGCAAACTAATAACCATAACACATACATACATGTTGGAAGTCGACATGTGTAGCCACCCCAACTAAAGTCAACATAGGCCCCCCTTCCAATATTATTGATGTGTGCATGCTTGGATTAATTTTTTTATAATTAATTATAAGTATAAAAAATTATATCAAAAGTTATTTATATTTGGATGCTTTTAGTTGAGAAGCAATTTTAAGAAAATAAATGTGTTTCGATTTTGAGGTTTAAGTGATCATTGGGTGAATAATAAAAAAAAATAAATAATTATGAAGAAATAGAGTAGGGAATAAGTAATTATGATAAATAGAAAAAATTAGTAAAAAATATATAATTATATAAAAAGAAGTGATTTTTATAAATAAAAAATTACTATAATTACTTATTTAAAGTATAATTAATTATTAAATTTCTAAATTGATAATTTTTTTGAATAAGTAATTATTTCTTACCATGATAGCCCATGGAAATCCAAACTGGCAACTCAGCTTGCAAGTTTCTCCTTACACTCTTCATGCTCTGTGCTCCTGGAAAATCCTCCTTTTTATGATAGACACAAACACAACTTATTGTTCTAAGATCATTCTGGAAAAAAAAAAATTCGCGTTATTTGAAGCATTGGTTAACTCTCACCGTAGCGTCCTGGTAAAAAGCCCTTTCAACTTGGAGGGGAGATCTCCATGAATTCGTCTTCTTTGGACTTTCCCAGTCCTATCTTCTTCCAGTAAAACCCTAAAATTTGTCAGGTTCCCAAATGGGTCTGCTAAAACCCCATAATCGCCGTCTACTTTCATCCCTCTGTTCCTCCGATGCCCATCTAGCAGACAAAGCAATTACATATCTTAAACGCCATCCTCAACAACTGAATTCTCTATCTTCCCAGTTCACTCCCGAAGCAGCTTCTTATCTACTCTTGAAATCCCAATTCGACCAACCCATTACCCTGAAGTTTCTCAATTGGGCCCGAAGACACCATTTTCTTACGTTCCAATGCAAGTGTCTCGCCCTCCACATTCTCACCCGCTTCAAGCTCTACAAGTCAGCTCAGGGCCTCGCCGAGGACGTAGCCCTGAAGGCAACTGACGACACCGGTGAATTGGTCTTTCAATACCTGAAGGATTCGTATCATTTATGCAATTCGAGCTCGGCGGTCTTTGATTTGGTGGTTAAGTCCTATTCTCACGTGAACTTGATTGATAAGGCCAGGAACATTGTTAATCTAGCTGAAGCTAATGGATTTATGCCTGGCGTGCTATCGTATAATGCAATTCTAGATGCTATTTTAAAGTCGACTCGTTCTCTCAGATTGGCTGAGGATGTTGTGAATGACATGATTAGAACTGGGGTGTCGCCAAATGTCTATACCTATAATGTTCTAATTCGTGGTTTCTGTGGAGAAGGGAACTTAGAAATGGGGTTTTATCTCAAGCGTAAAATGGAGAAATATGGGTGTTTGCCAAATGTAGTTACCTATAATACATTGCTCGATGCATCTTGCAAGATGAGGAGAATGGATGAAGCTTTTAAGTTATTGAAATTGATGGCATTGGAGGGAGTGGGGGCGAATTTGATTTCGTATAATGTGGTCATCAATGGATTGTGTCGGGAAGGGAGGATGAGGGAAACTCAGCAGGTGCTTGAGGAGATGAACAGGAAAGGTTTTTCTCCCGATGAGGTGACTTATAATACACTTGTCAATGGGTTTTGTAAAGAAGGAAATGTTCACCAGGCTCTAGTTTTGCATGCGGAGATGGTGAGGAAAGGGTTATCACCAAATGTCGTTACTTATACGACATTAATCAATAGTATGTGTAAGGCTAAGAATCTAAATCGAGCAATGGAATTCTTAGATCAGATGCATGTCCGAGGGCTCATTCCAAATGGGAGAACATATACGACATTAATTGATGGGTTCTGCCAGCAGGGATTACTGAATGAAGCTTATAAGGTTTTGAATGAAATGATTGTAAGTGGATTTTCACCTTCAATTATAACCTATAATGCACTTATCAATGGGCATTGTATCATGGGAAGGATAGAAGATGCAATAGGAATCCTAGGGGATATGGTTGAGAAGGGGTTATCCCCTGATGTAGTGAGTTATAGTACTATTATATCTGGATTCTGTCGTAATCAAGAGTTGGAAAAAGCTTTCCAAATGAAGCTAGAGATGGTTGAGAAAGGTATTTCACCTGATACTGTTACATATTCATCACTTATACAAGGTCTTTGTCAGCAGAGAAAGTTGGTGGAAGCTTGCAATCTTTTTGAAGAGATGTTGCATGTTGGTCTTCGACCTGATGAATTTACTTATACTACTTTGATTAATGCTTATTGTGTAGAAGGTGAATTGAGTAAGGCTCTTAATTTGCATAATGAAATGATACAGAAAGGTTTTCTGCCTGATGATGTTACCTATAGTGTACTCATTAATGGACTTAATAAACAAGCTAGGACAAGAGAAGCAAAGAAGCTTCTTCTGAAGTTGTTTTATGACGAGTCTATACCAAATGATTTGACATATAATACTCTGATTGAAAACTGCAGTAATATTGAATTTAAGAGTGTGGTATCTCTTGTCAAAGGATTTTGCATAAAAGGATTGATGAATGAAGCAGATCAAGTTTTTGAGAGAATGCTTCAGAAGAATCATAAGCCTAATGAGGCAGTTTATAATGTTATTATACATGGACATTGTAGATGTGCAAATGTTCAGAAGGCATATAATCTGTACCGGGAGATGGTGCATTCAGGCTTTAATCCTCATACAGTGACTGTTCTTGCTCTCGTGAAAGCTCTTAATGGAAAAGGGATGGTTACTGAGATGAGTCAAGTAATACAGAACACATTGAGGAGCTGTAGGCTTACTGATGCTGAGCTAGCTAAAGTACACATTGAAATCAACTATAAAGAGGGGAACATGGATGTTGTTTTGAATGTACTAACTGAAATGGCTAAGGATGGACTGCTACCTAGTGGTGGAAACTATTCATATCCTGCAGCAAGTACCTGATGTCTTTGGTTCAATGCCTTAAAACACGTTACATTTGAATTGGAAGTTGGAACCCTCTTATATTGCTACCATCCAGCACGACGGTAGGTGGAAGCTTGGATTTCTCTTTTCTTTTATTTCTGGACCTCCACTATCATTGCAAATCACCTTCTGGCCCAGGTAAATTTGCTTCCATATGTAGTTTTTGGTCATAAATTATAACATGAAATTTATTTCTGGGGATTAAGATAGATGGCTTATTCCACTAGGGTTCCTATATGGCTATAAGCTATCATCTTTATTCTTTCATATTCCTTTTTTCAGTCTTTTTCTTGCCAAGGAATGTGGAAAAGCAGAGATTATTGGAATTGTCTTATTTTGGTGGGTTCCTATCTATGAACTATGGACACTGCAAGAAAACAAGTTGTGTTCATGTCCAACACATGATGGATAATTGGATACTCACTCTGGACACAGAACTTCAAACTGCACATAAATACTCTATATGTTGCTGTGTTGCTGTATTTAGTGTTTGTCAATTGCCGAAGCTTCTTAGGTTGCAATAAACTGTCCAGTGTCTGGTTTCCAATGGTAAATGAGTGTGGTTTTCTTTTGGTTGTCTTCTTTACTAATTTATTTTAAATTGTAAGTTCTTCAAGTGAAAACTGAACATTAATATATATCAGGTCATTTGATATATATCATCGGCTCAAAGTAAGTTCATTATAGTGAGTATTAAACATTAATATACATCAAATGTGCACATAACATTTACAACCTTACAGAATAATTACTTAGACCCAATACTTTCTTCTTGCCAGTTTAAGCACAATTAGATGTATCCTAACTGGAGATGTTGCAAGAAGAGCTCGAGGAATAGTCAGAGTCACAACAAAAGCAGATCTTCTGCGTGTTAGAGTGACAACAAAAAACAGTAAGATCATACTTTTACCAAAACATTTCAGTCTATAGTTTCTCTTATACCAAATACATTGACTACTATAGTTTCTCATCATCATTATCAACTCAATCATAACAATTTCTAAACAGGTCTCCCAACTCTCAGGGGCAACTCAGGATTAACCAGAGTCATTTTCTCCCGGTAAACAAGGAAGCAGAAAATAATTAGCAACAACCTATATAAGTAGGGATACTCTGTACAAATATCACTGTTAAAGAAAGAACTAAAATATTTTGTCATGGGTTGTTCTATACCAAAAATTCCTAACTTTCTCATGGTTTTATTCTTGAGACTTGGACTTATAGAAAGCTCCAATATTATATAAGTCATATTTATAGTAATGAAAAATACGAATCTGTGTTGTTGAAGCTTGGATTTTTTCTCTTCTAGTAATTTAGATTCCCTGTTGTGTCTTTTGTTTCTCAGATCTTAAGACCCCCAGGTTTAGACCCAAAAAATGCTGATTCTTTGGTCAAAGAATTGTTACGACAATACGAAACCCAACCCTATCGAGGTGTATCTATTTGAACGAGACATGCCAAGTGTGGATGCTAACTGTGACGCGATGTATAGGAGTATCCTGAGGGGAATAGCGAGACCAAGCTGCAGTTGAATTGAACTCCAAGATTTTGAGAAAGACGTAAGCAGTTGTATCAGACTCAGAGAATCAAACAATTGTCAGCCAGACAGTTACAACACCTGTTAGGACTGGGTAGCATGAAAGTTTTGAAGGTGAGAGTTCAATGTTTTAATAATCTATAGAAGCAAGCAAAGTGCCTTTTTTTACTGGTTTGACCCGAGCGATGTTAAATTGTTAGCATTACTAAACAAGACATGGTAGCAGCATCAAGTAATAGTTTCTTACTCTCATGTACCGTTGGAATACAAACATGATTTTATTAAATATTGGGCCGGTTTGGTTCAGTTTTGTAAAATTAAATTAAGATAAATAAAGTTTGTAAAAATAAAGTTTAGATAAAGTAAGTTTGTTATAAGTTGTTATGTTTGGATATTTTTTTTATAAAAGTAAGTTTGACAAAAAATCTGTTTTGATAATAAAGGTTAAAAATATTTTTAAATATATAATATAGAGTAAATTTTATTTCTCCTTTTCCAAAATTCATATTTTATTAAAAAAAAAATAATTTTTTTCCTTCTTTCCCAAAATTACAATTTAACTTACTTTTTATTTGTCAAAAAAATAATGTGTATTTGGGTAAACACATCTTTTAAAAAAGTATGGTTAAAAATTATGGTTTCTTTTTTATAAAAATGAGCTAAACATGCACTAATCCCCTTGCAGGCTATGATACTGATTTTTAAACTTCCGGAGCAAAGGGGAGTAGAAAACCAATGGCGTGGTGGCGCACGAAGTAGTATAATTGGAGTAGAAGCATCTCGGTCATCCTCACCCTTACTAGCCACGGCTGTATATTAGTGCAAAGTGTCAATTAAAAAGAAAAAAAAAAACTCTTGACATTAGTTTGTTAGCACATTCACTTTGACAAGTTGTCACTTTACACGTTATAGTTATACTGGTGTGAGTAATGTGCAAGGAAAATCCAAAACAAAGTGTTTAGAGGAAACATACTATTTATAATTTATAAATAATGTAATTTTTTTTTTATCTTTTAATATATATTGATGATTGATTGATGATGCTATAAATAATTTATAATTCTGGTTATATAGGTATATGCTAGTACTTGCGTGCTCCCTCATTGTAATCTCAAAATACAAATGATCTTTCCTTACACATTTAAACCGTCGAGCAAGTGAAAACCATGTTTAAATCGCTGACCTACAACTTCCCTGCACAATTAACACTGGCTTCTGCGACGGATAGCAACAGTCAGTACACCATGAGAGAGCAGTTCGTTAAGCAGGGCAGCTCTCCAATTTTACTTGACTAACAGTTGCAATAACGGTACCAAAGATCCTAAAAAACTGCATTTTGCTTAACCATTCATTCGTGCTATATTTGTCAGAAATATCTCATTACAACTCCGTCAGTACGTAAACCCAAATCACCGACTCAAAAGACATCAGTTACGATCGATATTGTCACAGATCCTCCTCTACTGCATTATGATCACAAACTCAAAAATTATTTGAAACTAGAACAAACTCATAAGCATTCTACAAATGCTACACTCTTCAAAGGAGAAGATATTTCCACATCAATATTGTTGCAGAACTTACTTCATATACCCTTATCTTGAGGAAAGCCTTTGGTGCAAATCATCAGCCAGAGCTTGCCTCAAGCTTTCCCCAAAGAAATAAAATGACTTCTCGCTATCAAGGACCCTAGGCTGAGGCCCACTCTCTTCAGGCTCCTTCCACAGCTCAGGCTCTGGTTCCCTTGCAATTTGACATAAATTATGCAACACACAGCATGCAACGATCGTTTGTGGTGCATGACTAAGACCGACATTCAATTCCTGAAGAATCTTCCACCTCCCCTTCAGCAATCCGATTGCCTCGACCACCACTGACCTTCCCTTCATAAGCATTCCATCGAATAGGTTCTGGGCAGCCATGCCCATGCCATTTGGTGAAAAGGGGGTGAGCAAAAATGGAAGCAATGGATAACACCAATCTCCAACAATGTAAGGACGAACAGGGTGAGCCCTAACATTGATAACTTTATCCCATACGACGTCACCGGAGGTAAGCCGATTGTACAGGTAACTATCCCTGAAATGGGTGGCATCGTCTGTACCGCCAGGAGCCTTAACACACACATCCCAGAAGATCTTCTTGTGATCAGCAACAACCTGTAGGAGAACCGAGGGATACCCATATCTACATCTATAGCTTGCAGGAATTTTCTGGTCGTTGGGAAGGCTATGGAGCTTCACAGGGCTTGTATCAATTGCTCCACACATGTTCGGAAGCGAAGTGAGTTCTTCAAAGGCTTGGGTCGTTTCAACTAGCCGGCGACGACTCACCGGGATCTTGATGAATTCTGGGTAAAGTTTCGTCGCCAGAAGTCGAGTTACCATATTGGTGATCTTGGAGACTAAATAAGGCTCAAGGGAGTGACGGGTAGCGACGGTTTTCGCAGGCAAGCCATGTGCGAGGCGAGAGAGGACCATAGCAACGGCGTAGTCGGAAGGGAGCGAGAGATTGGAAACGGCGATATGGGGTTTGAGCTTGTCAACGACAGTAGTGAACACGGGGTAGGATAATCCATAAAGCGAACGCCAGTGTGCGTCGCGAAGAGGAGCTTCAAGGGACCAGATGTGTTCTGTGGAGAGAGCTCGGAAAGCCGAAACGGAGTAATCGGAAGCATTAGCGGAGGAAGCAGGAGGAGTAGTGGCGGTAGAGGTTGAGGTGGGTGAGGAAGGAGTAGGACGCGAGGAGGCGACGTAAGAGAGAACGGAAGCGATGGTAAAGAAGAGAAGAGGGGCGATGGAAGACGAGTAGAGAAGAGAAGTGGGTGAAGAGGCGGAGGAGGAGGCAGCGGCGGCGGAGGAGGCGGTGGCAGTTGTGGAGGTGGTGGCGGAGGAGAGGGTGTCGGAGAGGAGGGAGGTGGTGGGGTCTAAGGAATTGTGGAGGTGAAGGAGATTTGAGAGCATAACCAAGAAAGATTGGTCCATTCTGGGTTGAAAGTGTTGATCTCAGATTTGAAACCCTTTGAAGAAAATTAGGGTTTGCTTTCGGAGACGATATGTTGTAGAGTGTGGCTTTATTCTGAATAATAATCGATCAATCTGTGACTGAAAAGGGTATCAGGGCTTTCCGAAACACTTGCGAATTGGTGGAAGATGATGGCCGGAGAGCCCTCTCTGCTGTGTCGCTTGACCCTTGGGTCGGAGATTTCCAAATGCTGGACAGCATGTCGTTTACTTGAACAGCGGCTGCAGCTGAAGCCAATGATGAAACGACAGGATTTTTAAGACAAAATAAAGGGGGAAATTATAAATTGGACCAAAATAGGAATACAATTATATTATAAATTAAGATTAATTTTTTAATTAATTATGTTAAGTGACTAAACATTTTCAAATTAAAAAACGGTGAGATTATTAAAATGCCGTCAAAGTTTTCCTTTCTTGCCCCACTATCACTTGCTTTAGGGTTGGTCGCTGGTCAAAAGTTATCGATAGGTTATTTATGACCTATAAACAGTGGTGTGCAATTTTAGTTGAGGTGGTTTATAATTTTTTTTAAATTTGTAACTTATTTCCTATAAATTTATAATTTCATTTTTAAACTGTTACTATAAAAATTTTTTATAATTTATAATTTTTTCTAGAATTTATAATTTATTTATTTTGAATTTTCAATTCGATTTCTAAATTTTTATTGCAAAACTTCTAAATTTTTAAAAAATTTGAAAAATTAAATTACTAATTCAAGGTAGGTAAGTTACAAATTAAAAAAAAAAGGTTTGAAACCATGATATTCTTTCATAGTAAAAAATTTAGAAATCAAGTTGTAAATTTAAAGTAAGTTGCAAATTTTGGAAAATAAATTACAAATAATTGGTTTTTTTTATAGTAAAAATTTAGACATTAAGTTGTAAATTCAAAATAATAAAATTACAGATTCTAAAGAAAAAAAATTACAAACTATTGGTTTTTGTCATAATAAAAATTTGAAAATTGGGTTGCAAATCCTAAGAAAATAAGTTGCAAACCATTGGATTATTTCATAATAAAAATTTGATAATCAAGTTGCAAATTTGGAATTACTTCATCCGATTCATATTATAAGGTATTTTATACCAATTATACGTATATTAAGAAAATTATTTTTCACCTAAAATAAATGTAAAAAATACCAATATTTCTCATGTTACCCTTATTAAATACTTCATTATATTATCATTGTAAGGTTATAAATAAGAAGTAAAAAATATTAAAGACAGGAATAAAATGGAAAGAAAAATATCTAATACCCTATATTTTGGATTAGAAACTTATCATATAAAATACCCTATAATACATACCGGAGAAAATAGAATGTTACAAATTCTAAAAAAAAAAAATTAAACCACTAAAACTATTCAAGTTGCGAAAACTACTGTTGACTAGTGGTTGGCAGTCAGTCATCAATTGTTGACCGATAGCAAGCCACAATGTGGGAAAGGGAGGGAAGCTTGGCTGCTTGAGCACATTTTGATAATTTTGTGTTTCAATGTTTTTACTTAAGGACCAAATGTATATTTTTATAATTTTTTCAGCTTTTGATATTAATTTATAATTATATTCTTATTTTGGTCCCAATTTATAATTTCCTCCAAAAAGAAAAGGTCTTGATAATTTATTTTTAAAAGATCGTATTAATTATTTTACTTACATAAAAAATTGTGCATTTTTTTTATAAAGAAAGCTCAATTATTTAAAAATATTTTTATTATCTTATATTTTAATTTATGATGTATTTTTGTTTTAATCAATAGATATTTCACATACATGCCGAATTCTCTTTCTTTTTTATTTTTTTTTCGTAGATCATTAAATGGAGAAAGCTTGAATAAAAGATCATAAATTCCATCCTCCTGGACAAATCAGAGATGCTCATTCATCTGACTTTTGAATCGATCATGAGGTATATGTATTATGAAATTTTATTCAAATAAAATTAATTATTTGGATATAGGGTTTTGCTTTTTTTTTTGGCGTGAAAATATAGGGTTTTACCTTTGTTGTTTTCGGCCAACTTTCACCTTTGTTGTTAGATCAAAATTTTTTTTGGGCTCAATTTCAAATCTAATTAAACAGAAAAAAACATTGACCTTTTTGGGGCCAAGCATTTAAAGTTTGGTGGGCCACTCCAAACACATACTTACACAATAAAGTTGCAAAAAAAAATAATATGTAAACACAAATCATGTGTATTTGAATGGAGTAAAAGCAGGTTTTCTTTCTCTACAAATATTTTTCTCTGTGAATAAAAAAAAATCCCTAACAAAGTTTGAACAGCTTTTGTTTTTGGTAAAAAATGTAGTGGGTCATTGAGGAAAACTAGTGGGCCTAGATGATGGGCCCATGTATTGTATAAAATTTCTTACAGCAAATCACACTGTTCAGGTTTTTGTGAGACTTCTTATAAGATTTTTTTTAGTGCAATCTTGTAAGATTAATACAATCTTATTTTATAGATAGATATATGCGGTCAAATTCAGTAGATGGTTGGCCTAAAAGAAAATTCAGCAGATGAAATAAGATGGGCCTACATAGTGGGCCAATGGTAAAGCCTTATACCATGAAGTAGTGTGTAGAATGTGGACCATAAATGGACCGTTCCAGCTGTCTTTTTTCGGCCAGGAAAACATAGATTCATTGAAAACTAGAAGGAAATTACATAAGAGTCTCATAAGTGGACCGTTCGAGTTGTCATCTCCTCCTTTTCCTCCTCCACACCCCCCCCCCCCCGCCCTTTCTTTATTTTTATTTTATTTAATGTGAAAGAAAACTTGCTTATTAATAAAAAAAAATTTCACTTGGATTAATTTATATATAAGTGATTATTCATAATAAATTGTAAGAATAACTAATTATGTCAAAAGCGATTTGTGTTTAGATATTTTTATCCTATAAGTGATTTTGAAAAGAAATGTACTTAGATATTGAGTATTTAAATGATTATTGGGTGGATAATAAGAAGGAAAAATGAAATAAGTGATTATGAGAGAATAAGTACTTATTTGAACTATAAGTGCTTATTAAAAAATTGCTTCTATTTGATGTCTCCATCACATAATTACTTATGAGATCTCATAATTATTTAAAATCTCAATTCAAACGAGGCATTAAAAAAGAAACTTCTTTTTTGTTGGCCTACAAAAATTTTTAAATCAATTTAATTCAATAAGTTTTAATTTATGGCATATTTATTTTCTTATAAAATCTTTTAAAAATATTTTGAAATAAAAAAATTTAGAAATTGATTAAAAGTTTAGGATAAGGGATAAATCTGATATAACTTAAAAGCAAGTAAATTAAAATGAAATATTGCTTTAATCAAATTAAAATAAAGACTAAAAATTTTATTTTGACCCTTTAAGTATAAAATATTTTAATTTAGTTTTAAGTTGATTCTCAATTTGATTTTTTTTTAGTTAAATATTTTTTAATTTGAATCACTGATAAAATAATGACATATAAAACATTTTTATTCTTTATTTATAATTATAATAAAATAAATAAAATATAACGTTGACGATTATTTTATTTACAAAAAAATAAATTAAAAATTGAATATGTTAATATATAATTAAATTTATAAAGAATTATATTATTTATATTATTTTTCTAACTTTTTATTTATTTTTTTTTTTTCACTCTTCTTTTGGGCGGGGGTGTTGGTTGTCGGAACAGACGATCGGTTTCGGTTTGGCTTGCGATTTTATCCTGTTCGCATTTTCTCTCCGATCCGAACTCAGAAAGCCTTGGAGACACTTTGCGTTATTGCGTAGAAGCTGCATACTTTCTCAGCTTACTTTTTCCCATTATCCTCCTAAATCTCGGTGTCTGCTGTTGCCACCCCTCTTCCGTTCCTTCACAACTCTCCGATTTGCAGCCCTAATTTGCAGCAATGACTGAGGTAAACTCCTTACTCTATGCAATTTTTGTAATTAATTTATATTCTTTCTGTAATTATATTTCTTCAGTTTTCCCCCCTTTTATGGGTGGATAAGATGTTTAAAGCTTATGCCTTTTAGGTCTGTTATAGCACCCTAATTCTGATATCAAGAAACCGAACTGATACAAAATAGCTGAGGAGATTTATATTTTGGTTTTATCCTGCTCAGTTGGCGGGAAGCCACTAAGTTTAGTTAAGTAATTGTTGATCATACTTTGTCGTCATAACTGGTTCAACCATTGAGCTTTTGTGGGCGTAAACTAATTTTCAAACTAATTAGGAAAAGATGATACGTAATTACATATTCCTGATTATGCAAATTCGTGGGGCAGGATTTATTATGATAGTGTACTTTTTGAGATGTATCATCTTGTTTGATTCTGATATACCCAAGTTAGACTTGCTTGTCATTGGTATCTTCTGTTCATTACTCCTTTCCTGTTTTCAGTATTGGGTCAGCCAGGGCAACAAATGGTGTGACTTCTGCAAGATCTATATATCAAATAATCCTGCTAGCATTAGAAATCATGAACTGGGTCAACGTCATAAAGATAATGTTGCTAAGAGGCTTGCGACTATGAGAAAAGAGAATGCTGCTAAGGAGAAAGAACAAAAGGAAGCAGCCCTTGCCCTGGAGCAAATTGAAGCAGTAAGACGTTTGCACTTCATTTATAGCATTGATGGTTCCTTGTTCATTGTATAAAAAAATAGATAAACAAACTATTGAAACTTTTCCACTTAGTGGGATAAGGCTAATATTGTTGTATTGAAACTCTTAAGACTTGCAAGGTTTTGCAGCCAGAAAATATGTTGATTTCTGCATTTGATGCATTAGCTTTATTTGTACAGCGGCGTTTGTCTATGAAATTAAACTTATTTAAAAAATTGCATATTTGAAGTCATAATACAATGAATCTCGATAAAGTAAAATTGGATCTGGCAGATTGAACTATACAAGGTGTACTGTCAGCTCTCTGTTAGCAAATGGTGTTCATGTAATAGTCTGCAGTTGCAGTGCCATTAGAACATTGAATATCCTTATTAGCAAGACTGTTCCTTATCTAAACGGTTTTTTTTATGAAATTCCCAAGGATCTTTGAGATATCCATGTGATTGATTGCATGTAGGTAAGACTTTGGTAAAGTTCCTTGGGTGTTTGCTATGAGGTTTTCTAATAAAAAATGTAGCAAGCAGAGAAGCTTTGTCAAAAGACCCAATCATGTAATGTTAAGTTGTAAAATATCTCTACTTATCATGTTTTACCTGGAGAATTTGATAGCAGATACCTAAAAACTATACCTAACTTTTCCCATTACATGTAGTGTATGCAACCTATTTCCAAAGGGCATATTTTCATCTTTTTGCATTTTACCGCTTACTTTTACAAGTTTATAGCCATTGCAATAAGCAAGTTTAAACTGTCATTTGACCAATTAATTAAATTGATTTGAATTCTGATGTATTAGATATTCTGGGAACTACTCCAAAATGAACATGAAGAATATGCATTGCAGGTGGCATGGCGGGCATTGTAAGGAGAAATACATGTGAAAAACTTAATGATTATGTACTTAAGTAATAAAAATTGTTTCTACTTCTTAGGAACTTTGAATCATGTGTGCAAATATATGGACATATGGAATAGATGCTCACAGTGACGGATCTACAGAGGGGGTGAGCAGGGGTGCTTGCCTTCCCAACACTTTTGACATCCTTTATAAAAGTATATTAATTTCACTTGTAAAAAATGTCAAAATTAATAGTAATGCCCCATATTTAAAGTAATTTTCAATTCCCCTTCCCCCCCCCCCAAAAAAAAAAAAAAACATATAAAAGTCTAGATCCGGTACTGGATGCTCATATGTACAAAGGATTTATTGACATTGTTGGCTTTATAGTGCTATAGTGATCAGAATAGTCTTGTCATATTTGCTAAAAAATATTTTTGAACTTGTTCCATCATCATTAACACACAATCACATAGGTACACATGTGATCCTTCCTTGGTGCACTGCATATGGGGGATGATGTGAAATCTGTTCTAATTTAGCAAAATATTGTTCTTGCATATGCACTCTTTTTCAGATATATTACTTTTTAATATATTTATTTCGTTGTATTTTAATGCAGAAAGCACAGCGTAGCTATCAAAAGGATGTAGCAAAGTTTGAGAAGGCCAGAGAATCACATGCATTGGATGTCCACGGGGATGATCAAGGTTGTGAGTAAAACTATTCATTTATCTTGGCAGGAGTTGTAATGATGCTTAATTTGCATGGTCTGATGCTAGTTGTGGTGTGAACCTTCATATTTAGACCTAATACTTTTGGAAAGACATTATTATATTAACTCAGTTAAGAGGGCCATATTTCTGGAACTTTGGTATACAAGTTGAAGTGGTTGTTCTGTCTTGCTGATATTCTATGGTGATGGTTAATTACTGTGCTGATCATAGGGGAAAAAGTGTGACTCTATCTTTACCCTACGAAAAGCTTTACTTTGATTTTAATCTAGTGGATATGCCAAAATCAACCTTAGTTTAAAGCCTGGTTATCAACAGACTATAGTGAAGCAACGCTGGCATGATTGTGTCTTGTGTGACTTGTATCGCTTGTGTGTAGCTTCTGAGATATTTTAGGAAGCCATCTATTGAGCATTTGTTAAATAGTGAACGTGTCAGTCTGTTAGTGGTTTATTGATATCTCCTGTCTTGGTTATGGCTTTAGCTTTACTGAAACTGATTTTTGCGGCCTGATTTTACAGAATGGGAGTTTGACAGCAGTTCAGGCTATTATTATCATCGGACCAATGGTTTCTGTTATGATCCAAAGTCAGGATTCTACTATTCTGATGCCATAGGTACAAGTTACATGCATTGCATTGTTGTTCCATATATATTATTTGTGTTTGGTTTGATCATTTTTCACGAAATTCTTCATATTTGATAATATCATAGATGTATTGATAACGGCATATTTAGAGAAATTGCTGCAGGCAAGTGGGTGACTCAGGAAGAAGCATATGCTTCACCTCACTTTTCTTCTAATGCTGGGCATAAGGGACCCACTCTTAAAAAGCCAACGTCAACTTCGCAATCTAAATCGGTTGAAGATAAAGTTGTGAATAAATCTCAAAGCGGACCTGCACCTGGACTAGTACTCTCAACTTCTTTGAACCCCATGAGATCTGTGAAAGCAGCCCTTTCATCTCTTGCTGTGGGAAAGAGGAAGAGACAAGATGTAAAATCGAAGGCTATCTCTGAAGAAGAAAAGGCAGCACTCAAGGCACGAGAGGCTGCGAGGAAAAGAGTAGAAGAGAGGGAAAAACCCCTGCTTGGGCTCTACAGCAAGCCTTATTGACCATGGAGGATACTTCGAGCAGCTGGATTTTGAGGGTTATACTTCTTTTGAAATACAATTTCAACTGGATTTTTCTTAGATAGCTAGAAGCTACCGCCTTCATCTATGAATCACAACCACAAATGAGCAAATCACCAATGACATACACAACATCTAACGGGGTAGAGCTCTGCTGAATCCTATGTGATAAACTCATTTGTTAGTTTGATTCATGGATGATGTTGTAAGCTCTATCTACCCGAGAATGTCTCATTTGGACCATGTAACTTGCATTGTAACTCATTGAGGATGCTCTGATCCCATGTGCCTGTCCCGTGACTGCACCCTGTGTACTAAAGTGTAACTCACTATTCATTCTTTTGCAGTACATGTCAAATTTTCAGTTTACATTGAGGAAGTCCTTGTTATAATGCCTGGTGAAATAAGCCTGGGTTAGGTCTTAGTAAATTAATTCACAATTGAAATGAATGTTTTAAACAAAAGCAATCACATGATATCTAAGGGACATCCATAAAATAAATTCTCCAAACTAGAGAGTGGTAAAGGAGGAGAGTAAAAAATAAAACATATAATTAATATGAAATTTATAATAAATCATACTGCTTACAAATTATGAGCAGCTCTCACCTCACACTCCGTAATATAAGGAGGGGAGGGGGTCACACACAAGTTATAAGAAGGAACCTTCATATGCCTAACGCCCCAGAGAATTTAATTGATATAAGTATGGCCTTCAATAATAAAACTATACGCTTACTAATATTCTAAGTCAACACTTTAGGGCAACGACTTGAAGTGCCAAACTCAGTTTATACAATAATATTAGAATGAAAAATATGAGAAACGAATTAACTAAAAAAAAATTGCAAGAGAAGAATAACAAGAGAAGAAGCATATTGTTTCGTGTGTGGGTGTGAACCGAAGTGAAGGCCATGAAGACCAAGAAGCGGAGCAATTACTGACTGACTGACTGAGTCGTCCCTTCAGTTATAAAAGTCAACGATTTCGGCTAATGATGCTGACTTCTTGGTCATCTCACGTGTCCGTATGCCTCTGCTGAATAGTGTACTAATTTTTTTCCTAGCATTAGCAATAGATAACGTAATATTAACAATTGTCAAAAAACCTAAAAGACATTTTTTTCCGAAAGGATATCAATTAAACTTGAAAAAATTGGCCAAAAACACTTTAAAAAACTTATACGTAATTACTTGCATTTGTTTTCCTTAAAAATATTCGTAAATAAGAATATAATAAATATATAATTTTATAATAATATAAAAATCTATTTTTAAATAATTATATGATTTTTAATCAAGCAATATATTTATATAACTTTATGTTTACTTTGTTTAAAAATTTAACTATAAGATTATAATAATTTTCATATAAGTTTAGTGCTTGAACTTAATTGAATTACAAAACGCACTTTTAATATTTAATTAATATCATACATCCATATCAATTGTCAATTTTGCTTCTTTTTTCTTTTGGTTTTATATTATAATTGGCTTCCTTTTTTGTTTTTTTTTTACTTTAATTTTGGAACAAGTGTTCCTAATGCAGCCCATTCTCCGCAGAAAAGCACTCAGTTTTTTAATTTCATTTCAGAAGCACAACCGACAAAATGCTGATGAGGAAATCTATAATAAGCTAATGAAGAAATAATCCAAATTGAATATGAGACCTGACTCATAAAATAACAAATTAAGTTGGTTAGAACATGTTCATGTTAAATTATATTGTACCACATTAAGTAGTGCGTTGGTCTTTATCCTGGGTCTGAACCTTGGACTCATCACAATAACAATCACTCGTATTATTCCATGCTTTCTTTTTTACCCATTCAAAAAATGACCAACTCCCAAACCACCACCACCACCACCACCACCACCAATGATTTAGACATTTACTTTAGTATTAAGAAAGAAGATCAACTTGATGTACCACTAATTAATCAAGATATATATATATATAATATAAATATAACAATCACTATATAAAAAAAAGAAAATTATGCATAGACACATTAAAGGACAGCATGTAGCCACCTAACTAATACTGGACGAGGTTATGATTGTGGAATAAAGGGCATGGTTACATATACTGTATCACACTAATGATTAGACACATCTTTCTTTTGCCATGGGTGTACGTAGTGTTTGTAATTTAAAGATTTATGTACAATTTTAATTTGGAGGAAACTTGGCCATATAATAACATGCATGACTTGAGAGCTAATATTATGCTGGATATTGTACAACATATAATAAATAAATGAAAAACTAGACGAGTTTGCCATTATTACATTTATGTGCATGTGGGTCTCCTCTCCCTTGTGTGTGTGTGTGTGTGTGTGTGTGTGTGTGTGTGTGTATTGCATTGGTGGTCCCATGCTTTTTTTCCCCCAAATATCATTCCCATTTTTTCAAAGGAGGAGGATAACCATGCGGCACACAACCGACCTTCCCTTTTTCGTAGACTGTGACATAAAAATCAATTATTTTTAGTTCAAAAAATCCATATGATTTTTCTTCAAAAAAAATTAAAATACTCACAAACGATTTGTAAGTCATCAACGACATCAGAAAAAGTGTGTCATTTCTATACTTTTATGAAAAGCATAAGTGGCAGGCAACATTTTTTATATTGTGTGAGGATTCCAGGAAAAAGATCAACATCCCTTATTCCATAAAAGTACTTTTTGCTTCATTTTGTCCATATTTGATTTTTTGGGTCAATAGTAAAAACACATTTTTAGCATAAATATATCAGTATATTTAATTAACTTTAAGATATAATAAGATGTAGGAGTATAACAAAATTTTATTCATGAATTATAAATAGTAGGACTTATTATTTACAATCCATACAACATATAAAAAATGCATCAAGATGACTGTAATATATTATTTTTTCTTTGACAAATAATTTTTTTGAAAAAAAAAGAGGCTAATTGATCATAAAATGAGAAACCCCTCAAACTAGTTGAATTAGTTTTTGTGGAATGTAGCTTGTGAATCACCATATATAGAATTAAAAAAGAAAAAAAAAGGTAGCATGTGGCAGTTATAGAAGGAACTAATTAAGGAATTAAATTACGAGGAGGAGGCACTGATGTACTACTAATTAAGAAATTAGGAAGAGGTTAGGTACATTGATTATGATTATATGTTGGTAGAAAGATAGGGTCCATGCCTCATTAAGAAGAGAGTGAGGAGATCGAGAGTAGAGCCGGAAATATGGGTTAAACCCGATAGATTGATCCATTTAGCTCGAAAAAATAACGGGTTAGACTAGAAATTTGTGAGCTTTCATAAGAAACAAGCTTTTGAGTCCGAACCCATTTGACCTGGTCAAAAAATAGGTCGGCCCGTTTAGCCTATTTTTTTTTTATATTTTTTAAATATTTTTCTTGGTTAATGATTTTAATAGTGATGATGAATTATGTTGATAATTAATATATAGTTAGTTTTAGTTATTTTAATTTAAATAATTATGTATATAAAAAAGTTTATATTATTTTATAAATGTTAAATTGGATTAAAAATTTTAAAAAATATGGGCCCACATGTTAACCCGTAGCCCATTAAATATATATTGAACTTAAAAAAATACAACTCATCTTATAAATGGGCTTTTGGGCCCGGCCCGTATTAAGCCCAGCCTGTAACGGGCTAGTCCATCTGGGCCGGATCAGCCTAAATTCTCACCTCTAATCAGGAGGAGTGGGGCATATATATATATATATATATATATATAGTAGCAAAAACTGCTGCTTTATATTATCAAAGAACTGTGTCTCTAATTGATGTAACATTGTGATTATGATTAAAAGTATTTAAAGGTAGGAATAAGAATCCCTTTTGCCTTTTATTCGTTATTCGCTTTCCTTCAATTTCCTGACAATTCACATTTTAAGTATTGCTTAATTATAATATTAACACGTTGTTACATGTAATGATTCAAAGAAGTTATTCACTTATTCTACATACCTAAAAAGAGTGTTGGATCCATATTAACCAAAATAATGACAAGTGAAATAAGAGCTTCAACTTGCATGGGTCAACCTTGAGGGTAAATGGGAAGACAGGAAAAAGATAAGAGGATGGTCCAGGGTTTTTCAGATAAGTATTTATATCACCACAATTAGAGTTTCTAATCTTCTCATAAATTACAAAATTGCTCCTATAATTAACTTAAATAGGATTACTAATTTTAAGGATTGGGTCTATTCTAAGATAGTTATAATTGAATACTACTCCCTCCGATCTTATATATAGGATCTTTTGTCCTGATTCTAAATATAAGACTATTTACAATATACGAGGCAATATTTATTATACATTTCTAAAAAATACTCCAATTTATTGTATCTAAAGAAAAAGAGAAAGAGATTAAATAAGGGTAGTTTTGAAAAAATATTGGGATTTTCGGAGAAATCGAGGTAGTTAATTAGTTTTAATTCTAATTCTTAATCTACGTGATTCGGTTAAAATGGTCTTATATTAAGGATCAGAGGGAATACAATATACTACTTTCTTCATCCCAATTTATGTGTCATTTCAGAAAATTTTAAATGTTTCATTTTATCTATTATTTTAGAAAATCAATAAAGAATTAATTATTTTTTCCAATTATACCCTTAAGCATTTAATAGTATATTATTTCAAGAAATCAATAGTATAAATAATAAATGAGTAATAATTAAGGATAATTTAGTAAAATTATATTATTCATTAAGTTATTTATTATTTTTCTTAATTTTTGTACCAAAACCTTAAAAGACAAATAAAATCGAAGGGAAGGAGTATTATGTTTTATTCAATTAAAATGACCTAATCTATTTTAATAAAATGCTAAACATAATTACTTAATGTTAATGGTTTTAACTTGATAATTAATTTGACTATTAATTAATGCTAATCCTCACATAAATTAAAATTATTCCAACGTAGTTAACTTTGAAATTAACATTCTATATGAAAAGGGAATAAATTATTCATCTAGTAACTTGGCGTTTTACAGCCGCGATGTGATCAATTTTTCAGGCTTCAATGTAATTTGGTTACGTGTTAAAATGAATCTCCCTTTTTCATGTTTTTTTTTAAATTAATTTTTCGTATAACATAATATTGCCATCTTTTACATGAGAAAAAATTAAGTTGATGTTAATTTATGATTTTACTTTTAATATAATAATATACAAATTTAAGCATGGTTGTTTTTTTGTTCGAAAGAACACATAGTTTTATTGAAATAAAAAAGATGAGAAATTTTTACAACATATATACATACTTGTGTGTATACATATATGTTAATGAAGTCAAATAATATTTATAGAATAACAAAAATATTTTTTTTGGCCAGAGAATAATAAAAATATTAATTGTAGTTTAATTAAGCTTTATTTTTGTGGGTCAAATGGTTTAACTAAACTTGAAGTGAAATAAATATAACTTTTAGTTTTGTAATTTTTATGTCCTAAACAAATTAGTTTTCGGCAATTCACAAAAAATATTCTTAGTGTACATAAAATAAATTCAAATTTTCACTGAATTCATCTATGATTAACTTAATTTACATACTGTAGAGATGAAGATTATGTTAAAAAAATCAATAAAATTTGATATAATTAGTAGAAAATTTGGTCCCATATTATCTAGTATTCAATTATGAGACATGTAAGGAAAAGGTCTTGAAAAGATAAAAACAACTTCAATAATCTTTATATAT